>OZ010581.1:29761431-29893931 GCA_963932145.1 Acanthosepion lycidas
TATATATAATTATTTATTTAAAAATATGATTCCAACTCGCTACATAAGAGGTCTCATGTTTCAAAACAAGAGCCAAAAACTTCAAAATAATATTTGAATTAACTTGAGTTAAAGTAGGCTCTGTTCCATCTTCAAGCAAAATTTTTTTTGGAATAACTTATTTCTGAAATTTACGAGTTTTAATAGTATATTCAGAATTGAAATCAAAATTTCCATGGTAACATCAAGGGCGGATTGTTTAGAATAGGCAGGGGTGGGGTGTAATAATTTGTATCAGTATAGAGTTACTTTCATAGATGCCGGGTCAGGGTAAGGTGGGGGTGGCTAAATTAACGATGGAGGAAGTTATCGCATAGTCTGGCTTGAGCATCTATGGAGATTTATTATTTTTTTATCCCTGACCCGGCATCTATGAAAGTAACTCTATACTGATACAAATTATTTACACCCCACCCCTGCCTATTCTAAACAATCCGCCCTTGATGTTACCATGGAAATTTTGATTTCAATTCTGAATATACTATTAAAACTCGTAAATTTCAGAAATAAGTTATTCCAAAAAAAATTTTGCTTGAAGATGGAACAGAGCCTACTTTAACTCAAGTTAATTCAAATATTATTTTGAAGTTTTTGGCTCTTGTTTTGAAACATGAGACCTCTTATGTAGCGAGTTGGAATCATATTTTTAAATAAATAATTATATTTATGCTCTACTTTCGTATCGAGCATTATTTTTTAAAAATAATAACAAAAATACTAAGGAACTTTGGATTATTTACCAAACCAGTTTCTTTCCTATTTTCTATAATATTTTCACACACACACACACACACACACACACACACACACACATATATATATATATATATATATATATATATATATATATATATATATATATTGGTTGTATATCTTATATTTTAAAATGTTTTATTTCATCTTTGGAAAATGATAGAATGCAAACAATTTTAGATAAGAACAGAACTAAAATAAGTTTGAAAAATCACTTATATTCATGTACCACTATTTTCTGTTTAGGATAATGTTTAAAGAGAAGTTAAGAAAAGGCTATGTGTTTAGATCTGAATTACTACAGCTGGAAGACTATGACCTAAGTGATAAGGTAGCTAACAGGTTGAGATCTGCTTCCTACTACGAATGCAGAAACAAGGTTCCTAAACAATCTGTACAATCAGAACATTAAAATATACCCTCACCCACCCCCAAAATTATATCACTGATACTCAATAAAGTCTGTAGCAGGCAGGTGTTAGAAATTGCAAATGAAATGAATTCAACACATGGATGATTTCTATATATTTATATAATGAACAACAAAGTTCACAAAAAAAAAGAGAGTAATATATTGATACATATAGAGATAGCTAAAAAAAAAAGAACGAAAAACATTTATGGGATTAGTATAGTATGTATAATGTCCACATTTGTTTGAAAAATTAAGTAATTGGTTTGCTTAGTGAAAGAAAAGACAAGTCCTGATGTTGTCGCTACTACATCCTGAAGTAAAAAGCAAGAAAGAGGGTTTATGCCTCTTCCTTTTATAGTCCTGAATACCTAGCAAGCATTCAGGGTGACAAGATGGGGTAATCCCATTAGTCTAACTTAATTCTATCAGTGAGGGAAGTTAAATTTTCTTCAGAGGAAATTTGTAAATGTGGACATAAAGAACGTGCTTGTTATTAGACAGAGAGACTGATTTAACACTTCATGAGGAAAAGGAGGAGAATTTGGTTCCAGCTGGAGGTTTATTCTTTATTTTTGATTCTCTTTTCTTACTTATGGTCATACAACTGAAATTAAGATGAAAGAAGTATTATATAAAAATATCCACTTTCTTTGGGTATAATTTTAAGGCACTTCTCATGCAAAGTGTAAATATCCTCCTTTGGGCCACTACATGTACTTGCAAAACCCAAAACATTTTTTAAGTCTTAAAAGTGACCTGAAAAATTAATGGATAAAAGGTATGAAAGAAAGGTCATAACTTTGGTTTCTGGCTGAGAGGTAGGTACTTATTTTATATGGTTAAATAAAGAGATAAACATTTGATTTTGATGACATGACATGACAGAGAGACAAAGAAGACAGCTTAACACTATAATTACATTGTAAATTGAGCCCTTCACTGAAAATTTAAAATATTTTGGTTTCTATTAGTAAGCACATAAAATTTGGTAGTCACAGCTTTAGTTATCCTTGAATTACAAAATGAAAGAGAGTCAAAAACGATACTTAGAAAAATTGTAGTAAAACTGGTAATATTTCATCTTAAAAGATAAAACTAATACTACAAATTATGTTCATGAATATATTTCTATTCAAAACTTTAGAAAAAAAATTGTTACAATATATATCAGCTGAAAAGTATTTTGAAATTCTTGACGGTTTTGTATATTTTTAATTACTCAGAAAAGACAGTCAAAAATTTTCTTTCTCCAATTTTAAAGAACTGTTGCTAAAAATAAAAAGTGACCAAATGAAAAGAATTTTGATATAAGGATGTGAAACAAGAAAACCACTTCTTGGATGAAGACCCTCCCCCACCACTTTTTTTTTTTTTAACCTAAGACAGTTTGGTCAGCTGCTGATCCAAGAAACTGAATATCAGTTTCTTGGGTCTGCTAAAATCCTGAATTGTTTGTTTGTTTTCTAATTTGAATCTCAAGCAGGGTAAGGCTGGAACTTTATGTTTCTTTTCTCCCTTGCATGTTCTTTCTCAATTTAACAAGTAATGTAGAAAACCAAAATAAAAAGGCCCATAAGATTTGTTATCATCGCAAGCATCAAATGAGTTATTCATTTATAGTTTGGTTGAGAGTTCAAATCCCAGACTAAGCTATATGATATATAAAGCTGGTGTAGTATGCTGTATAAAGGAACAAGTTGCATGAATTTTTTTTGTAGAATAATTGACTATGGTTAAATATAATTGGCCCAACAAAGAGATTTGACAAAGTTTGCAATAAACAATAATGAAAGAAAGAAAAGAACAGGGCAAAAACAATACTAAGCAAATAATATATACAAGACAAATGTAGACAAAGCAAAAGTAATGAGGCAAAAAGTTCACACAGTAAGAATGGTGTTAACACACAAAAGGAATACAAACAAGTGATTGCAACATTCTGACTTCAAGACAAGAAAAAAAAAAAATATGGCAGATGAGACCAAGAAGTGATCTTCTGGTAAGTATGAAATTCAAATTCAGAAAGTTGAGAAAAAAGATGAAAAGAAATTTATGAGCCTATGTGAAATTTTCTTTGGACCAATGAAAACATTGACTTCATAGAAATTAGCCATTGATCCAAGAAAAATAATGAGCCTATGTGAAATCTTTCTTATATAAAATAAGGAAAAAAAATTAAATTAACAAGTAAAGAGTGTCTGAAGTCATGTGAAAAGTTAATCTGCTGTATGAAAATTTCCTCTTCATGACAATTTGTTGAAACTCCAGTCTTTAAAAATTTCTGATTTATTTTCTTGAAATGAGCGAAAAAATTACTACCAAAATGTTATAAAAGAAATAAGTTAAAAAATTGCTAAATTCTGTGCTTAATCCTCAGTTTGATTGTCTACACATAGAAATATTTAGTCTGTTAGTGTAAAAATAAGGGCTAAAGCTTGAAAGAGAAGTAAAGGAGTAGTGGTAAAGTTTGTGGGAAAAGATAAGAAAAACAAAAATTTTAAGTTATTATTAATATTACATCACATGTCTCTCGAGGATGAAGACATCAACAGATTCCTTTTCTTTATTATTACGGATCTGCTGTGACATCTACAAAAAGATAGTGGAGTGGTTTGGAATTCAGGGTTTTCGTTTTCTTAGTCTGGTTTCCACCCAAGACATGAGAGCCTAGTTTATTTAATCTATGGCTGGAGGTGGGGAAAGAAGAGCTGGATTCCTTCTTGTTCCAAGATAGTTTGTACAAAAGTAAATGCAGCAAACTAGTCCAGAATTTGAACTCAGCTCACTGACTACAATTTGTGTACTGATAACTTTTGCACTATCCCTACATCCACATGGCTTTAGTATCAATTTAAAATGCAGATGTGTCAGCTCTATAATACAACCTTAATTACAGTTCCATTTCCCCAATTCTTACCATAAATTACAATATAATTATTTGAGTAAATAAATGAACGTTTTTATATATCTGGTTAATAGATCCTACTCACGATATCACGAGTTTGTTGCCAAGAGGGAGGTCTCTGGACCTCCCTAACCCCCCTCTCCCAAAATCATTTGGCACTCCCTTGTGAAAATGATATGAACAAATTTTGGTATGCAAATTCTTAGTCACGGCTCCCTGAATTAACCTCCCCACTAAAAAAATACTCTGGTGATGGGTCTGTATTAAACTACAAGAAAAAGGGGCTCACTGCTTGGCTATG
This sequence comes from Acanthosepion lycidas, assembly GCA_963932145.1. Classification (NCBI taxonomy): domain Eukaryota; kingdom Metazoa; phylum Mollusca; class Cephalopoda; order Sepiida; family Sepiidae; genus Acanthosepion; species Acanthosepion lycidas. The sequence goes on from OZ010581.1 coordinate 29,765,845, forward strand.
ATTAGAAACATGGACAAAAATGTCTCCATACTCACTTTGAATTGAGTTTTCAATTATTCATCATTTCTTATAGTAATCAGTAAAGTAATCATTAAATACAATTATGTAATTTCTTATTTGAAATTCTTGAGACCAGATATTTTTCAGAATTCAAATTTTTTTTTACAGTATGGTTATACAGATATCAACAAAGTTTATTGTTAGGGAAGAATAATAACTGATATCAACCTGGAAAGGGGAATCAGCAAGCCAAGTTCAAATTCTGAGCTAGTTTTCTGTGTTCATATTTGTACTCATGCCCTTGGGAAAGACATGAATCTATATGCTCTCTCTCTCTCTCTCTCTTTTTCTATTTCTCTCTCCCTCTTTCTTTCTTTTCCAGTTATGGGTTAAATAGCAAAGTAGACTAGGCTCTTTAACACTGAGTGGCAACAAGTCTAAGAGAAGGAAATCTCTGAATTCCAAACAGTAAGCAAGGCAACAGAGAAGCAATTCCACGATCCCTCCCCCCAAAATGCAAGGAAATTCACAGATAATAAAGAAGAGAAATTCATGGTACATCATGATGCACCCTATAGTATTAAAAAAAAGAATGTCTCAGGTAATTTTGTTGGTTTATTAGTTTATTAAAATTTATAAAGCAAAAGAAAACATCAAATGTCCTACTAACAACTCCAACAGGAACTAGGACTATAAAAAAATCATTCAACATTGCAATTTATTTAGTTTTACAGCAAGGGTTTTGCATGTAAATGTGTTGGTATGTGTATATGTTTGTGTCTGTGTGTGTGCTTCTGCATGTGTTTGTGTGTGTTAGTTGTTGTGTATATTTTAAAGAATAAAATCTCCATATTTGAAATGTATGGTTTGTAATAAAAGAAATTTTTTAGAGTTTATGGAAATAAGAATACATCAAAACGGTTGATAAAAGGTCCACACAAAGACATAAATAATCCAACTCATAGTTTTGTCCTGGCCATTGTTGTGGTCATTAGCTTGTCGTTTGATGTACTGCCACTGGTATGCCATGTACTGTAAAGCATTTATTTTTTAGTCAATGTTGCTGGTGTTAGAGGGTCTTTTGATGTGTAACCGCTTACCTCAAAAAGGTAAAGGAAATAGTTTGTTGTGTAGACAAACTGGCATTCTTGAATCTTAGTGACTTAGTCTTTTTGGGCTAGTATTTCTGAGTTAACTCTGGGTTGAATGACTTACTACTTAATTTTGTTCTATTTGATAAGACTTAGAAAAATAGTAAAAAATTTTTTTTTAATTTAATTCAAGTCAACTGTGATTGGTTAAAAATATTTTCCATATTATGTGACCTGCTCTTCATATTCTTGCCAATGTTTTTATTTTTAGTAGCTTTTTCCGGAGCCTAGCAAATTACCTGATCCTATTTCAAACCAACCGAAATGGTAATGGTGTAATTAAGTGTTTCCATACAGGAAACATTCGGCAGTCATTGACACAACAGTTAGTGTTACTGTCAGTTGAAAATCAGGAAATCGTTTTCATAAAACAGTTTTTCAGGAAATTAGTCTTCTCAAGTTCACTGTTATAACACTTACTAATATTGATGGGGGTTTGTCTAAACATACCAAAAGCATTGCATATTACCACAATGTTGTAAATATTCACATTTAAAAGGAATAAATTAGGGCTATAAATAATTTTATGGATTATATGTAGAGAGACAAATGAAATGAGATAATGACAGATCATAAAATTGTGGACATACTTTTTATTATGTGAAAAATGTTCTGAAAATGAATGTTTCTTTCCATGGAAAAATGTCTGGTTTTCAGTGCATTTTGTTTTTCAGAGCAATAGAAATGCAAAAAGAATTAGAAAAACTTGATCTACATGGAAAGGATATACAAATAGTCCACAGTCTGTAGTGGGAATAAACAGCTTATATGCAAATAGAAAACATCAAAAAACATTCTGACAAAAAGTTTCTTTCTCAATGTGCAATGAAATGATTCTAAGAGAATTAGAGGATCTACTATTTTCAAGTGTTGATGGCAGATTCAAAAAGAAACCTGAAAGATCTATTAAAGCAGTTGATAAAAGCAAGATGAAAGGATTAATCATTAATTGTAAGAAGAATGGGATGCATATTTGTGAGCAAAAGGGACAGCCAAGGATGTGAGTTACACATGGGGGTCAACAAAAAATGTGGAAAATCAATTATCTGAGCAGAGTAATAGCAAACAAGAGAAAGTATGAAATAGAAATTCAAAAACATATAGAGAAGGAAAAAAATACATTTTAGAAATTATCTATGCTACTATGGGATTGAAAAATAACACAAGGAATGAGGAGTGCTAGACTGCTATGTAATGTTGCCTTTTGTATGGCAGTGACAGCTGGACAATTTTGTTATGCACAAATGAAAAGAGATTTGAATCAAACAAAATGTAGTTTTACTGATGAATGTTGAGAACATTATAAACAGAACATGTGATGAATGAAAAATTCTTAAGAAGATTAGGAACTACAAGAAACTGTTGAAGACAATCAGAAATGTTGAAAATTCTTGAGGCATATAATAAAGAAAAGGCTTAAAAAATGAACACTCACAGGGTACATCAAAGACAGTAAAAGTACTGGAAAGATGTAAGTAACATATTTGACAAGTTTGAACAATTGAGTGGAAGAACAAGTACCACAAGGACAAAGAGGATTTATAAAGAGTTAGGTATTGCTGGGAGTAGTGGATGCACAAAAAAATATTTTATACCATAAAGCAATCCTAAGAGACTGAGAATAATCTTAGTATAAAATACATAAATGATAGTGTATTGCAAGCAAACTCAGAAAGGAAACTTGATGAACTCTTAACCAAGATAGTAAAAAAAAAGCAAGAAAAAGACTAACTATTAATTGGAATAAGACAGAAGGTATGGTAGTCAATCTATAGTGTGAGCTATCTGTGTATTGAGGACATAAAGATCAAGCAGGTACAGAAATTTGACTATCTGGGTTGAATAATAACAGAGGATGGAAAATCATAAAATTTATTTACCTACATACATTATTTGCTATTTAATCCTATCAGCTAAATTCATACAAAAATATAATTTCTTTCTTACATGCCAAAAAAAGTAACATACAAAAGGAACTTTAGCACTATATTTTTTTCTTTACTGAACCTTAAACAGTTCAATAAAGGAAAATATAATGCTAAAGTTCCTTTTGTATATTACCATTTTTTGCATGTCAGAGAAGAAATTCTATTTTTGTATGAATTTGACTGATAGGATTATAGTCCCTGAAATCAAATACATATCAAAGTAGATTGGAGTTTTTGAATTGATTTACAAGTAGTAGTAAATGAATGAAGGTTGAATTTAAAAAGTTCTCTTATCAGCTGTCAGTTGAATTGGTTTGATGTTGGGTAACATCAGTTTTTACCTTGACATTCTAGTAAGAAGAGCACTTCACTGTTCGAACAAAATGACGTTACAGCTTAGTTTTGTATTTCTAGGTCAGTTTCTGTATAGCTATGCCATTAAGAAAAAAAAATGAACCTCCACAAAAGGGGGACAGATATATATGTTTCTTTAATTTCTTTTTAAAGCTTTTTATTGACTGAAAAACAATTTTTTGTTTTGATTCATGTTGAGCCGATTTAGAATATCGTGTGTGGAGCTGGAAATGATTTCTCTGAAAAGCCTTTCTTCGTTTTTAATTTCCAGTGTGCTACAAGCTGTTAGAGTGAGCACTTTTATTTGGATTTTTGTTTTTAATAGGAACACCAACACTGTGAACATAAAAAATGCAGTTATTATATGTAAGGAAATGCCATGGTATTTCTTTTGTAAAATGACACCAAGAAAACAGATACTTCAAGTAATTAAAAAAATATCTTTCATTACTTTGGCATTTTTAATGTCATAAAAATTTAACAATGTTTTTCTTTATTTTATGACAGTTGTCTTTTCTAAGCTTAGCTTAGTTTGGCACAAGGCCAATGAGAATAGATCTCATTACAGTCCTAACAGTTTTCCTGGCAAAACCAAAATCACAGTGAGGCATCCATGACAGTTGTCTTTACAGTAGTATATCAAATGGAAAAAGTTACATAATTCAAGCTCTTCAATGATTTTAACTGATAAAACAATATAATGTCTGTGTTGTTAAAATTGTAATATAAAAGATAATAATGTATAAGAATTTAACAAAAGCTTTCATATTCTATATGCTTAATATGTTATAAGCAGTTAATGTTGGGTGTAACCAATTAAAGTGTTATTAGCTTATTGTATTTAGTTGACATGGCAGGCCTATCACCAGAGTGTTTTGAGTGTGGGGCCAGGCCTTTAAGTTAGTGGGGTGCACTATTAAGAATTTGTACTCTAAAATTAGTTCACATTATTTACATGGGGTGGGGGACAGTTCCCCACTTTAGCAATGAGCCTGTGAGCTGGTCATACATTTTGGTAGCAAGAATAGAACTTTAAATATATGAAGTGGGGTACTGGGAAGTTCTCAGCCTGACCCACTGACCAAACAGATTTATTTTTCTTTTTTTTTGAATCCCTTCTTGGTTGAGCCAACAACTTTTTAATACCCTCTTATAAAATTACAAAGAGTGAATGAATGTAAGTTTGAATAAATACTAACTAGTTGTTTTAGCTTAGCAGTATATCAACCCGTATCAAGTCAAGTCAAGATCCACAGCTTTGATTATACTGTTGCGGGTTTCTCAGTGACTGGGTTAGGCAGCAGTTGGCTAGCTCTCACTCCTTATTTCCAAGCATCCCTGTCAAGTGGGCTAATGTGGGCAAGGCTGCACTCTCACACATCTCTCCCAATGCTGTCCTTCTAAGCCTTCCTAGGTCTACCTTGACTTCTGTGACCTCTGAGATATTCCTGATGCATGAAGAAGCTCACTGGACATGACCAAACCACCCAAAACAATGGGTGTGCAGCACTGATGCTATATCCTCAATAATGTGGCTTCTTAACAACTCAGAAAGAAATCGAAATATTTTGTACAGTGTAACCCGGATATAAGAGACCCGGATATAAGAGAAACACGGATATAAGAGAGATTTTATCTGGTCACAAATTAGGGCCATACTTACCTAAACAAAATAGACCAAACCCGGATATAAGAGAAACCCCGATATAAAAGAAACCCGGATATAAGAGACTTCGTCTCTGGTCCCGGCAACTCTCTTATATCCGGGTTACACTGTACATAATTCTTTTGGCAATAATAATGTTTTTAATGATACAAGTCTTACTAATTAACCCATAAATGGGAGAAGAAGAGGTGGATTTGTACCCTTTCCAAGGGTATTTGTGTGTAAGTGAATATAACAAACTGAACATGAATTGGAATATAAAAGTCATGGTTACTAAAAATAGGAAATAAGAACATCTTACAAGATTTCCAAAACACCAATTCATTGACATTAACCAAAAGACAATAAGATATGAATCAAGTTTTCTGAATGCAACTGATGTAGGAAAGGAAGTAGATGAAAAGGACATGATAATAGCTGGGATAATAACAGTAATAATAAGAACAAGAGAGTTATTAATACTTTTATAGATGCTCAAAATGGTAAAGATATTAATACTTATGTAGAACAATAACATTACAATGAATAGAAACATACTTGCTAAAAGATGATTTAACATTTTTTTTTTGAAACTCTACATTATTTTTAATAATAAAGACACTTTTGACATTGACTTCTTTTGTGTTATCGTTTTTACATCAATCCTTTCTGTATTTATTCCATTCTGATAGTATCTTTCTATTTTGGATCCTATTGATTTCTGGCATTTAAGGAAGCTAGAGATAAATATTAACTTGCACTATTTCTAGCAGTAATTTAAACTTCTTACCATTTATGTATGGCATATTTGGCCTACCATAGTTTTAAAAGCAACTTGTCATTGTTAATGCCTCCATAAAAAGCAGATGTTAATAATACATGAACATTAATACTTGCTATTTGGCAAAATAAATGACCAAGTTCTGAATTCAAGATTGACATTTCCAAATGTAATTTATGCTTTATATTTAGTAAACCTATAGTGAATCATTTCCAAATGAAAACTGTTATTTTCACAAATATTTAATAATATGGAAGCATAATGTTGTTTGAAAATGCATTACAAATAAAAGTTCTGTAGTTCAATTTCCAGTCACCCAAACTTTTTTTAATCTGACCCAAATTTGAAAGGTCTTTGGAAAAACTTGAAATTCCTACTGCTGCAAAATTATACTTTTGGCAGGAACGGGATAGCATTGGTTAATCCAATCCTGTGTAGTATGTGATTTATGTCAAGAAATACCAGACATTGCAATCACATTTAATGTTTATAAAGAACCTTTGATATAAGAGGAGTTGATTTGTGGTGACCCCAATATGTACCGGGTTCAATCTAAGTGATACCAAGGTAAATTTTGTTCTTAGTGTTACCTCAGAATATCAAAATGTTGGTGAAGAAAGGTATATGCTTTCAATGTATTTGGATGATTTAACTGTCTAAAGTAACCAGTTAGTCATACAAATGTCATATTTTGTCTTTGGTTATGTTATAATGATGACAGTATTGCAGAATGCACAAAATTAATTTACCAACTTTAGTTTCGGTTGATTTTCCATCTGGTTATATACACATCTATAGATCTGCTTTGAAAAGGGTGCTCTGTTTATCATTGACTTATAGCATTATATCCTGGTTGTGGTTGGTTGGTCAAACTATCTATTTTTAGAGATAGCGAAATTTTGGTTTCCTTGTTATCTATTTATTTCTTTTCTTACATGTTGGTTGTGAAAGTTTTCTGATTGGTTGGTTGAACTATGCCTTTGTTTTGCCTGGTGATTTTAAGTATATAAAGGTGTTCCAATAATTTGGACCGATTTTAAATGTGAAATAGGTTTAAGTGTCTAATGATTTTTTTCTTTTTCTTTCAGATTTGGTGGACATTTGGGTGATATTATTTTTCACACATAATTGCCATGAATTAAATAACACAATCCAATAGAGAAACAAATAAAATTTCACCAATAACACTGATTTTTTTACTGCTGACTTTGATCCATCTTAGAAACACCCTTATATATAATCCATCTTAATGAGACACCCTTTATATATTTTTAGAGATGATGATATTTTGGTCTTATTATTATTATTTATTTCTCTACCATTATAAGGTCATGTATTATGGAATAAATTTAGGATGTCATTAATCACAGTAAAATTTGTCTTTTAATTATCCCTCCCAGTCTCTGTTCTGCCATCCGTTTGCACAAGCTTACTTGATGTTTCCCCCTGTCCCTCTTGCTTTCAATATGTCCTCAGAAATCTTCATCTCCTATGTACCATATTCCTTCAGGATGTGGGCAATCATGTCTCTCCACAACCTCCTATCTCTTATAGGCCTTAGCAACATTTGTCTCCTTGCCATTCCTCCCACATACCATTCCATCAAACACATCAGGTAGGTAGCCTGGTACCTTCCCCTGTACATTTTGCCTTCAATCTGTCCTGTGAGTATGAAATTCTCCAAGCCTTCCTTCCTCATTATGTGCCGAAGAAATTTCAGCTATCTCTTTTTGATTCTGAGAATAACTGTTTTGTTTACATTTTTTTAAGACTTCTTTGTTGCTTACATGTTTCATCTAGAGTATTCTCAGCATCCTTCTGTAGAACCACATTTCTGTTGCTTCATCTCCTTTACATCTGTGAGGAAATTGTCCAGCATTCACTGTCATACAGGAGGACTGATATTACATAGAAGTTCATCACTCTCTTCTTTGTTTTTAATGAAGTTTTCCTTTTTCTTAATACTTTGTTTAGCTTTTGGAGGCATCTTTCACTGTTCTAACACAAATTTATGATAACATATATGACTGTTAACACACTTCCCAGATGTTTAAATTTTCATAGTTGCTTGATTTTGGTATCTCTAATTTATATATGCAAGACAAATGCCAATAATCTATAACTTGATGAAGCTACATACTTGTTTAATACCTGTCTATATTTCTGAGATGAGGTATTGTAATTATTTACAGTATTTACATTGTTCGACTGTTGTCTTCATCTTTGTTGCCATATTCACAACATTTTGGCCTCAAGGACACATGACCCAGTGGATAAAAGTGTTGGTTGAATTCAGTGACTTGATCCAAAGAGTTGTGAGTTCAATATTTGGCTATAATAAAACTAAAACAATAGTAACTAAAGTGATTGTAGGAAAGCACATATCTTTGCCAATGGCATATTGAACAAATAACTTGGAGAGTTGAGTTAAAGGGAGATAACTGATACTGAGACAATTGGAAGAGGCATAGCACATGGAACTAGAACAATCTACCTCAGTGGACGAAATAAAGGGATCAGTTTGAAATTTCAGTCACCTGAAGAAGGCTGGAGTGTACGACAGCTGATATGCTGTGAATATGATGACAAAGATGAGGACAACAGTTCAAACAATGTAAATAGTGTAAATATTATTTGTTTAAATTGATCATATTTGATTCTACAGGGAAGTTGGTTTTACTTATTAATAATTTGTATGAAAGAACAATTGTTCTTATTTTAGAACAGTTTAGTGTGTCTGCTTAATAAACCAAATTGATTAGGCAAATCGACAACGACCATAAATGATACAGTTTACAATATTAGTAATGGCAGGATATGATATACAAACTCTAAATATTGGACTATGTCCATAACACCTTTCTTAACAAAACTATTGCTATTACAATGTGGAATATTTTAAAACAATGGCGTTAAAAAACAAGAGCATTAAGAAGGTGGATGAGGTTGACTAGGTTGTGCATCTAGACACATCAGACATCAGAAATTTAATGTGCCTAACTTAAAAAGTTAAGTGTCCATGTATCTTCAGTATTTCTCTTGATGTAAAATTATAACTGACATTTGTTGTATTTCATTCCCTCCCCCTACATATATATGATTTCATTAATAAAAACATTAGTCTGAAGTAGTTCTTTTGAAGGACAAAATTTCTAGCATTAGATTTTTTTTCCATTTTGCCATTTTGCCATTTAACTACCATTAATATTCTTATATTAATTTGCCATTTAACTACTCAATATAACTAATACAACACTAATAAAACTAAAATACAACAATAACTAAAGTGATTACAGGAAAGAAAATATCTTTACCAATCACATATTAAAGTCTAAATTCAAGATCACTTTTATAACTAATGCATATATAGAATCATTTTTTGATGTATGAGGTCCCAACAGCTCAGTTACTAGAATTGAACAGCTAGATTACCTGCACATTGATCATTGGTTTGATTATAATGGTGAAAGCTTGCTGCCAGCCAAGGCTATAGGACCCAGCCTGCTATTTACCTACAGCTGGGGGGAAAAGAGATGGATTCATACCTTTCTCAAAAGTATTTGCATGTAAGTCAATATAATGAACTCAACCGGAATTTGAACTTGGCTCTCCAATTACTCAATCAGAGCTACTATCCATTTCACCATAAGAATTTATTCAAAGATTAAAGGAGAAAATAAAATTGTAAATTTTATTGAATTATTGTAAAATTTCTGTAAAATTTATCATTTACCTACTGACTCTGATTTTCTTTAAAAGTTGATTGATTGATTAATTTTTTACAGTTTATCAACCCTTAGTGGGTTATTTAAAGCTGAAATATATTTAGGATTGTAAGAATAATTCTTTTCTGGGAGTTAATATTGTGTTAAGAATTTTCTGAGAACAACAATGATTTAACAAGATATAAATCCTACTACTTACTTGGGGGAAGAGATGAATTCTAATGATATTTGCATGCAAGTGAAAATAATAAATCTGGCTGGAATTCGAGCTTGGTTCTCCGATTTCTCATTACAAGCCATTATCCATTACAACATCCACCCATCCTTTCTTGAGATGCTTACAGTTTTTGGTGTTCCCATCCATGTACTGACCAGGCTCAACATTGCTTAAATTCAAATGAGAACTGGTGTTTTCATTGTGATTTGACTGTAAACTTCTTTAAAAGATAGTTATGGTTGGCTACTATTCATTTCTGAGCACACAAGTCTGCCAGGTTATACCACAACTATACTGAGGGAACTTAATTACAGTTTCTGGGAGAAAGCACACAATCTGGCATAATCAATTTTTTTAGCAAGGGCAATACACTCAAATACTTAGTCATGATGACTTGTGACTGTTAGCACAAAGAGTGGCAGTTCCAAACAGATGGGTGTACCCAACTTCACTTACAAGGCTTGGGTCAACCTGTGTTAGGGTTTTCAGATACTTTCCAAAGATGAAATGCCATGGGATCACCTCCTCAGACTGATAGCATTCAGAAATCACCTGCCTGACAAATTGACCATGGTGAGATTTGAACCTGGGTCTCATGATCAGAAAGCACATATTCTAACGACTTTTATGACAGTCATATACGTTATCATATACAGCAAGCAATAAATTTTAATTAATTCTATCTTATTATGAATCTTTTCAAGAAAATATAATAAAAGAGAGAGGTATATTACTTTGAAAAGATTTTTAATAAGCTAAAATTAATCAAAATTTATTGCTTACTGTATATGATAGCAGATATGGATGACCATTAGCTTTTTGTTCCCAGAAAAAAAAGGGGGCTCAAGAAATATCTCCCAGATCTTATATACAAAATAGAATTATCTTGTAGGCTAATAAAATGGGACTCAAGAAATATCTCTCAGATCTTATATGAAAAACAGAAAGATCTTGTAGGCTAATATTTACTCAGATACTGTAGACTTTGAATACTGATATTTAATGTTTTATATTTTCCTAATTACATAATACTATAATACATAATACTATAATAAATAATACTATAATATTAAATGTAAATGGAATGTCTTTATGTCATCAAATATAGTATTTGCTTATGTTTTTGCTTATCTAGACCAAATTCAAATGCACTTTGCACAATAATTGTTGTTTGCATTTTTACCTCATTTACCACCAGAAAATGCTATGTCACTATATATGTGCACGTATGTGAGAATGCAGTACACTGATGAACAAAAGTCTGAAAATGAGAAAAAAAATATATTCTTCTTGCAATATTATTTTATTACTAGCAGTATAACCCGTCTTTGACTGAGTCTTTCATTACTGAGAATTTTTGCCATTCATTTGGAGTAGTTTAAGTTTAAAGTCAGCCCACCTGAAAATCAATATTAGTAACAACATTTGGGTGCAACTGAGGCACATCCCCAAATGGGGGGTTAACAATTTGAATGGGGGGGGGCACTGAAAAAGGAACTGTATAATAATAAATAATATTATTATAATAATTTAAACTACATATTTTATTAAAGTTTTTGCGAAAGATATATATCCAAGAACAGATAGTAAATAGTAAAATGTTGCTGAGAGTTATAATAAACAGGAAGTAGTGGAGAGCTATTGTTTGCCAACAATTTGGACTCAAAACCGGTACTGAAGAATTATCTATCAAACAAAAAATTTCATCAAAATTGAATGAAAACTGTGGAAATGCATAAATAACATCCAATCACACACACACACATACACATACACATATTTTGAGAATTATAGCTATACATATATTATTAGCTTTTAGCCATATCACATTTAAACACTGGTTCACATCTGATCACTGAAGTTAAGCAACATTGAGCCTGGCCAGTAACTAGATGGGTAACCATTTGGGAATAATAAGTGCTGTAGTAGGGGAGTAATTGATAACAGCTTGGAATGAGAAATTGGAGAGCCGAGTTTGAATTCCAGTTGGGTTTGTTACATTCACTTACACACAAATACACTTGGGATAAGTATGAATCTATCTCTTCTCCCCTTTATGGGAATTCTGCCAAGTTTATAATGAACTGAAAAGAGACATGATCATCTAAGCATTTATATGCACCTAGGGAAAGACATATTATTCATCCAGTTGACAAAATCGAAGATTGAATGATTTGAAAAAATATGTTTTAAATTAGAATTTTGTATCCTTTTCCAACATACATATAGATATATATATATGGCCCTTTCACTACAGAATTAATAATTATTGGAATCAGATCAAGTCAGCTTCCCACTAAAGGTTATTACCTGTAGCACAACATTTCCACCAAGAAAAACATGATTTTAATAGCCATGCACAATTCATTATTATAGAAAAAATAGAAATAGACACAAAAGATAACCTTAGAAAAATACTAGAGGAACATGAAGACAAATGGATTTTGTGCTTCAAAACACTTTGTCTGGACAGATTTAACAGGACTTTGTGTCATGCCACACAAGCAGGAGAACCCGGTCATGGCTGTCAGACAATTTCTGCGACCACATCACCCCTTACATCTGGCCACCTAACACCCCAGACTACAACCCCATTGATTATTACATGTGGGGTACAGTTGAGCAAAATACCCAAAAACTCCTTGTAACACCAAAGATGAACTGAAGGCAAGGATTATAGCAGCATTCTGAAATCATCTGGTGACCATGGCTGAAGCCAATGGCGATTTATTGAATAAATTTATTGAATAAATTTATTCTTTACTATTTCAAGATATTTTTGTGTAATTTTAGTAAATGTATCTGTTAAAATTTAAAAAATTTAAATTGTTAATTTTATTTTTGCATAATTTCAATGACAATTTATCCATCATACTCTGTATATATATATATATATATATATATATATATATATATATATAAAGAAAACTTTAATATTGTCATATTATAATGCTTTTAGACATTTATTAAATACTGTCATGTCATTAACAGATTTTAGCTTAGTACAAATTTAAAATTAGAAATTTGTTTATCAAGGGTTTGTATTTCTCATGTAGAATATAAATATGATATATTTTAGTAATTTAACAGATTTATCTGACATTCATGAGTAGTGTGTCTGCAAAACTTAGAAGTGATCAAAAGATAAGCCACTTGAAACTTTTGTAATTTATTTATTATTATCGCTCTAGTTTCTTATTGAGCCTTTTTCGACAAAAATTCTGTTCACTTTGAAATACATTCAATTCTATTAATTTTATGTATTTTAACAGGTCATATGGATTTGCATATATATATATATATATATATATATATATATATATACACACAGTGTAACCTGGATATAAGAGAGTTCTCTGGTCCGGATAAAAAGTCTCTTATATCCGGGTTTATCTTATATCCGGGTTTGGTCTATTTTGTTTAGGTAAGTATGGCCCTACTTTGTGACCATATAAAATCTCTCTTATATCCGGATTTCTCTTATATCCGGATTTCTCTTATATCCGGGTATCTTATATCCGGGTTACACTGTATATATGAATGAGACAAAAGGGAAATTTATCTTAACTGATGCATTTTATGCATTTTGTCCACTGATAGACTTTATTTTATCCTTACAACAATTATTTATAATTTAAAAAAAATTTTAAATTTAAGAATTCTCATACATCAGCAAAAGTGAAAAATCTAAATAAACTATGGAAGATTCTAAGTGACACCCTGAGGCGGTGTAATGGTTAGCAAGCTTGTCTCGCTAGCACAATTACGAGTGAGTAGTGAGTTTGATCCTCACTGGGTACCCCATACTTTCGGCCTTGTGCCACATCTAAGCTATGCTTTGAAAATCACTAAGTGACATAATTTAATGTCTAATAAAGAAAAGTGAGTAAATGTTGTTGAATATTATTTCTTTTAATGTATTTAATATTTATATTATTCTATATTTTAAGTAATAGAAGGTTATGAATTTAACCATTTTCTTTTAATTTTTTAACATTTTTATAGTCATGTACATTGGCTTGGGAAAGGAGTAATTCTTTCATGAACTATCCAGGCTGCAGATTTATATTTTGATAAGATTTGATGGTGACACTTTCAAGAATTTTATGTCTAAGTAAGCTACTTTTTCTTTTAATAAATGTGACATTTTTTATATTGAAATTGTGGTTGAATTTATTTCTATGTATGACTAATACATTTAAATATATATATATATATTTAATGTTAAAAAGATAAAAAAATAAAAAAACAAATGAAAACTACAGACAAAAGTTCATTTTCTCCATCAAGACATTAATTTCTGTAGTTTAGTGCTAGCAGCAAGCAGAAATATTTCTCCTCCCGATGATGGCCATTTCGGCCGAAACTAGTCGAGGAATCTAAATGGAATAATAATAAAAAAACGAAAGAATATTAATCTACAACCCAGTGTGTCTGAGGATTTTAATTTTTTAATTTTTTAATTTTTATTGTTCAAAATATATATATATATATATATATATATATATATATATATATATATATATATATATATATTATTATTATTATTTATTTAAAAAAATTATAACATAAATATGTTATAAAATCACTACAAAAATAGGCATTTTGTTTTCAACACCCTCGGTGTCTTATCAAGTGATTATGTTGAATTCAACATCATAGTGATTTTATAACATATTTATGTTATGATTTTTTTAAATAAATAATTATATCTACTCTACTCTGTATTGAGCACTCTTTTAAGAATAGTAATTGTTGGTTATTGGAATTCATTCCGTATACACCAATTATATACTTGGATATATATATATATATATATATATATATATATATATATATAAGACTCAAACACTAATATTCCATGGTTATAATTTATTACATTGGAATCATAATTATGATCCAATTCATCAGACCTACAAATTCAAGAAGCACCACAATTTATTGATGCTTTTTGAATTTGTAGGTCTGATGAATTGGATTATGATTATGATTCCACTGTAATAAATTATAACCATAGAATGTTAGTGTTTGAGCCTTTTATATTATATTCTTGCTCTGTCCTGGACATTGAGCTCTACCTGGATTCTGTCTTCTTTGAAATTTATATATATTTATATATATTTACATATATATATATATATATATTGACCACTAGTACTATCTATCTATCTATCTATCTATCTATCTATCTATATATATATATATATATATATATATATATATATATATATATATATTAGGTTGGTGCAAAAATAATTTCGTTTTCTAACATATGTTACTATGTGAGAAAACGAAATTATTTTTGCACCAACCTAATATATATAAATGTATTAGTCATATTAGTACATATATATATATATATATATATAATTTTGATATATTTGTTTCAGATATCTAACTTGCGATATTACAGTTTATATAGACAGCTAACTTTTAATAATACAAAAACCAAAAAATTGTTTTGACTTGTTTTGTTTATTGGAATATCTAAATCAAAATTAGTTTATTATGACTTATGGATTTATTGACACTTCATGAATAATTTTATATGTCCTTCTAGCTCAATATCAGCCATCCTTAAAATCTCTATAGGAAAGATATGAGGAATAAAGATATAGAGAGATTAAAACTAGCTTGGTGTTTTTTATTTAATGACTTTATTTAATATGAGAAGAAAGTGTTACATTTAGATTCAGTCTTGATAATGTCAAATCCATTACATTCACCTACATGCTAATACTCTTGGAAAAGGTATGAATCCTCTTCTTCTCCCCCCAGCTATCGGTAAATAGCAGGACAGACCAGGTTCTATAGTCTTGAATGACAACTGGTCTACCACAGAAAGTAATGACAACTTACTGAAGGAAAAAAATCTGCCTCATCAGTCATGTATCGAAAGATACATGATCGCCTAAGCATGTATCCAACATGGCACATAACTGACTGACCGACATGATACTGTAATGTTAATAAGATAACTAGTTGTAATAAAAGTGGTTTTCAGACTAAGAGATCCTTAGTCCAATGACTATTGTTGTAATGGCAGTTTAAGAATACAGATTAAATTGAAAAGTTTAAGAACCAAAATCAGACTGAAAGTTTCAAGGTCAGACTGCATAATAGTGAAGTTCACATTGAAAACTGACAGCAAATGGACCCTGTAGGCATTAAAGAAGACAATTTTTCACCATATTTTAGACTGGTACAACAGAATCAAAAACAAAACAACTTTACCAAAAACTTTAACCAAAAAATACATCACTTGAAGACCCTCAATAGCAGCAACAACTAAAGTGGATGGAACATATAAGTTGAAAAGAAAATAGAGATATAAGATGTTGACTTTTAATGATATAAGTTGTTCACTTTAAAATAATGATAAAAGATGTTGACTTTTAATGATAAAGGTGTTGACTTTACCCTTTACTACTTTAAACAAAAGTTTAGAAGAAAGAGTAATAACAGTTAATGGACTTGAGTAGTGTAATTTCCTGAAAATCTCTTTTCAGAGAAAGATTTTATAAATTTCAACTGACAGTGGCACTGGCTGTTTGCTTACTAAATGATGAATGTTTCTTGTATGGAAATGGTTAATCTCATCATTAGAATTACTCTTTATCAATCAGCTCATTCATTTTGTTTTGTATACAATCCATAGTACATTCTCTATATTATCGACAATGGCATTTTCATTGTGTCATAATTCTGATTCAACCAACAGTAACAAATTAAAAATTATTTCAACTTGGAGTAGAAGACTGGCTAAAAACTATGCAGATTTTCTGCACAGCAACAACAAATCCAAGAGACTAAACCATTGATTTCTTTCTCACTGTCTACTCTTTCATTTTTGGATATTCTGACTCACTGATTCTTATACACTGGTCGACAAATATGTTTTTGTTTCATGCATTTTAATGATCTTTGTATTTGTCTGCTCTTTAAGTTGACTGACTGCAACTTTTGCAATATGGTCTTCCCCTATCCAGCTATTTATATATATATACCTATATACTTTTATGACTTATCATCTAATATGCTATCCCATTGGTCAAATAATTTCAATATCTTCCCTACTAAGATCACTATTTTTATGCTCATCCATCTTTATAGTCATATCACATTGCAACACTGGTTCTTGTACAATCACTAAAGTTAAGCAACATTGAGTGTGGTCAATACCTAGATGGATGAGGTGCTTTGGAATACCAGGTGATGTAAGTTTGGATGTGTGGGTGCTGAGACAGATAACAGCTCACAGTTTGAAATTGTAGAGCTGAGTTTGATTTCCAGTTAAATTTGCCACATTCACTTACGCACAAATACCCTTTAGAAATGTATGAATCCAGCTCTTCTTCCCCAGTTATGAGTTAATTAGTACGACTTGTATCAGTAAATCATTATTATCTCCAAAAATTCTTAAAATCTAATAATAATTTCTGACTTCAAATAAACTGCAAAAGGTTGATAAGTAGTAAAAAAAAAACAAAGCAATCTTCCATCTATGTACCGTAATTTCTCAAAAATAATACACACACATAAATAATATGCTCCCCGACAAATGATCCAAAAATTAAGAAATATATCTATTCCTATGTATAATATGCAACTATAAATTTTGTCAAAAAAAAAAAAAAATAATTATGAAGACATTTTGTCAACTTTGACATTAAGAATAAAATTGAAACTAAGCAACTAAAATAATGTGAAAATTACTATGTGGTGCTACCAATAAATATAACATTTTATTTTACCACCAAAATGTTATCAAAACATGTGAGTTATAGTGTAAATTTTAAACAAAAAGTAATAGAATTAGCAGAAAGAATAGGAAACAGAGCTGTAGCTAGAGAATATGAGTTGAATAAGGCTAAGATACGTTTATGGAGAACGAATAAAAATGAACTAAAAACGTGTAAATTAAGTGCCAAAACTATGGGTAGAGGAAGAAAAGCTCAATATCCAGATATGGAACAAAGTTTAGTTGAATTTGTGTAAGAAAGATGATCAAATGAATGTTCCATAAGTACTGTGGAAATAAGGATGAAGACAAAAGAACTTATGAAAACCATGTATCCTGGAAACACATTTAAAGGTTCAGCAAACTGGTGTCTTCTTTTTATGAAGAGATTTGATATATCTATTAGGAGAAGAATATCTATAGCCCAGCATTTGCCTGATGACTATGAAGATAAGCTTTTGAATTTTCTACATTTTGTTATTCAGCTAAGATAAAAGCACAACTATCCTTTAGGCTGTATTGGAGATGCTGACCAAACACCCTTGACTTTTGATGTGCCTTGTTTTCTAACTCTGGAATTCAAAGGGGTGAATTCTGTTCCAATAAAAACAACTGGAAATGAGAAGAATAGGTTTACAGTCATGCTTGGTGCATATGGTGATGGTAAGAAGATGCCCCCTTACATAATTTTTAAACAGAAAACTGCCAAAAAACGTTGAGTGCCCAGATGGCATGATAGTAAAATCTCATGAAAAAGGGTGGATGGATGAGAATCTCACAAAGGGCTGTCTGCTAAATGTTTGGTGTAAACACAGAACAGAATTTGCAAGAAGTAGATGTATGTTGGTTCTTGATGTATTTTGTTGTCATAGGATGCCTTGCATGAAGAATATGCTTCAGGAGAAGAGGACTGATCTTGTTATTAAACCAGGGTCAATGACTGGCCAACTTCAAGTAATAAATGTTCTCTGCAACCGTCCATTTAAACAAGAGAAAAAAATTAAAAATAGAATGACTGGATGTTTTCTGGTGTTCCCAGTTTTACTGCTGATGGCAACAGGAAAAACCAGAGTTGGAACTTATTGTAAAATAGATTTAGGAAATTTGAGATTCCATCAATGAGGATGTTATAAAGAGAGGTTTCAACAAGTGTTGTCTTATGACAGCCACAGATGGCTCTGAAGATGACATCATTTGGCAAGAGAATGAAGAGTCTGAGATAATTTTAAACAGGCTGAAGATAATATTGTAAATGATAATTTGTTTAATGACAATTTAGATATTGATTCTATAATAGAGAGATGATGATGATGATGATGATGATGATGATGATGATGATGATGATGATGATGATGATGAAAATTAAAATTTTAATAAATTGTTAACTTGAAATCCTCTTTTCATCAAAATTGGCCATTTTATAGATTTTTTATTTTTTACCAAATAAAAAATGTGGTTATTGCAAAACATAAATTTATTGACAAAAAAACGTTACAATTGTTATTGTTGGATTTAAAATGAAAATTGGGATAATATCTTTCTTATTTTAGAACAACAAGCACGTATTTATTATTATAAATCAATAATAAAAAATTATTTTTGTTTAAACCTATTTGTAATTTACAGTAAAAAAATGCATATTATTTTTGAGAAATTATGGTACTTCTAAAATCATAACATCTAACTAGAATTCTTTTAGGCTTTCCATATTTCTTTTACTTATATTCAGGCACTTACTGTATTTATTCATTGACTATTTCTTTCATTTCCCTTTCTACTTCTATTTAAATATTCTTTTCTTTTTTTTTTTACTTGCTTTTATTTCCTTCTTCCTTTTTTTTCTTATCTTTTTATTCCTTCTTTTTTGTATACCTTTTGATTCCTTTGATTTCCCTTTTTTTTCTTTTCTTTCTCTCTTTTTCTTCATTTTTCGTTTCTTCACATCTCTGCTTAACTCCATTTCATTCTTCCTCTTTTCCCCACTTTTTTTATTCTCTTCTTTCTCTCTTCTTCATAGGCTTTCCTTTCTTTTTCTCTTTTTCATTGTTTTCCCTCTTCTGTTTCTCTTCTTTTCTTTCTCCCTCTCCTTGCTTTTATTTCAGTCTTTCCCTTCATCTTATCTATAGTTTTAATTAAAACTTTATTGTTTGTTTACATTTTTTTTTAAGTTTTTTCATTTCTCTGCTTCTTGATTCCCAGCATCTTACCTTAACCTTGCACCCCCTCCCCAGACTGACACAAATGTTTTTACCACATAATCAACAAGGCTTTAATTACAGAAAATATTCAGATTTAAAATATCATAAATTGGAAGTTATTGAGATATGACTGTTAAGACAGGAAAGGTGTTAAAATGAATTATATAATAATAATAATAATAATAATAATAAGAAGAAGAAGAAGAAGAAGAAGAAGAATGGAAAATTTGGTGATGTTGATGAGAAAGAAAAGAATGAAAAATAATATGAATGTGGATCAATAATCAATATTACTATATATGTGTGTGTTTGTGCGTGTGTGAATATATATATGCACTAAGAGTGTCTGTGTATGCACATACATATAATGTGTAGTTATGAGGGTGGATCAATATGTTCTTAGCTTGACATTAACTGAATTTTTATCTGACCTTTTTCATTGTATAAAGTTTGATCTATGTAATTTGTAGAAAAGTACTGGATTGAGTGCATTAACAATAAAGTAGATGATATTAAAAAATTAATATTCGTTGCATAAAATAAATGTAGTTTTCAACATTAACGTACACACATACTGAACTGATGTATGTATATGTCACTTAAGCAGATATGTGTAGCAAAGGGAAAACAAAGCAAATAGAACATTGAACTGAAGAATAAAAGACAGAAAATGCAAATAAAAAATAAAAGAGCATAAACCAAATGACACCTTGACAGTTGAGGCAAGTTGATGAGAATAATCAAAAGAAATAGGAAGAAAAACGATGACAGTGAAAGTATTATTGTAAGTGTTTCATTTGTTTCTTTGCTTTTCAACCAGGTGCCAGGCAGCAAAATTTGTTGACTGCTGTATTCTATTATTTTGCAACATCAACAAATATTCTCCACACAAACACTGCAATGATGAACTGCGCATTTTTAAATTATGCAAGTTAAGTTTTTGAGTTGGTAGCAGCTGCATAAAAATCTAGTTGGATTTTTTTTTTCAACATTTTTTATGATATTTAAACACTTTTTCATGGTCACCTGACAGATGTTTGAACAACCTTTAAAATATTTGTTTGTTTGTTTTTCAGGTCCCAAATTCCAAATTGTTTTTTGTTTTTTTTGAGTTCCAAATTCCAATCAATACAAGACACATGTAACTTCAGTGAATCATCAAGCACTTGAGAAATAAGTTTTACTGAATAAATATATTTAGACCAAAAAGGAAATGGGAAATTGTTCAGGAATAAACAACAAGAATAAAATGTGATGAACAACTATTGTTTCACATGTCTGTTGAAAAATGCCTCCTAAAGAAATCATAGTCTAAGCCTAATTTTTAATTGTATCAAAGAAGTGTGATGTTTACTCAAACAGAATAGATTTTGTACTAACAAGCTGCTAATACAGGTGCGGCAGAAATACCTCCCATGTTTTAAACTGTCACATGTGTGGTGCTAGTGAACTTAGGTAAGTGGCAATGGTGTTTTCATGTAGCTAATGTTTTACTATATTTTTGTCAGGTACCATTAATTATCATCATGGCTTGGTTGGACTGGTGCACACTGTGTTTTTGGTATTGAAACATTTTTTAAGACTGGTGAATCTGTAATTGCTACACAGAGAGTTTTTTTATGCTCATTTAATGTTACATTGAAATGATGCTGTTCTGGATAGAAAATTTCAGGGCCAGAGTTCAACACTTAAAAGAAAGCCACTGGGATGATCTTGAAGCACTTAAACTTCCAAGTGATGGAAAATTTTAGAAATTGTCTATTGGCGAGTAGAGAAACCATTTGGAGAATGTCATTTTTAAAATGAAATGAATAAATCTATAGCCCTTTGTTTAAACAACATTGAAATAATTTTTTTAATAGCAGTTACCTTGGTTTTTTTGCCAAGCTTTAAAATGTAGGAGGTATTTTCACCGCAATCTATATATTAATATGTATTGGGGAAATTGTATTAATATGTATAAATTTACTAGAATTTGAATTAAAGTAATAAATTCAGAACTTAGAATTAAATTCTAAACACTTTAAATAATTCAATATATGGATCTGTTATAACAAATTTAGTAAAAGTCGAACACAAAGTAAGCTGCTTGAAGGGTTTGTTTGTGTTGTGGATTCCGGGATGAAATCTGGTCTCAAATGAATGACAAACGCAGGAATGAAATATAGCAAATAAATGTATTGACATAATAATACAATTGGTGATACGGTTAGTAGATCCAGAAATGTGGTTAGTAGCAATAATAATATATATACAGTCTGGGAGATTCAGTATCGAAGTATGACTTCCTTCTGAGTCTACGTGCTCGCAACTGTGACTCCTACAAAGCGGTTACCTCACACTCTCACTGTTCACTGTATCAGTGTATCTCTGTTACTCACTCTCGGGTATTCACCGGCAGCAGTACAAGTACACACTGGTCGAGTCCACTTGTATGAAAAAGGGGTGGACCCCATAACAGTTTGTTAGAACTGTAAGATGCTACAAAACCATATTGATCTGAAAACACAAGACATGTTCTTAAATAATCTCATCATATCTAGACTCTCATATGAATGTCATGCATGCATTCAACTCATTCAGTAATGTTTAAACTATCATCTGTGTGCAACAATTTTCTAGGGCCAAGTATTAAAAATAGCTTCAAACAACAATATTATATGCAAAACTGTAGGGAAAACAATGGAAAAGTATTTCACTATCTTTCCCAAGAACAATCATGACAATGTACAGTTATGGATAGAAAGGCAGCCATGAAGTCCTATGTTCAACTTAAGATGAAGAATTTTATTCACCAAAATTATCAACTGCTAAATATTTATGGAAAATCTTTAAATATGAATCAGTAATTTATTCATATATTTTAACTGTATAATATGATACAGCCTAACTTTTTGGTTTAATGCCTCACCCTGAAAAATTTTTAGTTAGAGTCAGAGGATGATGATGTCAGCAATGGGTTCAGAGGTCAGTGATTAAACTAATAAGTGATTGGCCGGAGTTAGAAGGTAATTTTTGTTATCTGGAGACAATTTATATTGTGATTCTCACCTATAAAGACACTTTAGGTTAGTCAGATATATATATATATATATATATATGTGTGTGTGTGTGTGTATATATGTGTGTGTGTGCATGTGTGTGTGCGTGTATATATTTCAGAGTGTTTGGGTGTAAATCTGAGGACAGTGTGAAGGATTGAGAAAGAATTGAATGCATGTAATGGAGATTATGAAGGTGTTTGGAGTGATAACTCATGATCATGACTTTATGCCTCCATTCATCATTCCACAGGGCCTCAGACTCAGCATGGAAGCCTACATCAAGTACCTTGATGAGGTAGTGCTGCCTTGGGTCAAGAGGGTGACTGCTGGAAAACCCTATATCTGGCAACGGAGCTCTGTACCATGCCATACAAGCAGGAAAACTAAGTCATGACTGTAAGACAATTTCTGCAACCACATTCCCCCTTACATCTGGCCACCTAACTCCCCAGACTGCAACATCCTTGATTATTATGTGTGGGGCACAGTTGAGCAAGAGACCAACAAAACTTCTTGTAATACCAAAGATGAACTGAAGGCAAGGATTATGGCAGCATTCACCAACTTAAACAAGGGGACCATCCAAAAGAGTTGCAGAAGACTCCAAAGTTGTCTGGAGGCCATGGTTGAAGCCAATGGCAATTTTATTGAATAAAAATGTGTATGGAGCAATTCCACATTTGAAAGTCCCTCAAATTTTTCATTTTCCCTAGTAAGGTTGGAGAAATCATAATGAAATATTGCAGAGCAGCATTCATGCAGTTCACTGTTGGTAACTACACCACCAAGCAGCAAGCCCCCGAGGTTGTCATCATGATGAAGTGTGTGATTTCACCACTTCTTTTCATTATGTCCATGGAACTCGTATTATGGGATGCAGTGAACACAGCAAAGGGAATGATGAATAAAGAACAAATGGTCCTTCCTTCTTCCAGAGTATTCATGGATGTCATCACTATTCTGGTCCCATCCAAGGTTGGTGCCAATAAATTGCTGCAGTGCTAGCATAAGCTCTTCATGTGGGTCATAATGAAAACCAAACCCAAGAAAAGCCAGAGCTTATCATTACTCAGAAGCTCTCTTGGGGAGATTCACTTCTGCATTGGAGGTGACATGATCCCAAGAAAGTGAAACCAGTGAAGAGCCTTGGATGGTTGTATGAAATTCTACTGACTGATTGGCACCAACGTAAGAGGTGCAGAAAGTGACACTAGATGGACTTAAATCCATTGACAGAACCAATATCCTCAGCAAACTGAAAGCTTGGTGCTACCAACGTGGGTTGCTCCCCCAACTTCTGTGGCTATTGCAGGTATATGCTATTATGCTGTCTCTCATTCTGCAATGGGGAGGAAACAAATCTTATTACACATACAAATGTTTAATTTATTGTATTTCCAACAAATGAATAAACATACGTTTCATATAATTAACTGTACACAGATGCAAAAAAATTAAATATGCATAGAAAACATAAAATTTTGATCTAATAGAAATAAATCCCATTTATCCATTCGAATGGGTGAAAAAAGTATTCATACAATACAAAAAAGAATATATAATCTTCATTTAATACTTTGTAGAATAGCCATTATTCAGTTCTACAGCAACCAACCTCTTCTTGTAGTTCTCAATTAATGATTTGCAAATTTTAGTTGGTATTTTGTTCCATTCTTCTTTGCCTATGGTCTTCAGATCCAGGATACTTGTTGGAGCTCTTGATTGGATTTGAATTTTCAAATAACGCCACAGTTTCTTGATTGGGTTTAAATCTGGGGACTGATTTGGTCATTTCAGGATGTTTACATTATTTTTAGCAGTCATTTCTTTGTAGATTATGCAGTGTGCTTAGGATTATCTTGGAAGATCCAATCAGGAGAAAGTTCAAGGCTTTCAACTGAAATCATTAAATTTGCTTCCAAAATATTTTTGTATGCTGTGGAATTAATTCTACCATCTATTGGTGATATGTTGCCAGTACCTTTTGCAGAAAAACATCCCAAACCATGATGCTGCTACCACCAAATTTCACTGTTGGAATTGTGTTCTTTTGTTTGAAGGCATCACCATATTACCTCCATATGTTTTCTAGAATTACATCCAAACAACTCAGTTTTAGTTTCATCTGTCTATAATACTCTTTCCCAATACAATTTTTCCTTATCCTTATGTTCACGAACGAATTTCAACCTGACATTTCTCTCTCTTTTTAATAGCAGTGAAGTTTTCTGATAGGAGCCTGACTTTAGATTGTTCCTATGAATGCCATTGCTTATCGTCTGGTTAATGACACAAATTCCTGATGAAAGCAAATCATCCTGCAACTCTTAACAAATAACCATTGGATTTTGTTTAATTTGACATATTAATTTCCTCAAAGATCTTGAAGAAGTCTTCCATGGAGCACCTGTTCTTCTTTGGTTTTCAAAGTTTAGTTATTTACACCTTGCAATGAATGAACTAATGTTAGTAAATGGAATATTCACATTGTCTGAGATTTTCCTGTAACTTTTACCTTCTTTCCAGAGCTTAACAATCAGTCTTTTTTTGGATTCTAGATTCCCACTTGAATAATCTAGAGTATTAAAGCCATTTAAAAGTTTTAAAATCTGAAATTTGCATTGTACAAATACTTTTCTCACATATTAAAATAGATAAATGAGATTTATTTCTATTAAATCAAACTTTTTTCTGTTTTCTATGCATATTTAGTTATTATGCATCTGTGTGAAAAGTGTTTATTCATTAGTTGGAAATACAATAAATTAAAAATTTCTATGTGTATGAATGTTTGCTTTTTCCCACTGTATATATATAATATATATATGTATATTTTAGTAGCATGTTTTCATTGAGACATGTTTCATTGAATAATTTAGACAAGTCCTTGTCTACTTATTTTTAAATGTGTCTATAAATTTAAATGTCCTTGGGGAGATTGTATCTCCAATGGTAAAAATAATATTTATATTGGACACACTATGCCAATGTTGTCTTGGCAGCTGAGTTTTCATTTGAATGATATATCCAACCTTTCTAAACATTTACAACAGTCCACATTTGCAACTCAGAAAAATTCTTGTTGAAAATACTTCAATACATTTTCATGAAAATCATAGACATAAACTAAAAATTCTTGAAACTAATTTATATTAAAAAAATGAAACCAAAAGTTAATAAAAATTAATTCTGAATACTGCACAAATGTTTTAAAATATGTACAATAGTTAAAAATATCAAGGCTTGCACTAATAGATTTTACTACTTATTCCTTAAAAATTCTTGACAAACCATACTTAGTTACCTCCCCAGAAGCGGTGTCAAGTGATCATGCACTGACTCAGTGTTCTTCACTTCACAAGTAAAAAATTTAACTTTCAGATGAACACAGCAATTTTGTCTTTGAAAATGATGAACACTACAATATATGTCTTGAAATAAACAACACCCTGATGATGACATTGTGCTATGTCAAAAGTACTTGGAATATGTATCAACATAGCGATTTTCTCTTTTTCCTTAATATTGACTCCAAAATCTTGTCCATGAATATGAAAGGAAGCAATTCAAAATAAGTAGACAAAACTTAACATGTCTCAATATAATATATATATTGAATGTATATATATATATATATATATATATATAAAGTGTATATATATATATATATATATATACATATATATATATATATATATATATATATATATATATAATGTGTGTATATATATATATATATATATATATATATATATATAATGTGTGTACATATATATATATATATATATATATATATATATCTGTATAATTGGCCACTCGTATTTGAAGGTACTCATCTACTAGAGTGGATAGCAAATCCCTATTGTAGACACTTGCTCAGGCATATTTGTGTTTATTCAACATCCACAGAGCCCACTTGTGGTTTATACTACAACTATGCTGATCAGAACTTAGTTACATTTTCTGGGAAAGAGCATGTTATCGAGCATGATCAACAATTTCAACAAAGCCAGCATGCTCAAACCCTCAGCCAGAATTCCTTTTGACTTTGTGCTAGCACAGCTATTGATGGAACCCCCCAAAGGTTTCCATCTACCCAATTTCTCTCACACGGCTTGGGTCAACCTGTGGTATGGTTTTTAGGCATTTTCCAAAGGTGCCACACACTGGGAACAACTCCTCTAGTTTAATAACATCAGGAAGTCTCCTTCCTGACAAATCAACCATGATGAGATACGAACCCAGGTATCATGGTCAGAATGTGAACATTCTAACCACTTGGCCACAAAAATATCTATATCTATCTATCTATCTATCTATCTATATATATATATATATATATATATATATATATATATATATATATTATATTTTTTTAAGCATTCCACCCCAAGCAAAGCAGGATTGTCACTAGTATGCAAGGGGCTACAGAAAGTGTAAGTAAGGAAAAAAATTGGGTGGGAGGATGTATGGTTGAAGAAAGAATAAAAAGAGTAACAGAGGAGAATAAAAAGAAGAACAGGGATCAAAACAACAAAAGATGTGGATTGGCATTACATTTAAATTTTTGAAGATTATAGTTATCAGTGAAGTAAGTAAGAGGAAGGGAGTTCCACTGTTGGGAAGTGAGAGAGAAGCTGTTGAAGTAGAAGTGGTGGTTACATTTAACTGTTTCAACAGTAAAAGGGTGGGACTGAGATACCAATCTAGGAGCACATATAAATTCATGCAGTCAGAGTATCAGTGAAAAGAGCTCATTAGAGCAGATGCTATGAAAATGTTTATAAAAAAGACAGCAGGAAGCCACATTACAAATGTGAGAAAGTAATTGGAGCCAAGACCCCAAGTCAGGACCAATCACATTGCATATCCTTCTTTGGATTGTGTTGAAAACCTCAAAATGAATAGGGGGGCACCAGACTATACATGGCAACAGTATTCCATGCATGGACGAATGGTAAATTTGTAGATGTGAAGGAGGAACTCAGACAAGAAAAACCTTCTGGCACAACACAGAGACACAGGTAGATGCAGCTATTGATTCAATGTAGTTGCTCCACCTCAGGTCAATGAAAAACATGAAACCAAGAAGGTGCAGTAAGGCGTTCTTGTGGAGTTGAGCATCAACCATGCTGATAGGAGGCAGGGAAGTTTCTCTATGGTGAGTAAATGACAGCAGTTTTGTTTTGGATGTATTAAAATTCACATGCCATTTTCTACCTTAGTCAACCACAGATTGGAGGTCATTTCTGAGACCAATAACCAGGTTAACTCTGTCAGTAATACTGCATTTACTATATAGACAGAAGTAAATGATAGTGTCATCTATGTAGATGCCTACTTGTATAATATATGTGTGTATATATGTATATATATAAATATATGTGTGTGTGTGTGTGTGGTGTGTGTATATATATATATATATATATATATATATATATATATATATATATATATATGTATCAAGAAGGAAAAAACTAAACACATCATCGAAGAATTCGGCAATAAATTTATTTCAACTGATAAATTTTTTAATAACTGCCTCATCAGACCAAAATTATAAAATCATTTAAATTTCTTAAAAATTTTTTTAAAATCAGATCCCTAGAGAAAAGAAAGTAAATGTCTAAATTACGTGACCTAGGAAAATTTTTCTGGGGATTTACATTATTGAAAAGAGAGGAGTGAGAGAAAAAAAAAGGAGAAGCAAGGTATCAGCACAATGAGCAGGGATAGGTGGCGGGGGGAGTACAAGTGACAGTTAGTGAAATACATTGAAATTAAATCATAATTTATATCCTCATCATCTAATCTGCATCAATATAATAACAATCATCATCATAAAAATAGAGTGAAAAAATAATATAATATATAAAAAACATTAAATTCATTATATCTAATTCATCTACATAATTATAAAATACATCATATATATGTGTGGCATATACAAATAAAACATACAAATATACACATCCATACAAACACACAAGTAAACACATATGTACACTGCAAACACACACACATACATACATAAATGATGTAATGAATATGCATGCACCTGGGTTCCCCCTTACAGTAATATGATTGGCTGGTGTCAGACATAAATACAGACTGATGTGGGGGTACAAGGAAGATGCCTATTGTCGATGCCTATTGACGACGTCTATTGCCTATGCCTATTGCCTACCACTACGGTGAGGACCAGACCATTACGGTTACCTGCTAGATTGTCCTACCCAGTTACAATAGTCAACAACCACTTTGCTACTTTGAACAAATATATCCCTTTCCGGGACATATCAATACACACATGTATACATATATGCACATATATATACATGTACACATATACATACTTATACATACATAAACATACCCACACATAAACTCCCACATAATATATATATAAACACGCACATCCTATTATATATATATATATATATATATATATATATATATATATATATATACATATATAGATCCATATATAATACACTGACACATATATATACATATATACACACACACACACATATATATATATATATATATATATATATATAGTGTATAGGGGCAGCAGATTATTCAAACATATATTGTTAAATATAACACACAACATTCTAAGCTTTGTATAGTGGCTTTAGTTTCATACCTGTCACCTTTCTGATCTTAGTTGCATTAAACAACATTTCTTAGAAATACATAGCCATGGGATGACAGAGAAATATCTGTCTTAGCTAAGATGGGTAAGACAGAGAATCCCTCACCAGAAGAAGATCCCCATTAGGAGAAAGTCTCAATGCCATACAACATTATGCTGATATCAATTAATGAAGTCTAGAGATTAATAAACAATAACTTTACATATGAGTGATTTAGTTCCATATTCTTATAAGCCTTTAAGATGATAACATTACAATAGTGACTAATTTAATACCAGAAAAAACTCAGCAGAAGTCTCAATTGATCTTACCTGTTTGTTTCTGGATCATATGAACAGTCACTTTTTTTTAATTTATTGGTGTCCACAATCTTAACAACATAAGATATACACAGTGCCTGATAACAGACACAGAAAGAAAACGACAAAAGTTCCTACAGAAGGTAGTAAGGAAAAACGAGAGGAAAGAATTAAATATCAAATGGAAGAAGACAGAATGCATGGTCGTTAACAAAAGGATGTGTGCCCAAATGTGAATTGGGAAGTTTAGATATCAAAACCAGAGAAGTCCAAAAATTTAAATATCTGGGAAGTGTTTTATGAGGGGACAGAAAGTGCAACACTAAAATCCAAAAGCACATTGAAATAGCAAAAGATGCCTTCTAAAATTTAAGTAGAGTATTAAGAAACAGAAAAACTTTCTCATGAACAAAATTGGTGTGAAAACACCATGAATATTTTCCATACAATCAAAAATGCTGTTGGGGCCTCCTTAAATACAGCATATTCAGGTGGTTTGTTAGTAATGATAATGGTCACTGAGGTTAATAAAGTATTCTTTATACCATTCACATCTTCACTACTCCTACATAGACCAGCTATCAGCACTACTTATAAATGTCTCAACAGACATTAATACAATGATTCAAATCTTCTCTACTTTATGATTCAGTCATTCAACTATATATAATTGATTTTTCATGCAACTAAATCTCAGTATGTCTGTAAGTAATAATTTAAAACTACCAAAAAATCATGTAAATAAACTTTCAAATGAAACACATTTATATATTGAATAAAGAGAAATTAAAAAGAAAAAGAAACTGCAGGATACAGTCAGGCACAAAATTACCAGTACAAGAAATTTAATTTAAAATAATATAATTTGTAGGGATGTTATTATTATTATAAATAAATAAAAATAAAATATAAAATAATAATGAAAATTATAAATAAAATAAAATGAAACAATAACATAAAAACATTGTATAAAATAAATCAAATAATTGAAAATAATAAACATGCTCAAAGCATGCAACAAAAAATGTTCCTAGCAGAAATATGGATATCTCGCCAAAAGACGTTCATTCAAACTCTTCGTCAAGAACCCTTAGGCAGGCAACACATGTGTAATTTCTCACTTTGTGATATGACTTGTAATAATATGGAGTAACTTCTCCCTTCTATCAAATGTGCTATAAAACAATTGTAACCTAAAAAATACACACACCAATACACACAAAAAATACATTGTATGAAATTAATATAGAATTTACCATGCTTTTCCTGTTATTTCTGTACGTTTTATTTCCTGTCAAGTATGCTTTTTATCTCTGTGAACACAAGGCTAATTTTTGTTGCTATGATGTGAGTGAACCCCCACAAATTCACTGTTCAAATATTGAAAGTGACATTTATATATATATATATATATATATATATAAAAGATAGCATATGATTTTAGGTGTTGAATAAATACTCATAATCTATTTCAGAATCCTTTTACTCAGTGCAGTAACATTAATGTGCAGTTTCAAATTTCTTAAACCATTAAAATAGATAGTTCTTTCTACCCTCACTCTTGGCAGAATACCAGTTGTCAACAATGTTATTTTTAAGTACTCCAGATTTATTTTATAAGAGCTAAATGGTATTTTGGTACAGTTGTTTAATTTTCTTCAACTAAAGTTTAAATCAAATATTTTATTTTAGAATTTCAGACTTCAGCAAAAAAAAAACAGAATGGTTTTTACCTTCATTTAAATCTACATATTTGCTTGCTTATTTTAGTGATTTTGTAAAAAACAAACACTTCTCAGGTGCTACCCAGTTAGTCCACTAAAAACCAAACCCTTATTACTTTACTTATTTTGATATTTCTTACTTTTTTTCTTTTTTGTCAACTGACAGTATTCATACTTGCTTTTACAATCCTTTTCAAATGAAGTATGTGATCAACATAGCTTTTCTGCCCTTACATGCACAACAAATATTCATACTTAAATTATCTACAAAAATCCAAATGGTACCCTCAAATATTCTCATTATCATTGGAGATAAGCCAAGCCTTTGGTTGGGTTAATTTTTGTGATTTTTTCCTTTTTTTTATGGAGGTGGAAGGGTGGGTATACTTACTTATACAAAGCCAAAATCTCAACTACTTTGTCAGGTATCATTTGACCAAGTAATGATTTTTATGCAACTATGGGAACAATGTAAACAATATGTGTGACCCACTTTTAATCTTGTTTACATTAAGAAAAGAAACCATGAAAATACCATGTAAGCCTGAAGTGAACGTCTGTGTATTGTAGCCAATTATTCACTTCGATAGCAGATGCTTATTGTACAGTTGTTTGCACTTTCATTATTAATGTCTCTAAAGAAAAGATTTCATTCTTACAAAATTCAAAATATATTTTGTGTGCCATATTTTCCCGTGCATAATACAAGAAATTTTTAATGAAAATTAAAGGCAAAAATGGAAGGGGGGTCATATTATGCACAAGCACACATTTTTAAGAAAAATTTTACTTAGATTAAAAAAAAAACTCTTATTTGAAACAGAAAGACTGCAAATACACTCAGCACAATAGAAAGTAAGCAGGTGTTTATAACAACTGTTCACAAAAGGTATTTGATATATTAACAATATTTGTTTCGCCTTCATTCTTAATGAAAGACAATATTTTTTATTTTCTTAGCTTATTAATATATAGAAATATAATAAAGTCATATCAAATAGAAAAGTATGATAGATTAATTAACACTTTAAAATGTATTATTGGGCATGTCTATTTAGCCCCTTTCTCTGAAAAATCGATAATATGTTTTGAAACGGAAACATGCAATGGCTAAACATCCAGTTCATCTCTATTCTTTAATATAATAAAAAATTCAGTATTTTAGTGAAATATGTGTACAAAATTGAGATTTTAATGGATAATATGGTACAAATTTTCAAAAAAATTTACATTGAGACGGCTCTAATACAGGGTTCTATTAGTTTCAAGGATATAATTGATTCCTGGTTTTTAGCTTTAGAAATGTGGGGTCATATTATACTCAAGTCGCATTATACACAAGAAAATATGGTAGTTTATGAGATAAATAAGGTTAGTTTTCATAATTTTGTTCAGAGGCTTCTCTTGATAGACACCTGTAAATATATACAACAACATGAATATGTATAGGAGGAGCATTGTACCAATGGTAAGTAAACATTACAAATTACAGGAATAACTGGTACATATAGCGTGGCCGCTCCCTAAATAGGAACTAATAGAATGCTTCAGCCTTGACCTCTTTTATTGTGTTCCCTACACACTGTGTAATTTAATCTCTTTTTGTTTTAGAATTGATTTAATGTCTTTTTAGTTCCTTTTGTGTTACGACCGTAGTCACCGTAGTCGTAATATACATCCTAAGCATTTTCACACCTTCGTTTTTCGTAGAAACTCGATGTCACCCCAAGCATGGGGTTACAGGGTGTGGAAGAATTAGGAACAAAAACATTAATAATGACCAGAAAGGAGAAAGAGTAATGAGGAGAATAGTAGATAGCAATTGACATTACATTTAAATTAAACTTGACTGGAAAGCATGGAGCCAGAAGGGATTTCCACAAGTGAGAAGTGCGAGAAAAGAAACTGTTAGTATAGAAATTGTGGCTACATCTAGGTAGCTCAACTAAATTAATGAGATCTCACTGCCAGTCTAGTATTGCACTTAAATTCATACAGTCTAGGTACCATAGCGAAGAGCTCATCCAAACAATTATCGTGAAATTATTTATAGAAAAGGCACAGAAAGTCAACCTTATGGTGGTGGGCAAGTGACTGAAGCTGAGCCACCAGATCAGGACCAATAATATTGCTGATTCTTCTTTAGATTTTATCAAGGAGCTCCAGGTTAATAGCAGGGGCACTGGACCATATATGGCAGCAATATTCTAAGCATGAGCGAATGGTAGACTTGTAGTTATGCAAGATAGATTCAAGAGAGAAGAACTGTCTCACCTGAGACAGTGAACCGACTTTCTTAGCAGCTGACCGATCAATGGATCCATTATATTCTTTCCATTTTATGTCAGCTGAGAATGTTAGCCCAAGAAGGTGTAATGAGTTACTTTCCTGGAGAATCGCATCAGCCATGCTGATGGAAGACAGAGAGATGTCTCTCAAATGATTAATTGAGAGAAGTTTAGTTTTGGAAGCATTAAAATTGACAAGTCATCTTTTGCCCCAGTTAATGACAGTCTTGAGGTTGTTTTGTACATCAGCTGCCATTTTGACTTTGTCAGATTGATCATATAAAAAAAGATTACATATATTATAATTCTGTTTGTCTCTCCATTAGTCAGATAGTTAGCATGTACATTATACACTACCATTGCCTCAGATAAATAATGGACTATTCTGTTATGATTGCAAAGAAAAACAGGAAAGAAAGATATATCAGAGATGCTGTTTAATTTTAATGAGAAAAAAAAGCATTCATAATAATAATAAACAAAAGAGAAAAAGAAGATAGTAGAGCTAACAATGCTCTTGTGTTTTTATTATCTACTTCAGTGAAATGAAAAATCTTGTCAGTTTTTAATCTTTTCATTTGTACCCTTATACTTCTTTAAATAAAAACCTACATTCATACTTATGGTTGTTATTATAATATTTTGTTAAAATTGTTAAGCTCAAATATTTAATGATGCAATAGAAGAATTTTCATGGGTATTTTATAGTTGCAGAATTTGCAAAGTGTTTATTGAATCACTGAATTAAGAATTACGATTAATCAGAAAATTAAATAGGAAAGATGAAATGTTGGGTACTGTTATACATAATTTTATAATAAAATATATATCAAATCTCTTATAATGGTCATATAGGAACCATTACATACAAATACAAATATATTTTTAATACCTTTGTTTGTTTTGGTTAGATTCCACAAAGCTACAATGGATAATGTTAATAGCAGACCACTAGACAGTCATTG
The DNA here is from genome assembly GCA_963932145.1 of Acanthosepion lycidas. Classification (NCBI taxonomy): domain Eukaryota; kingdom Metazoa; phylum Mollusca; class Cephalopoda; order Sepiida; family Sepiidae; genus Acanthosepion; species Acanthosepion lycidas. The sequence goes on from OZ010581.1 coordinate 29,800,567, forward strand.
TAATATTCTGTTGGGACAATTTCAGTTTTGGAAAATGTTTGGGACTTTCATCATGATCAAGCCATTGAGCCAATCATCTATGATTGTCATAAAGGATCCATTTCTCATCACAAGTCACTATTTGATCAAGAAGTGAAGCATTTGATTTTTATAGATACAGCATTTAACACACTTCAAAACACAGAATTCTTTGACTTTCATTGAGTTCATGTGAAACCCATTTATCAAGATTCTTCACCTTGTCAAACTTCTTGAGATGATCTGATATTGTCGCAATGTTGACATACATTATCTGAGACATTTCTCTGACACTTTGACATGGATTTTCTTCCATTCATGTTTCCAGATGTTGACTGTTAATGCAGATGGATGTCCTCTACTACCTTGATCTTCAAGATTTGTATCTCCACTGTGGAACTTCAGAAACCAGTGCCATACTGTCTGATCACAAGTGGATCCTTCACCCTACACTTTGTTAAAGTTGGTAACAGCCTAAGAAAACCTTCTGACCAAGCTTGAACTCATGCAAAAAATATGTAAATGCAGCTCTTCTTTTTTCATGTTCAAGATGAGGGTATATAAATGTTTTAAGTTAAATTTTGAAAGAGATTGATATAAAATTAACAAACAGGACACTTTAATTATTAGGAATGAGTAATTATATATTTTTGTGCAATACTTCTATGGTAATTGTTCGGATAAGCTCTTAACTACAGTCGTTATGAATTTAAGTGAAGTACTAGACTGACATTGAGATCTCATCAATTTACAGTTGAGCTAGCTAGATGAAGCCATAACTTCTATGCTAACAGTTTTTCTTGCACTTCTCATTTGTGGAACTCCGTTCTAGCTCTATGCTTTCCACACATCTTTAATCTTCAAAAATTTAAATGCAGTGTCAATTGCTATCTACTGTCCTCCTGATTGCTTTTTTCTCTTTCTGCTCTTTACTAATGTTTTTGTTCCTAATTCCTCCACACCTTGTAACCACTTGTATCTTAGTAGCTATAATGCCTTGCTTGGAGTGATACCAATTAAAAAAAAAACCTCTATTATAATTATTATGGGGTCCACCCTTTTCTGATATAAATGGACTCGTCCTGCTGCCATAAAATAGCCACAGTCAGTCAGAGATGAGAGGAGAGGAACGAGTAGAGGAACAGGGTGGAGGAACAGAGTGGAAAGTACATAGACACTGTGATTGAGTTGACTTTAGAAGTCAGTTACAAGTACGCCCGACTCTAAGGAAGTTTACTTCGAGACTGTATATAGCGATCTTTGATCAATATTAACCGGCATTCCTGGATTTTACTAACAGCATTACCATTTGTATTTTGTGTAAATACATTCAATTTCTTAGTTTAAATACTTGTGTTTGTCATTTATTGGAGACCGTTTTTCACGCAGAATCCACAACAATAATAATTAAAAAAAAAATCTATTATAATAATTAGAACACAAAAACTTTATTCTTGTTATAATGGAACACACCTATTCTATAGTTAACAGACTCTCCCACCTATAATAAGTAGGAGTAGTAGTAGCAGTCGCTCAGGGAGTTGGTCAGTCAGTTGTTGTCAGACGACCGTTAGTTCCAGCCACCACAACTAGATTACTGTGTCATTACCTATTATATCAAGTTCCTAACGTTTTATACGTCGAACCTATTTTATGACCGACTTAGTACAAATACAAGTCTCCACTGTGAAAACACTACATAACAATTTGGCAACGAGGGATTCAGATTTATATGGAGGAAGAAAAACCTTTTCGCACTACATAACAACTTGATCTACGAGTATTCAAACTCCTACAAAAAAAAAAAATAAAAAAAAAACTTGCTCGTCAAATTTTCAGATTCACATTTAAAAAAAAAATTAAAATAATGTAGGAAATACGCTATGATGTTGCTTAAAAAAAAATAAATTTTTTTTTTTGTTGTTTTTTCTTCATATTTTCTGTAAAAAAATGAAAAATAAATAAAGAAAACCGTTTACTCCTATGGAGTAAAGTTTTAGCAGGGGATGTTATAATGGAACACAACTATTCTATAGTTAATAGACTCTCCCACCTATAATAAGTAGGAGTAGTAGTAGCAGTCGCTCAGGGAGTTGGTCAGTCAGTCGTTGTCAGACGACCGGTAGTCGGATATTAAAGTACCAGCCACCACAACTACATTACTGCGTAATTATCTATTATATGAAGTTCCTAACGTTTCGTACGTCGAACCTATTTTAGGACCGAGAGTACAAATTCAAGCCTCCACTGTGAAAACACTACAGAACAATTCTAAAATTAGAAGGTTTATTATAAAATTGGACATTATTTTCTGAACAACCTAATACTATACATATAAGGTAAATATTATATTGTAGAGAGGTAGGTACATCAATAATTCCATTGCCTAATGATGAAAAAAATGTATTTATTTTATACAAATATTTATTTTTCCAAATTATTTTCCTTTGTCAATATACTTAACCTAATGCTTCTTCATTGATAAAAAGATCTGATATATATATAGTGAAAAATTCACATAAGAATTAATCTAATATGTCAAGCTACAAACCTATTTCTGCCTGAATTTCTGGGATGAGGAGTTATTATTTACACTAATTATATTTGGACTATTGTCCTCATGTTTGTTGTTGTTTCAGCCTTCTTTGTGCTCTTTGGCCTTCCTCAGGTGTATATCAATCTACAGCGAATTCTGAACTGAACCCTTTATTTAATCTCTGGGGGTAGACTGTTCTCATTCCACTGCTCATGTCTAGAGATATTGTCTAGTTCTTATTTTATTTATTTATTACAAACTTATTGATCCATCCTTCTAGATAGACATGTAAGTATAGCATATACTTATTAATATCATTCATGTAAATAAAGTCTGATCAAAAAGTGTTGGGAGTGTTGTTATGGTAACAGAACTAAAGTACACAGAATTAAGCTGCTTGACAAAGATTAACCTTGAACTCTGTTGCACATAGACACTAAGTTGTAGCATTCATGCTCACTTCCATTTTTTATAGCAGTGCTTGGAAGGAAAGTATGTATTAATGTTAACAATTGTTTACAATATCTTTGTGATGTCGACAAACACTTGTTGCCAATTTTGTGATACCAACAAATACTCATTGTCACTTTCGTAATGCTCATTGTAGTAGAGACTTTGTAATCGCAGATACAAACTATAGTAACGCCGTTGAACAATACTGGTGTCAGACGCCTTCGAATAGCACTCACGCTAATAGTACTTGCTTGACAATACTCATTCGAAAAGTAACCCATATAGTAATCTGAATAGAGGAATAATATAGTGAATAGTACAAAGAAATGTGGTCCGTATAGTCATAGAGGATAGAGTAGAAATAGCGATCTGTATAGTAATAGATGATAGTCTAGAAATGGAGATCATTTAGATGTCATGTGACTTCCTATATATGTGTTTCCTTTATGGTCACGTGATCCACTTAATTCAATAATGGGATCACCTGTGTTTACTCTTTGGCGATCTATGTTCAAACTCAAGTGTTGGCACTGACACTTTATTCCTATATAAGAAATATCAGCTTTATTTTTTCGATGTAGCAATGTTGACCATTATGTCTATTAATTTTGATGAACATTTTCTGCTTCATAAATTTTAGTTGCTTTTTATTGCAATTTCTTTCGATCATCAGTCTACAGTATTAAGTTGCGTGATCATCCTTGAAACTAGAACTATTAAAGTTACTAAAGTGCACACTATTGACTAACTTAGTAACTAAGTTACTACCATTTATGGATTCAAAGAGAGATAAAGGATTGATGGGAAAATAGTGCATATTAGAAATAATAAAATATAAATTTCTGGTGAGATTCAAATTTGATTTGGTGTGATTTTGATTCAGGCCCACAACTTACCGTTTTATTATTTCCAATCTATGATATTTGCTCACTGCCATAGACTGACACTCCAAAGACATTCCAATAAAAAAAAAAGCAACTATTAAGATTAAAGAAAATACTCATCAAAATTTTTAATAACAATCTTCACTGTACTCTTTTGTCACTAATGTATTTTGTTGTTTTCCAATATAATTTCTAAGCAACTGTTGCTCTTGGTGTCTACTTGATCTTATACAGCAAGTAATCTCAGTTTTAGGAAGAATTAGTAGGCGAAAATATGATATGGGTGGAGAATGGTGCTGCTGTTTTGCCGAATGTTCAGGTCATCTTTCCTTGTCAGCCATTTTATGCCAGCTCAGAAAGACTATTTCTATAAAAACATGCAATCCCATTAGAAAATTGTTTATCTGTGCCAGTGAAATCTTCCCAGTCTCTTTGCACTTTGATGGATATTAGTTGAATATTCCTGATGAAGCTATTAGACTCCTTCTTGAGATGTAAATAACTCCCAACATGTACACACACACACACAACCATGTACATGCTATACATTTGTCTTAAATTCTGTCTATGAGTGACTTCAAATTTTTATTTATTTTTCCTTTTTAAAGAATTCTGTTGTACTTTTTAGGTACATACCTTTCTCAAGCTTATCAGTGAAAATTCATTAGATTTTTTTCTCAACTGCTTACAGACTGTTTTGTGTGAGTTTTTTGCTCAACTCATATAAATAAAAAAAATGGCTGGCCACTCATATCCAAGAATGCCTGTCTGCTAGGGCAGCTGGCCAATCCCTGTTGTAGACGCCTGCTCAGGCACATTTGTATTTGTTCAATACCCACAAAGCTCACATGTGGTTTATAATGCAATTATACTGAGTAAACCTTAGTTACAGTTTCTGGGAGAGAGCATATTATCTAGCATGATCAACAGTCTGAACAAAGCCAGTATGCTCAAACCCTCGGTCATGATAACTTGTGACTTTGTGTTAGTACAATCATTGACGGCTACCAATGAGTTTCATCTACCCAATTTCACTCATAAGGCTTTGGTCTATCCATGCTATGTTTTTCAGGCAGTTTCTGAAGGTACTACACACTAGGATTGTCTTCCACAGACCAATAAAATGTAAGTTGGGATACAGGGAAACTCTGGGTGACTTGATAAATAAACAGACTGTTCAAATTCACCAAACATTTGCATAGCATTATATATATATATATATATATATATATATAGTTCTGTCTGGTGATTGTTGTTACATGAAACTGTGTAGTGGATTTTGGTATTGATAATATTATTATATTATCTGAGATAACGATATATAAATTTGTATATATCAAGAAGAATATTGTGGGAAAAATGTATGACAAAATGAGAAAAAGTTTTTGTGTAATACATTTAGATTCTTTTTCTTTTTCTAAATGAAATTGGCTAGATTATATACAAAAAAAATATTAAAAAATAAAATTTTAAATTCGCAGCATCCCTTCTTCATTCGCATGCATAGTCACATCAACGTACAAATTGAGTCCAATGACGTCCTAAAGGACAAAACACATCATACAAAAACTATCTATCTATCTATCTACATATATATATATATATATATATATATATATATATATATATATATATGTATATATATATATATATGTACACACAAATCCAAAGTGTTGGTACACCAATAGAAAGCCAACCAGGTGAAAGAAAAGAAAACTCAAACAAAAGAAAAGAAAATTTACTAATAATGGAAACCAAGAAAACCCATTAATACATGTCATAAAGTCTGGTATTAATTATATAATTTTAAATAAAAATCTGGTATTAATTATAGCTTTATATAAAATTTGTGTATAGGTTTATAAAGAAATTCAGTATTAATTATAGGTTTATGAAAGCTTGGAGTTAATTATAAGTTTCTATGTATAACCCATTAATACGCACTGTCCCAATAATGCAATCGTAGGCATTATTAGATTAAGAAAAATGCAAAGATCTCAAAGATTCAAATAAATTTCCCCATTTTTCCCCCTCTGTCTTTATTCAACATAATAGTAATTGTTAAACATTATGATACTTAAAAAGTATCATAAACTTAATATCATAATTGTTATGGGACCTTACCCATAATAACATAATGGACTATTCCATACGTAATAAATACTGCACCTCAAGAGGAAGCAGCTAGTTCAGTCCGAAGTCGGGTGACTGGCTGATCGGTTGAACTCTCTGCCTTCGGGCAGGGAGGAACCCGAATGAGGCTACACCGAAGGGTGGAGTCTCTTTTGGGGAGGTAAACTGACCCTGAACCCATTTATACGGGTTCAAAGGGCATATTTTTGTCCGAACCCATGGGCTCAGAGATCCCACGGGATCAGAGATCCCATGGGATCGGAGACCCCACGTTAAACCGGCCTTGTGCCACATGATGCCCTCGTGGGGGTGGTGACTAAATACCGTTCAGTCTGAAGTCTGGAGTGAGGTCCGTCAGAAGTCCATTAGGAGTCTGTCAGTCAGTCAGAGCAAGCCACCACAGTCAGTCGAGTCAGAGGCAGTCCGAAACAGAGTCACCTTCAGACAATTACTACTAAACCTGATTGTTCGTACTAACACTTTCTACTTCTCTGTATATATTCCTGTTTGCAATATATCTGTGTTATTCCATATCCGTGTTCGAGTTCTCTTTTATTGGTTCTACCTTGGACTATCACCGTCGTACAAGGAACCGGACCATAACAATAATGCAGGTTATAATGAATTTAATTTCTATAATCTTCTGAGGATTTAATTTAATAATAACATGCATGTGCATTGTGATGTACATACAAATAATCATAGAACTGTGCTGTGTTTTAAATTACAAGACTCTCTCTGAAAGTAATATCTCCTAATTATATCTACAGAAACTACACCCAATACAAGGATCACAATAACACCTTGGGTAGAGTAAGTTTTCAGCTACAAAACTCTGCATAATCATCACCATAGCCTATGTATGCCTTTTCCCTCTGAAAGAAATGACTCTATATATTTCCACAGGAACAAAAAGATACATTAACACCATTGGATAGAGTAAGTTTTCAGCTACAAAAAGACTATTTTCTATATAGTCATCACCACTGGCAATATATTTTTGAAATGTCCTTCATTTTATGAGTTGACAGCTGTGCAAGTTTGCCCAGAATGTGATTTGTCACCCATATTGTTGAAACATATACTCACTGTACTACTGTGGTCACACCTAGTGTTCGGTTCCCATAAATGGTCAAGAAGTATGGCTGATTATTAATTGGTGCAATTTTTTTCCAGATGAAGAAAATCAATGATATACCTCTGCTTTGGATAAACTATCATGCCATTTTGCTATCCCGCAATCTGTAATGTGCCAAAAAAATTATGGATTATTGTCAGGAATATAAATCTTCTTGTGTCCTACCCACAACGTCCACCTCTGATGTCAAAGGTCAATGTAATAAAATAGAAGGTAATACTTTCAGAGTGACTCTAATACATTATTGGTGTAAGTTTGGTCAATAGTAACCTATTTTGCAGAATGTTCTTTATTGCTCATTCTGGACCTTCCAGATGTTGTTGGAATCAATTTAGCTTGAGAAAAATATTTACTTATTTAGTCTATTAGTTCTAGCAAGTTGAAGAGCATATGACTGACTGATTTATTTTAATTATAAAAGCAAAACTGACAGTTTAACACTTGCATTTCCAAACTTGTTTGAGACACTGTTTGAAGTGAACTGCTTATCCTGAGAGAAGTAAGAATTTGCCAAATGATTAATTAGTAGTCAAGTTCCAAATCACAAGCTATGAAATGGCATTGTTTTAAGCTGGAAAAGATTGACAGCTCTTTTGATATGAAGAGTTGTTAAGGAACCAAAATCAAATATTTGAAGAACATTGTTGTGAATGAATTTTAAAACAACTTACTTATGTTTCCTTTGTTGGATGAAGAGATTTAAAAGAAAGCATATATACAAAAAGAAAAAACAATTCTGATCAATTTCTTTATTCATATCTTTTTAAAGTGTGGTTTTAAAATGAGATAGATTGGATTTACCAATGGTAAAAACATGGCCATCTGTAGGAGTAGGATGCAAATATGTCAGTTGCCCTTACACTCATTTCTACTTAAAAAAGGGTAATGGTGTAGTACACTTGTTTTATGTAACTCCAACTTTGTGTTCCCATATAAAAAGAATGTATCATTATTTACTAGTGATCATATAAGGTTGCCAGTAAGACATATTCTGAATATATTCTTTTGCATCCCCACCCCTGAAAAGGTAGCCCATAACTCTGAATAATGAAACAAACATATTTTACATGCTAAATTGCATTATATTTCTGTGCCATAAGACTATTAATTTAAAATTCAGTTTGATAAAACTAAAACTACATAAAGGTATATAGAAATACTTCTGTAAAAAATATTCACTCAATAGACCTTTTATCTGATCCCACCAAAGGCAGTTATGACCAAAGGTTAGTTTAATGTGGAACCCCACACACTTACAATCAGCTATAAGCAAAAACTATCCATTTCCTGAATCGTTTGCTGCAAAAATGTCAGGGCAGCTCATGACCCACTCATTTCAGCAAAAAGTGTAGGTACTGCTTATGAGTTGAACTCTCGGAAGATCAGGCACATCAGCATGAATTTTGTACTCTGCTTTACTTTAAAAACAAATGATCCCAGCCCCAAATATATTTGGGACAATAACTGAGACAAATGGGAAAGGATAGACATCATATCTAATTATCAGTTCTCTTAAAATTAAACTATAAAAAGATCTCTTCCTCTCTCTCTCTCTCTCTCTCCTTCAGGATATGGGTGATCATAGGTGACCACTGTTTCCTGTTTTTTGTTTCCCTCAGTAGTACATACTCCTTCATCATCCTATTTTCTCTTTTTTGTACTTATTCCTTCATCCATTTGCTCAGATTTGTTAAGTAGGTTACTCCCTGCTTTCTCTTACCTTTGATATTCCCTGTGAATGCTAAATTCTCCAAGCCTACTTTCCCCATTATTCATCCCCCAACATTTCAGCAGTCTCTTTCTGATTATTATCAACAGTCTCTTTGTAGTTCCTAATCTCTTTAAAACTTCCTGATTTCTCATATAATCTGTCCATTGTATTCTCAACATTTATTAGAAACACAATTTGATTGCTTCAAGATTTTTCTTCATTTGTAACAAAATTGTCCAAGTAGCATAAAAACATATCCCTGGGTTAATCTTTTAATTTAATATTAACTATGTAAATTTTATGGTGTTTCATTATTAATTTTTACCAGTATTTCTTTCATCTTAATTTTAATTGCTTTTCATTACAGTGACTCAGATCATCCATCTATGGCTATTTGTAAACAGCATTGACAAAATGGATGCCATAAGTGATTGTCTCAGTAATTGTGATTAAAAACAACTAAAAATAAGATGAAAGAAATACCAATTAATAAATTAATACCAGAAAATTTCAAAATATTAGGTTAATTAAAAACAAACATCAATAGGCTTTTGTGTATTTGTTTTTAAAATTCTATCATTATTAAGTCTCTACAATTCATTATTAGAAACCAAATTTTAAACCTCAGAAGTATCACTACTGCAGCTGCAATATATTTAATGGAGTAGCTTGACCATATAATGATGCAAAAAGTGATTATTTCATTTTGATTAAGATACACTGTTTGTTATTGCAGATATGTGTTATAGTTTCTCTGTGTGGGACATGTAAATATATGTATGTAATTTTGTGTATGACTTAGCAGTATAAAAATCTCTTTGAGATCAAGGCATGTTTGTCATTCCTTTTCTTTCAGCTATTCCATTCTGTTTGTGTATTAAGGTGTTATTATATTATGGATATAATAATGCCCATAATAGGGGAAATACAAATTGGGAGAATATTTCTTTCTTCCATAGCTCACCCATTATCTGGTAACTTACCAGATGTGATGCTATATTAACCACCATTAACCACATAGAATCATAGACACATGGTTTGATGAAAGCAAAGCAGGTAATCAGGTCAGATAATTTGCATATACGTATGATTACATAGTTTTCATTTGAAAATGGTTTTAATGATTACATGGTTTTTGATATGAAAATGTATAAAACAAACAACAAAGCCATAATAAGGAAATGGTGTTAAAACATTTCTTCCACTGTTCCATTTGGTGAAAGGTACTCAGATGAAATGGGGTCGTTATTAGACTGAAGAAGAAATTTTATCCTTTATTCAACCTTTCTTTGCTAACAACCATCATTTTGAACAAAACAAGAGAACTCTCAATTGCAATGAAAAAAGTTCTACCACTAAGAATGGCTTCTGAAAATGAATAATTTTATGCTTAGAATCAGAAAAACACAGTTGAAATTTCTGGCACACACATTGAGGATTGATTTGTTTCTTTCTTTTACACTATTTACATTATTCGGAATATTGTCCTCATCTTTGTTGCCATGTTTATCACAACGTTTCGGCCGTTGTACACTCTGGCCTTCTTCAGGTGGTTGGAATGTCGAACTGAACTCTTTATTTCGCTCACTGGGGTAGACTGTTCTAGTTCCACGTGCCATGTTTAATAGATGTCAGTTATCTCCTCTCAAAGTTCTCCACCGCATTAACCCAGTATTGAACTCACACTCTTTGGGTCCTGTCACCGGATCTAACTAACACCTTTATCCACTGTGCCATGTGTCCTCAAGGACACATGGCACAGGCCAGAGCGTACAATGGCTGAAACATTGTGATAAACATGTCAACAAAGATGAGGACAATAGTCCGAATAATGTAATTAGTGTACATAATACCTCATCTCAGAAATACAGACAAATGTTCTTTTACAGTTTATCAATTTTTTGTGGGTTATTTGAAACTGATACCAATTTTTGTGGACTGTAAGAATAATTTTTTTAAGTGAATATTGCATCACAATTTTTTGGAGATTACAACAATTTTTCCACATACAAGTCCTACTATTTAACCCATAGCTAGAGGGAGAATAGATGGATTCGTACCTTTCCTAAAGGTATTTGCACATAAGTGAATGTAACAAATTTAACTGAAATTTGAACTTGTCTTTCTGATTTCTCATTCTGAGCTGTTATCCCACATAATGAGGAGAGAGGGATTAGAGAATGTAACACTCACAGGACATATTGAAGATAAGAGAGACAGAAGGAACCAGCAAGTAACCTTCCTAATGAGCTTGTGTAAATGGATGAAAAGATATACTGGGAGGGATAATAATGAGACAAATATCACTTAGAGATAAAGGATGGGAAGTTGTGAAGAGCCATAGTCTCCCATGTCCTGAAGAGACACGGAAAATAGAAGAGTGGTACCAAACAAAGTTTATTACACTAGACTGATGGTGAGGTGAAAAGACATTTTTGTTTAAAGTTATCCTTCTTTCAGACTAGTTTTTGATGAAAAGCTTAATCCATTAGCAGTTTCGATGGAGCATTTGACCTTTTAATAGACTGTCTGCTGTCATGATCACTGGGCTATACTCATGAGTGCAATGTTCAACAGCACTAAACCCTAGTTTTGTAGCCTATTTAAATGTGCTTATATAGTTTAAAATCATGACAGTTTTTTTTTTTTACAAAAAATAAATAAATAAAAATAATAGAAAAAAGGAAAGTTTTTTAACAGCAAATTTAGCAGACTGCAAAAAAAAAAATGTAAAAAAAAAAGAAAGAAAAAATATAGCCACTATTAAATAAAAACATATTTAGTTTCAAAGATCTTGTTTCTTGTTATTTGCATAGTTCAAATCCCGGGTGAGTAGCCAATTTACATGTGCAGATAATTTAAGCAGCTGGGATCTTATTTTATTTTATTTTTTAATATTAAAAAAAAAAGGGGAAATAATTTTTGCTGACTTGATATTCCCCCATATTTGATACAGGATCTCTTCTGTATCAACAAGTAACCTTCAAAGGATTTTATTACATTCATATCCTTTCCATTTGTAACTTTCCACAGAAGTTGGCTAACGACACACTACCATTTTTTATCAACACAAAGAAGCAAGCGTCTTCCGATAGCTCTAAATTTATCTCATATTTGTCTATATGATTAATGTGTTAATATAAATAATTGTAGCAAATAAATATTGACTATAAATTTAAGATAAGATTTTTAATCTTAATATAAACAGGGTTATGTCATATCTGCACAAATCAAATTTATTTATTTAAGGGTTGATAAAAAGCAAGGCATATAACCTCATGATTTACATTAAACATTAAAAATTCATGATACATGTCTAATTTAAATAAACAAATAAAATAAAAAAGATGGACACAGAATGAATAAATTTTTTTCTCAGAATACAAATAATTATTTTATGTATGCAGCCCATGCACTTTTCTGCCATGAAGAAAAGCAGGTGAAACAAAGCTAGCAGATATAGATGCCCTATCAATGCAACCTACATGGCTGAATTGGTAAAGGCACATTACATCTCTCTATTTATCTATCTATCTATCTATCTATCAATTCGGCTACGATGGCCTACTGAAGCTAGCAGATATAGATGCCCTATCAATGCAACCTACGTGGCTGAATTGGTAAAGGCACATTACATCTCTCTATTTATCTATCTATCTATCTATCAATTCAGCTACAGTTTTTATATAATTTATCATCCGAAAAGAAAAAAATTATTAGATCACATGTGAAATTGTATAAAAAAACTAAATCAAAGCACCTTGTCTGTCGTATACAATGAAATGTGTGTGTGTATGACAAATGGAAAGCTGTTTCATTGAAACTAGATTTGATTATGCACTTTGCTTTTTCCAGGTTTCATCAGATCAAAAAATGAAAGAAAGAAATATATGTATTTGCGTGTATGCTTAAATAATAAATCATTAGTACTTTTTCCACTAAGCTGGCATTTCTTGTGATGAAAGAAAAGAATGAAATTGAGTAACTTTGTAAAAAAGCTATTAATATTTATTTTGTATCTTTTCTTTACAATTTTCTTGTTCTTGTTGCTATTTAAACATTCTCCAAGATTTTCTGCATTGAATTTAAGGTAAATCCTCATCCTATTTTCAGAAGAGTTCAAAAGCAAAAGATTCTTAGAGCATTTTCTGAAATGAATTTCGGTAAATCCTTATCCAATTTTTCAGAATAGGTTGAAAGTAAAAGATTTATATGTTTTAGGTCTGTTTATGAGTTTTCCATGTTGACAATATATGCATAAAATAGGATACAGAATCCTAACAAAGTTTGAAGAATATGACAAATGGAAAACCATTTCTTTGAAAATAGATTTGATTATGTGTATTGCCTTTTCTAGGCTACATCAGATCAAAAAACGCAAGAAAGTAATATGTGTGTGTTTGCGTGTATACATATATATATATATATATATATATATATATATATATATATATATATATATGTATAAGTTTCATTTAAAATGACTGACAAACTACTGTGATTAAGTTTTTTATTTAATTTTTATTGTGTAGTTATAATTTTCTTCTTTTCTGGACATAAATTATATGGAAATTATCCAAATGTTTTGTATGAATGAAACTGGTATAAAAGAGGGGTTGCTGCCCAAATACTCTCTCTCTCTCTCTCTATATATATATATATATATATAAATGAAGAGGCATTATTTATAAAATATCTGAGAATTTAACTTGAGGGGATTATACCCACCTTGTCTGTCAAGACACCCAGCAGGTGATGCTGTTTCAGGACTATAAAAGGAAAGGACTCATGCCTTCTTCCTCTTTTTGCTCACTCAGAAACAGAACGTGGTAGGTAAACAGATGTGTTCAGTTTTCTCCACTGGAGAGACTTAGTCGCCTAACAGTCGACTACCTAAATTTCAACCTAACCATGTGGCATACATACACACACTCCCACACACACAAATGGATAAGTACATGTTTTTTTTTTTTTCTTTTTGATCTATTTGTATGCATGTAAATATAAATTTCTCTTTCTCTTATTTTGTGAACCATGTTGTTCTTATATAAATATATGTATGAAATTCCTCCATATGTTGAATTTATTTCTTTTGAAAGTGTTGAAATTGATTTCTCTTGAAAGTGTTGAATTCATTTACTTTGAAAGTTTTCCACTTCAACCGTAACAAGTAGTAACTCCTCCCATTACAAACTGGTGACCAACAGCAATCTTGTTCATTACTATCCTGTAATACTATTCGCTATAAAATGAAATGCTGTTTCAGAAAAAAAAGTTGTTACAACCTAAAAGTTCAAATATTTTCATTTAAGTCGAAGCCTGGATCAGCAATGTATAACCATTTCAGGCCATTTGGATTTTATGCTTAAGCATTGGTTAACTTTTTAAAAAGATCTATAAAAAATATTACATATGTAATTTTTTCCTATTTAATTTTATTTATGTCTTAAGTCAAAGAATAAATATTTTTAGGCTAATTCTGTTTATAGAAACGTCGAACATTTAGTTTAGATGATTGTAAATAGAGTAAGATATAAAATATATTTGAAAGTCATTGATTGTTTATTATTCATTCAACATTCGCACAACAGTGCAAGTTGCTATAAAACCAAAACATCATCCTAAAAACTTGTCATGTTCTTGAATAGCCTCATCAGATTGAGATTTTCATATGGATGTCATACATGTTTCCCAACCCATTCAGAAAATAAATATTTAAACTGTCAGTTGTATACAACTGCATTCTCAGACTGATGATGAAAAATGGCTTTGTGTGAATGAAGCCTGTAGGTCTTAGCAAGGACCATAATTTTTCAAGCCTTGTGAACTATACCAAATAACAGAAACCATATCACTTGAGGACTTTCAACAGCAGTAACTACTAAAATGGATAGCACTTGTACAGAGAGAAAATAATGACATAATCAAGATATTGACATTCTATACAAATTCAAATAAAAAGTTAGAAAGAAAGCCCCCACCAATACTGGCCCTTTCAAGCTTATAATATTTGTGGGATTATAGAATCATTTATTAGGGCTATACAGTATTTATAAGATAATAGACTGACTCATTAGGGCTGCATAATTTTTATGGGATAGTAGATTGGCTCTTGTTAATAATTATGTATTCTATGATAAAAGATACATTGGGATAGGTCTATAATGTTTTAACTAAGTGACATAGATTTCCTTGTGGTATCTTCTTTTTGATTCCATAACATAAAAGTGTCTTATTTTTACTGATATGTTCCAGTAATGTATCAGCTTACAACCATATTATGTTGAAACACTGGTTCTTGTACGAACATCAAAGTAGAGCAATGTCAAGCCTGATCACTACCTAGATGGGTGACCATTTCGGAATACCTACTGCTATCAACATGGATGTGCAGGTTGTGTAATGGAATTGGATATCGGAGAGCCAGGTTCCAATTCCAGTCAGGTTTATTATAGTTAATTATGTACAAATACCCCTGGTAAAGGTATGAATCCACCTCTTCTATCCCCAGCTATTTGTTAATTAGTAGGATATGTATCAGTAAATCATTCATAATGCAAAAAAATTCTTACAATCTAAAAATGTTTTCTGGCTTTAAATAACCTGCAAGAGGTTGCTAAGCCATAAAAAGCAAATCAATCAATCCAGAAATGTATCAGAATTGATTCCAGAAATCAGTTATCTTTACATTCTGAAATCAATATCTACTAATATTGGCTAAGTCTTTAGTTATGTATAGATATATCAAAATTAAAAAAAAATTTTTATGAACAAATAAAAGAAGAAACATTATTTTCTATGTTTAGACAGCATACAAAACAGAATAGAGATGTGTAAAAGATCTTATATGTAACATAATATCCCAAACTACTGTAAGATCATAAAGAAATCCAGAAAAATTTATAGGAATAACATACGGTTCCTAGAGAGAGAGAAGCTACTTACACAAAACATTATGTAACAAAGATAGGCAAATAGCACAACACTGTCAAAATATATAGGGAAAATCAAAAGCACAAACTGAAGCATGCAAAAAATAACATGAAAAATAAGAAAAACAGCATCATCTTACAACAAACCTCAAAACCATGTGACTTTTGCTTAAAGAAAATAGCAATAATCACCTTGTAAGAATGAGATAAACTCCTAAATGTTATTTCAAAATGCATTCATGAAAACAAATTCCTACTATGCTACCTAGAACCATATCATGACTCAAAAAGACTCAATAATCTAATACATTTCACTTCAGATAACAAAATTAGATATAAAATTAAAATATAGAGAACAAATAAATTAAATAATATAATAAATAAATTAAAAAAAGTAAAAAAGGTCATTACTATAAAGGACCTAAAGTATTAGTGCAAAACAAAAAAGAACTGGAAAGGGCCAGTTTCTTTCTTCCCCCACTACACTTAATCCCCTCAGTGAATTATATATAGATTCCACAAAAATAGTAGTGACACATGGTCTGAAGATCACTTGAGACATGAAACTGTTAGTCACCATAGAGTGTTAATTCCTATGTCCACATTATCAATATCTACAAATGTTTTATTTCTGATATTTAGAACTCTTCCACCATAGATATAGCAAATATTAAACCACATATTGATGATTTCTGTTTGACTTTCTGGAATGAGGAGTTATTAATTTTTACACTATTTACATGTGGACTATTGTCATCATCTTTGTAGTTGCTATAAACATTTTGACCATTATACCTTGTAGCCTTTATCAAGTGCATGTCAATCCGGGTAAGCTACAGTGAATTCCAAACTGAACTCTTTTTTTAATCTATGGGAGTAGATGTTTGGGAATATCTCATCTAGTTCTTATTTTTAGGACTGCTCACTTATTGCTTGCCCTGTTTCTACTGTTATGTTAACCCCATATTTGTACCCTCACCTCAGATTTTATAAGTATATTTTCAGTACCTTGTGTATTTGCGATGAAACATATGAATCTTAATAACTTCTTTATTTCTTGAATATGCAGATCGTGAGATATATATTGTTTTCATATACAGATGAGTCAGGGCCAGTTCTTGGAAAAGAACCTTCCCTTCTCCCCCCATTTCCTACCTGGTCTCTGATGCGTAGGCCAAACAAACGCTGTTTGACAGATAGGTGCGAATGATATTAACCAGGTCCATAGTCCTTGGCCAAAACGAACGCTGTTTGACAGATAAGTGCAAATGACATTAACAGGGTCCGTGAATGATGCATACCTTTTTTGGGGCCAACACATGACTCAACATATAGCAGTTTTTGTTACACACGTGTTGAGGTAACAACAATCTCACATAGTTGCTGGCTATCGGAGGAATCGGACGTCACCAAAACCAGTCTTAGCTATTTGCCATTAGAAGAAGCAGTTGTCACCAAAACCAGACTTCGTTGTTTGATGCCAGAAGAATTAGATGCCACCAAAAACCAAAGGACTGACGCGAGAATCTAGAACAACATCCTCAACCTAAGTCAGCTACACTCCCGTGATTTTTCTGTGTGTTCTCCTTGCCATCAACACAGATTGGACGTTGCCAGTCAAAAATTCATGTTAGAACATTGTCAATCCCATCCATTACTTTCAGAGAAGTGTATGAATATTCTTTGAACAAACTGTACCCCGATAATAGTCAATCAACGTCGATTCCAACCTTATATAAGTTTCTGCATGTTTTTCCATATTTTATAATCTGCTATCTCTGTATTCATATGTATTTCGCTGCATTAGTATCTGTTTAATTGGTAACTTATCTCCCCATCCCTTGTATTATTTAGTTTTCTTTTTCTTTTTCTTACATTCACACTTTGTGTATTCTATAAATAAAATCTTTGTATTATATATTCTCGTGTTGTCTTCTGTTGTTCTGTGTCTGCGTATAGTTCATTTTCTCTTTGCGTTTACCAACGTCCGGTATTGGAGAATTCCCCTCCCAATGTTCTTTTCTTTATTTTTATATTGAACCTTGGGATCTTTTATTTATTTTTTTTTTTTCTCGTTGCGTCCCGGCTATCATAGTCCCAACGAAACCCGGGCATAACACTACGTTGTCCAAGTACACACAGCCTGGCCCAAAGATTGAACTCATAATTACTATGTCAAATAATTCAAGAACCAACATTTTAAATCACTAGGCTATTGTATCATTTCAAAATTACCTGTAAGTTACCCAGATCAACATACACATGATGAATGCCAGAGGTCACAACAGCCAAAATGTTGTGACAACAACAAAGATGAGGACAATAGTTGGCATCTAAAAAAGATATTAATATATCAACTTTAACAAAAGGATGGAATTAACATAATGTTATGACAATATTATGTTATGATAACATAATGTTATGAGACACTTACATTAAACAGATGTATTTAAATGATAAATGTTAAATATGATATTTTTTATATATTGATTGATTTGCTTTTTATGACTTATCAACCTTTTTCAGATTATTGAAAGCCAGAAAATATTTTTAGATTGTAAGAATGTTTGGAAATAATAATGATTTACTGATACAATCACTACTAATTAACCCATAGCTGGAGAGAGAACAGCTAGATTCATAACATTTGCAAGTATATTTGTGCATAAGTGAATATTATGAACCTGACTGAAATTGGAACTCAGATCTCTGATCTCCAATTCTGAGCTGTTATTTATTACACCACCCATACATCCATGCTTACATCATCAGGTATTCCTATGTTGCTTTGCTTTGGCGATCATATGAGAACCAGTGTCTGAACCTGATATGGCTGTAAGCTGATATTTCTGTAGAACATAATAAATTGATTTGTAACATTCATTATTTCCTTATTCGGTGCTATAATAATTTTAAAAAACTTTGATAAACACATGAAAATAATAAGAAGAAAAAGATGATTATAAAAACATGTGCTGAATATAAACACAGAGATCACAGGGTAGGAACAGTCATAGACTTGGAACTGTGCAAACAACTTTGCTTTGGTTATATCAATAAATGATAGCACAGACCACTTCATCCAGATGAGAACACTGGATTCAATAATTATAAATAAGAAAAAGAAAACCTACCAGCTTATAGATGTTGCTATGCCTGCAGGAAAAAATAAAAAATACCAGGACCTTACCCAAGTGCAGCTAAGTGTGGAGTATAAAGGTTAGAATTCTGTCAGTAATAGTTGATGCACTTGGAGCAGTGCCATAACCACTAGAGCCAAGATTAGATGAAGTAGGAATTTAATAAAGAGTTGAAACGATGTAAAATATAGAGAAAAATGCGGGAGATTTGCTGTTACTTATTCTCCAGTGATAAGTAAAGATACATGGTGTGAAAAAGAAAATCATGAAATTTTTTTTAATTACTATCCTTTGTTTAAAATTGATGGCTTTAATCTGAAAATCCCCCTTCCTCAAATTTATAGACAAATCATACTGATGAATACTGGGACTTCTTCCTAGTCAATAAAATGGACAGTTTTTGGTCTTAATCACACATTTTTTTCTTGCCTTGAAATAGGAGGTTATAACCACTCAACTGTTATAAATATTATATAATAAAAAAGAAAAGAAATGTAAAATTATATAAAATAATTAAAGGGAAAATAAAAAAAATAATACAACAATCTAGCTTGAATAAAATTTGATGTGTAAAACTTTGTATATGTGAGGCTCAAATTTGATATTGCAAAAGACCTTGCCAAAATGAAGCCTGACAGTTTTTAAAAAAAAAGAAACATGTATAAAATTTGTTTTTCAAAAATTATAAAGAAAGGCACCAAAATAAAGTTTGCAAACAGGTGTGGTTTAAAGAAATACATTTTGTGATTTTTTAACCAATGGGGAAAGTAAGTCACAAACTTGTTATCAAATTTCTAATTCAATTTGTAGCTATTTAAGAATAAGGGTTTTGACATTCACAAAGAAGATGTTGGCTGGTTCTGGGAGATGAACTTAGATGAAAAAGAAGAAGGAAAAGAAAGCAGAAGTTTTGGCTTTTACAGCCAAATGACCATGGGTTGCTTCTAGGAACTGATGTAAAACTAAAATCTATCATCACCTGCCAGCAAAAAGAAGAAAGAGAAAAGGAAGTAACAAAAAAGAAAAAAGAAACAAAAAGAAGGAAAGAAAAGGAAAAAAAGCAGAAAGAAGTTTCTACAAATTTAGAGAGATATACAATTATCATTCTATAGTTGTTTATGAAAGCTTATCACAAAATTAAAGGTATTAACCCTGATTTTGAACTTTTTATGAAAATAAGAGATTTACCTCATCTCAGTTTGTAAAACTGATATACTCTCTAAATAAACCAGAAATCCCTTGATGCCTGTGAATCATCAACCTTCTCAACTCATTTCAACAGTCAAATGAATTGAAGTGAACATTTTGTTGATAATGATTATAATTATTTTTATGACCGCAACAGAATTTTAATTAGACCTCTTGTCTTGCCTAAGTGTTAGGCAGACAGATAATAGTTTTGTGCAAGCTTGTTTTGCAAATTTTTTATTCTGTGTTATTATTATTTTTATGCCATTCAATAAATGTAAATTTCTTTAAAATTTCAAACCTGAGTAAGAGTTTTACGTTTTTTCATTTGCACCATTCATAATACTCAAGATAAGAGATTTGATCTTCTGTCTTCTCCTCCTTATCTCCCCTAAAATTCCTTATACTGTATCCCTTTTGCATATAAACATTATTTCTTGATTATGAACTTTTTACTTTGTTACTGTCTTATAATTGCTTTGCTTTGCATTATATTGTCTTGTCATGTATAATTTTTCTCTGTCATTTTTCTTCCTTTTATTATTGTAATTGAAAATTTTGTCAATTCTGATTAACTATGCCTGCTTCCTCAACAAAAATGTATTTTTGAATATATACTATTAAGCTTAGGTTAGCAACAGGCAGCTTCTGCTTGCTGAGAGTGTTGTTAGTTTGGTGTTTGTCTTGTTAGAAAAGCAGAATTTCTTGCTAAAAATATGTGTAAAGTAAAGCAACATAAAAAGAAACATCCCAAGCTAAGAAAATGCTGGTCATAATAAAGAAAGTAGTTTACCAGACATCATTTGCACAGACATTTA
The DNA here is from genome assembly GCA_963932145.1 of Acanthosepion lycidas. Lineage (NCBI taxonomy): Eukaryota > Metazoa > Mollusca > Cephalopoda > Sepiida > Sepiidae > Acanthosepion > Acanthosepion lycidas. Next base: position 29,821,518 of record OZ010581.1, read on the forward strand.
ATTAGAAGCGCATAGATTAATAAATGAATAATTAATTTAATAGGCTAATTTATTTAACTTTGTAGCTGGAAAAAAATGTATGCATCAGAAGTATAAAATGCCAAAGTGGTTGTATTTATGTATTAATGACAAATTTTTTCATTTGCTTCCTTTTTCATGATTCAGTACTGAAGTTATTCTATTCTTATAACACAGCAAAATACCACCACTAAATCTTTTGACATATTAGAAAGTGCTCTTTTCAAAGAAAAATATAGAATATTGTTTTGTTTTTAGCCTGGAATGTAAATCCAGTATATTTCTGTATGCATACATTTTAATTCATAATCATCTCAATTCATTGGGAAATATTTCAGAAATTTAACAAACAGCTGTTCCCTAGTCAGGATTTAATACCAGTTTTCATCAAGCAGTTTACAATATGTCAGGGTTGAAAATCATATAAATTTAACAATAAAAGTGTGATTGTAAAGCTAAGCAGAGTATTAAGAAACAGAAAAATTTTCATTTGAAACAAAGGGAAGTGTGTTGAGCTGTTACATGTTATCAGTCATCCTACATGGCAGGGAATGTTGGACAATCTCCTCAAAGATGAAAAAGAAACTTGAAGCAACAGAAATGTGGTTCTACAGAAAGATGATGAGAATACCATGGACTGAACATGTGAGCAATAACAAAGTTTTAGAGAAAATGAAAACAAAAAAGAAACTTATACTCAACATCAAGAGATAGTTGAAATTTCTAGGGCACATAATAAGGAAACAGTGCTTGGAAAATCTGATACAGGACAGAGGCAAAAAATGTATAACCTACTTAGTGATCTTGAGTAAATGGATGGTGGAACAAGCTTTAGAAGAAATAACAAAAAAAAGTAAAATTTATTAAGAACTACGAAGGACAGGAAGTTGGGGAGAGCCATGATCGCCTACGTCCTGCACATAGAAGAAGAAGCACTTTGTTGGTCAGGTTACAATGTAGTTAAGCTTGAAGTTATTTTTCAAACCTTTCATACCAATAATTTTCTTAATTGTAAAAGATATTAATATATTATTAATGGATAACAATGATGAATTCTATATATTTCTTTGTATTTTTATAGAAAAGATGAATGGCTGATCAGTACAGGGTCACCATACAGAGCATGAATTACATGCCCAATATATTAGGTTGGTGCAAAAATAATGACGTAATAATGTCATTTTTGACGTGTTTTTAACGTCAAAAAACGACATTATTACGTCATTATTTTTGCACCAACCTAATATATGTCTATACACTAAGTAAGCTGTTACTATGCAATTTCATGTTTTCACAATAAAATTGCTATTGACCAAATGTTGTCAAAGTTTTCAAGAGACATTTTTTAATCTTTTCACTCCAAGCAAGGCAATAAAGCCACTAAGATGCAAGGAGTTAATAGTTGTGAGAGAATCTGGGAAAAAGGTTATTGAGAAGAGAACAATAAAAGAACAGGAATTAAGAAGACAGATGTTTGAAGAGCAAAGTTGATTGGAAAGCATGAAGCTGGAATAAAGTTCCACAAGTGAGAAGTGCAATGGAAGAAACAGTTAGCATTTCAACTAAATAATGATGAGATCTTGCTACCAATCTAGTACTGTGCTTGAATTCATATAATTTAGGAACCAAAGGGGAAAGCTAATCAGAACAATTACCATGAAAGTATTTATAGAAAAGGCACAGGGAAACTACGTTATAGCAGTGGGAAAGTGACTGAAGCTGGGATGCCAGGTCAGGACCAATAACATAGCAGATTCTTCTTTGGGTTTTATCAAGAATCTCTAAATATTGCAGGAGCACCAAATCAGATGTGGCAGCTATATTCAGTTCACGGACAAATGGTAGCCTTATAAATATCTAAGATAGATTCTGTCAAGAAAAATTATCTAGCACAACACAGTGAACCAACCTAGCAGACTTAGCAATTGATTCCATATAATCTTTCTACTAGATGTCAGTGGAAAATGTTAGCCCTAGAAGGTGTAATGAGTTATGCTCCTGCAGGTTAGCATCAGCGATGCCGATGGAAGGCAAAAATGGTTCTCTAAGACAATTAAAAGAGAACAGTTTTGTTTTGGAGGCATTAAAATTAAGCCATTCCTTGTCCCAGTTAACAACTGATTGTAGGTAATTTTTTAGATCAGATATCAATTTATATTTATATTTTATTTGTGAATTTTAACTTATAATATTTCCTTTTATTAGAAATATTTATAACTTCTTTGGTGGTATGAGATTTTATGTAGCTTGAAGAGAGCTGTTCATCATATTGTAAAAATATATATATAATAGTATAGTTACTGATATATATAAGTGATAGAAATTTTGAGAGATTATATATATATATATATATATATATATATATATATATATATAAAGATATTGAGTGATAAGTGTGGAAATAATGAAAAAGTTGAACAGGGATGACATAACAAGCAAAAAGGAAATTAAAAAAAACATTCCCAGAGCAAGAAAAAAATGGAATTTTAAGAATTTCCCAAATCAGACTTTCAAAAAATTAAATGGATAATAGGCAAGAAAAGTGGATTGACCAGCAAGAAAATATCTGAAGCTTATGTTGTAAAAGTAAACAGAGAGAACAGAAGTAAAGTGACATAAAACCAACCAAGCTACTAACATGGGTGAAGAAATACATGAAAACTATTTGGTCAAAAGTAATTTTGAGTTATAAATATAAGGCTACATTGGATAAAGTCACTAAAACATAAGGGGTTACTGAATGTGAGAAAATATGAGAAAAAATACTATTACAGACAGAGAACAATAAAAGATCATGAATTAAGAAGAGAAAAGTTAAGAATTGACATTGCACATTTTTGAAAATCAAAGTTGACTGGGAAACAAGAAGCTGGAAGTGAGTTCCACAAGTGAGAAGTGTGAGAGAAGAAACTGTTAGAATAGAACTTATGGTTACATCTAACCATTTCAACTGTAAAATGATGAGACTTTGCCACAGCCAATCTAGTACTGTGCTTAAATTCATAAAGTCTTGGTACCATATCAAAAAGTTCATCAGAACAATTACCATGAAAATATTTATAGAAAAGGCAGAAGGAAGCTACATGAACGTCCATTTTCATAATAGGCTTTGATAACTTTAACACGTTGTTTGACTGTTAATCTCTCCATGGTTGAAAATGCCAAAGACTTAAGTTGTTAAATCTAAAAGAAAAAAAAATCATTAAATGCTAAAACTTAATTCACATTTAAAATCAGTCCAAGTTATTGGAACAGCCTTTATAATTGTGATTAATGAAAAACAGTGCATTGAAAAGAAAGGAGATCATGTTGAAGTGTTCATACATTTTCAATATTTCTAAACATTTCAGTATAAAGTTAAGCATCTCCATATCTCTAAACATTTCTCAATGTAGAATTATAACTGATGTTTGTTTGTATTTCGTTCCCTCTACCTTCATATAATTCCATCAATAAAAACATTGATCTGAAGATGTCCTTTCAAAGAATGAAACACCTTATCTAGGATTTGTTTTGATTGCGTCATTCAGCTACATACTATTTATCTGATATATAGAGTTTATACATAATTATTTTTTACAATAAAGTTCACTCTATACAAGGCCCAAGAGCCTCTCGGATTAGAGGGTTACAAAAGAAAAGGCACAGTTTATGGGGATATGTAGTGAAGAAAACAGTTAACCCTAGACTTGAACAGATTGTAGTAAATGGGAAAGCACCTTCTTGGGAATCACTTCCATAATGTAGTGCCTCACAGAAAGAAGCTGCTTGAGTGGAATTTACATCTCACTAATGCAATGCAAATATTCTCCTATAAATATTTATGTAAAATAAATGCTTTTTTCCCCTCAATAGGCTACAGACTTACTAAGATACTGCATATATGTATGAGACATGCCATATATATCTGTCTGAAGGATAACTGACACAAATATATTGGCATTAAATATATATACATTGCATTGTTTTAATTCCATATATAAATGTCTTTATATTTATACTGAATACATAAACAAACTTTAATCTCAAGCAATCTCTATTTTTTCATTCTTAATGTTTTTAGAGTCGATTATCATGGAAAGCCCATGAGAAAATTTAGTGGCATAACTTCATTAACTTTTGGCAAATGGTCCTCAGAAGAATAAAATTAAAAACATAATCAAGAATGTTTATCAACTTTCTCGTTGATTCCACTCAGATTTTTTGGAGATCAAATAGCTTATAAAATATAACTTTCTAGCGATACTTTGAAGTTTCAAAAAATTTTAGTCTAATTCAATTATTGTAAAACTCTTGTGACATAAGAATAATATTATTTTTAGCTTTTATCTATATATTTTTAAACAAAAAACAACTTAAGAATTAAACTATAAAATAAATAAAAATCCACAAAATTCCAAACCCGACAGATACTAGACAGAAAAGTGATTATTAGTCAAAAGTTGATTACTGAGAAATGACTTATGGTCATAAGAACTACTTCAACATGTAATCAACTCTGTTATTTTGCCAATCAATTGCATTGGGATTTGGGATCAACTACATTAAAATCATTATTTAATAAAGTTGTTGTTAGGCATGGACTTTGCTACAGCTTAATTGCCCCACTGGGAGTGAATACTGTCGGCTTTTCAAGTGAGGATATTAATTCTATACCAAACTATGGTGTTTTTTAAAATATGGGCTGGATTATTTTAAAACACTAGCTTACCCATAATATAAAAAATTACAGTATATAGAAAATTGATATTTTCTTAAGTTCTTAATATTATCAGAAGATTTTGACATGTGAGGTTTTAAAATATATAGGAGGGCATACTAAAAAGTTTTTAGTGTAACCAAGAAGGGATTTTTTAAAAATTCTTATGTTTGTTCATTTGTTCAGATTTTGAGAAGTGGTGACTTAAACCAAGAACTTTTCCAAATATTATTGTTGCACACAGCTCTTTAATATACATATATATATATATATATATATATATATATATATATATATATATATATATATATATATACAGACACACATGTGTGTGTGTGTGTGTTAATGGATACTACCCTAAAATTCTTGGAAATATAAGATGCATAATAGTGTTCTCAAAGAAAGAATAATGTGTGTTGCTTTAGTGTGTGTCCTACTGATCAGTTTCTGCTTCTGCTTATATATATATATATATATTTACCAGCTAACCAAAGTTCTTAATCAACTAATTACACCTTACATTCCAAATAAATACAGCATAAAGTCAACACATGAACTACTCCAAATTCTAAAAACAAAAAAAAACAATAATGAAACTTTAGCCTCACTCGACATTGAAAGTTTATTTACCAATCAGAGAAACAATAAATATAATTATAAACAATATGTAAAACAAGCCATCTCTCCCTCGATTAAAAATTCAACCTAATATTAGGTTGGCGCAAAAATAATGACGTAATAATGTCATTTTTTGACGTATTTTTTAACGTCAAAAACCGACATTATTACGTCATTATTTTTGCACCAACCTAATATTTAAAAAAAACTACTCGTGATGTGCACCACAGAAATTCCTTTTTATGACCACAAAAACATCATACATACAATGTGATGGTGTTTCTATGATTTCCATCCTTGGGCCAACGTTTATCAATTTTTACATGACTAGTTTAGAAAATAATCTACTCAATACCACCAAAAAAAAACTCCATTTACCTAAGATATGTAGATGATATTCTCATTTTAGTCAACAACATAGAAGAAATACACGAGCTAGAAGAAAACTTAAAAAAAAAAACTCTGTACTTAAGTTCACATATGAACTTAACAAGGACCAAAAATTCCCGTTCCCTGATGTATTGCTAGACAGTAGGAATAATAATACATTTACTACCTCTCCTTATAAAAAACAACTAGTATAAACACACGCACTCTCAACTAGAAAAATGAATGTACTAACTCTTACAAAATGGCTATTATATGAAACTTAATAAACCATGCAAAATCAAATTCTTCAACAAAAAAGATTTTCTACACTGAATTAAAAAATATTAAACAAAACCTCATTAATAATGACTTCCCTAATTACATTGTTGATGAACAAATTAGAGAAGCTATTAGAAATATTAACATAAATAAAAATGAATACAGTACATTATGAAATAAGTCTAAACATATCAAATTACAATATCGTAATCAAATGCATTCCAAGAGGAAAAAATTCTAAAAAAAACTCATAAACACTAATATATCTCCCACTGATCCAAGTAAAAAAATAAAATTAATCATATACTATACTAAATTTAATACAACCAACCTATCTATCCAAAACAACTTTTCTCTGCCAACTAGCATCTTGCAAAAGGCCAACATTGTATATTAATTTAAATGTCCTTTAGGAGATTGTATCTCTGATAAAAATGTCAATACGTACATTGACTTTACTACAACAATGCTAACAAAAAGACTTACATATCATTTGGCTGAACATAGCTCAATACATCAGCACTTAAAGTAACACTTACAGTGTTAAAGCCCAAAATAAATAAAGTCAACTATGAGTATATTTGAATGAAAATATGCTGCCTAAATATACACAATATATATACACATGAATGAGAGACACTGGGAATTTTACATTTCTATTCCCATCATAATAACAGAATAAAATATGGAATAATCATCGGATTCTACTTAAGAGCATTCAGAATTTGCAGCACTTAATATTCACATGAAGGAGAAACATATTGAAAATACTTTCAAGACCCTCCAATACCCTAAATATTTCATATTCAATGTGAAACAGAAAGCTCATAAAATATTCCAAAATAGAAAAGTGACCCCTCCTGGACTCAGCAAATCAAAACAAATATTGTTCTACCCACTAATTCTATAAGTAAAATTGAAAAGAATTAATATAAAATCAATATAAAATTTGTCACAACTACATCCAAAACAATAAAATTTTTGATCAATACAAAACAAAACAACAAGCCAAAATTTGAAGGAGGCATTTACTTTATCACCTGCTACGATTGAGAGAAAGAGTATATTGGAGAAACCTCAAGAAGTTTAAATAAATGATTACATGAATACAAAAGTGACATTTTAAAAAACTAAACATTAAATGCATTAGTTGCACATCATAATGAGACTGACCATAATTTTGGCATCAAAAATGCTACTCTAATTAAAAGAAAAAATATTCATAAAGATGAAAATGTTTAGAAATTGCTTTAATCGCTAGTTCATTCACAGTAATTTACATCCAGGTTCTTACAACATTGCATTATTTTTGTCAGATCTTCTGTTATCATAATGTAGGATACTTAATAACGAAGATAATGGAAACAAAAAGAATCTAAATGAAATTGGCATATATATAATATATATGATAATATATATTATATATGATAATATATAATATATATGATAATATATAATATATATGATGATATATAATATATATGATAATATATAATATATACGATAATATATATTATATACGATAATATATAATATATATGATGATATATATTATATATGATAATATATAATATATATGATAATATATAATATATATGATAATATATAATATATATGATAATATATATTATATATCATCATATATAATATATATGATAATATATAATATATATGATGATATATAATATATATGATGATATATAATATATATGATAATATATATTATATATGATAATATATAATATATATTAAAAAATATTATTTTTCTAAATTTAAAATTAAGCCACCTTAAACAAATTCATATCATCAGTAATTTCTTCTACTCTGATTTTCTGTCACCTACAACCAACTCTTAAGACTATGCTTGATGGAATTTTTTTACATGTGTAGAGAAGCAATGAAATACAGTAAAATGCTGGTTATATATATATTGAGAAATGTTGACATTGCAGGCATGCTTATCTTTATTTTATCATTTTTGGCATTTGAAAAAAATGAAATTCAAAAAATAAATTTTAAAAAAGTAGAATGACCATGAAAAGAAAAATTGAATGGTCATGAAAAACAAAATTGAAATTTCACACATATCTTCAAATCACTAAATCAAGAAATAAAGAATCTATCCATTATTTGGTGCTGCTTTAGTGTGTATCCTACCACCCACATTTGTATCTTACATTATCTAACGTAAAGGGAAAAGCAAAAATGGAAGAAGTCATGCCATTTATTGTTGTATTATAAAATTTAAAATAAAAAAAAATTATAAAATAAGAAATTTGACTAAAAACTCATAAAACAAGGTATTTGAAACCTTTAAATAAAAAAATTTTGAATGTCTTTTAACAAATTGTAGCAATGCAAATTGGTGACAAAATCTTATACAAGGTGCGATGAATAAATTGTCGTCTAAATTACACAAAAATGAAAATAACAATGACAGCTCATTTTAACAGATATATTTAACAAAATGTCACAAAATTATTTTGGAATACTAAAGAATACATTTATTCAATAAAATTGCCATTGGCTTCGACCACGGCCTCCAGATGACTTTGGAATCTACTGTGAATCGAGAAGAAAACTTTTATAATGTACGATACAAATGTGGTGGTAGGATACAGACTAAAGCAGAAACTGATCAGTAGGACACACACTAAAGCAGCACACATTATTCTTTCTTTGAGAATACTATTATGCATCTTATATTTCCAAGAATTTTTGGATAGCACCTATTCACACACACACATACATGTATATATATATATATATATATATATATATATATATATATATATATATATATATATATATTATGAAATGGACAAAGTCCGACAATTATTTTAAGACATGTTTATGTTTAACATTCTTTTTATAGATCCAAATATTTAAGTAAATGCTCTGTTTATAATAAACAGTATTAAACAACATTTACCGGCCTGAATGTCTGAGAAATTTTCACTGTCAGAGGACGAGTATTTTCTGTGAAAATTTCTCAGACATTCAGGCTGGTAAATGTTGTTTAATACTGTTTATTATAAACAAAGCATTTACTTAAATATTTGGATCTATAAAAAGAATGTTAAACATAAAAATGTCTTGAAATATACACATATATATATACATATATATATATATATATATATATATATATATATATATATATATATATATGTATATATAAAAATATATATATATATATATATATATATATATATATATATATATACAGTGGGGGAAATAAATATTCGTACACATGAAAAATTGTATTTTTATAAATGTAAAAGCCTTAACTAAAACAAATTTTGATACATTTTATGTGTAAAGATACATTTTATTAAAAAACAGTAATAAACTTCATTAATTCTTATTCTAACAGAAATTAATGCATTTTTTTCATTTTAACTGATGAAAAAAATATTCGTACAAAACAAAAAAAGTGTATTAACTTAATTTAATGCTTTGTGAAATATCCTTTATTGAGTTCAACAGCTACCAGTCTATTCCAGTATGTCTCAACTAATGATTTGTACACATTGAGTGGTATTTTGTCCCATTCTTCTTGGCATATTGTCTTCAAATTCTTGATATTTGTTGGTGCTCTTTTTCCAATTTGAATTTTCAAATATCACCATTAAATTCTTGATTAGGTTCAAGTCTGGGGACTGACTTGGCCATTTCAAGACATCAACATTACTTTCAGCTAACCATTTCCTTGTAGATCTAGCAGTATGATTAGAATCATTATCCAGTTGGAAAACCCAATCAGGAGGTAGCCAAAGTCTCTCAACAGAACGCATTAAATTGTCTTGCAGGATTTTCTGGTAGCTTTCGGCATTCATCTTGCCATCTGTTATTGATATTCTGCCAACACCTTTTGCAGAAAAACAGCCCCAGATCATGATACTGCCACTACCAAACTTTACAGTTGGCAACGTGTTCTTTGGTAAGTAGGCTTCACCATCCTTTCTCCACACATGATTTCGATAATTATGACCAAACAATAAAGAACACTCTTTATCCTTATGTTCTCTAATGAATTTTAGCCTAGCATCTCAAGAGGAGTGGAGTCTTCCTTGGGATGCATGATTTCAGACTGTTTTTGTGTAGTTCATTACTTATTGTACACTTGGTTACTTTAATCCCTAATGCATGCAGATGTTCCTGCAGCTCTTCTCAGGTAACCTGTGGATTTTGTTGGATCTGGCATCCTAATATCCTTGCTGATCTTAGAGAAATCTTCCTCGGAGCACCTGTTCATCTTTGGTTTTCGACGCTGTTACGAGTTTTAAACCTTGCAATGAATGAAGCAATTGTAGTAAAAGGAATATTCAGGTTGTTAAAAATCGTTCTGTAACTGTTCCCATCTTTCCAAAGAGACAAAATGTGTTGTTTTTGTGAAATAGTCAATTCTTTACCTTTAAGCATTATTAGAACCTTCTCGTAAGACTAGAAATTGCAGAATGCTCTGATAATGGCTAATAGCATTAACTATAATTACTGATAACATTACTGGAACATTCTAGATTATACTTTTTTCATAATTAATTGATTATTTTATTCTAATAATTGATTTGTACGAATACTTTTTTTACCAGTTAGAATTTAAAAAATGCATTAATTTCTGTTAGAATAAGAATTAATTAAGTTTATTATTATTTTTTAATAGTATGTGTTCTTATACATAGAATGCACCAAGATTTGTTTTATTTAAGGCTTTTACATTTGTAAAAATACAATTTTTCAAGTGTACGAATATTTATTTCCCCCCCCACTGTATATATATATATATATATATATATATATATATATATATATATATATATAATAAAAAGACTTAAACACTAATATTCCATGGTCATAATTTATTCCATTGGAATCGTAAATACGATCCAATTCATCAGACCTACAAATTCAAAATACCACTAATATTATCTATCTATCTATCTATCTATATATATATATATATATATATATATATATATATATATATATATATATCCATATATATATATATATATATATAGGCAGCATATTTTCATTCAAGCATGTTTGGTTAAATAATTTAGATGTATTATGTCTATTTTAGTTTTAATCCTTTAAAGTCCATGAATTAATTTTTTGGTGGCTGTAGAATATTAATTAAAAAAATTCCAAAATTTTCTTTCAAATACTTAGGAAAATAAAAATTATTTAAAAGAAAATTTTGAAATGTTTAACCAAACATACTTGAATATCAACCATTTACCTCAAAGAAAATAAATTAAACCACCATATTTACATAAAGATTTCAGTGGGGGAATGGAAACAAAGACCTTATACCTATAAACACACTTTTCCAACCCAAAATTAAAATACCAAACTGCTCTTCATATCTGTCTATATTTCTGAGGTGTTCTGTACACTATTTACATTATTCGGACTATTTATTTATATATGCTCTGTCATAATAAATATTAGGTTGGTGCAAAAATAATGTCGTTTTCTAACATATGTTACTATGTGAGAAAACGATATTATTTTTGCACCAACCTAATACATTGAGCTCTCTTTGTGGATCAGTTTTAATATTTTATATTAGGATTCATTTGGATTATATATATATATACACACACACACACACAGAGAAGATGCCATGGGTAAATTGTCACCATTTTATATTTTTAATTTTGCATATGCACATTGTTTTTGATTTTGTTGACAACACAGTATAGTAGAGTCAGTTGGGTATCATCTATGGGAAAAAAGCATCATGATGCAATTCATTCCAACAGTACTGCTTGGAATTTGTACACATTTCAGAGTGTTTAGGTGTCAATCTAAGGACAGTGCAGAGGATTCAGAAAAAGCCAGATGAGTCTAATGATGATTATGAAGGTGTTTCGAGTGAGGCCTACATCAATTGTCTTGAGGAGGTAGTGCTGCCCTGGGTCAAGAGGGAAGACCCTATATCTGCCAACAGGACTCTCCACCATGCTACACAAGCAGGTGAACCCAGTCATGGCTGTAAGATAATTTCTGCGACCATATCACCCCTTCTGTTTGGTCACATAACTCTCCAGACTGCAAACCCCTTGATTGTTATGTTTGTGGTGCAGTTGAGCAAGAGAACCAACAAAACTCATTGTAACACCAAAGATGAACTGAAGGCAACATTTACCAACTTAAACAAGGAGACGTTCCAGAAAGAGTTGCAGAAGATTCCAAAGTCATCTGGAGGCCATGGTTAAAGTCAATGGGGATTTTGGTAATACATCTGTTAAAATGAGATGTCAGTGTTATTTTCATTTTTGTTTAATTTAGATAATTTATCCATTGCATCCTGTATATATATATATGTGTGTGTATGTGTGTGAAAGATATATATTTAAAATTTGCAATATTTATAGGGGAATGCGTGCTCAATATTAGAGAGAGCATATTTATAATTATAGACAATATAAACACAGGAATCAAAACTGCATGGTGTCTGTCACTTTCATGCTTCTTCAATGTGACCTTCAGACCAAGTATATATATATATATATATATATATATATATATATATATATATATATATGATCGACTCTCCCGTCGAGATTTGACGTATGAGGGTCAAGCAGATCAGTTTCCAGGAAACCGACAGCCTGACACCGGCACATGAGATTTGATTATAGTGGTGAAGGCCTCGTGCAATATATATATATATATATATATATATATATATATATATATATATATATATATAAATTCATCAAACTGGTAATCTAAAAAATGTTTCTTTGGCTCTGAGTCATTCTTGTATGCTTCTAAAATCCTTAAAGTTTGATAAATAAATTTCTGAAGATGGTGACTGCAGTTGAGAGTTTTAGTTTTCAAATGCCTGATTTCAGAAAACAAAAGAATAAATTGTTAAGTATATACAGAAACAAAAAAGTTAGCTTAAGCCATAAAGAATAGGCAGGAAGTATCTCAAGTTTCAATAAGAGAAGCTGAAGCAATAAAAAATTAAGTGCCATAATATTTTGTTACATATTAACATTTTAGTTTCAAGAAAAAAATGAAAAAATGGATTTAAATGATTTAATTAAAGTTTTGCTTTGAATTAATACTTATTCATAGTTCACTCATCTGTAAAGGTCAATGTGCAATATACATAAAGAAATAGGTTAAAATTAAATTATTTTAATTATTTAATTATAATAATTTTAATTAAAACAGTATTGTTTTTTCTTCTTCTATGTACCATGTCCTTTTAGGACTTTGACGATCATGGCTCTCCACAGTTTCCTGTCCTTTGTAGCTCTTAATAAATTTTGTCTTATAATTATCTCTCCTAAATATTATTCCACCATCCATTTACTCAAGCTTTCTAGGTAAATTATGCATTGTTTTCCACTATCTTTTTTGCCTTTAACTATCAGATTTTCCAAGGACTTTTTCCTTATTATATGTCCTAGAAATTTCAACTATCTGTCCTTTTCATTTTCATTTTCTCTAAATCTTTGTTGTTGTAATTCAGTCTATTGTATTCTCAGTATCCTTATGTAGAATCACATTTGTTGCCTCAAGTCTCTTTTTCATCTGAGCAGAGATCCAACATTCACTGCCATATAGAAGGACTGATATTATGTAATAGTCCAGTATTCTTTTCTTTGTTCTTAATGCAATTTTACTTTCTTAATACTTTTCTTAGTTTTTGGAAGATATCTTTCACTATTCTAATATCAGTGTTGCATTTTCTGTTCTTTGTTAAAACAGATATTTAAATTTTTGTACTTATTTGATTTTGATATCTCCAAATTGTAATTTATATGTTGAGCTGTTCCATTTGCTAATAATCTCACATTCTTTCTTCTTGCAATTGATATTTAGTACTTTCTTCTCACTTTCTTTCACTAGCTTCTGTAAGAGTTCTTGTAGTTTCCTTTTTATGGCTGCTATCAACATTGTGTCATCTGCATATCTTATTTTGTTAAGATTGTGGCCACCAATAATGAATCTTGGTAGCATTTCACATTCTCTCAGAATCACCTCACTATGCTGAATAAATCTGCTGAGAAGACCATCCTTGTCTTCCCCCACCTTTTTATTTTTGTATATTTTCTGAATTCATTTTCTGTCCACATGAAGGTGATTTACTGCCAGTATAGGTTCTGGATTATTCTAATATTCTTCCCAAATTTGTAATGGTTACCCAGCAGTTCCAACTTCCTACTTGTTATAGAATCGAACTTGTTACAATATAGACAAATGGCTGTCAGCATAGAAAATGGATTCAGAGAATGATATATTTCAGCTGAGGATATCTTGATCACATCACATTAATGTCCTTGGGAAAGGCATGACTCCATTCCTCCCTGTACTTTCCTCCATCAACAGATGTCTTGGTAAAAATAATCTTCTTATTGCAGCTGTGTTATATGCACAGTTAAACAAATACAAAAAATGCTGATTATAAAAAATATATCTATTGATGTAGGGTTTGTAAAAGTTCTCAAATAATTTCAATTTATTTTAAATCCATTTTGATATAAATTAAATATAAATAATATATAATATTATTACCCAAAACCAGTTTAAGCATTTTAAAGGTGGTGACTTGTCCCTTGAAATAAAATCCAGAATTAGATGACCATTTGAGATTATGATGGCTTTGGAGTAAAGTACTTTGAGAAAATTATTTAAGTCAATTTTAAAAACCACAAAACAGAATTATAAAATAAGAAAAATAATGAGAAGAAAATTCCCTTCCTTTCTCTCTATTTAGTGTACTTAAAATGTTTGGTTTCAGGTTGCTTCAGGAACAAATACATTCACATAAATATACATATACATGGAGGTGCTCAGAATACTCATTGAAAAAATATGTCTGAATATATGTGACCTGTTATGAATTTATTATAAAAAAAAATAAAAATACATTTTCACTCCAGTGTCAAATTATTGCTTGTTTATAAAATGTCAGCAGATTTTTAATGTATATAAAAAATAAATAAATAAAATAAAAATAAAAAACTGGAGGGAAACAAATTGACTACTCAAAATTAGTCTCACAAAACACTAGAAAGTCATAATCTCAGACAAAATCATAAATTAAAATATGGCTGAACATGTTTGGAAAGAAAAAATATATCACTCTCTCTAGAATGAAGTACAAATAAGAGGGAATTTTACTTAAGAGTGTATTTTATGAAGGAAGCTGCATGAATGAGACTGAGAAAAGTTGCATCAGCCAGGTTAATCAAAAGATCATGATAAAGTTGATACAGATATTCAATTAATAAAAGATTATAAAAAAAATCAATGCAAAAAACCCCCCGTAATTGACAAAATAATATTTCTCATGTCTTAAATTTATTCTGAGAAAATCAGCATATGCATAAATCTACTCTGTACAGTTTATTCACTACTCTACAATGGCAAAATGTGACACATAGTCATTTT
Organism: Acanthosepion lycidas; assembly: GCA_963932145.1. Lineage (NCBI taxonomy): Eukaryota > Metazoa > Mollusca > Cephalopoda > Sepiida > Sepiidae > Acanthosepion > Acanthosepion lycidas. Next base: position 29,836,924 of record OZ010581.1, read on the forward strand.
TAAAGAGTGAGACTGTACCTCAATATTATACAAAACATAACGTTGCAGATTAGGATGGATAAACTGCAGAAATCAAGACATTTTATATTAGTGTATTGAGAGGCTGCTACCTGAAGGATACATCTCTGGCCAACAGTCTTCAAATAAATTTTGCTTTATCCAGCTGCAAATGTTGCAAAGAATGGGATTGGTAAGCAAAGTTCAATTTCTGGACATATGCACAAATACCCTTAAGAAAGGTATGAATCCATAGAGATACCACACAATTGTAATGGACTAGGTTGCTGTTGGTCACCAATTTGTAGCTGAAGGCATTAGGACTTGTTGCTGATGAGGATGAAGATTTTCAAAGAAAATGAAAACATTTTCAAAAGAAATGAATTCAACACATGAAGGATTTTAATATATATTTTTATGAAGAACAATATAGCTCACAAGAGCAGAAAAAGAGAAAATTATATTTATAATATACATAGAGCTTAAAAGAGGAAGAAAAACATTTATAGGATTAGTAGTAGTATATGTGCCTGTGAGTGTACATGTGTATGAGTGTGTTACATACTTGGGTTGAAATTATGTACTTGGCTGTCTGGGAAGTGTCTATCCAGAAGAGAAGGGTGCCATGTTGTCACAACTACATTCCAGAGCAAAAACAAAGGGGAATTTATATCACTTCCTTTTATAGTCTTGAATAGAATGCCACCTAGCAGGTGTTCTAGTAGATAAGGTTGGGTAATCCCCACAAATGCAATGATTTAAACGGGAATTACTCAACTGAAAAAAAACAAAAACACAGCAGAGATTTTTATACAAGATAAAAAAGAAGAAATAGCATTCTCTGGTTTTAAAAAGAAAATATATGTTTTATATTAAACAATGATGAACAATTACTATAATAAATGTATAGCTTTCGCCACTGAGAATATATGAGTTTTGCTAGATTGTCTATAATGATCTTCATGATGACTAGCAAAAACAACTCTAAGATCATTAAAGGCTTAATTTAAACTTGGTCAATGAACTTAGCAAATTCCCTGCATAGATGATAAGAATATGTTTATTTTATCATGTTTAGATGTTTAAACAACTTTTTTTGCATCCTCTGGACACATGGTTAATATACAAACACACCCAATACAAGCATGACCCCATATTAGTAAGGATTTTCACATATTTCTTAAAAGGCACTATCAATTTATCAAAACAAATCTCCTGGGACTGAATTAATGCTTTTACTAACCTGAATTGGATAGGATTGCTATTTGTAAGGAACTACTTTTTGAATCTCAGCAATAAATGCATCAGTGACTTTACTTGAAATCAGGACAGTGGAAGAAAATTACTTATATAGATGTTTATGTTTTAGGTCACACACATTTAATACAAGATATCTGACTGAATATATATATATATATATATATATATATATACCCCAGACTGAAATCTACAATGAAATACACTTAAAACATATATAAAAACTGAAGCTTTTATTTAGAGAATCAGTTTTGCCATCCATCAGCATGGCTGATGCTAGCCTTCAGAAGAGCATCTCATTGCACCTTCTTGGTTTCATATTTTCCACTGACATGAAGTGTAGGGATTATATTGAATCAATTGCTTTGATCTGCTGCTAGGAAAGTTGGTTTATTGTATGAGGCCAGACTATTTTTCTCATCAGAATTCATCTTGTATGTTTATAAATGTATTGAATATTACTGCAACATCTGGTCAGGTGCTCCTATTATATATCTTGAAATTCTTGACAAAATCCAAAGAAGGGTCTGTAATGTTATTGGTCCTGACCTGGCATCTCATCTTCAATCACGTTCCCACTGCCATGACATGGCTTCCCAGTGCCTTTTATATAAATATTTTCATGGCAGTTGTTCTCCTTTGTACACCAAATGCATGAATTTAAGCATTGTACCAGATTGACAACTAGGTCTAATTGTTTTACAGTTGAAATAGCTAGATGTAACCATAAGTTCTATTCTAATAGTTTCTTCTTTAGCACTTCTTGCCTGTGGAACTCTCTTCTAGTTCCTTGCTTCCCTGCCACCTACAAATACATCAATTGCCATCTTCAGTATTCTTCAATCCTGTTCTTTTATTGTCCTTTTTCTTCACTGACATTTTCCCATTTCTAGTAACCCAGTCTCAGTGGCATTATCACCTTGTTTGAGGTAGAATGATTAAAAAAATTGTTTTCTATATGTACAACCATTCTTTTATATACAATCTTTAAGCTTACACATTTAGACACTGAAATTAAGATTATAAATACCTACATGAATAAATGTATTATAACTTATTTCTGAAGAAGACTAGTACGTACATGTGTGTGAGAGAGAGAAAGAAGGAAAGTGTTTCTGTGATTGTGAGAGTGTAAGTATTGTCTGTGTTTGTGTGTAAGTGAGAGTTTAAGTGTGTTTAAATGTCTGTGTGTATGACATAATAATTGTGTGTGTAAATGTTTTTGTGTATATGTATATGTGATTATGTGTATGTGAGAGGAAGAGAATGTAAATAGTGTCTTGGTTTGTGTATTAGTGAGTGTGTAAGTTTGAGTATATGAATGTTATGTGCATGTGTTTTTGTGTATTTGTGTGTGTATGAGAGGAAGAATGTCTCTGTAACTGTGTACCAGTATCTGTAAGTATTGTCTGTTTTTGTGTATCTAACAGGCTTGGTGTACAAGTGTGTGAATCTATGATGCTGTCTATGTGTGTGAGAGTTTCTGTCTCAGTGTACATGTATGTGCATGTACCAAACAATTATCAGTTCAAGGTCACAACAGAGCAAAAAGAGAAACAAGACAGAGAATTGGTTTCAAAGCTAACATCCAATTGCTAGCATCAAGAGAGAGAAAAAAAAAACAAAAATAATGAAGATTATATTTTTACAATGCCAAAAGAAAATTGCCAGTTTATTTCTATACAGTCATTGGTAGGTTGATTTCAAAAGCCAATTCTATTTAAAATAGCTCTTTAGAATGTAGATGCTCATGGCTTTCCACAACTTCCTTTTCTTTATTATCTATAAATTGCTATGACTTCTTGGAAATCATAAGAGAATGTTTTCCCATTGCTTTTTTGGAATTCAGAGATGTATTTCTCTTAGACTGGTTAGAGAGCCCAGACAACCCTTCTATTTGACCCATGGTGAGATTTCTTTTAGAATGGCTAGAGAGGCCAGTCAACCTTGCTATTTGACCCATGGTAGGATTTCTTTTAGAATAGCTAGCGAGCCAGTCAACCCTGCTATTTGACCCATGGTGGGATTTCTTTTAGAATGGTTAGAGAGCCAGTCAACCCTGCTATTTGACCCATCATTGGATTTCTATTAGACTGGTTAGAGAGCGCAGTCAACCCTCCTATTTGACCCATGGCTAGATTACTCTTAAACTGGTTAAACAGCCCTGTTGATCCTGTTATTTGACCCATGGCTGGTTGCAGAAGAAAAAATTTGTACCTTTCTCAATGGCATTAGTGTGAAAATGAATGCAACAGATTCAGCTGAAATTTGAACTCAGTCTGCCAATTCCATTTTCCACAAAAGCCAACTGCAGTGTTTTAATTTTATGATCTTGTATATTAATATATTTTATTAAATATTAACATATTTATTATAGTATATTTGTATTCTCACTATTTATTAGGTTGATGCAAAAGATTCCATCATTTTTTTTACAGGATCTCTCATTAATAGAAATTCATAGCATCATTATTCAGTTATCAAAGTATTATTACTTGGTTTTCTATAAATTTATATAAATGACTGGAAGTTATGTATTAAGTCACAAAAGAACAATTCTGATTTTGATTAATTTGCTAAATTTAAGCTAAATAGGGAACAAATCAGTATTTTCCAAACCGTGCAGTAACAACCCACTAGTGTACCGGAGACAAAATTAGGTGCACCACAAAAAGAGCAAGATTATATTTAAATGTAAAAAATACAAAGTGAAATTTGTCATAAAGTTCATATATAACTGTCATCTACAACTGGAAAAGTCATTTGGTTCAATTTATGGTGTTGGAGTGTGGGTAACAAGTACATGAAGACAGTCTGAGCTGAGTGCATGCAGTATAATGTGTTCACAGTTTTGTAGTTTGGCTACAGGTGGTTTAAGTGCAATAATAATATTGTACTGTTTCCATTGCTGGAAGATAGAAAAATAGATAAAAACCTGATTTATTTTTCCTTTCTTTAAGAATTTCACTTTGTGCATTTTTCAGGCTGATATGTCCCTGTGAATTGCCAAGCTGCTGAAGGATTATAAAGACTTTTGCTAAAATGGTCAGCTCCCTGTAACACTCCAGTAAGTACCTGATTCCTGCTATCCTCTACCTTTACAAGATCCGGATCAAGCTGAAAATAGAGTATAGGTTGTCATACCTGGATGGGAGCAACCCAGACCTCACTCTCCAGCCTTGATAGAGTGTAAAAGTATCTTTGAGTCCTTAAAGGTGACAAATTATTTTGTAGGCTCCAACTTCTCTTTCACAGGTGGGATGTTGCATACCTCTCACTGCTCTATCGCTACTTTTAAGGAAAATGATTGGACGAACTACATTCCCTGGTCCCACGAAATGCCAAACCACTCACATACCCTCTATATTCCATCAATGAGAAGTAAGTTCCACTTGAACAGCCTCTTCCTGTGAACCATTGCTCTATGGAACAGACTCCCAAGAAAATGTTTCTTTAATCACTATAATCTTAACTTGTTCAATGCTAGTGTTAACACAAATTGCCTCCTAATGCCTCTACCTTGAGTGGCCTCCATGCCTTGTACAGGGTAAACCTTACTTTAAAAAAAAGAAAAAGACATCATCTCAAGATAGATTACAAACACTTAAGGACTTGTGACTTTGTGTTTGCGCAACTATCAATGGCTGCTGAACAGTTTCATTTACCCAATTTCACTCACAATACCTGGTTCAATCTATGGTATTTTTTTTAGGTACTTCCCTACATGCTGGGGTTGTCTCTCCAGGCTGATGTTATCTGGAAGTCCCATATCAAACATAGTGAGATTTAAACTCAGGTTTCATTGTCAGAATGTTAACGCTCTAACCATTCAGCTACATGCCAATGCAAAATGCACCAAAATATTTGACATATTCCCAAGTGTACTGTGAGTAAGACACATTTGGAAACTACTGGAATAAATAAACTGAATAATTCATAAAGTAATTAGACAATAACATACTTGAGTTTAAGAATATATGAAGGGGTTTTCTTTCATGGCAACATGAAAATATATATAGATATATATGCTCACTTATAACTAACACTCATATTAGATTCATACAAACATCTAGATTGAAATATCTCTTTCATGGGCTGACATAAATGACAAAATAATAAGTAGAATTATGAGAACATAATATACAAATAAACAATAAATACTTAATTAAATATACATACATGTGTAGCGGCATAGCTTGGGTGGGGCCACCAGGATTGTAGCCCAAGGCACAAAATTCTTAAGGGGCCAAATTTCAAAAGAAAAGAAATTAAAGCAATAATAATAAATTTAAAAAAAAATAGCATACCCTTGCTCACACAAAATAATCCAGGAAATATAAAACTTTAATTAATGAATATGTATCAAAGATCTACAATGAGCCAACAAAGTTTGAGTAAGTTAACAATATTGTCAACTGAGAGAAATTTCAATATAGATTTCAATATAGATTTCAAGATTTATTGAATATTTTGCTCAAATTAAAACCAGGTAATTTTAAATAAATTTCATTATATTGTCATTAAATGTATTTTACTTTAATTCCTGCAGTATTTTCTTAAACTACAATACAGGTGCTAGGTGAAGTTCAATACGAGACTAATGGAAAGGAGTGCTAATTGGTTCAGTCAGTCATTTAAGTGCCATAAGCTATATATGTTTGGGCAATCATATATCTTTCAATTTAACTCAGCAGATTTTCCTGCAGTAGGCTGCCATTTCATTATGCAATAGGAACCAGTCTGTTCTGCTATTCAACCCATAGCTGGGAGAAGAAGAGATGAATTCATGCCTTTCCCAAAGGTATTTTTGAATAAGATGAAAGCAGTTAGGAGATTCAATGCTTGCCTTGCTTCAGGGGCTACTATGTCACTGGGCATAAATAACTTTTTCTATAGACTTACTTAAATCCCAAATAGAAACCAACTACAATTATAAAATATAATGATACTAGGTTAAATCAAATAATTTTTGGGTACCAATGGTTTTGACGAATATATCTAAATTACTAATCATACATTGCAGATAAGAATAAATTTAAAGTATGCTAACTGTTATGGGAGCTTACCTATAACGATAATGGACTCTTCCTGATACTATAAATACTGCGCCTCTCAAGAGGTATAATGAATGAATGGTGTAATGAGTCGAGACAATATTAGTTCACTCTAAACCAGACAGACAGTCATTACTAACACCTTCAACTTCTTGTACTATATTTCTGTTGTAATATATCTTTGTTATTCTACTCTTGTGTTTGTGTTGTTCTTCCTTGGTTCTAACCTTGGACCATAACTGTGGTGTGAGGATATTGGACCATAACACTAACATATTTTAGGTTTTGCATAGCAGTGGCAGCATACACAGTGAATTAAAGGGAATATGACAATCTAACGCCACAATAACACAGGAGAAAATTTTGGAGATCAGTTTGTTCTACCTGACCCACCATATTCACCTGTAAGAACATTTTCCTGGTTATGTGTGCTTGGCAGTGAGAGTGGAATGAACAAAACACCAAAGCTTGAAATAACAGTTCAACAGCTTTTAACAAAGTTCTTGAGTGGTTGTTTTTGTTGAGAGAGATTTTTCTGCTTGTTCCCATGGGGGGAACAAGAAATCTGAGTGTGAAAGGCCTTGTCTTCTGCAGCAAGGGTTGGGTGTAATTTTCCCTTGGTAGGTGTCTCAAAGGGAGATTTCTCTGCTGGTTCCCATGGGAGGAATGAGAAATCTGAGTCAAGCTGCCAGGACAAGCCTTGTCTTCTGCAGTAAGGGTTGTGTTTAGCCCTTTGGGCTGGTCTTGAAGGTTGCGACTGCTGTAAAGGAAAAGTGGAAAAGGGTGGTCCTTGAAAGTAGAGGCCACTAAAATGGAAAAAAGAGCTGGCTGTGGGATAGAGGCTGCTGAAAAGGAAGATGGAAAAGAGAGCAAACAAAGTTCAGCCAAAGTTTTCATGACCTCTGGGATTTCCTGGTTTTTACTCTGCTGATTATTTCTGCTGCTTCTAAATCGAGCAAAGTAAGGAAGCCTCCACATGCCACAATAGCCAACAAGTGAGATAGTTTCTATATATCTGACCTTGCACTAACTTTATCACTGCAGAATGCTTTAATGAGAAAAAATTTATCTAATGAAAATTAGATTCAAGTATTCATCAAAAACTTTTTCACATTAAAACTTGTAAAATTTTACCCAAAAGTTATTGAAGAGCTGCCTGATAAGTGACAAAAAGCCATTGAAAATAATGGTGACTATATAATTGAATAAAATATAATTTTACTTAATTTTTTTGAAGAATAAATGTGATAAAGAAAAACGGAAATTATTTATGACCCAACCTAATAATTAGTCATAGTAATGGGAATAGTTCTTATAAAGAACTTATAAAAAACTTATATATAGTTCTTATATAATATATATTCTTATGTAAAGTTCTTATAAAGAACTCTTATATATAAAGGACAAAATAAAAATAAATTCATTTATTAGAACATAGAAAGTTACTGCTTCAGCTGATTTTTAATTTAAGTGAATGCAAAGCAAAGATAGCAAATTTTGAATTTTACCAAATTATGGTAATTTCTGAAGTCTATTTTATCATAATACTAATTAGGTCATCCAGCAAGATACCCCAATGTGCCGTCATAAGTGTTTCAGTTGTACATATGTTAACAGACACAAAACACTACACTATTTGTTCCTGCAGTTTCCATTTGACTTTTTTTTTTACAGTGATGCTCACCTTGTACTAGGCCCAAGAGCCACTTAAGGTAGAGGGTTACAGAGTAAGAGGCACAGTTTATGTGGATATGTGGGAAGATAACGGTTAACCCTAGACTTTAACAAGCTAAGATTGTAGTGATTGGGAAAACATCTTTTTGGGAGTCGGTTCCACAGAGCAGTGGTTTGCAGGAAGTACCAGTTTGAGTGGAGCTTACATCTTACCAATGAAAGAAAAAGAAAATAAGGGTGATTCACCATAATTTGTGTAGTATGGCAGGTTTTAGTCATGAAGGTTAGAACTGGTGGAATTAGGGAATATAGTTTGTCTGAACACTTTCCATGGAAATAATGATAGAGCAGTGAGAAGCTTGCAATGTTTCATCAGTGAAAAAAAGTGTTGTAGGGTGGAAAATAATTTATAACCCACAAAGATGTGGAGATGCTTTTGGACTATTGAGACTGGAAAGTGAAGACTGGGTAGCTTCTGCCCACATATGACAGCACTACTCCATTTTTGGCTTTCATCTGGCCCCCCTGTTTAAATGTAGAGGATAGCTTGAGTTGGAAGGTATTTACTAGAGCAGTACAGGGAAACAACAAATTTTCCAGCATCTTTAGCAATGGATCATATGTATGAGCTCCATTTGAAGTTTTAAGATTGAATAGGCACTTAAAGCATGGGGCCTCCTTAAAGGAACATCAGTTCATCATGATTGGTGATAGTTCAAGATTGAATCAGTGATGATGGTATATAACTAGTTTTGTTTTCAATGTATTGAATATAACCAGTCAGTTTTTCTCCCCACTGAGAGGTTAGAGTGAGATCAGAGGAGAGAATCAGCTTCCAATCTCTGGTCATCCATAGTTCTGGAGGTGCACCCATATACCATTGTATCATCAGCACAAATATTCAGATCATTTATATAAAATAAGAGGGTTGGCTTGAGAAGAGACCCCTGGAGGATGCCTGCATTGATTGCTAGGGCCTCAGAGGACTGGCTACTAACAACGACATTCAAGGACCTACCTGTTAGGAAAAACAGTCAAAGTATAAGTATAGCCAATAGAGTTCAATGAATGTTCATGTGAAATAGTGATTATTGGTATGCAAAGTGGAATTAGCATACCAAGTTCAAATTCCAGCTAAGGGTGTTGCATTCATTTTCATACAAATACCTCTGTAAAGGTATAAATCCATTTCTCCCTTCAACTAGTAGTTAATAACAATGATTCTCTAGCCTTGGTTGACACTAGGAGGAGGATAACTCTGAATTCTAAAGCATGTAAAGGGTATGTGACTACCCCATAAAAAACCTACTTGCTACAGAAACAACAGCAGCAATGCCTTGTGTGGTGAGGCATTGATCCTATACGACACAGAGAAGTATAGAGGATGTATATATATATATATATATATATATATATATATATATATATATATATATATATATACATATGGAGATCAAACCTGACAATAAAGCCTAGGAGTGAAACTTACTATACCATTACTCTACAAAAGGCATCCAGTTTATGTCTATATACTCATGATTCTTTTCTCTTGATTTTTAATATTAAAAAGAAACTGTTTCTTCAGATGTATGAAATATTAGCCATGCTCATTGCATGTCAGGGTGTAACCAGTGGTTCAGGATGAAACTTTGGAGTCTCCACCCTTTCTCTTTTAATGTCATCACAATAGATGCTGTCTGGATGTCTGTTGGCAGTGGAATGACTGATTCTTAAATACCACCTTGGGAATTACCAGATCTGTGGGTGAAATCCATCTTCTGCAGAGAGACAAGACTTGGCTACAAGTACAGAAATCTTTTCAACCAGTAGACCATTATCAAAATTGCATTCCACAAATAACATTCATAGACATAAGAGATTGGCATCTTTCCTACTAACATCTGTGTATCTTATACAGATGTCTTAATTTATACTCATGCACACACACACACACACAAATATAAAGATTACTTAATTGGCATACATACACAAGCACATACACAGGGTAATACAAAATTTGATTGACACACACACAGAGAAATACAAAGATTGCTCCATGTATACACAGAAATTCATAGAATAAAAAATTGCTTCATTTGTGCATATGTTAATTAAGCAATCTTTGTGTTTTTGTGTGCTTAATTCACAAACACACACAGAAATACAAAGACTGCTTAATTGAAAAACACATGCACACGTACACAAAGAGAAAAAGATTGTTTAATTGATGCTCACAAACTCACACACATATAGATACACACACAAAGAGAAATAAAAAGATTGCTTAACTGATGCATATACACACAGTCACACACATGCATCTGCACAAAAAAGAAATAAAAAGTTTGTTTAACTGACACATACAGACATACAAGAAGAAAGAAAGAGAGACAACAGATTGAAAGAAAAAGTTCTTGCATTCTTCTTTTATATGTTCTGTCTCTTTAGGATATGGGTCATCATGACTCTCCACAACATTCTGTGTTTTATTTCTCTAAGTAACATTTGATCCATTACCATCCCTTTGTCTATGTTCTCTCATCTATTTGCATAAACTTATTAAGTAAGTTACAGTTTTCCCTCACTGCGTTTTCTGTCAAGTGAATGTTAAATTCTCCAGGCTCTCTTTCCTCATTAGGTTTCCTAAAAATTTCCTTTGTAAAAATATTGGCATGTATCAAAAGTCACTCTCTTGACCGAGGGCAGCACTACCTCCTCCATGTTGAATCTGAGGCATCCACCAACAAATTTGGGAGTTCTTTGCTTATCAGAATGATCAGAGTGTGTTTACCAAGCTGCTGTACCTTCGTAATCACTATTACATTCATCTAACTCTTTCTGAATCCTCTGCACTCTCCAAAGACTGATACCCAAACATTCTGCACTGTTCATATTGGAGCTTCCAGCACAAATATCATTTCCAAATTTCTGGTAAAATGAATTGCATCATGGTGCTCTTTTTCTCACAGTTGGTGCCCAACTGACCCTTCTATACTGCACAGTCAACAAAATCAAAAACAATGTCCATGAGTGAAATAGAAAATGGCGACAATTGACCTATCGCACACTGTTTATATATATATATATATATATATATATATATTCAGTATAGATCTATTTCTCTATATTTCATTATATATGAGTGGTAATAAAATAAGCTTGTAAGTATCTACTGTAATAAAACAAACATTTTCAAAGCTGAATTGGTCTAATAAAGCTTCATAAGGTTCTACTTAAAGTTGTTGCTATATTATAACATGCAGATATAATAAATATAATTTCAAGTATTTAACTTGTTTCGATTTTCTTATTTTTCAGCTATAAAAACCTTTGACAAGCCCAATAAGAAAAAAGCTATTTAGCCAGAAGGCACTAAACATATGAGAATCTTGTCAAGTTGCAATAATAACTATGGGGTTTATACACTTTAGATATTTGATAAAATGACTCAGATCATTTCATATTTTCTCTGAGACAATGAAAAGTTTTAAATAAAAGTTCTTTCTACATGATTTTGAAAAAGATTATCTATGAAACCTTTGAGAAAGTTTTTATTTACACTATTTACATTGTTCAGACTGTTGTCCTCATCTTTATTGTCATATTGACCATCTGGCTTTCTTCAGGTGATATACATGTTGGAATTTTGAACCAAACCCTATATTTCATCCACAGGTATATATTGTTCTAATTCCATGTGCCATGCCTTTTCTGGTTATCTGAATTTCAGTTATTTCCCTTTAGTAACTCAACTCTCCAAGTTTTCCTCTGCTATGGGTAGGTATTGAACTCACATCTCTTTGGGTCACTGGATTACTTCAAACAATGCTTTTATCCATTTTGGGCCATATGTTTACAATACCTCACCTCAGAAATATAGACAGATGTAGAAAGTTTTTATTAATTAACATTTCAATGAATATCCTTTAGAATTTGAACTCTGGTGGTCAATTCCATTTTCCTTGCTAATAACATTTCTGCTACAGACACATATCTCTTTTGATGAATATAACATATAGTATAAAATATTCTCATGTGGCTGAGTGGTTAGAATGTTTACATTCTGACAATGAAACCCCAGGTTCAAATCTCACCATGGTCGATTTGTCAGGAAGGAGACTTCCTGATGTTATCAGACTGGAGGGGTTGATCCCAGCATGTGGCAACTTTGGAAAATGCCTGAAAACCATACCACAGGTTGATCCAAGCCTTGTGAGTGAAATTGGGTAGATGGAACCCTTGGGTGCCTTTGATAGCTGTGCTAGCACAAAGTCACAAGTCATCGTGGCCGAGGCCTTGAGTGTACTGGCCTTGTTCAAAATTGTTGATCACACTAGATAACAGGTTCTTTCTCAGAATCTGTAAGTAAGGTCTGCTCAGTATAGTTGCAGTATAAACCACATGTGAACTCTGTGGGTGTTGAATAAACACAAATGTGCCTGAGCAAGCATCTGCAGTAGGGTTTGGCTAGCCACCCTAGTAGACAGGTATTCTTGAATACAAGTGGCCAGTTATACATACATACATACATATCTCTGAAAATTTATGATTTCTTTAATGATTGCATGTGTCGTGCTCCTTACATTTTCTACACAAATCGGATGTTGACTGCTTGATGACCCAAAGCATCCTGCATAAATACGTTTTCACTGCATTGATTCCCCATATACATCCACTTTAACCAAAACAAAATTAATAATATATTGTGACCAGTCAGAACCACTCCCTCTCAAAATCACAAAACGTTAATTTTGAGCTGACTAAAAACTATATATACCCAAATTCAAAGAGACTTCACACAGAGCAGCATTTGATGTCAACACTGACACATTAAAAGAGAGAGACATGACACAGATCAGCATTTGATATCAACATGACATGCTGACACCTCTGACGATGACCACCACCATCAAATGTCCATTTCATTTCTAATTTCATCACTTTCTCTACTTGTTGCCTTAGCAACAGCAACAGATAGAAGTTACCAATCTTTGTATATATGTAAATAAATTGTACATGTATTTACCCCTACTCAATGTCCTCTTTTGTTTAATGCTTGGATTTACATTTGCCAAAGCAGAGAAGGAATTAACCCCCACAACAGTTACAACAACAAGTTTTTGTTTTCCTGGTTACACATTTCTATAACACATGTTAACAATATAAAAATTGTGTAACAGAACTACCTTTACTCAGTCCTTTATTGCTTGTGCAATCAATCATTGTTCACAAGATTTCAAAAGTAAGGGAAATGAACATGACTATTTTGAAAAAAGACTAAATTTGAATAAAATCTTTTATCCATATAATTCAGGGGGTGGCCAGACAACAAGCCACATGCGTCTCTTTGACCTTTAATATGCGACTCATGGAAATATGTTGGCTGACATTTTTTTGATCACAGTTAATATAAAAGATAAAAATTCAAGATTTATAAATATTTACTGGGTATGAATTGAGACCCAATTGGATTAAAAAGTAAATTTAATGTTAATGCGTATGTAACAAAAATGTATAGGTAAATTTTGTTCATATATTGCAGCTCTCAAACATCTGAACTTTATCGTGTGTGGCTCTTACATTAAGCAAGTTTAACTACCTGATATAAATTCATAGCAGCATTATTCATACATCATTTCCCTGTAATTTTATTTTTTTTTTACCATAAACCATATTTTCTATAAATGGTGCTTGCTGTAAGAAAAAAAATCTGATTCTGATTCAGTGAATTCATCAAGGAAATTTTTAACATCTTGAACTTGTTTAAACTGTGACCAAACAAGGAATGTCTTAGGGAAACAAATGATAGCGTAAATGGTATCAGGTTTAGACTATATGTTGTATGTGGAAGAATTTCCTATTCCAGTTCCCTGATTGTTTGCTGCATCACATTTGCAATGTCATGTCTGGTGCTGTCATGGAATGGAAACCACCAGTCAACTTCTCTGTCTTGAAAAAAGTATTTTCTTTTTCAATTGTATCATTCAAATAACTTCATAAATAGCTGAGTACATTTTAAACTTTCCCTGAAATTTTGCATCATTCTAATATTTAATTAGAATAATATTGTATTACTCTGGAAAAACAGGATATTAAATACCCACTTGAAGGCTTGTAGAATTTAGCCTTAAGCTTGGTGTCAAAATTCTTTCTATTTATAACATTTATATTAAAAGAAAGGGAACTACTTTTTAATTAGCAAAACTGAAAAATCCAACGACATTTCAAATTTAAAGTTAGCGTTATTTTTTATTTCTACTTATCTGTAATTAGTCTAAAATTATTTTTGAACATACATGCTTATGAGAGGATACTGAAAAGTTCTCAGCCTGACCAAGAAGCATTTCCAAAAGATTTTGATATTTGGTCAAATTTTTGATAAATGGGTGGGGCCAAGAACTTTTCTGCACTTCCTTGAACAATTTATAAAAAATTTTGTAATCAAGTGTGGTAATAATCATAAAGGAAAAGAAAAGGAAATAAAAAGATGATTTTTGCATAAAATAATGAAATCCAAGGAATAATGAGACATTTAATTTGGAAAAAGAAATTGTCAAAAATGAATATTCATGCCCACCAAAATACAATGTGTCAAAAGGACAGTTTTTCTTATGAGACTGCTTTTATTTTAACTACCTTTGCTCCTCAGCAATGTTTATTGTTTTAAAAAGCAATGATTAGAATTGTAATAAAACTTAAACATATGATAAAAGTGAATTTATACATTTATTTTTATTCTTGAGAATTTACAACAAAAATATTAGACACTATTTATTCATTAAATTGTTTATTTACAAGAATGATTTTATATTTACAACATTCTAAAAAACTAATGCAATTAAAACAGATGCAATGCAATATTTAACATTTATCAATTTATAAATAAATAAATATGTAAACAATTTTTATTCATAAATTTGTAAACATTTACTAAATTATTAAAATATGTGAACCAACTCTAAGGAATTCCTTTTTATTTATCATTTTATAAATGAATCAATTAGCAATTAGACAATGTTTTACTAACCATTCCAATAAACAATCTAATAAATAAATAGCGTTTATTAATTTCATTGTCATTTCTCAAAAACAAAGAAAATGAATAAATTCGCATTTTATATGTTTAGGTTTTATTACAATTCTAATCGTCACTTTTTAAAACAATAAATATTGCTGAAGAGTGAAGGTAGTTAAAATAAAAAAATGATGTAATGGGAAAAAATCGTACTTTTGACATATTTGCCAAAAACTTTATTCCTATATCAAAATATATAATTAAAAAAAAATGTATTTTTTTAACATCATGACATTAAGGGAACTAGTATTGTTAAAAGCTATTAAATTTCTGTATCAAAATAAGCAATAAAAATACATTTTTTTACAAAATAAAAGTATCATTATTTCCTGGGCATCATGACCTTTATGAAGCAATTAATTATTTAATTTTTTTTATTCCTCTTTCAATGTTGATGTAATTTTATTTTCAACATTTTGTTGGGTATCACACTTTAATGGGTGGGACTTGTCTGTAAAGTTGTTGAGTAAGGAGTTATATATTGGATCAGGAGGTGGACCAAGGAAAGAAACTTATACTCATCAAGTGACTTTGTTTTAGTAGACACCGGAAGCTGTGTACCATTCAATTTCCATTCATCGTTGTGTACTGTGGACAACTGTGATAACTCATCAAATATAGCGCCTATGTAACTAACACATAAAACAAACATTCAAAAGTTGAAACATTATTATTGGAGAGAGTGCAAAACACTACACTATTAAACAATTTAAACTTATCACTATTATAATGATCTGATTCTTGTTTGTGTATTTGTTGTTTTAACAGTAAAAATGGTACATTATAGCAAAAGTTTTATTAGGGCAATAGTGTTGCAAAGTGAACTTTTAAAAGTATTGCTCTAATAAAACTTTTGCTACAATGTGCTATTTTTACTAAGTGAGAACAACAAATGCACAAACAGGAATCAGATCATTATGAGTATTTACAAGAATCTAAACAGATATACTTCCCTTTGAAAGATGTAATTATTGAGTTTGTGAAAGGTTGAGGGAATAACAATTTGGCCTTCAAAAACTATTCAATGAGTCCACAAAGGAAAAGAAAAGAAGGAAGCATATGAGGTGTAAATATAAAATTTTATATTCTAGAAATTGTTAAGGTGTTTTCCAAAAATTGTTTATTTGTTTTGCAATTCTAATGTCTTCTTACAAAGACAGTTTGTGTGCAACAGGAAATAGACCAGACACAGGAAATTTCTTAATGACTCCATTTACTACTTTAACTCAAACTTTTTCTCAGACTACTACTCAAACTAGCTACATGATACATTGTTCTTTATTTACACTTGATATGCACACATATAAACATATAAATATATGTGAATATTTAACATAAATAAATTACACTGTTCATTATTTACACCTGATATGCAGACATATAAACATATAAATATATGTGAATATTTAACATTAATAAATGACACATCGTTCTTTATTTACACCTGATATGCAGACATATAGATATATAAATATATGTGAATATTTAACATAAATATGCTTAGGTCTATTTGAATGTGTGTTACCTAAGAACATAATATTTTTAATAATTTAATAACTATACATGCTTAGAAACTTTGCAGATTAATAATTTGATATGTTTTAAAGGGTGCATAATTTTTTCTTTTTCTGTGTAAACTATAATTAAATTTTAAGTTGGTATCCACTCAGTAGGGATATTGTATTATATTAATAATTTTCAATAAAAAGATGTTTTATTTTATCTGAAATTGATTAGTTAATAGAATATATTTTAATATTGTGTCTACTATGATTTGAATCTATTTGTTAATTTTACTGAACCTTAATTTATATGAATTTTTTAAAGTTTTTCTTTGCAAATACAAGTTAATCTACAAACATATGTGTATGTAGCATAATGGTTATTGTTATGGAAAGTAGATAGAATCAGTGATCAGAGTTCAAGTTCCTGCCTTGTCTGTTGTGTTCATGAATCTCTTTCTTTGCTAGCAGCTATGGGTTAAATATTTGTCTAGACCATGTGGAAACTAGTCTAGAAGAATAACTATTCTAAATTCCAAAACCTGAAGAAGGCAACAGTTGAAATTATTCAATTATTTTCTTCTAAGAAGTCATGACACTTCACAAATAATAATGAAAAGAAATCTGTGGAGAGTCATGAATGCCAACATCCTGAAGAGACATGGAATTTAATAAAGTAAGGAAAAATGCAGTTTAAGTGTCTACTGTGCATTCTCCTAAAAGCATTTGGCAATATTTAACCTTCATACCCATAAAAAATAATGTGTCAAAAGGACACTTATTCCCTTGACACAACTATTACTGTATACACTTTTGATTCCCACAGCAATGTTTATTGTTTTAAAAAGTGATTATTAGAATTTTAATACAATCCAAATATATGAAAGTGGATTTATACATTTTCTTTATTCTTGAGAATTGTCAACAAAGATATTAAACACTATTTATTTATTTATTAGATTGCTTATTTACAAGAATAATTTTATATTTATAAGATTATAAAAATAACCAACTATAATGAAATACTTGTTCTATAGTTCATTGATATTTTTATAAAATAATTAATAAAAAAAACTTTTTTAATAGTTATTTAAAAAATTGTAAATAATAAATACTGCATTGTACTCGGTTCAAATATTTTGATAGTTCTGTAATTTTTTATAAATCTTTGAATAAAAATATTTCTTTTCAAATTTGTTTCTTTATAAAATGGTAAATAATAAATCTCTGTAAGAGGTAAATAATAAATTTTGCATTGTAAGTAGTTCAAATATTTTTATAATCTTGTAAATAAACATTGCTGAGGGAGTCAAAAGTGTATACAGTAATAGCAGTGTCAAGGGAATAATGGTTCTTTTTGACATAATGATTTTTGCAGGCATGAAGGTTAAACAATGCCAAAAGGAAATTGATGCGACATACAACTGGGAGATGTTATTCACCTGACATGCAAATCATTTACATAAAGTATCTATTGAATATATTCTGAAGTAGAAAGATTTTATCATTGAAAGATCATAGTGTAATGTAATGTTGCATTTTTTACTGAAGAAAATCCCTCCACATTTGCCAATAGGATTATATTTGTTAAACTGAGATATTATCTTATTTAGAAAATGCTACTTTGAAGCAAGGTTAGCAGTTGGCATGTAAAAAATTTCCACTTTTTAAATAGAAAAGAAACTTATCCTCAGACCTGTCACCAGAGTAATTTGAGGTAGGTTGGGGGAGGACTAGCCTTTAAGTTAGAAGTGGTGGCCTCAAACAAAAGTGTTCCATGCTATATATATATATATATATATATATATATATATATATATATATATAAAGTGAACATTGAAGTCAACACTCAGAGTCAAAAGGGTGTTTCATGCAAAATGCAATTGTCAGGCGGACTGATGATTGTATCTAGCATGAAACAGCCTGTTACCTCTGAGTGTTGACTTCAATGTTCACTTTTATATATATATATATATATATATATATATATATACACACACACACACATACACAAATATATATATATATATATATATATATATATATATATATATATATATATATATATATATATATTTTTAATCATTTTACCTCAAGCAAGATGATAATGCTGCTAGGATGCAAGAGGTTACTGGGATAAAGGACAATAAAGGAGCAGGTTTCAGGAAGACAGAAGATGGTGACCAGCATTGCATTTAACTCATTTAGACTTGTAGATGCCAGGGATGCAAGGACCTGGAAGAGAGTTCCACAGGTGAAAAGTGTGAGAAAAGAAACTACTTGAATAGAACATATGGTTGCATCTAGCTAGTTCAACAGTAAAACATTGAGACCTATTTGCCAATCTAGTAGCACCCTTAAATTCATGCAATCAAAGCACCAAGAAGGAAACTTCATCAGAACAATTGCCATGAAAATATTTGTAGAAAAGACAGAGAAAAGCCACTTGTGAATTCTAACTCTCCATTTGGTATAACAGTGACTAATTCCCAGATTGGAAAATGTGATAAATAAAAAGAAACAATTTCCTTTTCTATGATTTACAATAAAAGATTTTTTCTTGACCAATATGGATGATGTAAAAGTGAAATAGTATCAAGTGCTGGAAAGTTAATAGCTGAATGGTTCATGTTGTAAGAACTGGCACACTAAAATTAGTTCACATTATTTTCAGGGGCAGGGAGCAAATGATTTCCTGGGGACAGGCATTTTTTATTTATTGTTATAGCACAAATACAGTGTATATAAAATGCTTGAAATACTGCTATTGTAGTAATTTTAAACCTACTATAAAATTAATTATCTTTGTAGTGTGAACATAATATTATCAACTAAAACAAAAATGAAGCAACATTCAATTAGCAACATTTTCAAGACTCTCTTCATGCCAAGAGTTGCAAAATGATAATCATCACAACTATTTCCTAAATAAAATCTATTTTCTCAAATCACATTAACAACGACACAGAATTTGAGGGTGGAGTTGGTTAACGCCCGATATCAAAGAGCTAAGGTTTATACCATACTGATGGATAACATAAGCTTGTTAACCATAACATTCTTAGAAGAGAAACCATAAGAAAGAAAGATTTGATCTTGGAAAAATTTGTGAAATTACACTAATATGCATGATAACTGTTTCTCTCTTTGTTTGTCTGAGACGAATTCAATAGATTCAATTACTTTAAGCTAAATTTAAGGGAACAATTACTTTCATTCAACAAAATATTTCAAACTTAGTTATAATTTGCATTGCCAGATTCAATTAGTATTTTATTTCACAAAAGAATTTACTAGTCATGATCAATTTTAAGCAAAATTTGAGGGAACAAAGACTATCCTCCTTGGAAAGAGACTTCAAACTTAACTAGCTTCTAAAATATTGTTCACAGTTGATACTATTTGTTGTCAGTGTTAAAACAAGGATAAACAAAAGTCCTTTAGGTTTTTAATTTTCCAACTGAGCTGTTTTTGCTGACAAGAAGTTTATTTGCCAATGAATACCTGAGTACCTTACAGTTAATTAATCTTGCAACCCCTTCCTCCTTTTGTCTATGTTTCCAACTCACATACTCCCTCATAGTTACTTCATTTATAACATCTTCTTATCACAGGGGATAACTCCACTCAACCTAACAGTATATCTCTTTCTCCTTTGTTAATTAAACAAATGTAGATCAACAAATTGAACAATTAAACTTAACAAAGGCTTCAAAAAGAATTAGCAGACCAACTTACATATTTTTAAAAATTGGATTTAATGTTTAAACCCAGATTTGAGCTTTGTTCTTTAGATTTATAACATTCAAATGAACTATTTCAGTTTATATGTGGCAGTCTGTCTATCACTCATTATGAATCCATCACTATTATCTTCAAACAATGATAATTTATTCTCTACATACATCAATAGACTGGAAGTTGTTTCATTCAGTTTTTAATCTCTAGTTAAAGTAACCATAAGTACAAACTAGGGGCAGTACACAATTTACTATATCCTCTCATAGGAATTTGTATAACTCAGTATTAAAAAGGTAAAATCAAGTTCAGTAAATTCCTTTCAGATACTAGTTTTTTAGTTTCATTTGATTTTATTCAATTTTGTTATTTTACAATCAGAACATTCCAAATTGCTGTGTTGTACAGTTATTATACACTATTTCTATCAAGAGATGATGATGGTTCCTTTCAAGGAATACTGTGTGTATGTGTGTGTGTGTGTGTGTGAGAGAGAGAGGATTTTTTAGGGGAACAGGGTTTACACAAGTCCAGACCTACTTCACAACATCCCCTCATTGACAAGGTAGAGTCTAGGAGAGCTGTGAGAGTCTCAGTTGTAGCAAAGCTTCAATATTCAGCCTACACTTCATGGATGTGCAACTGGTTTGAATTCAGGATTCTTTCACCGAGATCGGTTGCCTCTCAAGGCTAGAAAGCTTAGTCTGCACAAATATAGTATATTATTGGCACTAGTTTTTACTTGGCTAGTCAGGTTTAGCAATACTCTATGCAGTCACTCCAAAATTCCTCAGCAGTTGATCATTTAATAATATCAAATGCTTTAGATAAGAACTGGAATCCTTTCAGGCTGAAAGAATGTAGATTGTTAAGCATTAACTGGGGGAGGTTATGTAGTTAATTTCTATTATATCATATCAATTTATCCGTCTTTTTGTCAGCTTGAGGCAAATTCAGTTTGTGTGTTCACTTTAAATCTAATTTGAAGCAATTACAATTACCATTGCTCTGGAGTGAGTTTCAAAATTTTCTCTCTTTCTTTACATCCATAAATTTGGATTGATAAACATATTTTAGGAACTGGTTCTTGTTTCCTTTTTATCCATATATCTTTTCTCTATGGACTCAATAAAAAAATATGTAGCTAATAATTTGAATTATTCTTATACAAATACAATTAAATAAGTAAAAAACATGGCATATAGTTTTAAAACTTTTTCAGCATATTTTTTTTGTCAACATGAACAAGATATGCTAACCTACTTTCAGAAAACAGATGATTTGGGTTGAAAAATTGTTGAAATTGATAACAGATAAGAGAAAACTAATTTTACAAGAATCAAGGAACTGGTTCTGCATACTTCTGTAATTTAAGTAACCAGTTCACGTGAACACATTAATCCCCCCCATTACCCTCATCTCATATAAAGGGTGGGGGGAGGTTTGCTGAAATGTGTTTTGAGTCCAACCCATTTCTTAAAATCTGACTAGATAGACAAACATTAGAAAGGTTTTGGTTCTTTTCTGGAAGAGTTTCTTGGTTAGACTGAGAACTTTTCAGTACCCTCTTATAAACATGGTTTATATCTGTTACTTTGGCTCAGGCAAATAAAGCTTATGAATAAAAGCTATGCTGCAGTTTTTATTCATTTATGTTCACCATCAGTACCCATTAAAATTTCACAGTTTTCCTATTTTAATTTTCTGATGAATCATAATCATTAAGTTAATAACTGAATAAACTCATAGTGAGTTCTACAACCATAAAATACCCATGGTAATTTCCCTACTGCATCATTAAATATTTAAGATTAACAACTTTAACAAAATATTTAAATAACAATCATAAGTATGAATGCAGATCATTATTTAAAGAAGTAAGAGGGTACAAATAAAAAAAGATCAGGTTTTCTATTTCACTGAAGCAGACATAAGCTTATCTGCCTACCTGCCTTCCTTCTTCCCTTCCTTATTCGCTTACAACTTCTTTGAGATATCTTTTTCTTCCCTCAAAGTCAAAATGGAATGGTCCATTATTTATCTGCAGTAGTGGCAAGGCATAACACATGCTAAATAACTTACTAACTAATGTAGGAACAAGCTGAATTAAAATATGATAATTTTCTGTAACTGCTGACATTTATGACCACTCAACAATAGCTGATGAGTCTTTGCACATCTATTTTTCATACACAAAAAGCAAAAGACCTAAAATTGATTGTGTCTCTTTAGTCAGGAATTGAATACTGGCCTGTGGGACATGTGGGAGATAATTTTCTAATATCAAGGACTTGGCCAGACTATACATAATTAATACATTATTGTAGTAGTCAATATCACTTTTTTGGGCATTTTGTGAAGAGCAATTGTCAGTCAACTAGTCTCCTAAAGCATATCTGTACAAAGTAACTTCTTTTAAAATATGGCTGACATAAAATATTAATAATGCACTGATAAGTGTATATAAATAAAAAAATCAGGAAAACAAAATGATAATTTGGCTAGGATAATTTGGCTAGGATAATTTGGCTGAATTTGAGAATTCAGGAGATTGAGAGTTAGTGTATATAAATAAGTGTTTATAAAATAATAAACTAGACTTTACATAATCAATACAATCATTCTTATCAAATGTCCTGAAGGGTGAGAAATTACAAAACTTGTTGACATCAATAAGTATTGAACTTTATTATATCTGATTCAATAATTCTTGCTCTAATCAAATACTGAGCATTTTATTGGCAGAAAATCTATTCACTTTAAGTTTTTTAATCATTTCACCCCAAGCAAGGCAATAATTCCACTAAAATACAAGGAGCTACTGCTGGGGGTGAAGGAGAATGAGAAGAATTTAGAAGTAACTGGAAAGCAAATCCCAAACAGGAAAGGGATAAACCTACTCCAATTCAAAAGATTGGTACGTATTTTACATATATCAATAGCTAGTATTATCACCTTATTTTATTATCTCTCTCTCTCTCTCTCTCTCTATCTATCTATCTATCTATATATATATATATATATATATATATATATATATATATATAGTATGTCAAATTGGAAAAATTTTTTGTGATGTGTTTCATCCATTAGGATTTCATTGGACTGGGCTTTGTTGATATTGCCATGTCTATACATGTGCACAAAATGAGAGATGCTGGTAGTTTGAAAATTTTTGAAAGAATATTTTTTCAATCTAGCCAAATTCATCTGTATTCTTTTTTCTATTTCTCTCCATCACCTTTTCTGTTTTTCATTTGACATTTTCTATCAGTCAAGAAAGGAAAATGCAATGGTAGACACGCTGTCAACAGTGTGTGGATCAATAAAGAGCACCAAAGATCTACAAAAAGTTCATAACAAACTCTGTCATCCAGGCATCGTTAGGATGATGCATGTGGTTCAAAGCTGGAATTTGCCTTTTTCAGTTGAGAACATGAAATGAATAACAAACGGTTGTCAGATTTGAATAAAACCAAGGTTCTACAAACCCAAACTTTTCTGAATGTACCTTGAAAAAAAGGCCATTTATGTTTTTATACATATAAAGTCAAAGCTTAAAGGGTAATTGACAACCCTAACTATGCAATATATCAAATACACAAGCCTCTGTATAAATCTAGGTTTGAAGTATACCTAATATTCTCTGTTTAAATGTTTGTAACCATTGCTGGGCAATTTGAAATTGACATTAAACATTTTATAAAAAATTGTTTCTCAAAGATTGAAATTATTCCCACAAAATTAATCTTTCAAAAAATTTTGAAACTACCTGTGTTTCTTGTTTAATGTACACATGTTGATGTGGCAACATCAACAAAACCCAGTCCGATGAAATCTTAATGGATGAAATGCATCAAAAGAAATTTTCCAGTTTGTCATATTTACACACACACACACACACACACACACACACACATATATATATATATATATATATATATATATATATATATGTATATGCTAAAAGTTTCTTTTCTTGCACTTTTTGCTTGTGGAACTCCCTTCTGGCTCTATGCTTTCCAGCCAACTTTAATCTGCAAAAAGTTAAATGCAAAGTCAATTGCTATCTACTGTCCTCCTGATTACTCTTTTCTCTTTCTGTTCCTTATTAATATTTCTGTTCCTAATTCTTCCACACCCTGTAACTCCTTATTTTTAGTTGCTTTACTGCTTTGCATGACATGATACCGATTAAATATATATATATATATATATATATATATATATATATATATATATATACCATGATGTAGCCAACAAATCTTATCTACTATACTGACAACATCTCATTCTTGATAAGGAGTGAGATGGTGGAATGTACTTGAAGAAAAAATAGTACACAGAACATGAACTTTGTACAGCTTATGCCCAGTTTTGATTTGGACATATAACTTATTCAAAAGTTGAAAAAATACAAAAGAATTATACAGACAAATCTTGTTGGTTGAATTTAACAAAACAACTGCAGATGATAGTTTGAGTATAGATACTGTAAACAATGGCAACTCCTCATCCCAAAAATTAAGACAGAAATTTTATATATATAAGAGATTGATTGTTTTGATTGATTCTTTTTCTATGGATTATCAACTCTTTGCAGGTTATTTAAAGCCAGAAAATATCTTTAGACTGTAAGAATTAGTGGGGGGAGATAGTAATAGTTTACCCATACAAATCTTACTAATTAATCTATGACTGGGGGAGAAGAGGTAGATTCATAACTTTCCCAAGGGTATTTGCATTTAAGTGGATATAATGAATCCAATAGGAATTAGAACTCAGTTCTCTGGTTAACAATTCTGAGCCATTATCCATTACACTACACGCACATCCAAGTGCCCTGGTATTCCCAAGCGGTCATCCATCTAGGTACTAACCACTTTCAGTGTTGCTCAAGTTCAGTGATCATACAGGAACTGGTGTTTCAATGTGATGTAGCCATAAGTCTATAGATAAGAAAGATAAAAGCAAAAAAGAAATGAAACAGAGACATAAGAAATTCAACAGAAACTATCATAAACCATTATAAACTTGTGTTTTTGATAGGTCAAATAAATTGTCAAAAGAGGAACGTTTGCTATCGGGTGTCGGAAATGAGCACCAGGCTATTCCCTAATGAGAGATAAAATAAAAAGTCTTAAAATGTTTTTTTGCTACTTACTATAGTGGGAGCTAGAACTTTAGCTTCCCAACCACACTTTTTCCTGGAACTAAACAAAAACTAAATTTATCAACTTGGCCTCAATCTATAACAATAGAGCTGAAGTGTATCATTTGTCTAAAATTTGTCATCAATTTTCAAAATAAATCATTAAGTTTCATTTTCTATTTCTTTATTTTTCAAAATATTAGTTTTTAAAACTTTTATATAATTCTTATATGAGAAAAAAATCTATAGGTCTCATTCCTGAAAATAAGTGCAAGCGAAAAAAGCCAAAGATTGTGAATTTAATATCTGTTCACAGTAGGATAATATCTCTAAAATGTATTCTTTTTATGAAAGAATCAGATAAAAAAAAAATCAGGAATCTTTAAAATTTAACCTGATTTATCTCTGCCTTTTAAAATTTGATTTAAAGCATCCCAACTTTTTATTTTGTTGTGCCATGCTTGCATAACTGACAAAGCAGCTCAACATCAAGAGTGTAAAGACATCTATACAAAATATATCAAGATATCAATCTATAAATAAATCTTACTAACACTTTTCATGATATGAGCATCGTAGAGATATACTGTATAACAACAATTTAAATGCACTTGTAGTTCTTTGTAATACATCTGATCACAATTTTGATTTAATAAATGCTACTATGAACAGAAGAGAAAAGGATTCACTAAGAAGAAGATGCATACACTAATCTCACAGTTCTTGACAATAAACCTTAGGGTAGGACCATACATAATACCAACGACCAATATACAAGCAATAGTAGCATCATGTGGTATAAAAGCTAATAGAGAAAAAAAAACAGATCTACTCCAACAGCTTTAATACATTATATATATATATATATATATATATATATATATATATATATATATATATATATAAAGTGAACATAGAAGTCAACACTTAGAGGTATCAGTCTGTTTCATGCTAGATGCAATCGTCAGGTCTGGCAATTGCATCTAGCATGAAACAGACTGTTGCCTCTAAGTGTTAGTTTCAATGTTCACTTTTATATTTACACATGCTCTATCTCTGATATTAACCACTTTATCCCATAAATATAGCACATCTTAAAACTATATTTCTTCATATATATATATATATATATATATGTGTGTGTGTGTGTATATATATATATATATATATATATATATATATATATATATATATATATATATTGCAATGAATCATTCATACAAGTAAATTAGTAAAGTTAATGAGGCAATATGGCAAATTCACTTTGGTAGCTAAATTTCCTTAAATATGCAAGTACTTTCGACGGGGTCTTTAAATTAACTGTTGAGCAGTCAGTATTTTACTTGTGGTTCTATATTTTCTATGATAACATTTATTTTTTTTACAAGGAGGTTCACCCTGTAAAAGGCCCAAGAGCCACTCAAGGTAGAAGGTAAAGAGGCACAGTTTATGTGGATATGTGGGGAAGCTAACAGTTAACCCTACACTTGAACAGGTTAAGATTATAATGATCGGGGAACCATCCTCTTGGGAATTGGTTCCACAAAACAGTAGTGCATTGGAAGAAGCTGCTTAACTGAAACATACAACTCACCAATGAGGATGATTCACTACAATATGCATGGCTTGGCAGGTCTTATCCATGAAGGTTAGAACTAATGGAATTAAGGAATGTAGCTCATCTGAACACTTTCCATGGAAATAGTGATAGAGCAGTGAGAGGCTTGTGATATTTCATCTGTATCTGTGAGAAAGGGATAACAGGGTGGAAAATAATTTGTCACCCACAAGGACATGGAGTGAAAGAGTGAAGAGAGTAGAAAGTGAAGACTAAGTAGCTCCAGCCTATATATGGCATTAGTTCAGAACTCCATTTTTGGACTGATGTGGCTCTTGTAAAGGTAGAGGATAACATGAGGCATCTAGGTTTTTACTGGAGTGGTACAGGGAACACGTGGCCAAGTAGTTAGAACATGGAGCAGTACATGAGCACATAGCCAAGTGGTTAGAACATTCGCATTCTGACACTGAGATCCGGGTTCAAATATCACCATAGTCGATTTGTCAGGAAGGAGACTTCTTGATGTTATCGGACTGGAGGGTTGAATCCCAGCAAGTGGCACCTTTGGAAAGTGCTGGTTATCTCAATTTCAGTTATTTCCCTTTAGTAACTCAACTCTCCAAGTTTTCCTCTGCTATGGGTAGGTATTGAACTCACATCTCTTTGGGTCACTGGATTACTTCAAACAATGCTTTTATCCATTTTGGGCCATATGTTTACAATACCTCACCTCAGAAATATAGACAGATGTAGAAAGTTTTTATTAATTAACATTTCAATGAATATCCTTTAGAATTTGAACACTGGTGGTCAATTCCATTTTCCTTGCTAATAACATTTCTGCTACAGACACATATCTCTTTTGATGAATATAACATATAGTATAAAATATTCTCATGTGGCTGAGTGGTTAGAATGTTCACATTTTGACAATGAGACCTGGGTTCAAATATCACCATAGTCGATTTGTCAGGAAGGAGACTTCCTGATGTTATCAGACTGGAGGGGTTGATCCCAGCATGTGGCACCTTTGGAAAGTGCCTGAAAACCATACCACAGGTTGATCCAAGCCTTGTGAGTGAAATTGGGTAGACAGAACCCTTAGCAGCAGTTGATAGCTGTGCTAGCACAAAGTCACAAGTCATTGTGACCGAGGCTTTGAGCATGCTGGCCTTGTTCAGATTGTTGATCACACTAGATAACACACTCTTTCCCAGAAACTATAACTAAGGTCTGCTCAACATAGTTGCAACATAAACCGCAGGTGGTGTCTGTGGATGTTTGTTATATTCTGTGCTAATAGGATTATGGAATAGACAAACATGGTGGATAAATAGTAACAGGTTTATTGTAGAAACCAGTACAACAAGCAAGGAAATAATAGTTATGCGCAAGTCAGTACAGTTGTGTGCGTGCTGCTATCGGAAGGCTGCTAGTTCTCACAGATCCCAGCTCGAATCTGCTGTCCACTGTTCTAATGGATACTTAAAGGTGGTTACCAACTATAGTTAGTGCGGCCACTCATGGGGGTGGAAGGTTATTCCATTACATCAGTGTTGAGTAAACATAAATGTGCCTGAGCAAGTGTCTGCAATAGGGAGTGGCTAGCCACCCTAGTAGACAGGTATGCTCGAATATGAGCGGCCAGCTATACATATACACTGGGAACCAACCATTTTTCCAGCATCTTTATCAATGGATTGTATGTACAAATTCCACTTGAGGTCTGTGTTGAGCTTAAGTCTGAATAGGTATTCAAGGCACAGGGCTTTCCCAAGAGAACATATGTTTATCGTGATTGATGAAGGTTCTGGGTCCAATTAGCAATGATGGAATGTCTCTAGTTTAGTTTTTGAGGCATTGAATGTGACCAACCAGTTTTTCCTCAACTGAGCTATTAGAGCTAGCTCAGAGGTGAGATCAGCTGCCAAGCTCTGGTCATCTAGAGTTTTAGAGATGCATCTATATATGATTGTAGCATCAGCATAGATATTTACAAATGATCAGAGTATAATCTTAGGCCTACATTATTGTGGTTTCTATGAAGTGATATGACAAAAAAAATATCTACATATAAAATATATATTACAGGATAAAATTCTGAAAACTCACAATATATATATGATATACAAATCTCTATATCAGGCTAAAAGGGGTAATCAAAATGTAAAAATACTAATAATGGCTTAATAAATAGGGTTGGTCTTACATATGCAGAGGTGAAAGAAGTGTAATAAATGCAAGTTATAATTTTACATTGAAAATTTGAATTATAGAGAAGCTTACACTATTTACATTATTTGGACTATTGTCCTCATTTTTGTTGCCATATTTATCACATTTTGGCTGTTATACACTCTGACCTTCTTCAGGTGATTGGAATGTTGAATTGAACAACAACTGAAACATTGTGATAAATATGGCAACAAAGATAAGCACAATAGTCTGAATAATGTAAATATTGTATTTAATACCTCATCTCAGGAATATAGACAGATAGAGAAACTTAGCTTTAAATTTTAATTTTTGACATCTGATATAACTAGATGTTTAACATAACCAATTCCACTCACTTTTCGATCTGTTTTGTTTTTTTGTTGCAATAGCAGTAGTTTTGTGAGGAAAGTGGATATGGTGTATGACCTAGATGTAAATTTACTGTAGAGGATTCTGTAATTAGTGCAGCCACAATATATTTTCACCATAATACGATAATAAATTACTTTCTACTTTAAATAAATTTAATATTTTCAATATAAAATTATAAATGGCATTTCTTGCTTGTCTCCTCTATATATATATGTAACCCCAATCTTAAACAGAAAACAAGGAATAAACTTCTATTCCTGTTCAAAAGACTGGGGAAGAGTATGAACTGGACAATATGTGAACCTATCTATTCCTATTGTACCGAAGTCAAAATGGCTACAATTGAAAGGAAAAAGAGAAAAAGAAAATTAACACACATATGGGTGCATGGGCACATGCGCGCACACACACACACACACACACACACACTATGAAAAAAAAACTTGCACCAATGAAAAGTTCATATAAAAAAGAAAAATTGAGTCAATTGCTGATACCACCTGCCGAGTGGTCAGAGTGATTCTGTGGGCACATCACTCCTTACATCTGGTCACCAACCTCCCCAGACTGCAACCTCCTTGATTATAATATGTGGGGCACAGTTGAGCAAGAGAGCAACAAAACTTCTTGTAACCCTAAAGATGAACTAATGGCAAGGATTATAGCAGCATTCACCAACTTAAACAAGGAGACAGCCCAGAAGAGTTGCAGGAGATTCTGAAGTCATCTGGAGGGCATGGTTGAAGCCAATGGTGATTTTAATGAACAAATTTACTCTTTAGTATTTCAAGATATTTTTGTGTAATTTTGGTAAATATATCTGTTAAAATGAAATGCCAGTGTTATTTTCATTTTTGTGTAATTTAAGTGACAATTTATCCATCGCACCCTATATATATATATATATATATACATGAGAGAGAGAAATGAGAAGGAACATGAGGCAAATGGTATCAAAGGCATAAATTTGCTTTTAAAATGAAAATCACAAATTATGACAAAATAAAATTAAAAGTACAAAAGATAAATGTAATGCTTAAATTATTTAACAACTTGTACTACCACCCACAATATTATTATACCAACTAAGTATAAGTTCAATTTGTCTATCAGATTAACTATCAGTCATGTTTTTATAATGTAGATATGTGCATATACAAGTCTATATATGTTGACACTTTATGTAAATGATTTGATTGCACTTAAATACCGCAGAGATTTTGCTCTCAAGGGTCAAGTATGTTTAAATCTTGGATGAAGTGACACATCGTTGTTTACTTATTAAAATGAAAATGTCATTAATATCACATCTAAGTGCATAAATAACTTATGCATAGCTGTTTAAATATGTATGGAAATATATATTAAATATGACTGTAATTAGCTCACCATAATATAAACTTTATATATACAAACAAGGTTATATTAATATAAATATATATAAATATTTACATGAGCACTTGGACATGGCACAATGGTTAGCAAGCTTCTTGTCTTTCTAGGTCAATTATGACTGAGTAGTGAGTTCAAATGTCACTGGGTGCTCCACACTTTCAGCCATGTGCCACATCTATGCTTACTGAATAAATACTATGTTTTGTATTATTTCAAACATTATTTCTTGAGGATATCTGTGTGAACCTTGCAGGGCTGTGACATTATCTGTGGCTGAGCTGTCATAAGCATGCCAGATCAGACGAGTTTCTTCTACAAAGGGTGACACAAGTTCGAACACTACCAAAAAATTTATTGAGTACACAATCCAAGAGATGGAATGCACACTGTTTAAAATGAAAAACAGGGCATCTATTTCAAACATGGGTATCCACTAAAAATAATGTTTGAAGTAATAAAAATGTTAAAAAGTAAACCCATTAATTTTTAAAAAATTGCTTTGTTTATATTTTACATACAAAACTGAGCAGATATGGGCTTTTGAGAAAAATCTGAACAGAAGTGTGCATTCCTTAAAAGGGAAAATAAAAGTTTGCTGGGCTGTGATGCTTTCTGTGACTAAGTGAACTTAAGCATCTCAGGTCAAACAGTGGTTTCTCTTACAAAGCAGGAGACAGGTTTGAAACCTGCCAGAGAGCACATTTTCTATATTAAGGTTTCTTGAGTGTGCTGGCCGATAGATGTAATACACTCTTTTACTTTTACACTGTTTGAACAGTTGCCTTCATCTTTGATGCCATATCCACAACATTTCGGCTGTTGTACACTCCAGCCTTCTTAAGGTGATTGGAAATTCGAACTGAACCCTTTATTTCGTTCAGTGGAGCAGACTATTCCAGTCCCATCAGTCCAAGCAATGTAAATAGTGTAAATAATTACAATACCATATCTCAGAAATGTAGACATGTCATACACTCTATTTAAAATAAAAATGGGGTGTCTATTTAAAACATGGGTACCCACTAAAAATAATGTAATAAAATAGTGGAAATCCATTAATTCTTGAGAAATTGCTGTTTTGTGTGCACATATTTATATATAACATCTGTATAATTATATAAGAATGTTTACATATATATATATATATATATATATATATATATAAACATTCTTATATAACTATACAGATGTTATATATATATATATATATATATATATATATATATACATGCATGGATGTGTGCATGTATGTGTACACAAACTTACAGTGAGAGTACATATGCATACACTAATTCATATATGTATGTTGAAATGTATATGTATACATAGATAGATAAATGTAAGTATTTTAAATATCTATGCCATTTTATTGTCCCACTGTCCACATGTGCTTTGATGCAAATCTAAAATTTCATTTGTTGCTTGGATACAATTTCTCTGGAGTCCAAGGACATATACTTGATGGTAAAGAATGAAAGTTTCCTCATTAAACTTGATATTCTAATAAGGAGATAGTAGTAGTGGGCAGCTTTTTCTGATTTAACTCAGGACACATTTTTAAAAAAATAAATAAGAAAAAGACATATTTTAGCTAGAAAAATTTGTCCCAAATCTAAGTATTTAAAAATTTCTTTTTCATAATTAACAATTTCTGTATACAGCGAAAATGAGCTTATATTAGGTTGGTGCAAAAATAATATCGTTTTCTCACATATTAACATATGTGAGAAAACGACATTATTTTTGCACCAAACTAATATATATATGTATATAAATCTATATATATATATGTGTGTGTGTGTGTGTGTATATGTATGTTTATATATATATGCATGTATGTGTGTGTGCATGTGTGTATTACACAGTGGAAAAAGATTTGTTGTAACACATTTTGTCCTTTAGGACTTTATCAGACTAAATTTGTTATTTTCGTGCAACTACACATGTGTACGAATGAGAGATGCTTTTTGTTGGGACCTTTCAAATCTATATCTGCTCACTTTATTTTTGTACTTGAAATTTAAACACAGTAGTTTTTAATGGATTTTTTAATGTCACATTATTTTTTTCTTTAAGTAATTGGGCCTTGCCTTATCATGATAGTTTCCTGTAGCCTAATTGGTAAGGGCACATTTTGGCTATAAGAGTGGTTTCCCAGATAGAAAAAGAGAATATGTATGTGATTCCTGTTGGAAGGTACATTTTTCTTTAGTAGGACTTCTCAAACTAAATACAGTTGACATCAATTTCACTGTTAGAAGAAAAGAAAACAGTGATGTCAACTGAGACCCATGTGCCGACTAAAAATAATGTTTATAGTAATAAGAAATTATATAATGGATGGCTAATCATTTCTTAGTATGCCTGTCTGCTAGTCCAGCTAGTCACTCCCTGTTGCACAGATACCTGCTCATTTACCTTTGTGTTTGTTCCACACTCAGAGCTAACCTATGCTTTATACTGCAACTATACTGAGCAGACTTTAATTACAGGCTCTGGGAAAGAGCACATAAACCATGATGAACACCAGTTCGAACAAAGCCAATATGCTCAAACAATGATTTCATGCTAGCACAGCCATTGAGAGAACAGTAATGGATTTGCAGCTTGGATTGAGAAATCAGAGAGCCGAGTTCAAATTCCAGTCGAACCCATTACATTCACTTATGTGCTAATACCCTTGGGAAAAGTATGAATCCTCTTTTTCTCCCACCAGCTATAGGTAAGAAGCAGGACAGATCAGGATTATAGCCTTGGATGGCAACTGGTCTACTGCAGAAAGAAATGGCAACTGGTCTACTGCAGAAAGAAATGGCAACCTACTGTGAGAAAAATCTGCCTCATCAGTCATGTATCAAGAGATACCTAAGCATGTATCACGTATGGCACATAACTGACTGACTGACCCAATTTCACTCAGAAGGCTTGGGTAAACCCGTGTTGTAGTTTGCTGGTACTTTCTAAAGGTGCCACATGATGGCATTGCCTCCCCAGGCTGATATTATCAAGAAATCATATTCCTGACAAATTAACTATGGTGAGATTCAAACCTGGTCTCATGGTAAGAAAGCAAACATTCTAAGCATCTGGCCACACTATATAAGAAATTACACATACACATATACATATATATAGCATTGATTAATGGATTGATTTATTTATTGATATATACATATATGTAGTGTTGATTAATGGATTGATTTATTTTAATGACTTATCAACCTTGTGCAGGTTATTCAAAGCTAGAAAATATTTTTAAAATGTAAGAATTTTGGGGGATGATAATCATTTACTGATACAGGAGCAGGTTTTGGTGAAATTGGAAGCTTCTAGTCCTGAACCTGCATATTGGCAGTGAATGTAGTCACCAACACCATGATCATAAAGGAAGCAATCAGCAAAGAAGAAATTAAATGCTTAGATACAAGATAAAGCCAACAACTGATACAAGTTGTACTAATTAATCCATAGCTGGTGGGAGTAAGATGTGGATTCATAACTTTCCCAGTGGTATTTGCATGCAGGTGAATATAACAAATTTGACTGAAATTAGAACTTGGGTCTCCTATCAATTCCAAGCTGTTATCCATTACACCACCCACACATCAAAGCTTACAGCACCTGGTATTTCAAAATGGCCACCTATATATATATATATATATATATATATATATATATATATATATATATATATATATATGAAAAAGCAAAATTTATATGGCATTTTTAAAAAAGAACAACCGATTTTGTCCCAGAACTTATCAAGTTTATTTTTTTGGGATATAAAAACTATATAAGCATGTGTTTTTATATCCCAGAAAAATAAACTTGATAAGTTCTGGGACAAAACCGGTTGTTCTTTTTTAGCTTTTTTAAAAATGCCATGTAAATTTTGCTTTTTCCTAGCTATTGTTAAATTTTGTACCATAAAAATTTATTTATATATATATATATATATATATATATATATAGAAAGAATGTGTGTGTATATCATTTATTTACATAAATTTTTCTTCTATTCCTGAGAACAAATTACATAAGTTTTTCAAAGCAATATCAATGCATGATAATATTCTAAATAAAGCTGTTTTTATTAAAGTATTAATATGAAAATAGCCAAATCAAAAACTGACACCATCATGTTCCTTGCAAGAAACAGGCTGGTTACTGGAGGAGAATTTATTATATTTGACCCTTTAATATGTTATTAATATATAGAAATAATATTTATTTTTTATGACAACAGGATTTTTAAATTTAAATAGATACTGAAATTTCTTCAATGACATGTTTACTGCTTAAATACCTTATTACTTTTTCATTTACAAAGATATATATATATTGTTTTCACATGGCAAAAATTTATTTACCAGGTGTGGTAAATACAGTTTCCCATTATTTATTTTATCTTAAAACAAAAAGTTTTAGGTTTTCGTTAATGATAGTTTACAAGTTGATTGTTATATTTACAGACAATATTTTACATATATTTATAATTAAAAAGGACAGTTTGCTTTTTAAATAGCCCTTAATTTCTTCTCAAATGAAGTGAATGACTTCTTCACCATCACTTTGCTCAAATTGTACTGTGGTATATGGGTTCATATCTGAACGTTGCCTGAGTGGATAGGTAGTAGGATAATTATTTAATTGGAAACTTTGGGTATAAAATGAACTGATTCAAGAGTTAAAAAATAAATAATATAACTTTATTTATTTTCTTTAAAGAGATAAAAAGTCCTTTGGTATTTGGCCATGGCAAAAAGCTCATTAATAAAGCAGATATTGATAGCAGTCTGAAGAAATGTCCATTTCAGTAGTTTGAAGTAAGACTACGGTAGGGATAGTAGTAATGTTAAAAATTAGATCAGCTGTCAATCTGTGGTGTCTTATCTTGGCCCTGAATAGAGTGGAAATGTAAGTAGCAGATGACCTCTTAACTGTTTCTTCACAAGTCATGCATGGCTACATTCTTTTATTCTGTCCTCTTCTGGGGATCATTCTCGTCTTCTCTTTTCATTTCTCTGCATCCCATCTTTGTTGGTTTAGAGGTGTCAGCTTTTTATATCTTTTGAATAGGCTCAGAGTTTGGTGGGACTTTGGTTACAGCTAATCATCAAAAAGGCTCTTTGTGCTAATTTTTTTGATTGGCCAAATTATTTAATCTTCTGACACACCTTTCTTTTTCATATATATTTTTATAACAGAAGTTATGCATGGAGATGCTCCGAGTTTTGGCATTTTCAGTCAAAATAAGTAGGCTCAGCTCCTGCAAATTTTTAGTGTTTTGGCCAGACCTAGTCTTTTCTTCTTCCTCTTTTTATTTAAGGGTTGCCTTCTTGTAAGTTGAGAGAAGTATGGGGAGGAGAAATTTAGAGAGAGAAAAAAGAAAAAGATAAGAGTTTTAAAGGAAAGTGCAAATGCCTTATTTTAATTTGAATTCTTTTTATCTCTATCTATAAAAGGCAGGATGTGTGTGTGTGTGTGTGTGTGTAACAAATTTCACGGCCGCAATTTTTGACGAATTTGCACCAAAATTTACATGCACATGCTCCAAGTTAGCAGGAAAGCCAAGACCAACTTTGCATTTCCCAACTCCCATCGATAGTGGAAATAATCGATTTTTTCATGCTTCTACGGCAGTTTTCATGTAGTTTGTGGCCATTTTTTACTGGCCAGAGTGAGAGCCAATAGCTGGCTGCCACGAGTAGGCAGGAAGATTCTATTGCCCAGCGTGAGAGCCAACAGCTGACTGACATGAGTGTTAACTAGTATGCTAGCATGCAAAAAACAATCGATAGCTGCATTTGTCACAAGTAGGAAAAATTTAAATCTGCATGGCACTTTACTCCAATTGCTTAAACTCAACGTTGATTCTGATTCTGCAGAACTAGGTTGGGTGTGAAAAAGTATTTGTTGTTAACATTCTTTTTTCATTCGGTTTTTCCAGTTACGAGTCCTTTTTTAAAGCTGATCGTTTTGTGTTCATTTTGTTTAGTTCTTTTTTCATAACATATTCAATGTTTAGTATAGAGCTTAGAAAAAATTTGCAGTGTGAGATAGGTAAGAAGTAAGGCATGTAGCAACATCAGCATGGTAAAGGGCACTCCTTTAAAGGCAAGGAAGGGCAAAAATATTTTAAGTCAAGTGATAGCGATTGCTGTATGAGTCGTACGATTTTTGAATCATGCACGGGCAACGCCGGGCCATGCTGCTAGTTTTTATATATATATTTTTTTTATCAGGATTCACTAGTGTACTATGACATCATAAAAACTTCTTTCAGGTGTGATACACTTGACTATGAGATACGGGAATCATCGTTCTCCAATATGTATATATTGCAAAGTTCATAGGATGATTAATGTCAGAGTTTGATGGAATCCAAATTGACCTGTCAAAAAATCCATAGAAATGTCTTTTGCACTAGTTCTGCATCAAATTGGCCATGTGTGGGGGAGAACAGTCTTGAATGAAGATATAGTAACTTCCAAATATGGCTGACAACCAAGGCAAGACATCTCTCTCTGACATTAACTTGTAGAATCTGCTATTCTCCTTCTTGAATGAACAACAAGGGTGATAATGAATCATTAGAAGCAACAGCAGCCCAAAACATGACACCAGTTGGTTTCTGTTGCTTCAAATGTATTTTGACACATTCAAGAATATTTTCTGGGGAAGTCATATAAACCCTATCATTTAGGAAGTTGATCACAGCCTCGACAGTGAAAAACCTCTTGTTCAACCAACAACCAATATTTTCTTCTCTCTGCTGAGCCATTTTTGTCTGGAGGCATTTGAGAGCAGCTGTTGTGATTGGACCTTGTATGGTTTAAAGATCTTTCACAGTACTTGTTTGATTTTAGTATTTCCAATTTGTAGGATTATTACCTCATATTTTGCATGCCATCTAAAAGAGGATACACATTCAATGTATTGGTATTTTGACTGCATTAGAATGGAGAAATGATCAGCAAGGTTAGTTTGGTTGAACATTATTACTAGGTAGTGAATTTGATGCACCAAAATAATAGGCATCTTGAAAGGAAAAATTTGACGGAAAATTCAATGATATTTGATTGCCTGAGGTACCTCAAAAATGATTAAATAATTATACAAAGTTAAACTTTTATTTTTCCAACATTATATATATTTAAAAGGTAGATTTAAGAGCAAGAATTCAACCAAATGAGCTTCATTATATTCAATTGACAAGATCTTTTTGTTCCGTTTTGGTTAAAGTACTTTCTGCTGTCTTAGTCATTATCAAAAACTGGATGTTGTCAGTATGGTAGACAAGATTTTGTTGGCTACATTCCATCATTTTTTGGAATGCTACAATTCAAATTTAGTCACAGAGCTCAATTGCAGTGGAAAAGAAAAAAATTGAAAAATACAGACCTTGTTTAAATTTAACAAAACTTCTTTAAATATATTAGGTTGGTGCAAAAATAATGAGGTAATAATGTCGTTCTTTTTACGTATTTTTTAACGTCAAAAAACGACATTATTACCTCATTATTTTTGCACCAACCTACTACATACATAATGGTGATCTACTGCATCTTCACAGATGATGGCCGCCTAATCAAGTTTGCTTCCCACCTCGCACCTCTCTCGTGTATTGAGGTGACTTGCCAGGCCAGCTGCAGACTTGCATGACTTGTTGCACAATTGACAGATGAACAATGTGCTTGCCACAACCTTGATGGATTCAAACTGCTATGCCTGATTCCTGTGCACCACCATATGCATTTTCAGTCCAGAGCTGGTTTTGCATATCTTGTCACACAGCATACAGGCTGTGACACTGTGTCTGAGGAATGTCAAGGGTGATTATTTTTTTTATATGACTTCACATGATTCACCCAGCCAGCCTTTGAAAGAAGTATGCACTGACAGAAATTACATCTCCAGCACTTGATACCTTCATCAAGTTCATAGTTATCACCCATTTAAAGTCGCCGCTTCAGCCATTTGTGTTCCATATGACATTCTCCGAAGAGTTGACAACCATCTCTTATTTGCCCTCTCCATCCAGTTCTATTTAGGGCCATCTCCTCCCAGTTGTTAATGTCAAATGTCAACTTTTTTAAGTTGTTCTTGATACAATCCTTGTACCTTTTCCCTAGTTTGTGGTGAGGACGCTTTCAAATACTCAGCACACCATAAAACAATTGTTTTGGGAGTCTACTATCCTTCATTCAAATTAAGTGTCTTATTCATTGCATTTGGGAAGATGATACTAGAGTCTCTACGCTTTTGCAGTTGGATCTGAGTAGGACATAAGTATCAGGAGTTCTGTTTTCCATTTGACATTCAATATACATCTCAGGCATTTCCACTGGTAATGCTCAAGTATTTTTATATGTTTGCTGAGTTGTGTCCAGGTTTCAGAAGTATACAGAAGAACTGTCAGAATGTAAACTCTATATACACATACCTTGGTATGGTGGGTAATGTGACGAGCAGCCTATACTCTCCTTTCCAGCTTTCCAAAGGCAACAGAGGCCTCTGGATATGTATATATATTTTAGCTTTAGTATCCAATGAGACATCTTTTGTAATTGTGCTGGCAAGGTAAATGAACATGAGCAAAGATGTTGCATATGATATATAGCTCTCTGGGGGCAGGAATAAACAGTACCTTGTTTTTTGTGAGGCTTATTATAAGACCAAATGCTGTGCATGAGGATGAAAAACAGTACATAATATGCTGTATGCCAGATTCTGTCTGAGCTAAGAAGTTTTCATCATCTGCATAGAGTAGCTCTCTAATCAAAGCTTGGAAAGTTCTCAACTTGGCATTGAACATACATACATAGAAACATATATATATATATATATATATATATATATATATATATATATATATATATATATATATATGTGAATATTTTGAGAAAATCTTAGAGAAATCTTTGAAAAATATATCTCTTTTTCTCTAATAAAATTTTCTCAAATATTCAGGGCAGTAGATGAAAATAAATGAATGAACAGTTTAATAAATAAATGGAGTGTCTACTCAAATATGTGTATCCACTAAAAATAACGTTTAAGTAATATAAATCTGTCGGCT
Organism: Acanthosepion lycidas; assembly: GCA_963932145.1. Taxonomy (NCBI): domain Eukaryota; kingdom Metazoa; phylum Mollusca; class Cephalopoda; order Sepiida; family Sepiidae; genus Acanthosepion; species Acanthosepion lycidas. The sequence goes on from OZ010581.1 coordinate 29,877,000, forward strand.
CAATAAATAAAAAAATCCATCTTCTTTCTTTACAAATAGCTTTGTTTATGTTAGGATTGGAAACTGAGCAGATATATTTATTTCAAGAGTCAGAAAAAAATCTGTGTTTAAAGGCACTATTCAACTTTGCCTGGTCATTAATGCACTCTGTAGCCAAGAGTCCAAAAGTGCATCATATATATATATATATATATATATATATATATATATATATAGAGAGAGAGAGATATGGTATGTATATATATATATATATATATATATATATATATATATATATAGTATGTATATATATATATATATATATATATATATATATATATATATATATATATAGTATGTATATATATATATATATATATATATATATATATATATAAAATTATATATCAGAAATAAAAGTGTGAAGCTTAATATTACGAGATATATTAAAAGTGGAGCAACCGGTTTTGCTCCTGCTCTTCAGGCCTCCATGGAAGATTCAACTTAAATTAAAACACTAGAAAATGTGCAATGAGAAGGAAAACAGGAAGAAAAAAAATTATGAGCTCAAGGAGCTAGAGACAAATAACAGCGAACCCCAACAAATTGATTTCATCATCCAAGAAAGACTTTGAACAAATCATTAATGCCCTATGAAAGTTGTTGAATCCAATCCTTAATGAAGACGAATTCAATCTTCCAACTTTGATGTAATTTTGCCCTCTTTATCCTGAACTGAATAAAAGAGAGGCAAACCTGGTAGCGGAATCATTGTTTGAAAAACTTAATTTCAAACTTAACAGATCTTAATTTAGCCTTAATTTGTAATATTTTATTTAATTTACTAATTAAACTCAGACTGTAGGAATGAAATTTGTCCTCAACTGTATTATCGATATGTTGATGATACTTTTTGTTTATTTAATAAGGTAGATTGAGGCTGATCAGTTTCTCTCTTTTCTGAATGGTATCCATCCAGCACTGAGGTTTACGGTCGAGAAGGAATCCAATTTTCAACTTGCCTTCTTGGATGTCATAGTACATCGAACACTGACAATTTTTCTTACCTCGGTTTATAGGAAACCAACATTTGTGGAATTATATACACATTGGGATTTCTTTTTTTCCTGGAAAACGTAAGATAAACATAATTAGAACCCTAGTTCATAGGGCATTAATGATTTGTTCAGAGTCTTTCTTGGATGATGAAATCAATTTTGTTAAGGAAACCCTATGTGGTTTAGGGTATCCCCCTGATACTGTTCATTCAGTCATCCGCAACAAGATTGAGGAGTTCAGAAAGGTCAAACTTTGTACTGTTAAAAAGTGCCGTGTTTATCTTAGATTGCCCTGGACTGGATCCAAGTGTGAAAATATAATTAGGCAGATTTCATCTAATGTTCGTCATTGTTTTTTCTCGGCTGAGGTTCATATACTTTTTCAAACCTGGCCTATGTTTCGTTCTGGGTGTAAGGATGTTCTCCTTCCCCATCAAATTAATTCTCTTGTTTACAAATACAATTGTAGTTGTGGTGCTGACTACATAGGGAGAACTACTCAATGCCTGAACATGAGAACTAAACAATATATTCCCACTAAGATCAGGAATCACACCTTGTCTTTGAATGGATGTGTCCCAAATACCTATGGTTCAGCCATATGTGAGCACCTCTTAAATAACAGAGGGTGTGCTGCTAATTTTAGTGATGATCGGTTCATTGTTTTGTCACAGTCGCACTCTTGATTTCACCTCAAGGTGCAGGAGGCACTTTACATTAGGTCCTGTAAACCTTCCATGTGTAAACAGCGTGAGTATTTGTTGGGGCTCGCTGTTATTTTAATATGTCTAGTAATATTAAGCTTCACACTTTTATTTCTGTTATTAAATTTTGTACCTACAAAAATATTTTCAAATATATATATATATATGGTATGTGCAAGTATATGATTGGTGTATATGGAATGAATTCCAATAACCAACAATTACTATTCTTAAAAGAGTGCTCAATACAAAGTAGAGCAGATATAATTATTTATTTTTAAAGAAAAAAAAATTTATAACATAAATATGTTATAAAATCACTACAAAAATAGCCATTTTGTTTCAACACCTTCGGTGTCTTATCAAGTGATGACGTTGAATGTAAAATAAATGGTTTTAAAAGTTTCAAATTAATTAATATTCTACGCAAGGGGAAAACGTTGTTACAAAGGCTACATCGACCAATCAGAACACAAGTACAGGAAAATTCAAAAAGCTCGATAACGAAGTCATGTTATAATATCTATTCAGATGTTTAGTATTAAAAAATAATTTATTCCAACGAATAATTACTAAATTATATGATAAAATTTAATATTAAAATTTAAAACTGCTAATTACAAAATCAAAATTTAACATTTATTCGCTACCAAGTTTATAACTATAAAATTACTGAGGAGAAAAGAAGAAATATATATGTTATTCAATTTATTTTTTCATTGAAGTTACTTTAGCTATATTTAATATCCGGTCTTTTTACAATGTATACATTTTAATCCTCATGATGTGTAAATGGGGTCCCAAACTCACGCGTAAAACAAACGCAGTCAGATTCTAATACATAAGCACCAAGACATATACACACACAAAAAAGGGGACAAGACAGAGAACATCTCCACCGTCTGTCATGAAAAAAAAAAAAAGGGGGGGGGAATGGGAGAAGGGAAACCAACACACACGTACATACATACATAATTAAAAGTGGATGCACTTTCCATACACATAGATACATATAAATACATGCACACACATCCACAGACATTGACCCAGACAGTTGCATACCCCAACCGATAAATATTTAAGACAGAAAAAGTCATTGCATGAATGTTAACAACCTATTGAAATCTAATTTAAGCGAGTAAATATACAAAGATAAAAATGATCAAAATTAATATTATTTAATATATTAAAATGTAGTGTATGTAAAAAAAAAAAAAACAAAAAACCGGACATTAAATTCAACACCCATCGGTAGCTACGATTTCCACCTCATATACATATAAGTATATACATACACACACACACACATACACACACATATATACGCATACAAACATATATATATATACACATATATACATATACACACATATATACATATATATACATATACACATACATATACACATACATATACATATATACATACACATACACACATACTCACACATATACATAAATATACATACATACATACACACCGAAACATCTACACATACATACATAAACATATACATACGTATACATTTCCATGGTAACAAGTACACATACACATACATACACATATACCTATATGTACCCACAAATATACACACAAATATGTGTACACATATTTACAAATAAATATATATATACACACAGCAATACACAAAAATAAACATATATACACACATATATCCTAACTAATGTGGCCGTAATGACATACCCAAGTTTCCCTACCTACACGTACACATAAACAATTTCATATATAGTAGGTGTCAACATACATATATACAACTGCAAACCTACATAAGTAAACACACACACACATATATACACATATATATACATATACATACATACAAACATATACACACACACATATATATACATATATATATATATACATATACATACACATACATACATCCATACACACATACAGAAATATACATACACATGAATATCTACATAAAAATACTTATCTATAGTAATAAATACACATATATACGTACATACACATAAATGCAACGACATTTGACCAAAAACATATATAAATATACAGACATACATACACATACATATGCATAGACATACTTCGATATACATGCAAACACAAAAATGTACGTATCCTAACATACATGTATAAAAAAAAAAAAAAAAAAAAAAACATCCATATCAACATAAATATACGTAAATAAAATTAGGTACACAATATAACAATACACATACAAACATATACACACATATATATATATATATATACATACATACACATACACCTACATACATTCAAATATATACATATATACATATACGTACATATACACACACATATATATATATATACATACACACACATATATATATACATATACCCACACATACATGCACACATACACATACATGCACACATACATACATATATATATATATATATATATATATATATATATATATATATACACATACACATACATACACATACACCTACACACACATATATATATACATACATATATATACACAACTACATAAACATGCAGACACTTACATATACACACATAAAGAAATATATATACATGCATATAAGGATACATACTCACATATATATACACACACATACCCACATCCACAAATACATATACATACTCATACACACCAATATTTTTAACCTCTTTTCTTCTTCTCCTCCTTTTCACCTTCTTACTTTATATATATATATATATATATATATATATATATATATATATATATATATATATACACATACACACACATATATATACATACATGCATGCACATACACACATATATCTATAAACACACAAACAAATACACACACATATACATATATACATATATATATATATATACAAAACTTAGCAACATATTAATACATTAAAATACAAACATACACATTTCGCAGTACAAACATACATAACTACACATAAATATATACATATATATACATACACATACAGAAAAATGAGTAACATTATGTAGTTATACCATACACATTCATATCGTCAGATTGACCATCAGGTAATAAAAGTTATAATCTATTCAACTTACAGCTACGTATCATTATCATTTAAAGTATACGACCCCTATAATAAGTTAAATTTATAACGGTGTTTACAATTAACCGTTAGTTCATATCTCTGATTTAAGAGATCAGCCTTGTTTTTAAATCTAATAATTTCAAACTTTTCGTTAAGACACAGGTAACACGGGGAATATAGGGATTTACATGTCCGGGATTTCTTAATCAATGTCCAATTAACCGTAGGTGTTTTGTTCTTTTCTTTTAGGTTCCAAAAGTACTTGGACAATGAAGTCATGTACCTATAGTCACAGTTATTGAAAGATTGCATATGCCCCCGCCAGCGTTCTTTGAATGTATTCATTGTGCTACCAATGTAAAACTTCTTTATATTTGGATTCTCAATAGTTGAGATAGTACTAAGATAGACTACAGAACGTATTCCACAGTTATTTTGTAATGGACAATTACTAGGATACCTACAATTACATGAATTATTATTTGTGTCATTATATTTAGTATTACTGTCAGTAACCTTTTGAGTAATCGAGCTTTTTGAAACCCTATACTTGTTAAAGACTATGTTGTTATGTTTATTAATGATTTTCTCTAGGTTATCTGCACAACTATAGCTTAATTTAAGTGTATTAGGATTAAATATTTTACTAAGTGGGTTAGTTTCAGTGTTAGGGAAATGTTTCTTGATTAGGTTTAGAAACATACGTCCTAATTTAGATTTAATCATTAAATTGAAAGGGGGAGTGAACCAAATGATCTTTCTAGATCTATTCTTATTATGGTTGTAGTTAACAGGGTTTTTATACTGAATATTGATATCTTTGTATCCACTATTTTTAAGTGCAGAATTATAAAAGTCACTATGTTTATTAAAAACATCTTTGTTAGAAGAGTTAGTGCTAATTCTAAATCCAATGAAAGAGGGTATATGTTTGATAACTGAAGGGGGATGGTTGGAATTTGGATGAACGTATATCGGATTGGAATTAACCTTCACATATGGTTGGAAAGAGTTGTTAGCAAGGTTTAGGGTGACGTCTAGAAAATCTACTTGTTTAACATTAGTAGTGACTATTGTCCTAAGACCTAAATCCTTAAATACCCTATGAATCATTTTCCTAATACGGTCTACCTTAGTTTTAGTGGAGTTTTTAACAACTAATAAACCATCATCCCTATACAATCCTATACTATCGGAATCCAGACAGTCAAATGCACTTAAATTATACAACAGAAATAATCCAACCAGGTCAGAAGCTTCAGCAGAATCCAGAGAACCCATCGAAATGTCAAAATTGTTGTTGTAAGACTTTTTGGTCCACTGTTCATCCTTGTAGATTAGAACAGAATTTCGGCATTTCATGATGATGTCCATCTCACTCTCAGAAATATTAGAGTATTCCCGGGCGAAATCCAAGGCCAAAGTAAAAAGATCCTTCGATATAGAGGGATAATAATCGACAATATCGAACTGTATAAAAGTACAGTTGTCCTTATATCGGATGTTATTAAACCAGTTGATGACATCAGCTGTGTTATGTATATATATATATATATATATATATATATATATATATATATATATATGATATGTATATATATATATATATATATATGTGGTATGTATATATATATATATATGATATGTATATATATATATATATATATATATATATGGTATGTATATATATATATGGTATGTATATATATATATATATATATATATACATATACATGGTAATATGTAATAGAAAAAACTATATATGCTAAAATGTAGATATTGTCTGAACATTTCACCATACAAATCAATTATCAAAGCCAGAAATCTTAAAATTAAAGAAAAAACATCCAGAGAAACATTCAGCTCAGTGAAGAATTTTGCTTGTACAATCTGTCATCATAATAGACAAACTCTGCAATACACAAATAAATATTGAAAATTATAAAATGACTAACACCCATATTTTTTCCTCACATTTATGGTCTCATGGTCTTGATAATAGGAGTACAGTTAAAAAATCCTAAAAATATTGATATTACTTTCAATGCTGCTTGTTAAAAAAAGTAATTTTTTGTGACCATCTTTATATGTATTTTTCTCATTAAAACTGTTAAGGCCTGATGTACTGCTAAATTAATGTTGACAGACATGTTTCTGTCATTTACATTTATAACCCCAAATAATAAACATCTAAATCTCACTGGTATGTGCAGCAATGTACAGACATTATTTATACCAGTCAATGGATCATATTCCTCTGGAAGCACTAGCTTTAATTCTAGACTTCCTACATCTGCCTATATATGTTTGTAAATATTCACAAACACATATGGTAGAAACTGATATGGAAAAATAATTTCTTCAGAATTAGAGACTGATCTGCTCAGTATATATTCCCTTTGGATATTCTTTATTCAAAGTTGGAATGCATTTTCCAACTTTTTCTTTCTCATTCCAAAATCGCTTACTGAACTTTATGTAAATTTAGTTTCACTGTTCTAAACCAAATGTCTCTTTGTCCTGGAATTGTATCCATACATTTTCCACACTTAAAGGATGTTTTTTAGTAAAATGGTCTAAAAATTAAGAGAGATCTCCATTCATGACTTGAACAAGCAAGTGAAACTCAAAGACTGTTCACCACCTGGCACAGCTGGGCTGGGTGATTAGAATGTAATATAATGTGCTCAGTACCCAGGGGACAATCCTCCAAGGCAATACCTCTCCCTGAGGAGTGGGCTAGGGTCATTATCTTGTACTTGAGGCATGTCAAAAAAGAAGTGTTGATGGAGCTTTTAACAATTTTTGTCTCTAGTCAATATATGCATTGTCTCCTACTGAACTTTCTGTTGGAGTGGCCTTGTGGACAGAGAGAGTTCAAAGCAAAAATCATCAGATGAGGCTGGGGCCATAATTAACAGTCCAATTTATACTAGGAGTGTCAAATTATTTTAATTCCCAAATAAGGTATTTTCCTTAATAATTTTTTATGAGCCTTTCCTTTATCTTGTTGCTGTTGTTTTTATCTCGATCCCTAAAGTTGGAAATAAAATCATAGCTTCTGGCAAGACTTTACATTCCATATCTCATGACAATATCTTAATCAGTTTGGTCACAGAAGCCCATGGTTTATTTTACAATTGGTTTCTTTCAAATCTTCATATATTTTTTACCATCTAGTAATAATAATAGCATCAAGTTGTTTAAATTCTCAGATGAAGTATTTCTATTATTATCTTTTTCATCTTATTGTTTTTAGTTATCACAACTTTGACTAATGAATTTTCCCTGACCATAAAAATAAGTTGAGTGAAATAATAAATAAATAGTAATATGTTGTGCCCTGGATGATAAAAGGGTTCATTATTTGTTTAATTTTGTTTTTAAATTAGTCAGATTTACATAAAATGTTTTTATTTTAAGGATTTTGTTGCTGCAGATTGTTTCAAATTTGTATAAATCATGTTTGTATTAACATCTCTAATGGAAAATTCAATGTTTTTATGAAATGGACCATGATATATTAATAAGAAATAATGAGATATTTGTACTATAAAAAACTTAGAAGTATTATACATACATACATATATATATGTGTGTGTGTGTGTGTACTGTTAAAAATTGTCCCTTATTTTAATGAATATAGTATTATCTGAAGTGGATCTGTCCAGTCCTCACTTTGTCTTAATAAAGTTCACAAAGCATCTATGTGGCCTTGTTGGTAATGAATTATTTTCCAGACTAAAACCTGTTTCCCAGAGATGAAACATTGCAAGACTCTTGCTGCTCTATCATTACTTCCATGGCATGTGTTCTGATGAGTTACTTTCCTTAGTCCCATCACCCCTGACCTTTACACCTGGGACATACCATGCCACTTACACAAGGTTGAATTATCCCCATTCCCTTTGCATTCCTATAGAAAAAAGTAAGTTCCATTTGGACAGCTTCTTCCTAAGAACTGCTGCTTTGTGGAACAGACTCCCTGCAGTGTGTTTTCCTGATTACTACAATCTTGACTTCTTCTAGTCTAGGGTTAACCGTTATATTTCTTACATAGCCCCATTAACTTCACTTCTTGCCTTTTCTTATGCTCATGCAACACCACACAGGGACCCTCTACTTTGAGTGGCTGTTGGGCCTTGTATTGAGTGAAAGTTAGTATAAAAAAATTAGTCTTCTGAAGAAAGCAGCATTGTATACATAATCAGGTACAAGAATGGTTTTATTGGGCGTGGAAAATGAGCACCAAGCCATTCCCTAATAGGTAAAATAAAAACAGTCTTAAAATGCTTTTTCAGTTACTGAAAAACCACTATTTGTTTATTTTTCTCATTGTATTGTATAAAAATATCAACATTTAAATCCACATAATAATCCAGCACATAGACTCTCCATGGAACTAGGCAGAAAACTAAATTTGTTTTCTTGGTTTCAATTTATGATAATGCTATTAAGCCGAGTTGTATAATTTATCTAAACTCTTTATTGCCTTTAATTTTTCAAAATAAATCATAAAACTTTTTCCATTCTTTTTCAAAATATTAACTGAGGAATGTCTATAATTGTCATTCCCAAAAATAAGTATACAAATCAAAACCAAAAAATTGTGTATTTAAAATCAAAACAAAATCTGTTCACAGTAGGATAATATCTCTAAAATATATTCTTTTTATGAAAGGATCAAATAAAATAAAATAAAAATCAGGAATCTTTAAAATTTAACATCAGATTTATCCCTGCCTTTAGAATCTGATTTAAGTGCCCCAAATTTTTATTTTATGGTACTGTGCTTGCATAACCTACAAAATAGCTAAACCTCAAAAATGTAAGGACATCTGTGCAAAATATATCATGATATTGCACTGGTAAAGGGAGCAGAGTTAATGCAACAGAGTTAATGTCACATGTTTACATTTTGTTTCATTATTGCAACACCAATGACTGGAAGTAAGTTATGTTGGGAATAGCCAAGGCAGTCAACAGCTTAGAGACCATAAAAGCAATCAAAGTTTGGCTGGCAGATTTTTACACCATACGCATGTGGTGATTGCAGTTAAATATTTAAAATATGTCTAAAAAGATAAATATATAAATAAAATGTTAATCAAATGCATATATAAAATATTTTGATTAATAACCTTACTACACAGTTGAAATGATAGCAGTCCCCCTATAACACACCTTTGAGAGCTTGTAGTGCCCCAAGGAAGTGTTACCACTAAAATTGTCAGTGTTGGCTATAGATGTAACCACAAAGATCTTATTAGCTTTTTCTTAAACATGAGCTTGTGCCAGTCTTTGTTAAGACAAGTTGTTTTTTTGTCAAAACAGAGGAGTTAATGATGAAATTATGGGGGAAAATAACTTAAGAAGCAATAAAGTAAAGAGTAGATAAAATGAAATGATAGTTTTAATGTGATAGTTGGATGGTTCAATACATAAAACTGTCTGCAACTATCAGTACAAAAAACATCTGTAAGCATTCCTTTCATCTTAAATTGCCTCTTCATCCCAAGAGGTCTGTCTGCTACAAGAGTAATATAAGTTTCCAGTATAAACTCCAACTCCTTTATTAGTGTAGCATTTTGAGGTTAAGTTTGTATAACTTTTCACTCTTGTCCAATGACTATCATATATCAAGTAATAAAATTCACACAGTATATAGTGTTTATTTATAAAGATATTTTTTGTTATAATTTCACTCTAAGCAATGCAGTAAGAGCCACTAAGATGGAAGGGATTACTGAGAGTGAAAGTAACAGAAAGGACAATAGAAAAACAGGAGACAACAAATGATGATTGACACTGTATTTCAATTTTTGAAGATGATAGTTGACAGGAAAGCAAGAAGCAAGAAGAGAGTTCCACAAGTGAGAAGTGCAGGAGAAGAAACTGTTAGCATAGAAATTATTGTTACATATAGCAATTTCAACTGTAAATTGATGAGACCTTGCTGCTGCCAGTCTAATATTGTGCTTAAATTTGTGAAGTTGAGGTACTAACAAGGAAAGCTTATCAGAAAAATTTCCATAAAAATATTTATAAGAGATAAAGGGAAAATACATTACAACAGTAGGAAAGTGATTGAAGCTGAGATGCTAGGTCAGGACCAATAATGTTGCTGATTCTTTTTGAGGTTGTCATGAATCTCTAGATATAAAACAGAAGTACCTGAGTAGATGTGGCAGCAATATTGAACTAAATTGCAGATAGCTAGCTACAAAAAGTTAGTAAATACAAGTTAAATTAAAAAAAAAACTGTAATGCAATATATATACAGATTAAAAGTAGCAATGAGATATTGTGAATTTAATAAACTGAGAAAATATCTATAGAAAATGAATTGATCCTTCTAAGATTAATTGAAGGCATGTATGATGTTACATACAAATATAAGATCCTAGAATGGTGACAAGCGAATGATATCAATCTAGAAGCAAGTGTAGAATTCTTGCAGCAATTAGAATTAATTAATGAATTTAATAATTCTAAAAACAATGTAGAAGCATACAACACAACAAAAATCCTAATTAATTACAAATATTGTGACAAAGAACACAAAAGAAACAAAAACAAATGTCCAGCCTTAGGAAAATTATGCTTATAAAAATTATACATATTGAGAAAGAATCATAAACAATAGTATGGAGCACAGAAAGAGCTTGAAAGTTTTTGTTAGGATGAAAATTTTTGTTAAAGTCAGATCACAAAGCTTTAGAATTTATATTTAACCCCAGAAAGAAATTACTAAAAGTTACATCTTCTAGAATTTTAAGATGGGCTATAAAACTCATGGTCAATGATTTTGACATCATATATGTAAAGGGGAATACTAAATTTTGACAGTAAAAAATTAGAAACGTATGAAAAATCAGAAGGTAAAATACTGCGCTGGGTTGAAACGGACATGTTACCCATAAATCATTTCAGAATGGAAACCATACAAAATCCAGTGTTAAGTAGAAATTCAGACAGAATAAAAAGAAACACATGGAGCAATTGTTCAATGACAGAAAGACCCTACAAAGAATCAAGACACAAGTTAACTGTAGAGAATGGCATAATATGCAATGGAGATATAATACCCCCACAAATTAAAAAAAAAGTAGTACTAAAAGGTATGCACAATGATGTACATTGTGGTATAACAGCAACACAAATGAGATTAAAATTACAAGCATGGTGGCCAGGATATTCTCTAAATGTAGAAGACTATGCAAAAAGATGCCCAAAATGTACTGAAATGAGAAACTTTCAGCAAAACAAATTTACTCACGGCCTAAAGACAAAGAGCCATAGGCTTGGGTACACACGGATCATACCCATATTAAAGGAATGGAGCTATTTTTAATTTTAGTGGACTGATTTTCAAGATAGACCTAATTAATTAAGGTTGCTGACAGAAAAACGACCACTGCAAAACAAATATTAAGAATAATATTTTCAAGGAATGAGGTTCCTAAAACTTTAGTCTCAGATAATACACCAGAATTTTGTGAGGAAAGTTTCTGTTTGTAGCTAAAGTGTATTGGATGCATCCTGTATAAAAGACAACCTTACCACCCACAATCAAATGAAATCACAGAAAAAATGGTGCAGACTGTGAAAATGGGACTGAAAGCATTTCCCCATCTAATGATAATATAAAGAGTTACTTACCAAGATTACTGTTAAGCTACAGAGAAGTAAGACCACCCCAATGAGATGTCCTGGGTATGACAATAAAGTACATCTGTGTCCTGGGTATGATGATAAAATACTTTCAGCAACAAGGCCTTTGACTAGGAGGTTTTGAGGAGCATAGAACCAGCTCCAGAACCAATAGCTGGTGTTCCCAGGTAAACTCTGACCAAGGTGTAAACTACCTGTTAGGGTCCCAGCTACAGGCAAATAAGTAACCCCCAAACTGGGGTCAAAACATTATGAAAGTGTAAAAATAGGTTTTATTACTAGCAATATATTTTTGGAAAAAATATATATCAGCAATACATTTTTGGAAAAAATTATTACCAGCAATAAACTTTTGAAGAAAAAATTTACCAGCAATACATTTAAAAAAAAAAAATTACCAGCAATACATTTAAAAAAAAAAATTACCAGCAATACATTCTTGAAAAAAAAAGTATTACCAACAATAAAAATCTTGTTGGCATTAAATAATCCATTGAGGTTGATATGCTGTAAAACAAAATAAAGCAAACCAAACCATTAACAGTTCAGCACTCTTTTCTTTACTTCTATCAAAGTTTTCCTGTTTTTTAGTACTTTGCTTAGTCTTTGGAAGGCATCTTTTGTGATTCAGATATTTGTTCAGATTTTGGTGTCACATTTTCCATCCTTGTTAAAACAATTCCTAGAAATTTGAATTTCTGTATTTGTTTGCTATTGACATATCCAATTCATATTTCGCAGCTTGGGATTTTTCTCTTCCTAAAAACCATACATTTTGTTGTGCTACAATTAATGGTTAGTCCTTTCTTCACACTTTCCTTTATGTATATGTAAAAGCTTCCAGTACTTTTTTTAAAAAGATTTACAGGCTGAATACACAGTTCAAAATTGTTTTTTCACTGGAAACTTTTGCATACACTTTATATGTAAAATGTGAGGTGGAATGCGCATATCTTAATGCTATGCAAATCCTTATTTTATAAGGTATTCTGCATAATTCAGTTTCAAAATGAGCGACTAAGATTTTCCTTTATTACTTAAAGGGTATTTCACCTTTTTGTTTGTTTCTTGATTGGTTTGTTAATTTTTTGTTATTTTAAATAAAAAAAGAAAGAAAGAAAGTGGCTACTGCAAGCAGATATACACAAAGTGGGTTCTACCATGTTTGCGTGCTTTTGAAGGTATGCAACTGCTATTGGTTTTCTCTCTTCTACTACTAGTGCTTATGCCACATTTTCATTGCCATATTGTTTTAAAATTAAAAACAAACAAACAGTAAATATGAAGGGTTGTAGAAAAATGAATTTTGTTCAATGTATGTACCTTTTTGTTTGCTATATATATATGTGTGTGTGTGTGTATATATATATAATTTATCTATACATGGATATTCTTATCATTTTTGACAGATACTATGCCTGCAGCTTATAAAGAGATACAAATTTTGGATTTGAAGTTGCCTTTTTATCTGATGATAATCATGGTCTATTTAATTAAAGACCATTTTTCTAGAATGCAAATACTAGAAAAATGATCAATAAATGTAATAGACATAAAATTCTTTTTAATAGCATATGTTTACAAGAACAATTGATACCAAAATATGTTGAATTAAGGATATCTATTAGATTTGTCTGTATTGGTATTTATTCTTTGGGATCAAATGATAACATAATTCTTTTAACTGAAGATCAACCCTCATATTTTGATCATTACACAGAAGAAAACAAAGCAAGTTTATCAATTATTTTTAATCTCCCCAAAAGTTTTGTAATAAGCCAAGAAAATATAAATTAGGTTTTGACATTTACATGAGGCTTTGTAGATAATTAATTTTATAAATTGAACTTGAAACCTATTTTAATAGAGTATATAGATTAGATATTTATGTGAATATATAAATACTAATGAAGTCTTAAATATATTAAAATAAATATACATTCTTCCCTCACCAGTAGCATAACTGATCACAATCATCCTTATTTTGTAATGTATTCTGATTGAAAACTGACCATTGCATAATTTAAATATTGATTTTTATACCATACTGTAATGATCGTGCAGCAGTACATTTATTTGATAGAATCAATGTACACTATTTTATATTCATATATATATATATATATATATATATATATATATATATATATATATATATAATATTGTACATTAAGTGCTGGTGTTAATAAAATAGTGCTCAATGCAATATAACAGAGCTATAAACTAAAATACAACAAACGTTGGTTACAATTTCACATTGAGAAATGCTGAAGATACAGGGTTGTTTAACTTTAATTTATAAATTTAAATTTAAATTTAAAGGTAGGTATCCATGTATCTTCAGCATTTCTTGATACAAATATATAAATAGCATGTGTGTTATTTGTAGCTTGGAAATAAAATAATGACTTAGCCTCAATGTCAAGTTGAAATTCTTTATATAATTCATTTACCTGGAACAAAAAGTTCAGATAGTACAAAATATCATCTACTCATTAAAAATAATGCTTGAAGAACATCAGAAAGATAGAAGATACTGTGAAATCAGGTATAGCTGATCATGTATAAATAAATAAAGAAGAGGGCACAATGACCTCTATAGAATAAAGTCAAAATGATAAACATTGGAGGAAAAGATACAGATATTATGCTCAAATCAGCCAGTCACTAGGCTGAACATCATATGAGAAACTAAGTATGAAGCTGAAAAGTTTTGAGCTTGACTCACTTCCTAAAATCTGACCAAATGACCAAACATCATAATTTAAAATTTCCTTGATCAGTCCAAGAACATTTAAGCCCCCAGTTCTATTAAATTCCAAATGCTTTACTAGTAGACATAATCTAGTAGATAAAAGTGCTGGTAAAACTCATCTACTTCCTTCTGATCTCAATTCTTGTGTCTGATAATGCATAAATATATACTGGTTTGGCAGAGAGGCAGATTATAATTGTAATATTAGCATCACAAAGAATATGTGACAGTTACAAGTTCAGAAATTTCCTAAGAAGGATGCTGAAAATGACAGGTATAGAGATGAGAACAACATCTGTGTAACAATGCAAAAAAGCGAAAAATAAAAGAGGGGGTTGCATTTGACATTCCTGGAAGGTTGTCAAATGTGAGAGATATCTCAGTGAAGATGGAGAGCACAGCAGATAAAATGTCATATTAAAAACAACAAAGACAATGAAACTGGTCAGAATCAATCAATATATAAAAATAAAAACTACCTTAAATTACAGTAACAATTGCATCTCTTCTATCTATTTACCTGGTACTTCATAGGACATAAGGCTTCCACAGGACGTTTCCTTTCTGCCCTGTTTGCAAATGTTGCTCACACCTCACATCAGGTTTGCCTCTCCTTTACAGTCCTTTGCCATGTAGTTCTTAGTCTTCCTCTTCTTCTTTCTCCTTGAGGGATCCAGGTCAGTGTCATATTACAGCCACTTGCCTTAAAGTATGGCCTTTCTAATCAGTCAGAAATGATAAAAATTAATAGCAAAAGTGATAAATTGTATATAAGTGAATGCAATAGTTAATGATGACATATCCAATTTCTATTAAACTCTTTTGGAAGCTGTTGCAGTGTTTGTGAAGAAGAACTTTAAAAATCTATATAGATTAAAATGAACAAATTAAATAGATTCAAATTAAAGTGGACACATTATTAGAATATATTTTATTAATCAGTTTCAGACAAAATAAAATGTCTTTTTATTGAAAATTATTAATAACATATGATATCTCTACAGAGAGGAGATCAAATCAAAATATTATTTAATTATAATTTATAGAAAAAGATAAAAACTTACACAGCATTTAAAACATTTATTAATCTACAAAATTTCAGCTTTTAAACATTCTTACTTATTAAGTTATTAGAAATTTTATACCTTTCAAGTAACATACATTCAAATAAGACCAAGGACTTCTGTGAAATATTTGTGCACTTTTGTGTCTACAACTATGTCCATGTACCAGGTATAAATAAAAGGACAGTGTATCAAGTGTGCAGTCCACATGATAATCTGAGTAGCAAATGGATGTAACAGGCTGAGTTGAAGTAATAAGAGTAGTCATAAAAAAAAATTTCTTGTGTCTAGTCTATTTCCTGTCTTACAAAATCTGTCTTCATAAGAAGAAACTGAAAAGAAAAAGAAGAAAAAGAAAAAAATTAAGCAATTTTTGTAAATCACCTCAACAGTTTTTGGAATATAAGAATTTTGGATTTACACTTGATCTGCTTTCTTCTTTTCCTTTCCTTTTTTCTCTGTGGGTGAGTTGAATATTTTTACAAGACCTAATTTACACTCTCTCAATCTTCTACACTATTAAGTGTCTTCTCATAAAAGCTGTGAGTCTGTTATCAATCCTTGACCAGCTATTAGAAAAGATAGAGATTTAGTCATCGCCATTCTCAACAGGGAAGTTTTACCCAGTCTGAATCTTTGACATTTTGACACATT
>OZ010581.1:29898931-30178931 GCA_963932145.1 Acanthosepion lycidas
AATAAATGATGGAGTAGGAGAATCAAAGACTGAACCAATGAAGATACAAAAAGGGGACAAAACCAAACTGGGGAGGTTGGAGATCTTGACATGGATCATAACAAAAGAGACTGCCGGAAACAGGCCATGGAAAATACTTACTCACATTGACTAAATAAACAAAGGGAATCCATCTTAACTAGAGGAGGGTTCAACAGGAAAGTGCCTCATTGTGTCAACAGGAACTTAAAAAAGAAAATCAAAACTGGCCCCATTCACATGAATCAAGCTCGCCACTTTCACCCACCTTTCACTGAAATCTGTCAATAACAAACACTTTCTATCAGTTCTGATCTTCATCTTGAGCTGATGCCCAAAGAACAGCTAGCAATGGACATGAGATTTTCACAATTGATACAAGCTGTCAACCCACCAACATAGTCCCACAATGGGAGCACCTGAGGACAATGGTAGAATGCATGTGAAGCCATTTCCACTCGGCCAAGGTCACACAGATGAGAGTTAGGCAAATCTGCCCAGCCCCCTCTGAAGGCTACATCATTGAGAGATAGTACATTCCAAGTCAATCACCAGGTAAGTGAAAACACAAGGTTGCTGTACTCCACTGCTGACGCCCAAGACCAGAAAGAGCATAATTTGGTCGCCAACAAATCAAGATACCGATAGAGAGGATCTTTCATGTCCCCCTCCAATAATTCCTGATACAATAGTCTCCTAGGCCATGAAAGGTCAGTGGACCAAGAAATGACCATCAAGGCTGTTTGACATTGAAGAATCTTGACTGATTCTGGGGCTCAAACGATGGTAAAACGGGAGGAATTGGTAACGCTAGAGGTGTCCCTAACATTCCCCTCCAAGATCAAGTCCTCTGTTTATATGCAGCATAGAAAAGCCAACTTTTGGGCATGTCAATGACTTGCTAATTGTAGCAATCCCAATACCCCATGACACAAACACTAGGCACAGACCTTTCTGCAAACTTGATGCTTGCAGCCAACCAATAAGAAGGAGGAGAGTATGTATGTGAGCAACTTCTAATGGATCTTGCAGAGAGGGAGTACAGGCAGCTAGTAAAGTATGAGAGGAAAGATGTACTTAGCAAACACCTCAGCCCTCTACCCTTTACAGGAAAGCACCTTTGGAGCCAAATCCGGACTGTCGCTTACGAAAATTCTTCTTCAGCCTGGGCCCATACCACATTCCAAGAATGTGGATGGGTCCATCAGTCCAAATAAAGGGCCGTGGAAGTGCAACCCTCTCCCAGTCACCTAACTGCAAGCTGCAATACTTGTTGTGGTTAATCTTGGCCCCCTGACCTCGTAGCATTCAAGTGCCTTCTGTACCACCTCAATGTCACTGTGACATGACACAAAAATGGATACATCATCAGTGTACACAGAAACCCTGGCTAGAGCACAATCAGGGACAACAATTCCATGTGGGGCTGGAGCTGCAGGTTGCTCTGAATTGTTCATCCCTTCACAGCACAAGTCTGCTCGGGTCCCAACAAACTCTCGGCAACTGACTGCAAATCGTCCATCAAGATCTTGGCCCAAATCTTTAACTCTGTGTTTAGCAGAGTTATGGGCCTATAATCATCTAAATCCCACCAACCATCCTTGCCCTTTTTCAACAGTGTGATCACATCCTTGGAGATCCAGTCAGGGACAGACCTCTGCCGGCACAAGTTGTTGAATATGACATTCAAAATTGGCACAAAAATGTGTGACAACCTCAAGTACAATTTGTAGGGGAGCCCATCAAGTCCCAGAGACTTGCCACAGCTGACCTTCTTCAATGCCAAGTAAACTTTTCCCTCGTAGCAAGCTGCTTCAGTCAGCAAAAGTTGAGGAAAGTCAGCCAAATAGCTGCGAAACTCTTTGTTACAATGACCGGGCTCCTTGGAAAACTGGCTCTTGAAATGCCCCCGATATGTCTCTCACGTGTCTTTGGTTGACCTCAAAGTATGCCCCTCTGAGGTATCCACCTTCTGAATGTATCAATTGAAACTTTAACGGATCTCATCCCTGCACAATTCTATGCCCATATTTACAGCTTCATTAGACATCTTGTTTAACCTATATCTAACAACCTAGCCCTGGTAGTGTTCACTAGCTACATGCACCAGAGCCTGTCTAGCTAAAAATATCTATAGAAAATCTCTGCCCAGGACAGACTATTCTTCAGATTTTTCCCCTTTTTAGCCTTATCTAGGGTGAGTTATTGATGATATTTGGTGGTGAAAGACCTTAGACTATCCTTAAGCCTCTTCCTCCACTTATTCCCAATAACCACCCTCATTAATTCCTGTTGCACTTATCTAGTCAGCTGTTGCTGGAAGTCCTGCCTCTCCAGTAAGGACAGATTTAACTTCCAGTGTCCAGCCATTCTAGGCCTAGCACTTAATGCCATCTGACACAGACAAGTCTATGTTCCAAATAGCCTAACCAGTGGAACATGGGACAATCTAACAAATCTAGATTGACCTCTCACTAACATTCTATACAGTTTACAGCTATACAGACACTTAAGAGCCTATGTCCACATCTCCCACTCTGAATAATCAACCCAGTATCTATTGATGAATCCAAACCCGTTGATCAGATCAACCAAACTACAATTGCCTGACTTTCCGCTAGCTCCCACCCGCTGTTTATGTTGCGGTCCAGTATGGTGTTCCAATCCCCCATTAAGACTAAGTACAACAAATCCACCAGGAACAGCCTCAACTGACAGGAAAAAAGAGACACACTCTGGCTAATTGTTGAGTGTATAAACTGCAACAATCCAAAATGAACTACTGTTCATGGCAATATCGGCCACAATCAACTGCTCCTCCGCATCAACATGGACATGGTCCACCTTCCCAACCTGGGTATATTTAACCAGCATGGAAACACCTCTGGCCAGCCTGTCCCCATATGCTGAATAGACAATAAAGTTACTAGACAGTACACAAGCATCAGCATCACAAACAAAGTGTATCTTCTGGATTGCAGCCACACTCTCAAGCTCCTCACATTTAAGCTAGCTAGTTTCATAGACATTTTTTAAGTGAGGTCCATAAACACAAACTGGATGGAAATCTGCGGAGATCTGACAGGTTGTCCCAGACTTCCAGTACTGATATCAAATGTAATTCATCCATCGGGAAAGTCAATTTTAAGGACCTATACCAAGGAGGATTATCATTCCTAATAAGAAATAGTTAAAAATAGGTGAACAAAATCATTATGAACTTTTATGTTTTTCCATAAATTTGATCCAGAATTCCTTATATGGAAACTGGAAAAATTTAATACAAAAAGTGAAACTGACTCTGTGTGTTCATTTTAATAAAACTAGTTTGAATGAATTCTTACTACATAAGTATATATTAGGTAAACATTGGTCCATAGATATTCAGCCCTTTACGACAGTTGTAGGTGTTTGACCATTTCAAAATGATTTACAAACTAACAGATTCTTTTACATATTTTTCAATTTTTCCAGAAAGCTTATCAGCTGCTTCTATTGAAAGATGTATGTTAAAATCAAATTAGAAATTAAGATTAAGAAAAATATAAAAAAAATGTCTTGCATTTCTCTCTAGATTGTTGAAAGGAAAAAGTAATTTTAAAAAGAAATTTATTTTTTTATTGTGTGTAAAAGTCTTCTGTTCCATAGAGAAATTGATTTTTAAGAAGTGTTTTTTTTTGTCTCTGCTTTACGAATTTGTTTTCATCTGACCAATAAATACAACAGCTGTTTAAAATCTTTCTTTTTCTATATGAAACAAATGAATATGGCATATGCTGACAGAGATATTTTTAGTTAATAACCATCATTACAAATAGATTATAAACTGCTTTCATAAAAACTAAATATTTGGTTCATTTTATGTTGTATTTGAAATGTACATGTATTCATGATAAATATTTTGTTATCATAGAAATGTATTAGGTGGATGTAATTTTCAATGTCATTTTTAATTTTAACTAGTTAATTAATAATGACTAATATATTTAATACCGTAATTTCTAAAAAATAATACACACTCATAAATAATATACACCCCAGCAAATGATCCAAAAATTAAGAAATATATCTATCCCTATGTATAATATGCATCTATAAATTTTGTAAAAAAATCAAACATTTTGTTGACCTTGACATTAAGAATAAAATCAAAACTAAATGCCTAAAATGTTTTACTGCTGGTGGCAACAGGAAAAAACCAGAGATGGAACTTATTGTAAAATGGATTCAGGAATCTTGGGATTCCGTCAGTGAGGATGTTACAAAGAGAGGTTTCAAGAAGTATTGTTTCACGACTGGCATGGATGGCACTGAAGATGACATCCTTTGGCAAGAGAATGAAGAAGTCAAAGATAATTTTGAAAAGGACGAAGATAATATTGTGAACAATAATTTATTTAATGACAATTTAGATATTGATTTTATAATAGAAAGTGTTGATGAAAATTAAAATTTTAATAAATTGGTAATTTGATATCCTCTTTTCTTTGAAATTGGCCATTTTATAGATTTTTTATTTTTTCACCAAATAAAAAATGGGGTTACTGATAAACAAATTTATTGACAAAAATATTACAATTATTATTGTTGGATTTAAAATGAAAATTGGGATAATATCTTTCTTATTTTAGAACAAGTACGTATTTATTATTATAAATCAATAACGAAAAATATTTTTGTTTAAACCTATTTGTAATATGCACCCCTACCATCACCTGTAATTCACTGTAAAAAATGTGTATTATTTTCAAGAAATTATGGAAATCAAAAATATTTACCCTGACTTTCTATGTTGTTATGACAATGTTTTCAAATTCCATTTTGATAAAACAATTCTGGATTTTCTAATGCAGTTATCAATGAAATTTCAAACATTGAAGACATCTTTAAAATTTTAACCAGATAAGTACATGGATAGAAACAAATGATAACCCAATGAAATCTGGTAAATATTTTCCATGATTGGAAGACATAGAATATGACACCTGCATCCTATGCAGAGGAGTGAAAAAAAACCTTAAAAAGGGTCTGTTATTGTCCAGGTTAGCACCAAGGAAGAATACAAGAGTAGAAATAATGATGGTATATTACACGAAATAATAATACAAGACGTGGAAGGTGTTAGTATGACTGTCAGTCTGGTTTGGAGTGAACTACTATCGGCTTGACTCAATTCAACCCTCTCTCTTGAGAGGCATAGTATACATAGTGTTAGGAAGAGTTCATTCTATAGTTATAGGTAAGGACCCATGACAGGGTCCTAGACCAGAAAGAATATTTCCAGTTTACATTTTCGTATTCTAGGCATATCCGTGATATACTAACACCTTAATCTCAGACAGATCAGAATATCTGAAAAAAGAATGACAAACATGAATTAATCTTAAAGAGATTTTCATATACCACTATGTAAGAAATTATATATGAATATATAAATACATGTCGCTAATTTGTTCCACACAGAGAAATTGCAACATGTGGATAAAACAAAGAGTGGAAAGGCAAGAAGCAACAAGAGTCATACTTGTAATATTTTCTAAAGGGAAAATGGCCAGGTCAGTGGTATATTCTACACACTTTGAGGTACCATGTGGGCTCTTCTATTCTCCTTACTACTCTAAGCTTGATATGATGTCTACTACCTTAGTGGACTATCAACAGCAACTGGCATGGGCAGACATGTCTTGCCTCTAAAAGTGCTAAATAGCAACTGAAGTTTTGTCCTGCCATAAATGCATGTCACTTACCAGATGTCATGTGACCCTCATGATTTTGTCTTAACCAAAGGAAGACAATTTCCCTTTGCGTCCCTACACACCCATTCATTAAAAAGGGGCTGCTCTTTAGGCAGATTTTGCACACTCAAGTATAAGCCTGATGAATGTTTATAGAAAAGATTTTTGCACACTGAAGTATAAGTCCAGCAAATCAAATATTTACTTTGAATCAAGTATAATAAATAATAGATATCAATATAGAATAGCCTAACAAGTGGTGATAGGTTTTAAAATCCACCAAACAAACCCATCTGGCAAATATAACATGGGAAGAAGAATTTATCATTCCATTATGATGTATTAAATTGCAAATGACTGTTGTTGTGTAGCAGTGTAACTTTTCTGCTTCCCTGTTCTGTAAATGGCTGTTTTTTTTTCAGTTGCAGCATTCAATCATTGAAGATGACGACAGTAATTTTCTGCAGCAACAGTTTCAGCAGACTTCAGTAATTCATAATGCCTTACATATCCCACCAAATACAGAGTAATAATTGTTTCCTCAAAAGGTTAGGATTTCCTGTTGATGTTGCTGATTGTCCTGCATTCATGTATCATCTTCAACACATGAGATTAGTGTTATAAACTAACTTTTCGTCTCTAGAGATAATCTTCTCTAAATAAAAAGTTATTTTTCATGTTTGGCAAAAAATGAAATGCAAATTCTGAGGCACTGTCCAATGCTTTGCTCTAAAGTGCCATGTCAAACACATTTACCTGCTTTTTGTGTCTTTCTCATACTTTGCAAATATCTTACAAATGTTGAGTGATTGACACCAGGTTTTTCAGTCAATTCCTACAGTGACTGACTGAGGGCATCATTCAAAATCTTACAAGTCATCACTTCCAATTTATACTCCATGTTCCCAGATCATTATTCAAGGATTGTTAACAAGCAATATGCATAAGAAATAAATAAGCCACATTCAGAGGCTTATTTATTTCCTATTTAAATGGCTGGATTTAAATGACTGTAACTGATTTTTTTTTTGTAGCCCAATCAGTAAGGCAGCTGCTGCAGAATGATAAATTCTGAAAGAGAGGAAAGCTTTTTTATTTCTGGTTCATACTACTTACTAAGGATTATGAAATTATATTCTAGGGATAAATAAAATTACGGTGAATATAAAGTAACTGAAATTAAGATGAAATAGAAATTAATAGTTAAAAAAAATACTCATTTTAATATTTTAAGTGATTGCACACATCTTGACACGTAATTCATGTTTTTTTGTTGAGGCAGCATCGGGATCAATCTTGCAGAAAACAAAGAAGTGGGTCCCTGCCTGACAGAGGATATGTCACAATGATTTAAAGTTAGGTTTTATAAAGCTGGATGTACTTCCTAACACCCATCTCAGACACTAATGGTAGTCCCAGTACTCTGAGCATTCTAGGAAGGTTGCCATTCAAGGCTTGAGACCCCATCCTAGCCTTATAATCATTTCACTCCAATAAGCAAGACAGCAAAACCACGAAGACATAAGGAGTTACTGAGTGTGAAAGAGAAACATTATGAAGGAGCAAGAACAATAAAAGCAAAGGAATCAAGAAGACAAAAGATAATGATTGACATTGCATTTAGATTTTTAATGGTCAAAGTTGGCTGGAAAGCAAGAAGTGGGAAGTGAGAGAAAAGAAGCTGTTGAAGCTGTGAAGTGAGGTGAAAAGTGAGAGAAAAGAAGCTGTTAGCAAAGAACTTCTAGTTACATCTAGCTAATTCAACTGTAAATTGATGAGACCTTGTTGTCAATCTAGTATGGTCCTTAAGTTCATAAAGTCTAGGTACCAAAGCAGAAAGTTCATCTGAACAATTACCATGAAAATATTTATAGAAAAGGAACAGGGAAACTACATTACAACAGTAGGAAAATGACTGAAGCTGGGATGCCAGCCCAGAACCAATAACATTACACATTCTTCTTTGGATTTTATCAAGAATCTCTAAATATATAGCAAGAGCACTAGACCACATGCAGCAGCAGTATTAAAAGCAGTGAAGTATGATAAATATGCAAAATACATTCTGGAGAGAAAAATTGTGTAGCACAACACCGTGAAGCAACTTTCCTAGCAGCATGCCTCACTTTGGTATTTCTAAAATTCTGGTGCCCCTCTATAATATTTAATTCTTACATGTATGCCAATTACACATGTATGTAAATACACAATTATTTTTATGTATACATACTATATATACATGGTATGTATTAACACGCATTTAAATTAACATTCTCACTCAGTCTCACTAGAGAACAATTCACTGTTAACAACTCATTCTCGAATTGCCCCCTTATTCTGTTGGTATAGTGTTATGGTGTACATTAGAATGAACTCTTCCTTCTACATAAATACTAACCTGTGAGACTTCCTAAACAGGCAGTTGGGATGCAGTGTAACCTGACAGTTTGGACGGACACTTCTATCTGCTGACTTAATAACACTCTTATTTTGTATATATGTTCTGTTATTTCAATACACTTGTTCAACCTACCTTCTTCTTTCTGTGTCTTTCTTTCTGGCCCCTAACAGGTCACAACATATAGTAAGCTGAAGGGTGCACATCCTATGCATGCCCCACCAAAATATTATCATGTCTCACTGGTGGAGCATGTGCCTCACATTGGGAATCATTGAGTTAGAAGGATCAGACAGTTCACCTAAGTTCTTAAAGAGTGGAACTGCAGAAGATTTTCAACAAGCAGGAAGTAGTAAGGCATTTATTGTAATATTTAGAGAGAACAGGAGTCAGTTCAGGATCATTTTTCTTAAGGACAATTGCAGGGACAGCATTAGGTCCACATGGTTTTTGAGGATCCAGTTTAGAGATGATAGCTGAAACCATGGAAGGAATTTTACATATATTTTACTCAACAGAAACTCAATTCTAAGTGGAAAGTCAGGTAAAAATACTCCAGATGAGTCAAGAGTAGAACTGGAAGAGAATTTATGAGCAAAACATTCTGCTTTATCAGCACAAGATGTTGACACCTCAAATTGTGTGAAGAGAGGCGGGATAGAAGATTAATCATATTTAAGACACTATTAAAGAGCTGTCAGTAGTCACAAGACCTATATATATATGTTGTCCATTGGCTCCTATAAGCTCATCCACCGTTTGATAGGTCTTGTTTTTCATCCTGTGGGGTAATATGCCATCCCTCTCACCAGCAATTTAGAATATATATATATATTGTTTATGGATTATTTATATATACAAAATTTCAGATCATGAATAGTAATTTAGAACATATATATATATATAGCTCGTCTGAATCATCTTCAAGAAGTGAGAGCAAGATCTAAAAGGTCAACCAATCTAACAGTGATCACATCTCACAATCCTCACACTTGCTCCATATGTGGCCTCCTTTGTAAATCACTAGCGGGTCTTAAATGCCACTTAAGATTATCGCACAAAATTTCATAATTGAATCAATAAGTTGTCAGATCCTCATACGTCGAAACCGATGGGAGAGTCAATTATATATATTATGAAATTGATTAAGTCTGAAAATTATTTTAATATATTTATTGTTTATACGTTATTTTTATAGATACAAATATTTAAGTAAATGCTCTGTTTATAATAAACAGTATTAACAACATTTACCAGCCTGAATGTTTGAGAAGTTTATATTAAGATACCCTTCGAGCAGATATGAGCATTTGAGAGAAATCATGGAAAATTTATAGTTTAAAAGCTGTAATTCGACATTGCTAACCAGACGCTCCCTCTGTAGCTAAATTGTATAGCATGTCAGGCTATATGATGGTTCTCTGCCTGTTAGAGGATACATATTTGCTATGAAATTTCTCAGACATTCAAGTCGGTAAATATTGTTTATACTGTTTATTATAAACAAAACATTTACTTAAATATATATATCTATAAAAATAACATATAAACAATAAATATATTAAATATATATATATATAATGTTGGACATTGGCACCTATAAGAAGCTCATCTGTCTTTTAACAGTACTTGTTTTTCATCCTGTGGGGTGATATGCCAGTAGAAATGCTAGTTGGCAGTGGCAGGTTTTATTGCGTTACATGTTACCAGTAGCAGACCAAAGACTGAGCTGACCTGAAAGAGAAAAAACTGAAGAAAAAAAATGAAAACTTATTGAAATAAATTGATTGGTATCCTGTGAATGCTATTTTGATTCATTCTGTGAGATTGTCTGCCAGTGGACTTCCAACTAACACCCATTAGGTGGCATTGTATAAAAGGAAAGGGCACAAACTTTTTGTCTGTTATTTTTCTTCTTCAACTACAGTATGTTGTAGTGACAAGATATGACTTATTTCCCCCTTCGGTGGAATGCTTCTTTATTCCAATTGAACCATGTATCACATCATATACAACTCAACACTATCACTCAACTACTGTTTCAAAAACCTCATGCAATATTGCCATTAAAACCTTATTATATAAATATATATTTCTCTCTTACAAAAGAAAATATCCCAATACAAGAAAAACATTGCTGCTACTGATGACTTGTAACAAACTGGTAACTTAATGCTGTTACAATCTCACATTGTTTTTATTATTTTGTGTTGTTATTATATCAAGAGGCTGCACTAACATAAATCATTTCTTGTGTTTTATAAACAAAGTAAATAAATATTAAATTCATTTATTTTGACATTGTTAAAATTTTCACCCAAACGTTGTTACAATTTTATTCAATCATTTCTTTTGTTTTTTGCACTTGATTTTGTTGGCACCACTTCCCATCTCCTCCTAGCAATGCAGATTTAACAAATATTCCTCATTGTATCTGCTTTCTTCAATTTGAACTGACTTAGGAAAATATCAAGATCAAATAATATAGTGTCATTTGCCAAGAGAGCTGGCTTTTGAGTTTTTTTTTTTTTTTATCAGTTATTGATTTCATTTTTGCATTTATTTAAAGCTGTAATACAATCTTTGATTTGCTTTTAAAAATTATTTTTGATTCTCCTTTTTGATTTTTTACTCAGCTGTCATGTTGATGGTTAACTTTCTCTGGCTATATGATCAATAAACAAGTGCTCATTGTTCAAGCTTGTAATAATTTCAAGGTCTGATGAGCATTAATAAATGTTTTCTTTGTGCTTTAGATTTGACATAATATTTAACAAATATAATTGTTTCTTTTTCATTGTATTAATTAATTAATTAATTGATAATTACTATTAACTTATTTCATGTTTATCAGATGTTACCAAGAGTAATGTATAACATCTGATAAATTACTAATATTTATGTGCTCTATTGTTACAAAATGATCAGAGACTCAAAATAGAGTATTGCTACGATATCTGGGCTGGAGATTCTCAATCCTCACTTTCCAGCCTTGATATTCAAAAGCATTTACATGGCCTTGTGAGTAATGCATTATTTTCCACCATACAAACCCTTTCCCACAGATGAAACATTGTTACTTTATTACAGTTTTCATGGAAAATGTCAAGACAAGCTATATTCTACCAGTCCAGAACTTCATAGCTAGGACCCACCATACCATATTGATATGTCCCGGAAAGGGATATATTTGATCAAGGTAGCTAAGTGGTTTTGGCTATTGTAACCAAGTAGTACACAGTAGCAGTAATCGACCGGTACTCGTCGTAGTCACAGGTAATAGGTGTAGACCAATAGGATAGCCAATGGCATAGTCCAATGGGCATCATCATAGACTTAAACTCTGTCATACCTAAACATCTGTCTGTATTTATGATGGACACCAGCCAATCATATTCCAGTGAGGGGGAATACAGGTGTATGCATATTCCATTATATCACATATAAACAGGATTGACTAATACTCTTCCCTTCATATTTCATTAGTAAGAAAGAAGTTCCACTCAGACAGCTTCTTTGCAAGAATATTTTTTTGAAAATGACAATGATTTTTCCAGATACTGCTAGATAGGTGACTGTCTTGGGAATACCAGGTGTTGTAAGCATGGATGTGTGGGTGGTGTAATAGATAATGACTCAGATTTGTTAATCAGACAGCTGAGTTCCAATTCCCATTGTGTTCATTATATTCGCTTATGTACAAATACCTTTGAGAAAGTTATGATTACCTCTTCTCCTCCAAGCTATGGGTTAATTAGTAAGACTTGTATCACTAAACCATTATTATCTCCCCCCACAAAAAAACAAACAAATCAATCACTCAAAATGCTTCACCAATAAAAAACAAGAGATTTGTGATAGTAACTATTGTTAAATATTAATGTTGAGGCTCAACGTTGCTTAACTTCAGTGATTGCATAGGAAGCAGTGTTTGAATGTGATGTGGGTGTAAGCTAAAGCATTTTGTATTTGTGAAGAAAATGTATTAAACAATTATAGATCATGTCAAAAAGAACTTTTTTTAACTAAATGTTCACTTAATACAAAGACCGTGATTCACTCAAGATAGATGGTTACTGAGTGAGGTTTTTATATGGATGTAAGAGGATGGAGTTAGTGCAGATTATGACAATAAATAATGGTTGACCCTAGACTTGAAGAGATTAAGACTTCATTGATCAGGGAAGCATCTCCTTGTCTGTTTCTCAAAGTAGCATTTCTTAGGAAAAAAATGGTTTGAATGGAACTTTTTACCAATGGAATACGAAGTGAATGAGGAGGTTGATCCTATGCATATGGTATCGTGTGTTCTTGCTGTAAAGGTTTGAACTGGTAAAGCTAGTTTGTCTGTACACTTACCATGGAAATAGTGATAAAATAGTGATAGGCTTGCAACATTTCATCTAGGAGCTTTTGAACTGTTATGGCTGGAAAGTGAGGATTGGGAAGATGCCAGATATGGCAGTAATACTCCATTTTTGCTTTGATCTGATTACAATAAAGCATGGCAGGAGGTTTCAGGTACTTTCTGGATCAGACTAAAGAACTGACCATTTTTCCAGCATCTTTAGCAATGGCTTGTATATAAGTTCCACTTGAGATCTGGGGTGAATTTGAGTCACAGTAGATGTTCAAGGCAAGGAGTCTTATTTAGAATTTTCTTGTCATGATGAACAATTGGTTCATCATGACAAGAAAATTCAGGGTTCATTATGTGATAATGGAATGTTACAAGTTTGATTTTGAATGTATTGAATGTTAAAAGTCAGTTTTTCCCCTATTGACCTAGCAAAAAATAAACATTATGTATTGTGGTTTCAGATAGTAATTTTTTCTCAAATTTCTAATCATTTAGTAGTGATTAGATCATGTAGAGGTTAACTTTATTTATTAACAGTATTATTGACAAAGAAAAAAATCTCACAGTTTTTGTTCCAAATATACATGTAGAGAAGAAACTATACATAATCTCCAATAACATTTTATTTTTAACTAAAATGGCTGATTGATGGCAAGAGTCCCCCCCCAAAGAATGAAGCTCAAAAAAAGATTTTCTTACAGCATATGTTACTTTAAAAGTAAGTTTGATTTTGTGTGATGTTTAACTCTTAGAGTCAAGGGCTTGATCCAATGTTTTATGTTGAAAAACACTTGTAGATTATAAAATATCTGATTAACAAATGATGCTCATCAGTAAATAATTTCATTCTTTATATATCATCATCTAATTGGCAGTTTTTTTTTATAATACTTTGGATAGTAAGTCCTGTGGTGGTAATTGATTGGTATATGTGTAAGATTTGTACAACATAGATAAAATACAAAGAAAAATCTGTAATGTTATTGGTCCTGACCTGGCATCTAGGTTTCAGTTGCTTTCCCACTACTGTAAGGTAGCTTCCCTCTTGACTCTTTCTATAAATATTTTTATAGTAATTTTTCTGATGAACTTTCCTCTAAGGTACCTAGACTTTATGAATTTAAGTAAAACACTAAATTAGCAACATGGTCTCATCACTTTACAGCTGAAATGGCTAGATTTAACCATAAGTCTTATGCTAACAGCTTCTTCTCTCATGCTTCTCATTTGTGGGACTCTCTTCTGGCTTCTTGTTCCCCAGTCAATTTTCATCTTCAAAAATTTAAATCTAATGTCAATCATTTATCTTCTTAATTCCTGTTCTTTTATTATTCTCTCTCCTTAATAATGTTTTCTTATATTTTTTCACACTCTTGTATCTTAGTGGCTTTATTGCCTCGCTTGGGATCAAATGATTAAAAAAATCAACTCTAAATTATTATTAATGATAATGGATAAAGTAATATGTTGCTTGTCAGGATTTATGCTGGGTACTCTCACTACTACTTTAAGATCAACTCCTAATTTGAGAGTAGAAATAAGAGCCAGTTGTAAACTGAAGTGAATCAAACAAGTTTTTTGTGATCAACACATCATGAATTGGAGTCATAGTTCAAGTAACAGAAAACCTTTAGTATTTATTTAGTTTGACCAGAGGACACAAATTTATACAATAATTGGTCAGCCAGGATTATACTGATAGGAAACAAGGAAATTATATTACTCACATCAGTAGCTAAAAGGGGTAATGTACTTGACAGTGTATATAGTATACATTTTTAAGGCTTGTCTTTTTCTGAGATCAATCACACATAATAGGACTTATGTATAATGGAATTAAAATGTAATTATAAGAATACAGAAAACGATATACAGTTCTATATATCAGAATGACTATCTGAAAGTAATCAAAATGTAAGGTGTGGTTTTATATATATATTTTTTTTTTTGTATACAGGATTGTTTAACCTTACAAAACAAAAACGGAAATAAGAACCAAAAAGGAGTGGGGGAAAAGATCTGTGTCATTTGTCAGGAAGTGACATTGACATAAATCCATGGTTATTAAAAAAAATGCAGCTTCTTCACTGGTCTGAATCATTCTACCTTAGGGTACCTACTGTGGCATGGTAGCAAGTTTGTCTCTCACAGATCAGGTTTTTTTTACTGCATGCCCCACTTGTGACTTTGTATTACAGTGTACAGACACTAAACTTAAAGTGAAACTTAGTAAATAGTCATTCTACTTACTACTATATATGGTACTAACCAGGTGAATCTGTAACATACCGGATCTGGATAAATCATAGTACTTGACGGTTTTTTATATTATTTTTTTAAAGAAGAAATGGAAAAAAAGGAGTGTGGCTGTGAAGAGAATGAGGTTGAAACAGATCACACACACACACACACACACACACGCACGCGCGGGCGCGCGCACACACAGGGATTGTGAACTAAAAACGAGGGACAAGAATGAAAGAGCTAGATACCGGAGATGATGGGGATTGGAGTCGATTTAAAGAGATTACAGGAAGGTAGGCCAAAGAGGAAGACGGCAGAGAAAGTGAGCATGGAATTAAGAAGAAATAGTGGTAATAATGATATTTAATAGCAGTTCAGTTTGAGAGAGAAAGTTGAAACTGAAACGCAAAAATAAAGAGACGCCTAAAATTACAAAGCAAAAGCAAAAATAAAGAATATTGAAAGAAAGGGAAATATGGATGGATGGATGATGGAAATAAAGCCGGAAGAAAAATTTCGAAAAGTCATTGGGAGAATTCTTTTGATTTTTTTTTATTTAGATGTTCAAAGAAAATGACTTTTCTTTTAGGTTTTTAAAGTATTACTCATCATCAAGCACAATTTCCTTGTTGAAAAATGAAAAAATATCCTTTTTTTTTTTTTTTTTTTCCTGTTTGTATAATTTAAATTCGGAAACGATAAACAATGACTAAAAAATAAAAATATTTTTACTCTCGTTGTTGTAGATGCAAAGAATAATTTAAGACACCATTCAATATTTTGTGATGTACCTATGGAAAGGATAGAAAAAGAAAAGAAGGTAAGACAAACATTTTTAAAATGGGGGAAAAAATTTAAAACGAATAATAAAAAAAAAGACCAAGGGAAAAAGAAGTGGACAAAAATTAGCAATCAAAATTGAAATATTTTTTAATTTAAAATAAAAAGCGAATAATATACAGGAATAGTTCAAGAAATAATTTGATTTGAGGAATTGCTCTTTATGTGTGTCTGTGTATGGGGTGGGGGGAGAGAAAGTGAGAGAGATTTAGATGAGTAAAGAAATAAAGGCTCGATTACGGATTGTGACTAAAGAATTAAAAATGGGCGAGGAAGAGGAAATGACAAAGTATTTACCGGGTAGGAGTTGTTGGGGGGGAGGGGGTTACAAAGTCGAAGTAGCTGGAGAGGGTATGATTAAAAAGAAGAGAACCGGTAAAAATAAATGAACACATTCAAAAACAACAAAGTGCGATAAACAAACATAAAATAGGGGAGGGAGAGAAAAAGGTTGTTTTTTTTTTTTGTTTTTTAAAGGAAAAGGAAAAGCTGTTTAGAAATTCCGTTGCATAAAAAAGTAAAAAAAAAGAAAAAAAAAAACATAAAAATTATGCTCAAAATTATTTAAAAGAAAAATTAATTGATAAATAAAAAATGCTTTTATGATTTGATTAATTTCAAGTAAACAAAAAATTAAAGTGAAAAATTAAGCAATTGCATTTATGTTTATAAAATAATTGTGGGTGGGTACCAACAAGTTTTATATATACGGGTTCAAATTTGTGTCTTGTCTTTAAGGGCACTTAAGTTCAGCTTGCCCGAGTTGCCAGCAAACCTAAGGACGTTACACTTCGTAACTGATACATAAAAATAAATTTGAAACGAGATTGACCACTTAAAAATAAGACTTTCATTTACCTTATTTGATGACATGGTAGAATGTCATGTTTGCTCCCAAAAGTGGTTAAAAAAATAGCGGTAGGTGTAACTGTACTTCTATAGAGACGTTAATAATTTGCCATAGATAATTAGTAAATAAATTTCCAATAATTGTAATAAAACCACAATTTTTTTTTTTAACATTTTGGTAACAAACGTTTTTGCATGTAAAAGTTAACTTTAAAGCAGTATTACTTGAAATGTACATATTAGAAATGGACAGATGTTTGACAGCCGCTACGTTCTGAATGCCATTACTCAGGTCACACGAGGTCACAAGCGTCAGGATTGGTATGTAGTTTCAGTTGTCGGCGAGACTTTGATTTCTATCCACTTCGCTTCCCTCTTGGGAAAGGGAATCGCTTGACATATTTCTTCTGTAGACGGGCTGGTATTTCTGAGTTGACTGACTACGGCCTGTTACAAGTTTTTGTACTTATCTTTCTGAGCAAGGGTAGAGATACGCCCTGACACCTACAGCAACAGACAGTGAATAATTTTTGCCACTATTCACATACACATATTCGTGGGCTTCACATTTAGTTTAAAAACTTTAAACTTTAAACCTTATAAAATATTTGAATTCAGAGAAAAAAGGCGACTGAAAGATTAGAGAGCATCAGAACAAGCCAACTTGCTATGAGGAACCTGACATAACAAAAACGTGCTTTAAAGATTGTAATAGGTCTCTAGTATTTTTAAAAGTAGAAACTACCAGAGATTCGCTATACATGATAAAAACTGCCCCAAACTTAAGAAAAAGTCTTGTCAAAATCTTTGTAGGAAAGACGAAAGGATTTTTTAATGTAGCAAAAAAAATTTTTTAAACATTTATTTTTAGAACCTTCGAAATTTTGATCAAAAATCTTACTGACATAACTTAGTAGAAGAAGAAATTTATTTGCGCATCTTTGCATTGAAAAACATTGATTTGGAAATTCTTGCAAAAATCAGTCAGATGTATTTTAAATTAAACTTTCAGGACTCGTTCACAAATTAATTTTTTAAACCTGTTCTTGTTTTAGAAATATATTTTACTTACATCTGTTACCACTTATTTCATTTTATGAAATTTCAAGAAATTCATTTTGTAGCACTTTACAGTTTTGACTGAGTTAACTGTTAAAGTCTTTCTCCGAGAATTTAAATCGTTTTATTTTTTACTTAATTTATTTATAGTTCTTGATCAAACAAGACTATCAGTTAGTGAAAATCTGCTCTGAATCGTAAAATAATAAAAAAAAAAAAAATGAAAATAAACGAAGATTATTAGAAATACTTTGAATTACTTTTTATGAATAAAATAGACACTAGTAGTGTCTTGAGAAAAAAGTTCGATGGATAATATATTTTTGCAAGAATTGTTTTCATTTCTTTTAATTTTACAATTCGGCGACCCACAGGAAAAAGAATTTTGATTTTTGTGTGTGTAAACGAGCCAATTTTTTTAAAAATATTGACATGAGAAAATAAGAGTGGTAATTTTTAATTATAGTAAATTTAAAATTTATTGGTAATCTTTTTAACGTCTTCTCAACAAGCATCTTTAAGACTAAAAAAAGCCAAGGTACCTAAACTTAAAGAAAATACTAAAGAATGTTTCAAATATTTATTTTAAGATTACTGGGTAAATAAAAATATATCTAAAAAAGGCGTTTACGTTGTAGTCGTCATGTAATTCGACCACAAATATTTATTTTTAGGTTTTCATACCGACCAACGTACTATCAGATAGTTTTCCGGAATTCTTCATGAGTTCTGTGCTATGGAGTCTTCTTAAGCAACTCACTTCCACTGCTTGGATCCTTCTCTGAAGCTCTGCTGTGGGACTTCAGAATTTGCATACATAAAAATAAAAAAGATGATTGTTTAAAAAAAGCAGTTATTAAATCTGTTACATTGGAAGTACTTTAAAAAACGTTAATGAGAGAACCTCTCCATTATTTCAACTTATGATGAGTTTTTATCTGTGGCGTCTTTTTAAAATGTTGATATTTCACTTCAATGATTTTACAAGAATACTGTGTAAATGTCATTCTTGTTTCGTTTTTACTTTTACTTTTAATACCGATTTTCTTTCAATGATTTAAAAATAATAAATATATACTTTTAGTTTTGAGTCTTGCCCTAGAGCAGCCGGACTGGGTGGTTGGAATTTATAACGTGTTTGAGCCCCAAGGCACCGTCGCCCTAGGCAATACATACATCTTCAGGAGGTGGAGGGGACGGCTAAGCGCCACCAGAATGTGAGAAATGTTAGGTTGGTGCAAAAATAATGTCGTTTTCTCACATGTGAGAAAACGACATTGTTTTTGCACCAACCTAATAACAAGAAGAGAAGTTGAGTAATTTTTGTCCATAGTTCATGTACGTCTAAGTTTCCACTTTAAACTCGACTTTTATGTCACATTTCGTTGGCGAAGACGTGTGCATAAATAAATATACCTACTCTAGAGTCTACTACTACTACTCGATGTTATATTGTATTGGCAGGTATAATTTTTTAAAATTTTCACAAAAGAAAAAGTGAAAATGTAGAATAACGAATTTATTACAATAACTTACAAGCTAAAGAAAACATTCATTGTCCTACTTAAAAACATTTTTTGTAGCCTTTTTTGCAAATCTTTTCATGGCACTTTTTACAAGATCATTCTCTATTGACAAAATAGCCAAAGAATTTCTTTCTTAAATCCTGGACGACCGCGACTATGTCTTTTTTTTGGAAGATCCCAAATATATGACATGACGGCATAATGACGTTCTGGGCAACTGGCTCCAAAA
Organism: Acanthosepion lycidas; assembly: GCA_963932145.1. Taxonomy (NCBI): domain Eukaryota; kingdom Metazoa; phylum Mollusca; class Cephalopoda; order Sepiida; family Sepiidae; genus Acanthosepion; species Acanthosepion lycidas. The sequence continues at coordinate 29,918,190 of OZ010581.1, forward strand.
CTTTTTACGAATTGTAGTATAATTTTTTACAGGGTTTTAACAAAAAAGAAAGAAATACAAGAAAAAATTATCAAATTTTTTAAAAAATGTTTTTGCTGTTAGTGTTAAACATGTTGGCGGCCTTTGACAGCTTAAGGCTAAATTCTAATTTTTTAATTTGTCTCCGCTACGGCCCTGGTATGAAGGACGGAGTAATATACGAAATAAACTCGCTTTTCTTGGAAATGCCCAGCTTAATGTTTCGTTGCGACGTCTTTCTGTAACGAGTCACCTTTTTGGAAACAATCTTACAGTCAGCTGTGTTGATAATTTCATAGGATTTTTGATGGGACGACTAGCCTATTTAAAATTTCATGTCACGTCAGCACACCATCCTTTAGTTTATGTGGAAGTAGCTATCAGACGAAATTCAAAACGACTCAGAGTCCCTCCTCACGATAGGATCACGACGTATATTGTCAATGTGTAATTTTTCGGATTTTGAAAGCTTAATTTTGAAAGCAAGGGAAGAGAAAGGTAGAAAAAAAAAAGCGGAGTAAGAAATTTGGTGGGCACGGCCGCTTAAAAATGAAAAAAATGCTACGACTAAAAAAATTATGTGATTGGGATAAAAAAGTTAAAGTAACATTTTATTTAATTTCTTGGAATCGGCATTTTTTTTTTTACTTATATTTCTTTCCAGCGCCACCTTTAAAACAAACGGTTCCGTTAATTCCAGTGCTACATTTCATTTATCTATTAGGTTGGTGCAAAAATAATGACGTAATAATGTCGTTTTGGGACGTTAAAAAATACGTCAAAAACGACATTATTACGTCATTATTTTTGCACCAACCTAATACTAGTCTTCCTCAATAAACATTAAACGACACACTGCAATTTACACCTGCTTAAACATTATTTACAGCTGATAGGTGACAAAGAAAATGGCACATATCGCATTCAAGTTAACTATATTTCTAATTCTCTGCGATGAATAATGTTTTTGAATTTTGATTCTTCATCATAATTTTTTTTTTTATAGATATTTCTGTTCCACAATAATTTTTTGGTCAAGTGTATGAAAAAGTTAATAATACAAATTTAACAACACCTATCGAGGGACAGAGATATTACGGTAATACTGTTTTGTTTTTTTTAGTACTTGCTCAGCAAATGTCTTTTTTGTTATGATAGAAAATATCTGGGATCTGTTTAATTAAAATTTCAAATGTTGCAAAGACTCACACCAATGAATTCAGTCTTTAACTCCAACTTCAAGACAATGTTTGCAAGTATTCTTTTTTTTTCTTTGTCTTGTTTTCCTACGTTTTAAAAATTAATTAAACATAGATTCTCTTTATTCAAAATCGTGATCAAGATACCGATTAGTTAGTAGCATTAGTCATCCAGCTATATCGGTTACACGGCCTCTCATCAGTGACAAGACCTAAACTTCCGACATTGTTACTGTTGTTAAGTGTTAGTTAACACTAACAGTCACACTGTCGTAAATTCAGGCTCTGCCACTGATGGCTGGCTGTAGACAAGACAAATTCAAAAAGATTTTTGAAAAAAATTATTAACATATATTCCGTAAAAGAAAATCATGACGTGCAATGCTGCAATAATAAGAGCGGTACACACAAGACGGGTTGCAAATCATAAAAAGTTTATATTGCAAAAAAACATTACACGACTGGTTATCCCGTTCCTACACAATGTTTGTATATTGTGCTGAAAGTATGAAATTTTGGGCCAATAACATATGAAATAATGGAAAAAATAAAAAATGATTGCGTTCATGATCATTGTAAAAAAAAAATCAAACTCCTTTTCCATTACAAATAACATAACATAAACCAAATTAAAATTGAGAAGTAAGAAACACTCTTAAAAACAAAAATATTACTGAGATGGATGTAAGGTTTGTCATGAAAATGGGTAAGATCATGAAACATGTAAACAAAAGCATTAATACAGAGTATATACAATATTCTTTATTTACTTTGGGTAAAAATTTGCTTGGATAGAAAATGAAATACTAAGAGAAACAATATTTCTCTTCAAAAGAGACCTTCCCATATTGCTTTTGTATGTGGGTGAATTGAAGAGTTTCTTTGGGCTTGAGGCTTGGTAGCTGGATGTAGGGATGAATTTGTTGTCTCTGGAATCCCTGGTGATAAGCTGAGTTTGAATTTGGAGTGTTCACTCTTCCTGCAGGCTCAGGAATTTAGGCCTGTCATGACAATGTGTCTGAAAGCAATAATTTTAGACCCCATCTAGTAAGCACTGCAGTGTCCATATAATGACACATTTGAAGAAAGTGATTCCCAGAAGAGCTAGGTGTTGATTCATCAAGAGAGTCATAATGTCATCAAAACACTCAGGCCGAGTCATGTAGGCATATTGCTGAAAGCATCAAAGGCAGTCAATCAACTGTTGGCTTATTGGCAGAGAAAATCATGACATCACAAAATTTCTTCAATAGAATGTTTTCAAAATTTCATCAAAGTAATACAATTTGAAATCTATAAAATTTATTTTTTATAAGGTATCTCCTTTGCTGTAGAAAATAAATGTAGTAGCAACAGTTAACCGTCTTGTAGTAGCAGCAGTTGATTGGTGCATTTAAAAGCACATGATTTTAAACAAAAACAAAAAAATGAAGAGCACTAATGAAAAGTGCTCCTCTTCTGACGGTCATGTAATTAGTACTTGCTGCAGAAAAGTACACTTGGATATTGCTGTTAATGAAAGGCATGCATATTCTACAGACAAACGTCTATTTTATTTCTAGTTTATGGAATAAATATTTCATAAAATTTCAGCCTACATTGTATTTTGCTTGTGTTGTTTTGTTGAAAACACACAAGGTGGTATAGATGCATACCACTTCAACACCTGTTGGCAAGAATTACAATTAGTTTGAGTTACAAGTGGATATCTTTCAAACAGTCAAGGTCTGTTCACCCACAGAATATGTATAAATAAAGAAATGATCACTGTCATAAAAAAAGCATACAGTATCTTTCCGTGTATTTTTTAACCTTGTAACTACTTGGTTTACCTTTCTCTGTCATGGATTTTGGCAGAATTATGCACTGGTGAAAATTAGTAAATGTTTTCTGCAAAATATTTGCTTTAAAGTTCATGAATGACATTGTCCCCTCTTATGAAAAGAAAACCCTTATAAAATTTTGTCATCCAAAAAATAAATAAGCGAACAATATGAGCAAAATCCAGTTGAAGTAGTGGAAAATGAGAGTGTAAAGCTGTCCAGGGACTTCATCGTGCAATTAGTCAGTCATGGCAGACAAAATTTTATGTCTAGGGATATTGTTGAGTTCTTATTTTTATTCATTGCTCACCCGTTTATACTGACATAAGATGTTGATATTCCACACTACTAAAATAAAAGGTTAGGAAGGAAAGTGTGAGAATAGCTACTGGACTTGAGGAACCAGTTTTCCTGAAAAATTTTAAGTGAGAGATTTTATAAATTTCAGTCAGAAGTAGTAAAAGCTGCTCAGTCAAAGAATGCCAAATATTCTCATTCAGAAAGTAGAGGTTGTTCCTGTTTTTATGGGCACTCTTGAAATAGTGAGAGACAAAATTAAAAAAATGGCTTGGTAAAATTGGGACTGTGACTCACATTGAAACCTATCAGAAAACACCACTGCTCAGAACAGCCAGAATTTTGAGAAAATGCTGTCAAAAAGGAGAGGTGAAGAAATGACAGGGCACTTACAAAAAAAAAAATAAAACAAAGTAAAATGAACAATGACATCAAAGAAAATATCTGATACAGAGAAAATAATCCCCGGTTATCAACTTAGAGGTTGTTGTCATTGCTCTGTTGGCTGGGCCTAGACTGCACCAGATGCATCACCTGCACAGGGATAAGACTCTCTCTCTCAAAAGAGATCACTTTCCAGATAGCTTCTCATAAGCCTGACCTATGTTTACCTTGTTAATCTTTAGTGGAAACTGAGCCTTTGTTTACCTTTCTATTAATTCATTGTGATTTTTGCCCTGTAAAACTTATATTCAACATTAATCCAAGAAAAGTTGACATATCATTAAATTAACAACCTAACCTAAAAAAAAGTTGGTGTCGTCCACTTTAGAAACTATCTCATATGAAAGACTGTGATACAAAACAGTATATACTACATATACTTGAGAATTTTTCTTTCAGCAGGTTGAGAAAGTTTGAACGAACTTGTGCACTTATCACAAAATTAACAAGTTTCAACAACTTATAAATGTAAATGTCCATTTCCTTTCTAAAATATAGCAATTAAAAAGATGATAACAGGCCAATAAAGAAATTTCAAATAAAAAAAGTTAGATTTTAGTTAAAATGTATCCAGAGGTATTGGTAATTAACCATAGTCCCAATTAATATAAAAAATAAACTTTCATTAATTGTGGTAACATTTAAAATTGCAAATTATTTACATTTTTAAAAGTTTTTCTATGTTAAAGTGTGTGTAAGTTAATTTTTGTGGATACATCTTTTCTTGATAAAGAGTTTTATTATTCAAAATGGACAAGTGTCTGTTATAGAATAAATTCATAAATTTGACGAATTGTCTTTATTCACAGGTTACAATAGAAAAGGAAGTACAAGCATATTGACTTAGAGAAACTGGTATTCAGTTTCAGTTGTCAGTGAGTCTTTAAAATTCTAGCCTGCTTCGCTTCTCTCATTTCAGTGAAGGGAGTCACTTGATGGATATTTTGTGTAGACAAGTTGGTATGTTTGAATTGACTGACGACAACTTGTTGCAGAATTTTGTCTTTATTTTTAAGCTATACAATCTTGAAAACTTTTGAATTTACTTCAACCAATAATGATTGATGGAAAATTCTCTTTATACCTCACAACTTTTTTCTATGTCTGCAAATTTAAAAAATCTTTTAGGTTTTATTTTTTGTGTCTTTTTTCTCGAGTCTGCTGTTTTGGTAGATTGATCTCTTTTGTGCAGCTGTTTTACATGCATCTGAAATCTTGACACAATATTTATTTGATTATTAGATTTTGAATATTACTATATATGCAAACTTAATGAAATAAAGTGAGAACAATGCAGTGATATTTACATTTTTTTAAAATATTATACAAACTTACAAAAGAAACTTACATTAATGCATAATAATGTATATAGATTAGCTAAATTTCTTTCAAGTTCAGGATTTATGGAGTTTGCAATATGTCTGATTTCGTGTTTATACTTTTTCTTTTATGATTTTGTGTTATTTTGTACACTTTTCTTTTGGCATTGAACATGAAGTGAATCTCGCAAACATCAAAAACATTTAAAAAAAATTAATTATATATTTTTTAAAAACAATAGACATTTTGTGTCTATTATATTTAATGATTGATGATCCTTGTGAGCCAAAAGCTTGGGACAACACAACATGAATTTTGGCCAAGTTATCCATGCACAAGAATCATATTTATAAAAAAGATAATTGTACATGGGGTGTAGAGGGAGAAGCCATTAAATATAATAGACAAAAATAATGGGGTGTCATTTCACTTTAATCTGAGACTGTTTTTTTTTATGCATGTACTCTTTGTATTAGATAGATATAAGTTAGATTCTTTAAGGATTAATTCAAAGAAGGATGGCAATGTAATGTGTGAGTTTATAGTTTGTAATGTTATTATTAAACTTTCAAAGTATTTTCTCCTTAAAGAATTACATTATTTTTTAATTAGGGTGGCATTAGTGAAACCAAAGTTATGTCCAGCATTGTTTCTACGCAATATGAGTGAGTTCGATTGTTTGCTAACAAACATAAAGAATACCTACTATGGGGCAATGATCAACAAGCTAGTTCTAGAAACCAATTTGTTTTCAGTGTGACAGAATGTCCCACCATCCTGGGTAAGACGATAAATTACGTCCAACAGCAAGAAAGGCCTCAGATAGTGTTTTCAGAAGAATAATGTTGCCAGCTATACGTTTTTTTTGGAAACAATAATGTTACCAGGACAAAATGAGCATTTAAAATTCATATAAACTGGATTTGGCATTAAATAACCCACAGTGGTTGATATGCAATAAAACTCAAACAAACAAAGAATGTCCCACTGTCAGTGGCCTTGGGTTTGATTAAGCTATAATTAGTAAATAACTATACAGAATTTATAATACAGTAGCAAGGCAAAAATTTTGGTTCCTTTTTGTGTGTTTGTTTGGATAAACCTACAAAATTAGTTGGATTACCTCAACTTATAGTATTGATAAAACACCAATTAGGCCACAATATGCAACAAATCTTCTCCAATTCCATTGCCTCAGCAAGAAGTTCATTTATACTTTGTCAAATAAAGCCTAATTGTGTGGGTATGGAAGGATTCCTTCTCTCTTGGAATGTTAAGAGATGCATATAGATCATTATCTTTGTTGACCTTTTTTGATGACTTTTGTCAAATCCTGCAAATAGCATTCCACTATTTACATTAGGTACCTTCATGAGATCGCTAAAAACAGAGCATAGCATGATGAAAAAGACGCCAAAGTTGATGAAAACAAAATTTTAGCATCTATATGCTTATGTTATTATTGAGAGGAAAGATCAAAGTATTTTTTACTTATTTTTTAAAATTTTCCCTTCTTTTTTAGAACATTGTAAATTTTGATTAAAAAAACCGTTTTTTCTCTTTTTATGAACTGGGCCGATAAAATAACATAAAATTTTTAGCGCGTTTTTTTCCTGTTTGACACACATTAATTTGGAAAATCTTGCAAAAATAAAAATAATTGTCGAATTTTAGCAAAACTTTCAGAAACTATTCACAAATGATGGAACTTATAAATATCTTTTATTTTTAATAAAGTCATGGCAGAAATTTTTTTTTTTTCATATGTATTACCCCCTCTAACTGTAAGAAAACTCTATAATTTCGATTTTGAGGAGATTAGTGATTATATTAGTTAAAAGCACAATGCTTTGAGGAAACCAAATCATATTTTTTTTTTTTTTTTTAGTTGGAACCCCTCTACCTGAAAATCGTCTCTGAAGTGTAACATACAAAACTCAATAAAACAAAAATATTTAATTTCAAAAGCTTTTAATTGCTTTTATTTATTCCAATAAACATGGACAAGATTGTCTGAAAGCAAAAAGATATTTCGATGAAAAATGAATTTTTAAAACAATTACCTACAATTATTTGTTATTTCTGTAATATTTATTTTTATATTATGTTGTTAATTCTTCTAAAATTATGGAAAAGCTTGTAGAACTTAACAAATGCCGTTTTTAAGTAGATATATATTTACAGATTATAATTTCCAAAGCTTATTACAAACTAACGAACCCTTTTACTTTTAAAAAATTAATTTGTGTCAATAATTTTTACCAAATGAAATCTACGGAAGCCGGAAGTGTCGTGCGTGCAATAAATAAAAACGTCAGCACTGCAGCACTTATATCTTTTTTTTTTTTATAGTATTTATAATTTCTCCAGATAGTATCAACAAACTTATGGTACAGTACTTAAAAAAAACCCCAAAAACGGAATGGCGAAAGTTTTTTTTTACTTTAATTATTACAAGGTAGTACTTAAGCAGGTCCGCTTAAAAAAAATATGTCCATTCTGTCTGTCCGTAGGGGAACTCGAATCTCACGTCAGCTGTCAATAATTGATAGACGGCATCAATTCGCACTTGTCAATTCACGTGGTTCAAATCGGCTCTCTTTTATTTTAAAAAACATTTGTCTACGAAGAAAGTAAGTAAAAGTTTCTTTTAAATTATTTTAAATAAACTTCAAATATTCTAAATTTTTTCGAATAAATTTTGAAATACGTATAATTAATTTTTAAATGAATTTTAAACGAAGAATTTAACTTATTTTTAAAAATTTCAAAAATGGCTTAAATCGAGTTTTTTTTTGTTATTTGGTAAACAAGATTTGTAACTAAAATTTTGGACATGTTAAGTATGAGTAAAAAATTTCAAAAAATACTTTAGTGTTTCTTCTCAATAATGAAATATACATTTAACACGAGGAAATTTTTTTTTAATTAATTTTCAGACTGTTCTTGTCATGTTATCGATTTTCATGAAGGTACCTAATTTACATTATTCGGACTATTGTTCTGATCTTTGTTGTCACCAATGATGTTCTTTGTCTATGATTTCAACCTGATCCCACAGAAGGCAGTGATCTTCCTTTTCTCTCCATATGTGGTCAGCCATGCCTGATTTTTCTACTTCGCTTTCTGGTGTTCTTGAAGCCTTACCTTAAGGGGGCAGCCCAGTCTCCCCTTTATATTTCTTTCTGCAACAAAGATGAGGACAATAGTCTGAATAATGTAAATAGTGTATATAACACCTCATTTCAGAAATATAGAAAGAAGTAGCATTCCAACTAAGAAAAATGAGAATTAAAAGTTAATTGTAGAATAAGTCAATAAATCAAAATGGAAATCTTCACAAATAAAAGTGTTTTTTTTTTTTTAAGTGTAGCAATATTCAAGATTCAATAATTAAAATAGTCGTGTAAAGATTTCAGGTATATTAAAAAGCTACATACAATGTTTGTGCTGTGAATTCAGCACTAACAATGTCAACACACACATCTATGTATATATATATATATATATATATATATATATATATAGGTTGGTGCAAAAATAATGTCGTTTTCTCACATGTGAGGAAACGACATTATTTTTGCACCAACCTAATATAACAGCAGGCTACAGAAAGAAAGCCAATAAGAATGGAATCTAAAATAAGATTAAAAAAATTTGATGATGTAGTAGAAAACATCTAGTGTCATAAAGAGTTTGAGCAAAAAAATAAAAATAGAATGCCATTGATTTTTTTAAAAATCACTAGAAAACATAAATACAAAAAATTGCAATTGGTCATAATCAGTCAATGCAAATGTTGGCTGGTTGACACAAATCTACCAAGTGATTCCATTTCCCAAAACTGGAGATCTAAAATTTGAAAATATCTTTGAATTTCAAATAGATGGGCCCAGATTATTATTCTTTTTTAGATATAACCCCCACCCCCAAGAACTCAAGTGTGTACATAACAACTTCTATATGCTTGTACTGCCTTTTCTCTACTTAACTGTAATGATTTACTAACTAATATTTATGAACTTTCTTCACATCAGACATGTTCCCAGTACTTTTTTGCTGGAAAAGTTTAAAAAAATAAGCTCAAGCACCGGGATGGTGGGCGGGAGCATTCCTCCGCCCCCAGGCACTACCTCTTTTGGAGTGGTATGGTTTTATTGTCCACTACTCGAGACGTCTCCCGAAAGGAGAAGTGCCGAGGGAGTTTGAGCAATTTTTCCACTGTATTGCAGTTTGGACCCGCTTATTGCAGTTTGACGAGGCACATTGGGTAGCGACGTGGGCACACTGGAAAAAACAAAACAAAAACATATCAGCAGACGCATGTTCATTTCTATGGATATTTCAGATAAGAAAAAAAAAAGACTACATTCGCAGAAAATCAATTTAACGCCTTAACTTTAAAAACTTAAATTATGACGATGATTAATAATCTAATAATTATCAATTCCGTTTATAGAGAATCATGGCGATTGCAGACTGTGCTGGAATATCGTTCTTACTTACATTGTCTAAATTCTGATGGACATGTTGGGTTTTTTACTTTTAGCTTGATAAAGAAATTGATTTCCACAGTCATTCAAACAAAAAAATCATCGTATTGTTTTCTAAATTCTCCGTTAAAACTTGTTATATTGTTAGTGAAGCGTTTGTGAGAATTTCTTTGCACACAGTTCAACCCTGGCAGGGACAAGAAAGACATACAATGAAGAAGGCTTACCTTAAAAATTACAACAATTTTTATTGAATCCTTGCAAAAAAGGATTTGTCCTTTCTTGCCCCTGGGAACAGGGCGGGGTATTTCTCTGTGAGTAGGTAGTCTTCTACTTTAGTGGGACTCTATAGGTCTCTGCGAAGTAGAAGTTTGACTGTCGTCGAGATCACTGGTAAAGTTCTTCGTTGAAATTAAGCAGAGACAAGACAACGTCTGTAAAACATTACCACATTGGGTTGCTGAAAGAGTCATAGCCTAATTATTTAGGCTTGATTTTTTAGGGCGCCAAAGGCCCTGCAAAAATATTAAAAAATGCGTCTGGACATTTCCATGAAAATTGCAGCAACTAAAGTCGAAAGGGCACGAGCCGTCAAAAAATGCCCGCGAAAAACCCAAATCAAAATTCGACGAATGAAACTGTTGGTTACAACCCAGCCATTAGTAGCCTATCTTGCAGAATTTCTCACACGTTCTAGCCTCTCTAGTCTAAATCTACCTCTTCTATTGTTTTTACAAGACAAGAAGATGTATGTTTCAATAAGGAAAGCCAAATTGAATGGAGCCAAAAAATTGTGGGATATTTCTTTTCGTCTTAGAAAAAAAAATAATCCGCCACACACAAAGAGAACAATGTTGTGCCAAGAATTGTTTTATGAAAAAACTCTAGGTGAAAAATTAAAATAAATAAAAGATGATAAAAAATAAGGCACGATGTTTTCGATTATGCAAGCAAGCAAGTCAAATGCCAAACATAATCAGTGCATCATTTTTTTTTTTTTTTGGTAAGGATGCTTTTTTTTTTGTTTGTTCATTTGAGCAGATTTGGGGAGAGAGGACGGGCTGTGGACTTTTCAGCACACTCCCCTCGTGGATTTTATCACGAATAAAGGAAAGTGAAATCAATGAAAAAAAAACAACTTATTTTTATAGTAAAGGTTTAAGTAAAAGTTCCATTTTTTTTTTTTTTTTTATTGACGATTCTTTAACGTGATGTATTTCAATTTGAAATTTTCAAATGCATGAAAGTTCAAGTTTCATAATCGAAAGTTTTCATGTCTTATTTTTGTTTGATTTTTTTTTTCAAATGGTCACATTGTTCATAAGACAAAAAAAAATGACGTCTCTGTTTTTAGATTTACTCGTTTTCCCCGGTGATTGTGTTTTTTACGCCAATATTTCAAGTGGTGGTGGTGGGAATTTGCTCTCCTACAACAAAAAATAAAAAATATTTAATTTAAAGATCTTTGGTTTTTATCTGGGATCTAACATTAGCCCAATGAGGTATGGTATTTTGAAAATAGCATTTTCAAATTATGGTTGCAATCGTCTCCATTTCAAACTAAATTACAATTGTAAAAATATAGTACCACAATGACTTGCTTTGTAGATGAATTAATTACTGGTTGACGTATCCCACCAGTTCAATTTTTAGAGTCAAATATTTATTTTGTTTTCCCTTTTTATTACTTCTAAACTTTAGTCTGGCACAAGGCCACAAGAAAGGCTCGATTTCACGACAAATATTCTGTGAAGCGAGTTTGCTAAAAACCATTGCCATTTAAATACTGGTTACTCTCAAGCGTAAAACCCACGGAGTTTTAGCTAGTACTACGGACGCTTACTGAAGTGAATTATTTATGTTGTAAAAAAATTTATTAAAAATAAAGGTTTTGATAAAGTCAATTAAAAAAAAAAAATCAATAAAAAAACGAAAATAGTTTTATTTTCTTTATTAAATTTAAAATAATATTAAGAAAAGAAAACGCTAAGTATTTTTTTTAAACTTTAAAACAAATGAATTAAAACTTAAAAGTTTTTAGTTTACCTACATACATTTCACAAAGTCGGATTTTTAACCTTACTTCGCCTGACACAAGGCCACCACTTTTGGGAGTACTTGATACTCTGCTGGGCGTAGAAGCGGTGACTCTTTTTTTGCTTGACCATGCTTCAGACAGTTTTTAACTTCGGTGATTAAAAGCAAAAGCCTTTTTTGGTCTATGGTCTCGTAATCAATACCAGTTTCAGTTGTTGAGTATTGATTCGAAATCTCTCTCTAAAATAAATGAACGCATTTTTCTTACGACATCGAATAATCTCAAATTAAGTAGGGTTATCAATGTACGTGAACTTTGGTATCCATGTGATGAAACGTAATCAGGAGATATGTGATTTAACTTTTTAAAAGTAAATGTTTTACTGAAGGAAACAAACACATGATGTCTCAGTCTTCTAACCGAATCGGGTTATTGGAAGTGTTAAAAAAAGCCTCTATTCGTAAGGTTAAAAGATTTTTTTTATATTAATGTCATCATTTTGGAGTTTTTATTTTATTATATTTAACTTGGATTCCTTTGTTTTGGCAAATAGAACAAACAAACTTTTTCCGTTTGGATTGGAGAATCAATGGCAGCAAATCTTGCCATGGAGCAACGGTTAACAAGCCTCAAGCCTGTCTTGCAGAATCATTCACACGCGGTGTTCCATGCTATTTTAAATAAATGCTGTTATTAATTAGTGAACTAGTAAAAGTTGATTTTTCCCTTAAATCTTGAACTTCATTTTTATGGAATATTATTTTCCTTTAAAGTTTATTAGATTCAAAATCAAATCAATATTATTAATAATTAATTAGTAATTTGATAACAGAACTCATGCAATGTACTGTATAAGAAAAAAAATCAAAACTTCCAGTCAAGTTAAATAATGGCACAGTTAATTCTGAGATTTGGGGAAATTAAAACACGATCATCATTTTAACAACGATTTGATTTGAATTATTTAGCCTTTTAGTTCTAAAACTTATTTTTTTTTTATGACTTCGGATTCCCATTTGTTTGTGTGACGTTGTTATCGTCGCAGTTTGGCAAACGAACTAACTAACACTTTAGTAAGGGGAAATATAATGAGTGAAGCAATGAATTTTATGTTTGTTTTTTTTTCATGTGGAATTTGTTTGAGTAAGTTTCAGCACTTAATTGGTTCAATGAATTGAAAACCAAGAAAAAAATGATTGTTTTTACGAGTTTACCTATGGAACAGGAAGTAAAGGAAAGCGTTTGTAAGCATTATGTCCGATTATTCGCTCTAGTTGTAAAAAAAAAAAAGAGAAAAAACAATAGTAAAAACTTTTTTCATGCCACAAAGAAACAAGCCATAAGTATTATACTTAGACTACCTGGCAGATCATTGGCCGTGTTACACCTCTGTCACGGGCATCGTCACCTATTCCCAGCATTAAAAAAAAAAAATCATCATACATGTCAATTGCTTTTTAGGTTTTTTTACGCTACGCAAAGCGATTCATACAGAAAAGAAGACCCTTCAACAGTTCAACTTATCAAGTTTTTTTTTTTTTTAATTATTATTTGGACACACTACTTCAAAAATAGTTTTAGAAGATTTGGGTAGAACCACCAGATTTGTCTGGAGTGCAGAGTACCGTCCCAAGCTCTTTTAAAAGAATCAATATTCAATGACAATGTACACATTGAACTTTTACTTTTTTACTTATATAGCGAGTTTGAGCTTCACCAAGTGTCTCGCTACTCTAACTTTTTGTGCCAAACTAAAAAATACTTGTCAATACTTAAAAAAAATTAAAGATTAAGAATGGGCAGGGTATATGTTTTTTGTTAAAATCAAAGCATAGTTTCAGAACTTAAGAATTGTTTCAGGTTTTAAAAATTGCATTGATACAATTTGGCGGAGAGCCAAATTCATATACCAGAAATTTATGAGTAAAATAAAAGAAAAAAAAGAAAGGACACTTTTTAAATGTCAACTTTTTACCATTAACACTCACTTATGAAGAAAATCGAGAAGGAAGCAATTATGATCTTAAAAACGACAATCTGTTTCGTATTTCTTTAAAGCGCATTCCATTTTGTAGTTTTGGGCGTCTCTCAAGAGAATAGACACAAAGAAAGATTCACTTTCTTTGCTGGTACGACGTCATCTACATGAGTCATGTATGATCCCGCATATTACTCTTTTGCAAATTTTATTTATTTTTTGTTGACGAAAAAGTATATCGTGAAATTGTACAGATTCCTTAAGTTCTTTAGTTTTCTATCGTTCTCAAATTCTATAAAAGAAAAAAAAAACTTTCTATGGGCCAGCAATCCTTTTAAACGCGTAGATAATTCACTCCCCCTCCCATTCCGATAATTACGAATGTTTGTTTCGTGAGTGAAGACGACACATCCATTAGGGTAATTGAAAATATTTTAAAAGGCCAGAATTATTATGGCTTCGTTTATAGGGTCAGCATTTAAATCCACAGACTCGCAATTATTAACTAAATGTAATCGTAATATCACAATAAATGAAACATGTCCAAGCGTGAGGAGATCAGGAAATATTTTTTTTTCTTTTTACAGTACTCGTCACATGTCGAAAATGTCACTTGAAACATGTGGCTTCCGCTTTACACTAACGAATTATGAACAACGAAGGTATCTTTGTTATTAAGGAATAATAGAGCGAATGAAAGAATCTTAATTTTAAATTATAATTCAATTGTTTTTATGGTAAAAAAAAAAACACACACACATAAAACCGAATTATTGCGTGTTTTAGTTTTTGTTTTGAGGTTTGCCTAACACACTAAAACAGGGTTTGTGCATGTAACCAAAAAACTAAAAAGACAGTAGTTAGGTAAAAAAAAAAAAAAAAATGGAAACGAATTTTAACCTTTTCATTTTTTTTTGTTTAACTGAATCTGCATTTTGCGTAATTGGAAAAGAGACTGAAAAGAAATCGCTAACAACTCAAAATTATTCAGAAATGCTGTTCTGTTGTGTCTTTACAATAAAGTGATCACGTGACAAAATACATTCCGATTTTATGCTTACTGCTTTTTTTTTTTTTTTTTTTTTTTTTTTTTAAAAAAAAAAAAATACTGAATTGAGTTTTTTGTACTTACCAGTTAAATAAATAAATGATAAATGCATCGATTTTTTCTGGATTCTTGAACATTTAAGGAATACAAATGAATTTAAAAAAATATTTATATTATTGTTATTTAAAAAAAAAAAAAAAAAAAAAATTAATCTCTTTTGTATTTATCTTTTGTAATATTGCACAAACGGATATCGTGGATTTGACAAAAGAAAGGCTAAAAAAATTAATGCATTATTGCTATATAATTTGAAATCTTAAGAATTTCTGAAACATGCTTGCATGCACGTTTTAAATTTCCAAGAAAATTCGATTTTTTGTTTAATCGAATATTTCACAATCTTTATTGAGTTGCAACATTTTTTTTTTTTACTTCAGTTGTGGCATCACCTGATATATCGAACCCTAAACCGTAAAACGCATAAATACTTGTTGAAAACAACCAGGAAAAAAAAAAAAAAAAAAAACTGTGTGAGGGTCTTAGTAGCGAGAGAGAGCCTATATTTCTTGTGGTAAAAATGGAATGTTTTCAGTTGTCATGGATTCTTATTAGTCGACCCTTGCCAAGTATTCTGTTTGTAAAACCAAAAATATTTCCCTAACTTAGGATACTCCTCTCTAGACTAAAAAAAAAAAAAAATTTTCCCAAATCTTTTTTGATGGATATTCGCTAAAAGCTCCTAACTTTCCATTTTGAGTTTTTTTTTTATAGTTTAAGTTTAATATTTTTTGTTCCGCCCTTTCCTATTATTGTTTGTGCTTTTTATTCTAGTTTTGTTATATCCTCTTTTAATCGAATGTAACATTTTCCGGGGTGTTCAAACAACCAAGCACTTTGAGGGCACCTCAGAAATAATAATGACCAGCAGCGAAACTGAATTACGTCCCTTGCTATCAGTAGCAGCAGCAACTCTTCCTCTTACTCTTGGTCTCCATTCTAAGTTCCAGTGGTTTTGATTCGCAAATGATATAGTCGTTAGTTTTTTTTGGTCCCATCTGTCAAGGAAGAACTACAGGATATTTCTACAATAAAGGAGATACTATTCAACTGACGGTGTTGTTTGATACAAGGTCTAAAACGAAATCTAAAATAAAGAGGATAACAAATATATTATAAAGCAAAGTCGGCAGCTGCAACTGACTCACGTCTTGTTTTGTGCTGTCTTTGCTGTTACCGGCGCCATGTTGGATTGCTAATAATTTACTGATTGTCTCAAACACCCTCCTTGTCTACTAATAGCACACGCACATACATAGTGTATATATTTATATATGCAAATACAACACAAGTAAAGGTGTTTTAAATACAATAGTACATCTAACTTATTTTCCTGGTTTGATATTGTTTTTATTATACACTGAGAATATTTTATACCTCTTACCGATGCAGCCATGAGCTGGGGAATCGAACTGTGGGTGAGTGCCTTTATTTTATTTAAAAAAAAAAAAATCCATTTTACGTTTTTCTTTCAATGCTTTTATTTATTTATTTTTATTGATAGTGCATTTAAATAAAGGAATCATAGGAAACGAGTTGATTGTAAAACTAAAGCAGTAACATCTTTATTTTGTTTTCTGGGAATGTTTGCAGGCCTTACAAAAAGGGAAGGAAAATGGGTAAAGTCCTCTAAAATGGACAATAATGGGGAGGGTCTTTGTGCTTACTTCTGTATGAATTTAATCAGCTGGAAATGTGTATCAGAAAAAATAAAAACAGGATAAACAGCCAGGGTACATATTCGTAAATGTATTGTAAACCCTTACATTATTTTGATTAAAAATCAGGTTTTCTTTTGCATCCTTTCCCTTTTTGAAATATCCATTGAGTGAAGTGAACAAATACCGTCATCCCACTTTTTTTTTTTTTTTTAAGGATTCAAGTTGAACATACATAATCTATTCCCGATTTTGTCCGATATTTTTTCCTCTCATTGATACAAAAACTGACAATTATTTGTGGTTTTAATTAGCACTAAACAAATGTATTTATTTTAAGAAAAAAATTATTAGCTCTTTTCTTTACTCTTTATTTTTTAAACATTTTAAGTTTTCATACTTCTTTGAAAGGAAATTAAAAAAAAACACGTTTCTTTCAGTAGCGACCCCTTTTGTTTTTCTAAGGATTTCTCAAATTTCTTTTCTAAGGCGAAAATAACTTGATTAATGCATTTTTTTTTCCGAAGTAAGAATAAACTGTCAAGCTGTCATTAGTTAAGCTTTAATCTGCAGTAAAAAAGGAATTTAGGAACTGAACAGATATGGACGTAACCCCCGCTCCCTGTTTAAGGGTGCAACTGCTACTTCTTGTGATTTTTATTATTGTGTATTCTTGTTTCAGTCGATGTTAAAACGACAGAAAAAAGTGAAAAAAATCGTTATATTTTTCTATTCATTACACACAGCCTTTATTCAATTACATTTTCTAAACATGACAAATCTTGTTTTTATTTTCTCATTAATTTATTGTAACACCTGCAATTTGAAATAAAATAAAAAGCAATTTGTTCGCTTAATTTCATTTTGCACGGATTTCTTTTAAAAAGTAGAGTATTCAGTTCTGTTTTTTTTAGACATGGCGGGTGTTAAAACCTTCACACGTAAAATTGTAATTATTTAATTCTTTGTAGTAATAAATTATTTTCTTTGTCTTTATTTCTTCTCTCGGCTATAAAATCTTTTACAATTTATTGGCATTCAGGCCTAAATTATTTCTGAAACTTGTTTCATACACACTTAGTTCGTAAAGAAAGAATGTTGACCTCGTACTTACCACTGAATCTGCCATTAAATATAAAACTTAAAACACGTGTTTCTGTAAACACTGTTAACTGTAGTAAAATTGTTTAGTAAACAGCAAGGTTTTGAGATCCTCCTATAATGGTGGCAAGTAGAATTCTTACCTAGCAGATTACTTAGGCGCTATAGATGTTAATTAATAATTATGTACGTACATTGTAATGTACTACTTATATCGCGGCCGAGTAATTTTACTTTGCATGTGGAAAGAAAGTCATATAGGTTAATTCTTCACAACTAGTTTTTAACTACTCGTTAACACGTAGTTGTATATGACAGTTACTAATTCTAATGGAGAAAGTTTATATATCCAATTTAAATTTAAAAAAAAAAAAAAAAAAAAGCTGCTTATGAATCATTGTAGGAGCCATAGCGTGTTTTTTTTTTGTTTTGTTTTTTTGAGTGACATCTACTGGATTGAAAAGCACAATATCACTAGTATTGGCTAAAAATTGTAGCATATTTTGTCAATGGGAACATTTTGCTATTTTTCACTTCAGTATATCTACTTGCCAATCACGCACTTGCAGATCATTTACTAGTTAGTTGTAGTACCCGTAACTACTACTGTGTAGCAGTAGCCCACATACCAACAACTACACCTCTACGACTACATACACTTGGCAAGTGGAGCATACCCATGCCCAAGAGCCATTATTCAGCTTTGTAGTTATAGATAACAAAATATTTGCGGATTTCATTGTTATCAAGACATCACTATTAGATTCTCTTGATCGTCGTTAAAATTGAATACTTCCTTGCAACAGGTCTAGACTCTACTCTTCCTATAGTTTCACTGACTTTTTAACCCCACCATTCCTTTCTTTCACTACTGTGACTTCTAATCTGATCCTTTCGTGTTGTCTATCTTTCTTTTCCATTCATATTTTTTATTAATGAATGAATCTGTTCTGTACATGTTCCACCTCTAATAGTCACTTTCTTTCTAAACGGGAACAATATCCATGTATTTAAATAAAAATGAACCTTAAACGTCAATAGAAAAAACATTCACTAAAAATGCAAAACTTCCGACTTTGTCGGTTGAGGTGACTCAAGCAAGATTTTTCCGTGAAACTTAAAAAAAAGTAATGAAGCAACCGGAACCGCCTACGAGTCGTTAAGATTATATGTAAAATAAAAAAAAATGTATTGTAAATTACATCAGAGTAACAAGCAGGTTCTTTTAACGAAATCCTGTATGTTTATGTTTAACTTTGTCAATCTCCGGAATGTGTCCGGTTTCATTGTGTTCATGCTCTTTACATTTTATTTTATATTTGGCATTAAAAATTCTTTTTGAATGCTTTTTAGTCGTAGCAGTGGTGTGCTGATTGCATTTTTCTATCGGAAAGAGGAGCCTATATTATCTATAGAAACATTGCCTGCATTACCATACCAGAAAATATCAGCAGAATTATTATTGATCGCTTTCGTATGTGATTTCATTTAGTTGTAGTAGTAACGGATGTCTGTCTAGTTTCAATGCTTCCGAGAATTTTCTTCTTGGGTGATTCAATCACCGTGGTTTTGGGCCATTCATTCATTTTCTTTACTTACATTGTAACTATCATCATTATTTCATATTTTAAAAAAATACATTTTTCCTGTTCGTTCATTTTTCTTCATCTTATTGACGTTCAAAATTAATAGTTCTGTTAAAACCAGTATTTATCAGCAGAGTAGAGTATGTTTCACTTAAAAGGACACAAGACTTGCAGTGGACAAAGGAAGTTACTGCCCCAATTCGTGTAAAGCCTTTCTGGTTTACTGTATTCATTAGTCCAGACTAAATGTTCTGTTTTCTTCAAGAGAACTTTGTTTGGATACCGGATCAAATATGTCCTTAAATTGTGTGAAAACGTTATTAAAACAAAGGAAAATGCATTCACAGACTTTTCAGAGGATTTTTTTTAAATTGTCGAATAGAAATATATTGTTTCATTAGTTTTAATTTGTAATTACGGATGGATGACGTGAGGCCACACAATACCACCACCATTTAATTTTTCTTTATGGTCTTTCTTTTGTATCCATTTTGTGAAGATTGGCCCGGAGACGAAATATTGTCAAATTTTAGTGCGATGATGAGTCTTATTGGTATTTGGCTATTTTTAGTCTTTACTAAAAATTGTTAGGGTTTAGAAAACTTTATCCATTTAACATCGCTCTGGCTATATTAGCAGTTGATATAAAAGAATAATTAATATATATTGTGTAAATGGGCATATAGTCTGGCATTTTTACTTCATGTAGGAAAAGGTCAAATCAAGAATGTTGCAGCCTGTAGTTGTCAACCATTATTGGAGATTGAAATGAAATTTCTGGATTTTAGTAAATTTTGTCTTTTTACATTTCCGATTTATTACAATTGTGCTCAATAATTCTGTAAAATGTAATAATTTTCCTGATTTTCTTTTTGTTTATGCTACAGAATTATTACTAAAATTATTTTTAAAGGCTGCTAGTGCTAGTAGCTAGTTAAACAGAATCGGAATGATGATTCTATCTTCTTCCTTATTGGCAGTATCTTTTAGAAGTCATTGCTTTCATTCAATGCAATAGTGTATGTAACGAATGTTATAATTAGTAACTAATAAGTTTCGAAAGATTCGCTAAAAAAAAAAAAACTAGTATAAAAAAAAATATCAAACTTAATAACAGTTATAATTAAAATCTTTGTTTAAGACTAAGGAAAGACGAAAGGATTTTTTGAAAATTAAATATTTTTTTATCCTTTTTTTTTAAGTTTTACTTTTGTAGAACAATTATTTTTTTTCCTTGCGTCAGCCGGTGATAGAAAATTAGTATGGAAAATTTTAACGTCTTTTACGATTAAAAACATATTAATTTGGAAATTCTTGCAAAAAACAAATTGTCGGATTTTAATGAAACTTTCAGGACTTCACAAATTAATTCAATTTTAATTTTAGAAATGGTTCTTTTTTTCTTTTACTTACATGATACATCTGTTACCCACTCCCCTTTAATTTTATGAAATTCATTTTTAGTCATGAACATAAGTACATGGAGAATTTAAATCATGAATTTTTTTTTTTTTAACAGGATACCAAGTTAAAGAAAATCTCCTTTGAATCGTAAAATAAAAAATGCAATAAAACAGACATTATTTAATTAGGAAATTTTAAAAATGTTATGAATAAGATAATGGACATTATTGTCTTAAAAAAAAATCAATGAATAATGAATTTTTACTTTTAACTCGTTTTCAAATTTTAATTTTTTAATTTTTATTAGAATAAAATTTATAAAGTTTTTAAATCTTAAAAACATTCTGTATTGTACTGGTGAGGTGATATTGTTAAGTAAAAACTATAATAATTATAAATGGAAAAGCTTACTATTAGTATTAAATTACTTGAATATTTTCCTGAAGTTTTAAGATTACTAGGTAGTTAAATAATGTAAAAAAAAATCAACCATGTTTATATTTGTCAAGCAATTTTTACAGATGTTCCTGTAGAAAAAGTTCCCAAACATTGAAATAGTTGTCAACCCCTCATAAAACGCCCACCTCTGTTAAAAAATTATTTTCTGTAATATTTTTATTGTAAATTATTTCAAATATGATTAATTAAATTTTAAGTTGGTTTCAAAAATGTAATTTTATTTTTTTTAAAGATTCTTTAATAAAGTCTTTATTAAAGAATCTTTAAAAAAAATAAAATTCTTTAAAAATAAAATCTTTAAAAAAAATAAAATTCTCTTTATTATAAAGAGAATTACTTTGTGCTGACAGATTTGTAAAGATAACTAAAAAATGTTTAAAACTAATTTTTTTCTCTTTTTTTAATTAAAAAAAAAAAATTCCAATCAATTTAAGTTTTTGAAATACAGCAAAGTATTTTGCTTATTGGAAATATTAAATTTAATCTATTAGCTTAAAATTAAAACTAAAATAAAAGCTTTAACACTTTTCATTTTTAAAAATTAATGTTAAACCTTATGTAATGTCTGTCGTTGGAGGTATTTAGAAAATAAAATAATTCTTTGCAAATGATTTTAACAAATTATTCACAAATTATACTTTAGTGAGCCTTAATTCCATAGTTATGGTTAAGGAAAATCTGGTCAATTTTATACTTTTTTCAAGCTTTCATATGATTTGACTATAGGGAATTTATATTTATAATGCACTCAAAAATGGGAATTTTAATTTAAAAAAATCTATTGATAGAGCACTAATCAATTTCTAGTGCAATCACAATAATACTTTATTTAATATTTGTAAGTTATATAGGCTTGTAGCAAGAATGAATACATGCTAATCAAATGCTACTGTTATGTGGGAGGAAAGAGATCTCTGATCTTTTAACCTTGTAAAATATTGTCAATTAAAGACTTTTTAAATACCATTTCATTTTTTATCTTTTAATTTTGTAAAATGCTGTTTGAAATTAATATTGTAAGATAAAACTGAATATCAAGTGTTTTAAACTAATTTTCTTTGAGTCTGATTCAACAGTTAAAGATGCAAATGTAATTGATTTCCTAAAATGATCCAGTTGAATGAAAGTAGGTTTGACTTGTGGATGGGGAAAATCACTTAAGTTATAATTAGACTACTGTTAAATTAGGTTTAGTTGGTTGATTTTATGACCTGTCAAACCTTGTTTGGTTATTTTATGTCAAATTTCGTATGGAGCTCGCCAGTGAGGATTGAACTTGCTATTCAGTAGAAATGGTTAACCAAACTGGCTTTGTTAACGATTAACCCATGCCAAGGTGCCTTTGCTAAATTAGAAACAATAAAGATGGAAGCTAAAGTGTCAAATACACCAGTGTTGCTTTTCATTAATATGAAACTAAATTGGCTTCAATAATAAGCATTTTGTGTATTGACTGCTTTTCATGTGTGTAAACTGTAGAGATTTGAATAATAGTTTTGTGTTCTAGTAACTTTGAGTTACATTTTATGACCATCTGTTTGTTACTATATGGCACTTGTTAAAATCAGATCTGTACTCTTTTTCTTTATGGTAAATAGATAATTCATCAGCTACACAACATTGTTATACATTTGTTGACAATGAAATAGAGAAATTCCATGAATACTCCATTATACACTTACATTTTGGTAATGTTTTTCTTTAGATTCCTTCTTGAAGGTTGGATGCAGGTCAACATGATACATTACATGTGTGATAAGACACTGTATACCATTGTTAATTTAGTGCCTTGACTAGGATCACATATTTATATTCTTATAAAATGAGTGGATTGTTTAAAGGAGACAGCGTGGGGAAAATCTTTTGAGATGAGAAGTTTCCTTCTTTGTACTTACTTGTTATCTGATATCTTTGGGTAATTCTTAACTGCATGATCACCCATGTTTTAATTTCTTGTAAAGCTGATGGTAAGTGTCAGAAATAGTGATGCCAAAAGCTAAAAATGTAAGTTCAGTGCCTCGATATGAACATACTGACATAAGAGTTCTTTAAGATATAAGACGGAGGTTAGCTGATTTTTTTTTTTTTTTTTTTTTTTTGCCTTGAGATACTAGCTAGATTTTGAGATACAAGCAAATTTCAGTTAAGCATCCACTAGTTGGTGCAGCAAGCACCAAGCTTCAAGAGTATTCCCACTTGTAGTACACATGTTCACCTTGCTCTGAAAGGATCTCTGTTGTATTGTCTTTTTTTTCCCTGTTATTTTGCAAAATTCCTTTAGTTACACTATAGATCTGAAGGTACTAAGTGTAAAGATCAGTGGTGAAAAGCCGAAGCGTATGATTTCACTGGAGGTAAAGTGGGAAATTACAAACAAAAATATGAGGATAACGTATGAGTAATGGATTTTGCAGAGAAGCATGAGCATTCTACATCAACAATAAATAAAAAAAAAATTACAATATTAAAAAAAAAATGTTACAGTAATAAATGTAAATGTTTTAAAAAATTTTTAAATTAAGTGATAAAATTAATCTTTGGTATCATAGACTAGGATATCTGTTACTAGGCTATCTGTTGTCTCTTTCTTCTCTGCCAGTTGGCCTATGACTTGTCTGAACTTCATGGTTTAGTACAGTTTATTTCTTTACAATTTTTTTTTTTTTTTTTTTTATTGTTTGTAAACCAGATTTCTTATTTATTCACATGTTTTTGCTAGTAAAAAAAAAACCCACCAGTACAAAAATAGTGGTGATATTTAGGGGTCTGGAATGGATCTGAAATATTTCTGTTAATTTCAATGGGGAAAATTGATTTGTGTTACAAGCTCGGACTTGGAAGAAATTACTCTTATCTCAAGGCATTACTTTGATTGAATTTTTTTTTTTTTTCCTTCTCTGTGCACTAACTCTTGTCCCTTTGGCCTTTTTCTAAACTTATTTAACTGGTAGATATAAAGTAGAGAAAAATATTAAGATAGAAATGCTGGAAACAAAATATAACCAAGAAAAGGATTTAGTTTCTTAATCTTCTTCATACTTTTATTCTTAAGCTACGAATTAAATAGTGGAAACAAGTTTTCTCTATTGAATTCTGAAAGCTCTAGTTAATTTCTATTTAAGCAGGTTTTTTCAAATATTTTAAATATTTTACATCAAATATATGTAGGTTTGAAGGGAAGGTAAATTATGCTATAAACATACTAGTTGTATTTCTAGATATTTTTAACCATAGAATTGGGCTGAAATTTGTATTTACAAAGATACATTTTTCTAATACTACATTTTCTAATTAGAATAATTGATTAGATATAACATATTTAAAGTTTTTTAGTGCTTAAAAGTAAAACTTTGTCAAATATAAAATATTGATTTTTTTTTTTTTTTTTTTTTTTTTTTTTTTTTTATCATTTTACTTTGAAAAAAGTTTCTTGTGTTGATCCAGTTTCAAAGAAATCTACTCTGTTATTCTGGAATTTGGTAAAAGATTTTATTTTTCCAAATAGTGAAGGTAAATATAATTCTAAACACTTTAATTGTCAAGTAAATAGTACATTTTATTGTAATTATGTCTGATAGGTTACAAGTAGTTAGTTACTTCTTCCAGAAGTATGGGTTTAAAAAATTCTTGAGTAGCATTATTCTTTTTCTACCTAATTATGTATATCAAGTGAAGTATGCCTATATATGATAAAAATAGTTAATCCATCAATGAATTAAAATAGAACAGGAACTGTTTTCATTATAGGGTTCTAGAGTAAAACATACCTTTGTTAAATAAAAACTAGTAACTTTTAAAGTTTAGCAGAAATTTATTTTTCTGCACAATCTTAAAACAAATATCCCTTAACAGCTGAAAGTATACTAGATTTTATAGCATAAACTTATAACTGCAGGAATTATTTGCTATTGTGCTTTAATATTTATCAAGATATTCAAGTGTTTATTCAAGGTGGGTGGGGGTGTTGAAACATTGCTATACTTGAAGATTTTTGTCTTGTGCTTTATTACAATGCTATTAACAGTTTTCACAAAAAACAGTTTTGATAACTTTTTATAAAGAAAATATATGGTTATTCAAAACAGATATATACTGAATTTGAAGATATTTTTGCTTCAATTTGCATTACTCTTAAGGTTAACATTTCTTTCAACATTGTTGGCTACTTTCAATGAAATAACTACTACTACAACAATCATGTGAAATGCACTATCTTTGATTAATTTCATGCTAGATTAAGATACAGTAAAGAAAAAAATTGATGTCAGTTGCTAACAATCAGATTTTGGAAAAGTTTGCATAAATTTTGTACAGTTTGAAAATATTTTACTTGTGTAAATTAAAGGACAATCCTCATTTGACCAGACTTTTACATG
The DNA here is from genome assembly GCA_963932145.1 of Acanthosepion lycidas. Lineage (NCBI taxonomy): Eukaryota > Metazoa > Mollusca > Cephalopoda > Sepiida > Sepiidae > Acanthosepion > Acanthosepion lycidas. The sequence goes on from OZ010581.1 coordinate 29,943,489, forward strand.
CTAGAATAATTTTCTTAAAATTCTGTTGAAATTAATGAAAGATTTGTAAATTTTTATTACATTGGTGCATAAAATATTTTCTTTTTGCAGTTAAGTTTAATCTTTAAATGTAAACAATTTAAATTGTCATAATTTTTATCTTTTTGTAACTTAATTTTATATTTTAAGATTAGTTTTATAGACAAATTAAAAAAAATATACAGAATTTATAAAATTCTAAATGTTTTGTCATTTTGATTCATACTTGATGGGCACTTTAGTTAATTCTGTCTTTGAATACAGGAAAGTCAAGCAATTAATGTTTCATGTAATTTTAAAACTAGATTAAACATTGACTTCAAAACAAGATTTAAATTTCTCAATACAATTGTCTTGTTCTCATGGTGTGCTATTTGTGGTTTCACTAAATAATGCTAGTTTTCTTTTAAGCATCCTTCATAGGTGTTAGATTTATAATGAATATACAATCAGATTTTATAAAATGTTTTCTGTTTGTAATATATTGAGATATTGTAAAATTTGATAAATTTGAGATAATCAAATAGTTCATCTCAAATGTTAAAATGAAGTTTCTGCATTGTAAATCATTGGTTAGACTTGTAATTTGGGGGCAAAATTGAATTTAATCTTTTAATTGGTAGATAAATTTGAGTAAATTTTCTTGTGATAAAACTTGATTAATTGCCTTACATGAAAGTGAATTGAATTCATATTGAAAATGAGAAATGTTTATAAGAATGTTAATTTTATTTGCTTATCATAGCTAATTATTTTCTTGTTTATATATCTATTAAGCTTCATTTTTGCGCAGCTTGTATTAGATTTTTTTATCTTTGTAACTTGCAATATTTCAAATATTTTGATATAAAAGATGATTGACAATTGGATTTCAGAATTGATTTAATCATTAATTTTAGCTTATTGTTCATGATTTGAAAAGTCCTTTTTAGTCAGTTTGGATTACTGAATTTTTTTTTGTTTTCCTGTTAGCACAATAGAAATAATATGTGGTATATACAGTGCATTTTTTTTTTTTTTTAATATGGATTTTAAACCGTAGAACTAATTTTCTGAAACGTTGTAATAACAACACAAGTGGTACACTATATATATATATATATATATATATATATATATAAATAGTTTGAATAACTCTTAGAAGAACAAATTGAGCTTTTAGATTTAAGTTAATCTACTTGGCTGACTGAAAAAGATAACTTCTTAAAGCAGATTTGTCACCACTTGCTTACATAATTTCCCTCTAGCAGAGTATGTTCTCTTGAACATGAAACCACTAATTTTGTATCTATACATTAAATACTATACACTGATATACCAAAAGTCTACTTGTGTAGGTCACATGTAGTCCAGCAAAGTGTAGCAACTTGAAATAGCACTGATTACACAAGTCGTTAGAACTCTGGAGGGATGTTCAGTAATGCCATCTTGTTAGTTATCCACAGTTCCCTGATATTTGTAAGTTTCTGAAATGCTTCTCAAATTCTGGGCTACTTGGACCTCCTAACACAGTGCATTATCCTGTTGGAATGACCCATTGTTGTTACATAAAATTCATGAATAGATGTAAATGATTATGAAGCACTGTAGTGTAATGTTTTTAGGTAAACCAGAGGATCCAATCCATGACATGGGAACACATTATAGAGCTTGCAAAAAGATAACTTGTTAGAGCAGATTTATCTCAATAATCAACTTGGATTGGTAAAATATTACTTGTCAGATTATATATCAAGTTAATATCTAACCAGTAAGATAACCATATATAACAAAGATTTCTCGTTTTGGCTTTCTACCTAATTATCATGTATCACAAAGGAACTTAAATTTGAAACTTTATAGCTTCAGAATCACTGAATTTAAAGTATTGTAAGATTTATTCATTTTTTTCCAGCAAAACTAATTTTATTGATATACAAATCTCTGCGGTAAAGAATAGTGTAGGGAATGTCTAGAACTAATTCCAGATACTTTTGCTAATTGCTGCTTTCAATTAGTCTGATTTGGAGCAATTTTTGTTCAATCATTGCTTCTCCAGAAGCAGCTCCTAGACTTCCTTGCAGTCCCATCACAGCATCAGAATTAAAATTTTACACCTTTTTAACTATCAGGTTAATACAAAATTGTCTACTTATTTGGTGATCTGTTCAAACTTGTCTGGGTTTTTACGCAGCCATATTTGAGATATTGCACCATTTTATTTTATCAATTATTCCAGTCTTTAGAGAATCCATTATGGGGAAAGAAAACAATAAAAAAAAATTAAATTCTTTGGAAGCCTCTAAAACCTAGAAGAGTTTTTTGCTGAGAAAGATAAACACTTCTGGGATAATAAAAAGTTTCTTTAATGATAATAGAAAATAGTGAAACAAACTGGTAAAGGTTCTTCAAAGTTAACGTTGAAGATAAGTCTTTTATTACTGCCTCATAAATTGAATGAACTTTTTGGTTATTCCAATATATTATCAAGAATGATTTAAAAAAAAAAAAAATCCTAATATATTTTCAGGATCGTCTGACATTATTAGTACCATGAAAGCTTTTATAGCTTGGAAGACTTATGTTTATGCCATAGAGATTTTGAGAGGACATTTCCTTTGGTACAAAAATTGATATTCAATAACAATATTCAATTCATTTTGAAATATGACTGAGCTTATTTTATAAGTAGATAAAAATTTAATGGTTTGTAAATTTTAGTATTAACATTTTATTTATTTTTTATTTTTTTTGGTTTATATATTATAAATAGACCTGCAGCACTAATAAATATTTATAAAAAACCCAGAAAACATCAAAGTACTTGAAATAATGAGTAGTTTTAAAGCTGAATAGAATTTTTAAAGTTTTAATATATTTTATCGATATTATAAGATGCCTGAAATATTAAATAAAACTGTAAATCAACACTTAAATTTTAGAAATTTTAAATTATTAATATACATTTTTAAATAAAAAAAAAAAAAAAAAATGTATAGAGGTACCTATATTGCAATAAAAATAATTTCTCTTATGCTCTATTCCCATTTAATTATGATAATCTGTTTAATTAGATGTTTAAAAATTCAGTCTCAAATTTCTGATAAAGTTGATGGTAATGTTCTATTGAACAAGATTGTTTGTCAAAAAGTTTATACTTTCATGTAACTGCACTTTATGAATAATTACCTTAATAATTACTCTAATGCATGCTTGAAGTACAGTTAGTAAAAAGCATCTGTCTATATACATATATGCACTCACATATTTACATACTAATATTATGGATTTTGATCGATGAAAGCTAAACCAAACTAGTTCCATTCCATCATTGCCGATTAGACCCTGACCTACCACCAGTCATGATTAATGGATGTTCCCACAGGGAGACCCTGTGCCTTGAGTGACTATTGAGTCTGAAACTCAATCCAGACCAAGTAGAACTTGTACATCCAATCCATTGATAAAGATTCAGGAAAAATGGTTGGTTCCCTTTACTGCTCCAGCAAGTATCTGACTCCTTGTGCTATCTTCTACCTTTTTACAAGAGCCAGATAAGGTCTAAAATGAAGTACTGCTGTCATATTTGGGCAGGAACTTCCCAGTTCTCACTTTCCAATTATCAAAAAAAAAAAAGGTCCTTGTGGGGTGACAAATCATTTTCTGCCCTGCAACCCACCTCTCAGAGATGAGTTGTTGCAAACCTCTTACTGCTCTATCTTCCATGGAAAGCACTGAGACAAACTACATGCTTTAGTTCCATCAGTTTTAACCTCCATAGCCCGGATTTGCCATACTATGGACATTGTAGCAAACCACCTTCATTCCCTCTGTATTCCATTGGTGAGACGTTCCATTTAAGTAGCTTCTTCCCACAAACTATTACTCTGTGGAATTGATGCCCAGGAGGATGTTTTCCCAATCACTACAATCTTAACCTGTTCAAGTCTATGGTTAATCATTATCTTCCCCCACATATCTGCATAAACTGTACCTCTTACTCTGTAACCGTCTACCTTGAGTGGCTCCCGAACTTTGCATAGAACAACCCTCACTGTAAAAAGAAAAAGAAAATTCTATGCTTTGATATTGGTTGTTTCTAGGTTTTGTAGTATTTCCCAAATCCTAAATAATTTCTAGAAAATTACTCCTTGAAGATTGTTTATTTGAATTCTGAATTCAGTATTTCAAGTTGGTCTCCATATCTTTTGGCTGTTGGCTGTTTGATAATTTCTAAGGAAGCCATGATGCATCAAACCTCTTCTGTTCCACCCGACACAGTTGGGTTGTGCTTCTCATCCACATCCTTCCATCTATTTTAATGATATACAAAAAGCAATCAATTTCTTGTAGGAGTTTTAGTTCATCACTAATCAAATTGAACTCATTTATTAGGCTTTTTTTAATTAAATATTTCCAGTTCATACATTAAAGTTTGCATGTTCTCTGGAGATTTGGATTATTTTCTGTAAATGTTCATTGATCACTGAATTTAGACTACCAATCTTGGTTTTCTGAAGTGAAATCTTTGTTTGCAAACTTTTTAAAAACCAAAGACCTGATTTTTAATTCATTCTATTCACAGCTCTAGCTTCATTATAGTTTAGATTGCACTCTGTTTGCATATAAAATGGAAAAAAATAAAATTTTACTAAATGAACACACATCAATTAAAATATATATATATATATATATATATTATATATAAAAACTTATTAATGTTGAACAGCTTAATAATTACAATTCTAAAGTTTATATTGCAGCCAATGCTAGTTATTTTTACTGTGTATTTAAATTGTATATTTGATCTATCACTTCAAATATTGTATTATTTTGCCCAATGTGCTAACTTTTATATTTGATACTTAGTTTGAAATGCTAGGTATAATTAGGTTTTTCTACTTCCAAAAATTTGACCAATTGTTAAAACATCAAAATTAAAAAAAAAAAAAAAAAAAATTAATAATAGCTAATTTGGGTTAAGAACTTTTTGGCACCCACTTTTTGTACTAATTAATCATAAGTGATTAATTAATAAGAATCATGAAGTAATAGTTCAAGTATTGGTTTAAATTAATTTCTGGTGATTTATTCAATTTAGAACATGTTCATATATGCTTTTTGTAATTTTTAATGTAATTTTTATATGTTTAATAAAAAATTGATTTATACTCTCCTGAGTCCAAGATTAAAGAAACTAAATAAACCTAGGTGGATTATACATCAAGTTTTTACGAGTGAAAACTTGAAGTAAGAGTTTTAGGAGTAAAAACCTGGCTGAACTGGGACAACTGGCCTATTATTGTATTTTGTTTTTTATTCGAGTCTGGTGATTTGTGTGTCAGTTGACTAAAACAAATTCTGCATGGTTCTGAATTGCTGAGTTGCAGGATTACATTAGTGTATAATTGCATAAAAAAGCAAAAGCTTTTTTTCTACTTTGGCATTAAATAAGTCATTTTTTTTATTTCTTCTGTTATGAATAATATAATATTCTAGTCTTTTTGCATTTAGTTCTATCCTGAGATTGTTCAGGGAAAGTGTCCTGATACCTGGTTTACTGCAAGCTAAACAATTGCTTTATATATAACTTTATTAATACTTTATTAAGCTCCATTGCGAATGTTTGAATGAGGATGTTGAATGTCATCTGTCTTAACCTTTATGTAATGATAATTAGGAGTCTTGTTTAGTTAATCAAATTAGGAGTACACAACAATGTACTAACATGATGTTAGGGCTTTCAGTTAAAAAAAAAAAAAAGTAGGCTAAGAATGCTTGCTCATTTTGTCTTTGAAATCATTGATTTTCATTGAAATCTGCTGTACAGACATCAGCTGAATTATTGTGATGGACCTAATGTTGTACAGAAATGTGACATAAATAAATTTTAATTTTTGGAAAAAAGCTAATCGAATTGGCTTTAAATAAGCCTTATAAAATAAAATCCTATTGCACTTGACAGTCCTGTTTAAAATGTATACCTTTCTAATTTATATAGGTGTGATATGAAAAATTAGGACATAGATAATAGGAAACAAAATTCTACTTCCAAGTTATTAATGTAGTTCTTAAATTTCTTTTCTAGTAGTTTTTACTCATTGAAAAATCTCTTAACCATTTGATAACCTTACTCTGTTTTCATATTTACATTTTTAGAAAAGTTTTTCTAAACCTTTTTTAGCAGCTGGACTCTGTCAATTAGGCATTTCCTTGTAATTAGATGAAAGCAGCTGTTAGATCTCATCTCAACATCCTTTTCACTGCAACACTGTTACTAATCTAAATGTTTCCTTGAGCAGTTGATGGTCAGACTTTTATCAAAAAATGAATTATAAAATTGATTTTTGCAGACATTGAATTTGGTTTATGTAGTATAAATAACTAGCTTAGAAATTTTATCAGGTTAAAATTTCTAAAATATAGCTTTTTTTTTTTTTTTTTTTTTTTTTTTTTTTCTAAAACCATTAATAAAAATTAAACCAGAGTGATACCTATATATTAGGTTGGTACAAAAATATTGACGTAATAATGTTTTTTGACATATTTTTTAATGTCAAAAAACGACATTTTTACGTCATTATTTTTGCACCAACCTATAACATATTGCCTTGAATTAAGTCCATTTCTTTCTTAGCCTCATCATGTACTTGAGTGGCTAATGATTACTGAATGTTTTAATAGTTTATTCATATTCAAATATTACATTTGTAAATGTTCATCCTATATACCATCAGTAAAATAAATCATTTTTTATACTTTTAGGTTTATTTTAGGTATCAAATATTTGATTTCAGAATTAAATTTGAAACAAAATTGTTTTTAAAAAAAAAAAAAAAAAAAATAATTTAAATGAATCTGCAAGGGTTGCTTGATAGCTGTCATTAGGTATCCCAAAGTAAAAATTTTACAAAAAAACAAAACCCACTTTAATACAGATATTGAGAACTTGGCAAAATATAAAAAAAAGGGTACTAAATCTATCTTGGTAGCTCATTTAGCAACTAACTTATTAAAAGTTAAGTTTTTTTTTTTTTTTTTTTTTTTTTCTTTTTTCATCTTGTGTGCTATTGGGCCAGAATCCAAATCAACTGAGTATAACTGAAGATGCAGGCTTAAACGTAATATCATATAAGTTAGTCTTGAAATAAAATAAATATAATGCTAATGGAATCAATAATTATTAGATCAGGCCAGCCTAAATATTAAGAAAAATTGTGTTCTCATAAACATGACACAGAAGGGTACTTTTGACTGTTCATGTAGGTTTCCTTTCAACACTTAATTCCTTGCAACTTCTTGCTATGATTCATAATAGAACAAAGATATTTTATTTCAGTAGTGCATCAATAAAAAAAAAAATCATTTACACCATTAAAAAACAGTCAGAAGTGCAATCTGGCAAAAACAGGTAAAAAGTATACCATTCTAAATTTACCATAAAGTATGTTGGTGGTACATACCTGAAACTTCAAAACTTGACTAACTTTTGATTCAATAGAATTCTTTTTCTCCATAATAGGAATTGAAAATTTTGTGAAATTATGCCATTTTAAAAATGGGACAGTAATGACTACAAAACTTAAATTTGTTTCATGAAATGAATCATTAGTCAATCCTTCAAATAAGTGCTGATTGTAAAGCTTTAAACTCATTTAGCTTCAAACTAAAACCACTGAAATGAGTAAAAATACACTTCTAGGAACTGATGAAAAAATACTTTCAGGATAGTTGAAATGGTTCTTTGGCATTTCCTCTTCTAATGGTCATTTGCAATCTGAATTTGTTTATAAACCTCTGGTATAGTAAATATTCCTGGAACGCTCTATATATATCATCACTTGAAAGTGGAGGCCATTTGAAGTGGTTCTTCTATATAGTGCTTTTCCTTTGTTCCTTTAGAGGTTGAAATTAAGTTTGATTAAATGTTATCTCTGTGAAATGTCTGTTCTCTTCATCACAGGTTTTAAGAGTTGAATTTCTTTGGTATTTAATCCATTAAAGTTTTCAATTTAGAAATTTTTTGAAAGACAACTTCAAACCTTATAGCTCACTCACTAAATTGGCGAGTGCCTCTTTGTTTTAAAGATAGGACTATTTTGATATGTTTAGGGAAACGGCTTGAAGTGTAACATCTGAAAAAAGCACACCTATGAAATTGCCGGCTTAGAAAATATAAAAAAAAGCACTGTCATTGAAATAGCATAATTTAAACAGATATGGAATAACAAAATGATCATCACAAGAAAATTTATATCTCTTAGAAAGAGAAAGGATTTTGTTTACATACTAGTTTTGTGAAAATAGCCTTGAAAATAAGTTGAAATAAGAAATTTTTGATGTTTTGCACACTATACTAGGGCAGTTTGGAATACTATTACTAGCATTCTGTAATTCATTCTCTATTGGTTATTATTTCATCATGAAATTGAATATACCTACTGATGCAAATCTGTTTTAAAAAGATGTTAGTTTGACACTAAAAGAATTCTAGCCCTCCATTATGTTTAGTCAAGTCTTGTGGGTCAAGCTAAAAACTTTTCAGTATCTCCTTGTGTATTCTTTAAAAATAGCATTTAAATCAATTTTGTATGGTTTTGTACTGTGAAAAACTTAAAACTAATTTAAGCTTTTTATTTAGGTTTAGATTAAAGAAGTATTTTAAATATTGTTCTAATGCAAGTCACTTTGTATTTGTACCTTAATGTCTTAGTGAATGTTTTAATTAAAAATTTTAGATTGATATTTGTATACAACTTTAAAAATTGAATTAAACTAAGGTAGTTTTACATTTACAAAATAAAGTTAGAAATGTCTGTATTTTCTCTTCATGCAAATACTAAATGAAAAATATTCAAAGAATTTTTACAATTCAAATACAAATTTTCATTATACAAATTTCATTAATTTTCTGACTTGTATTTCAGTTTTATATTTCAGTGTACATGATACAAAAAAAAATCAAAACAAAAAAACTTGTAAATATAAAAAAGTCTAAAGATAGTATTTATGGTTAAATTAATTAAAAAAAAAAAAATGTTTGATTATGGAAAAGTTGCAAAAACAAATGTAAATAGCTGATGCAATGTTACTATATTTCTGCTAGTAATCTTATAAAATTTGACATCACCAGGAAAGAAACCATATTTTTTCCTAGAAATTGAAAAATTGTTTCAAACATTTAAAATATTTTTGAAGAACAATTCTGAAATCCATTTAGGGGTATATTTTTTGTTGAAAACAAAAATAAAGGCTTCCTTTGTTTCACATTTGTTAAAATCCTGATTTGAAAAGCGCACTTTGTAAGTTTTTAATGTCATATTCTGTCTTATGCCTAAAATAGCAGTCTGTGTTCAAGCCTAGATAAATATATTTTCAGAAGCTAATTTTCAAGATAAGCAAACCTGAGTAAACATTCAAAATAGCTACTTCAGTTGTAATGTTATAAGAAGAGTTTCTGAAGTTGGATTTTGTTTTAATAAAACAGGACAAAACAGTCAAATATAATGTTTTGGGTTTAATTTTGAAAGTATCCCTACTATTTCTCTCAAATGATTTAGCAAATTTTATAACTACTACTTTGAATGTTGTATGGTAGGTAACTTCATGTGAAAATGTTAATTCTTTTGGCTAAAGCATAAATATTAACAAGAAAATGACATTTAAATTTGGAAGGGATAACTGTAATTGTTGTTAAACAACTTAGGCATGTAGAGACAATGAAACCTATTTATAAATTTTTTTTTTTTTTTTTTTTTTTTTTTTTTTTGCTCAAAGTAGACATTTTGTGTGGTTGACCATTCATTTCTGAGTATGCTGGTCTGCTGAAGTGGCTAGCTAATCTCTGTTGCAGCTGTTGACAATATTTGTGTTTATGTTCAAAAATTGATATGGCAGCTCAATTCCAAAATGAAATAAACAAATCGCAAATACAAATTTGAAGATCCTGGGGCAGAAAGAAATGTCAAAATCATGAATTGTGAGTCCAATGTCAGAAATCCAATGCATGGTACAACAGTCACTCGCAAGTAGACAGACATAGATAGAAAAACTATGCCTAATTTGTGAATGCCAACTGCTTCTATTGATGGAACAATTTTTTCATTGGTCGACAGTTGAAGACAAACAGTATTAGCATAAACATGATGCATTTATGACAATACTTGTGACTGACTTATTTCTATCTTGGCTATTTTGTCTTCAGCATGTGATACAGAACACGCGTGCCTTTTTTTTCGGTAAATGACTTTCTCTTTCTCCACACTCCTCCTCATCACATTGGTGACAACCAAGGGTGGGTCTCTTAACCTTTGTACTTCTCAAAGGAAGAACTACCATCTCATCTCAATGAATTGCCTTTCAAAGGTACATCAGACATATTTCCACTAGGCTGAACATAGTTTCCTTTCGAGGTCGTAATAGAGCAGTGCTGCTCAAAGTGGTGGTCCGTGGACTGGTGCCAGTGTGCAAACCATCAGCTACTGGTACATGGCCAGTGTCCAGACCATGCTAAAGAATCATTTGAAGAATTGGTAGATGCCAGCCAAATGGTACACTGTCAGAGCCAGTGCTGTCAGAATTTGTACTCTCGTATCAAACATGTTTTACTCCTGTTAAAAACATATTTGTTTCATTGTCAGTGCATGGCTTAGTGTCTTGCTTATGTTTACTGTGGCTAGTCATATTACTTGAATCACTTGGGTCATTTTGGATAAAGGTGAAAGCAGAATATCCTGAGCCTAGTGAAATTGCTTTGAAAACTCTTCTATTTCCTTCAACATATCTCTGTAAAATTGGCTTCTCAACCATGAGTGTTATTAAGACATAGTACAGGAATAATATGGATATTCATTCTCTATTGTGCATGGCACTGTCCTCAATTGAACCACAACTGGATAAACTAACAAAGAAGCAGGCTCACCTTTCACACTAGTAAAGATTAAGATTATATAATTTTTGTTTTGTATTAATAAACTGCTTATTTTTTTATTACTTTTTATATTTTCATATTATTTTTTGCAAAATAAATGGGAGATTAAAAATAGTCAACTTTTCTTTATATTCATTATATATATCATTTCCAGTATAAATTAATATTACCACAAAATGTTACAGGTATGTGACACATTGAGAAAGAAAATGCCAGCCTGCCATATCAGATAGTTTGAGAAGCACTGTACTAGAGGCATCTCTTATTTTGACCAGTTCCTCATTGTTAGGGAACTCGTTGTCGACATCACTTGTTGATGTATTTGAACCAACAAAGTGGCACAGATCCCTCACATAGCATTGCATCGTATCAACAAAAATTATGCATGGGCTTCTAATCCCTGTGACACATCTCATTTGGTATTGAGTTGTACATCAGTTTGGAGTGGGGTGGGTTACACGCACATGGTCTCTTCGCTCATATGTCAATCAACCACGTTCTTGCTTTGGTGGAAGTTTTTTTTTTTTTTTGTTTTTTTTGTGCCTAGACTTTACGATGGTAAATCCCACTGGCGGACATGGTAGAAGCTGACATGTCATCTTTGAGCGTAATGTTGTGCCAATATACAGCTTCCATCACTGAGCATTATTCCTTGTGGCAATTTGTTTTATGCTTTAGTAGCAACATTAGCTACCCCATTGTTGGAGGGGATGTGCACACGGTGGAAATGGATATGAATTCCCCACTCATGGGAAATCAGTGTCATTGTTGGTGAGAAGTTCCACAGGAGACCCCCACCCTCTTCAAAAAATAAGGCCTTTAAATGATGATGCTGGATGCAATTGTTGCTAGATTGCAAATTAATAATAAATAATAATAAATAATCCAGTATTTGCATATGTTTGTCTTGTAAATGTAACTAATTTTTGTGAATTTACTTTTGTTTGTATTTTTCTTTGTAATCAGAAAATGAGTTTTAAATCCTTTTCCTTGAAAAAAAGGCCATAATGGTTCATTGTTATCATGTTGCAAAGAATTTCTTTTGTTTTATCTTTTATTATTTTAATCATTTTTGTGTCAAAGGCCACAGACCAAGAATTAAGAGGTCCACTTATTCAGATCAGCTGTGTAATGAAGTGGTTTATCCTGATATGAAATACTGGGACAGCTGTTTAAGTGGTTTATCATGATTGAGATGTTCAGACAATGCATTATAAATAGAAATAAACAATTTTGAAAATATTGTTAGTTTTCCTGTAGGTACCTCCACTTCGTTGCATATAAAACAGCATAACATGATGAAAAAAGGGACCCAAGCTCAATAAAAACAGTGTTGTCATTAAAAAGAGGAAAGACTAAAGTATTTTTTGTTTTTTGGAAATTTTTTTAACCCTTTCTAGCATATTAGAAATTTTGGTTAAAAATTTTGTTGGTGGCCGAACCAGAGGTGAAGCTTGTTTGTTTTATTTATTTTTGTGCTTTTTCTGGTGAAACACATGTTAATTTGGAAATTCTTGCAAAAATCAAATAATTGTTGGGTTTTAATGAAATTTTCAGGACATTCAGAAATGAATTTTATTTTATTTTTTTTTTTTTTTTTTTTTTTTTTTATATACTTGTTACCACCCACTTAATTTGAAACTTCAAGAAATTTTTAGAGCAGGGATTTATTTATTTATTTATTTTTTTTAAAGCAGGGCTCCTTGAAAGTAAATCAATTTTCTTTTGTAAAACAGTTGGCTCTTTCACCAAAAATCTGCTCTGAATTGTAAAATAAAAAATACAATAAAATTATCTAATTATTTAATTAGAAAAGCTTTTAATTGCTTCGATAAATAAGATTTATTAAGGACACTATTGTCTTAGGAAGAAAATTTTTTCGATAAATAATTTTTACAAGAATTGTTTTAATTTTTTTTTAAATTTTAATTAATTGATAATATTAAAATATTGTGGTTTGGTGATATGAAGTGAAAATTAATTTTATGAATCAAAAATTGAAAAGCTCACAATAGTTTTGAGCAAATATATTTTTTAAAATTTAAAAAAATAATTTTTAGTGTATAGAGCATTCCTAGTTTCTACCTATGGGAAGCTATACATGATATAATTCTTAAAAAGGTCACGGGATTTAAGTGCACTGTAATTTTTTTCACTTTCCTTGTTCAGTTCTGTTTCATCATTAATGTCTTTACAAATCATCCATTCAAAATTTCAAAGTAAGTTTTAAATTTAAAGAACTATAAAAATCTAATAATAAAATAAAAAATAACCATCATGATAGCAATAATAAAATACCATAACATTTCATAAATCGATTTTTTTTTTTTTTTTTTTTTTTTTTTAACCTGTATTTTGTCAGTTATTAAATTTTAAGAAAATTTTATATTTAAAATTTTATGTTTTTGTAAAGCATCTTCAAACATAACTAAAAGTCAGTAAAATTGATAATTGCTAATATTTTAATTTGTAAAAATTATTACGTAGTTAAAAATCAAAAAAATGTGTTCACTTAGATTTCGTAAATATGTCAATTCTGGTCATCCATATTAGCTGTCATCACTTCGTAACTCATCGGTGACGTTGATAATGTCAATAAAAACATGAGATAAAGAGGACATGTTAAGAAATGCTTGTATACTATATTTTTTTTTATGCTATGATTAAGTAATTGTTTCAAATCGGATTAATTTAACTTTAATTTTGCTAATTTCATTCAATATGTCAAACGTATATATATTTTATTTTTGGAAGATTTTTAAAATCGATAATTTTGTTTTGTTTACAAATTAAAATTAAGAAAATGGTTGCTTTTAAGAAAATTTTCTTAAATCGGCCAAAAAGTTAAGATTCTGATCTATATAATTTTTATTTAAAATGCACCAGAATATTTATTTACTGGAAATAATAAATTTAATCATTTAGCTTTCAATTAAAGCTAAAATGAAATCTTCAAGAATGCTTTTTTTCATTTTTAAAAATTAATTTTAAACTTTAGGTATCAAAAATTCAGTAGAGGTACCTATTTTCCTGCTATGCAGACTTTTTTCCTTATACAGGCACTCCCTATTGTTGGATAGTTAATAAATTCTTTTTATTTTCAATTACAATAAAACTTACATTGCAATATGAGTATTGAGTGTGTATAGATTTCATTTTATGTGTTGAATTTTCAGTTTTTAAGATCATTCTATTTGAATCTGATTTGGAAATTATCTTTAACCTTTTTTCTCTGGAGGAAACAGATTTCTATCACAGTTACATTATAAACACTTTGGTCACTTCAGAAATTCTTTGTTCCTGATACAATGTAACTAAGTACTACTGTCTGTGATATTTGAAGGGATATTAAATAATAATTTCCTCCAATTAAACCTATTTCTCAACACATTCTTGATTTATTGCATTTTTAAGTATTAGATGAAAACATTTTTATTCTGGATTTGTTTTCTTCTGGAAAAGATACAATTAATCAACATTTAGTTTCTTGGGAATTATGGACTTCTATTATTTCATCACAATTACTTATGTTAGTCAAGCTTAACTTTTTTTTTTTTTTTTTTTTTCTTTTTTATTTTTGAAATTTTCATGACCTTGGAAATAATGCTGACATTTTTTTGTTTTCTGACATTACCAAAAAGGCAAATCTATTTCAGTTTCTTAAATAGAACAGTAAATATATATTTCTCAGTTGTGGCTTTAAAGTTTTGACTTTTTGTAGGATAGTTTAGAAAATCTTTAGAAAATTTTCATTTATCTAAAGCAAATTGTTTTTCATACTTTGCTGATATCTTTTTAGTTTGAACCTTTAAAATTTTTTATTACTGATGAAACAAGTTAATATTAATTTAATTAATTTTTATTTCTTAAAATAGATTTCTTTATTACTACAGAATGTACAAACCTCCTGTAATTTCACTAATAATAAGCAACAATCCCAAGAGGTAAGAAACTGGAAGTGATAAGGATCATTATTCATTAAACTCTGAAGAGTATTTTGGTGCTTTAACCAGTAGTCTTAAACATTTCAGCTGTTATCTTTGATAGTTGTATCAGATAATGAATCAAAAATAAAACTGAAGGCATGTATGCTAAATGTTATTCTATTCAATTTCCACATTGAATTTGTTATAGTGTCTGAAATTATTTAGAAACTTCTTTATAATCTTTTACATACTTTCTAGAATAGGTATCATTTGTATGATATATATTTGATTAAATGAAATATAACAATAAAATGTTTGTATTTTTCTATTGTAAAAATGTTTCTATTTTCTTTTGGCCAAGTCTTGATATTTTAAAATTACTTAAAATCTTATGATTCAATTTTTTTATGGAGTTTTTGAGTGCTTCAGATTTTACAATATTAACTGGATATAGCATGATTAGTATACCGACTTTGACAATGTCAATTATCATCTCGTTTTCATCACTGACATTATTTTAAATAACTGAAATTTTGTATTCATTTTTTCACTTTTCTCTTTATTTCATGAAGTTGGTAAATGGTTGATGGGACAAGAAGTTTTAGCCAGGTAGATCTTAAGTGTATAGAATTTATCTACATCTAAACATAAAAATAAATACTATGATTTTCGTTAGATTTGCAATCAGTTCAGAAGCTATCCTATTCTCGGAGCATAGTAATTTTCTCATGTTAGAGACATTTTTGGTCAAGAAGAGAAATAAGTCGGGCTTGGAGATGGTGCCAGATTTAGGAATTTCAGTTATATATATATATATATATATATATATATATATATATATATATATATATATAACGATTGTGAAATTTATTAATGGTAGAAAGGAAACACTGTCTTGTTTAAATTAATCTGAGCCATCAGAGGAGTCTTCATATGATAAAAAAAAAAAAAAAGGAAATTTAAAAAAAATTCCACTTTTGATGAAACCTGTAGTGAATGGTAAAATAGCTATTCTACAGAAAGAACTTCTAATATTACCTGATTTATTTGCAAAACATTTAACTTCAACACTTACTACCTGATTTCTGTATTCCTTTTATAATTTACTTTTTTTATCATGGTTCTACTTTGCAGAGATAAGCTAGTTGTCAAACCGGTCTTATTTTCTGAATGATCCTCCCACAATTTTTGGGTGTTGTCACAATGTGAAGCAAAATATTTAACTCCCTCATCTTTGCTTTTTTTTTTTCCAGATAATTTTAGTTTTTTTTTTTTTATGTATGTATTACTGACATAAGCAAACTATCTGCCTTATTAAACTGGATTTTCTCATTGCACTTTCTCTTGTTCTCTGTTCAATTGATATTTAAGTGAGAAGAAATTGATTATAAGTAGTGAAACAGTTGATATTTACTAATAGATTTGGAAACTTAGATTTCCCCACTCAGCATCCAAACAAGCTTCTACAACTTTAATTTGTTGAAAATCCAGAGAGATCAAACTTATCCAATATCCTCTGAAATTCATATACTATGATTTATCAAAACATCATCTTGAATGTCCACTTTTCCAGATTTTGCATAAATGCAGGTGTTCTCCAAGGCTCTATCCTTGAACCTACATTGTTTCCGATTTTCATAAATGATCTTCCTGATCTTGTCAGTTCTTGGTATCTATATTGATGATTCAAGTATTTACTCCTGTCTCAATAGTAAGTGATTGGTTTGATAATGTCAGATTGGAAGCTGATCTCAAAAATGCCATACAATCTATTAAATGTGGTCAGGAGGGAGTTGTTAACTTTAACACCAGAATCTATCTTACATATTTATAAGTCTACCATTCATCTTTGCTTTGAATATTGCTGCCACATCTGGTTTGAAGCTCCTATATATTTAGAGATTCTTGATAAAATCCAAAAAAGAATCTGCAATGTTATTGGTTCTGACCTAGCTTCAGTCCCTTTCCCACCACCATAATGTAGCTTTCCTGTGCCTTTTCTATAAATACTTTAATAAAATAATTTTTCTGAACATTCTGCTATGGTACCTAGACTATGAATTAAGTGTAGTACTAGATTGATGGCAAGAGTTCAAATGGCTAGATGTAACTAAAGTTCTATGCTAACAGTTTTTTCTAACAAACTTCTCACTTATGGAACTCTGACTAGGAAGCAAGAAGCCAGAACAATCTTGACCTTCAAAAATTTAAATGCAATGTCAATTGTTATCTTCTGTCATCTTAATTCTAGTTGTTATTGTCCTCTTTCTTTAATAGTAGTTTTTCTCATATTCTCTAATGCTCAGTAACCCCTTGTGTCCTTGTGGTTTTATTGTCTTGCTTGGGGTGAAATGATTTAAAAAAAAAAAAAAAAAAAAAAATCTGTCACTAAAATATAGATTTAAAAAACAGCATTTAAGCATTATTTTCTTTATTTATTTTTTGTGTTCTATTTGTCTGCATGTAATTGATATGCTTGTGTAATTTCTGTCGTTGAATTGGATTTTTGCTGGACAAGCTTGACAAGTTTATTTTGATCTTTGTCACTATTTTACTTAAGCAACCATATGTATAAAATCTATATTTAGGTTTCTTTTTCGCTTTCATGTCATTTTTAACCAGATTACATGTCTGGTATCTTATTGAATATTTATGTTAAATGACAATTTACTTTTTATTGTTATAGTGTTTCTCTCTGAGAATTGAGATTAAAATGGAAATTTTTAAAGACTGGAGTTAGTTGAAAGATAAGTAGTAGTCTTTATATGATCACAGTTTTTTTCAGGTTGTCAACCAAAATGACACTGGAAGTGTTTCTCAATTTCTGTTGCAGTTGTCATGAAAATAATTTCTTTTGAAATGATTTGAGTACAATCAGTTCACATCAAGACCCTGTATTTTATAAAGTTTTACATTAATGCCTGCTTTATGAGACTTAGCAAGAAGAGTGGATTCTTGATTGTATTCAGAAAATTAAATTTGATTGACTCATAAGTGGAGGTGGTTAAAATAAATACAGTTTTAACAAATTAGAAAAGCCACTTACATTGGATTTTACAAGCTAGTGGTAAAATAACAAAAAACAATGGCACTAAGTCACTGAGGAAATGGTAAGTTCTGGAATTGTCAGGAAGGTCAGGATCTAGGAAAGGCTGCAGCTCCATCCAAGATGTCAGAATGTAAAAGATCTTGCTACTTCCTCTGGATACCTACACTACATTTCTCTTTTGTCTCCTTGTAATATCCAGATTGCAATAGACATACAAATTGACACATTGTATTCAACAGATTAAAACATCAGATTGTAATATCTTGATACTGATTGTTTCTCTTCTGTTCTTCCATGTGCAATTTCTGACCAGCTATTCTGAGGATTTAACTAGTAAAAGTCTCTGCAAGAATGTTCTATCTTTGTGTAAATCTTGGGGGTGTCTGAGCAAAAACAGCTTCCTTGTCGATCCCTTTTATTGCCAACTGTGGCTGTTGAGGGTCAAGGCAGAGATTTGGGTTTCATACAGGTGAAAAAAGAATTAAGAATGAAAATATGTTACTAAAAAAAATTTTTTTCTAGTAAATCAATCTGGAGTAAAAACTCATTCAAATATTAACCATTGACATGTACCTACTAGCACAGTAATTTTTGCTTTAGCCTGAATCAGTCAGTATTAAAATATTGCTTTTGTTTTATTGCATTTTCTGTACATTCATAATATACGACCCTGTTTCATAATGGTTATATTTGTATAACACTTCAGACACTAAATGTGAGGTATTATAGGACAATTCTGGTATTTGTGT
Organism: Acanthosepion lycidas; assembly: GCA_963932145.1. Lineage (NCBI taxonomy): Eukaryota > Metazoa > Mollusca > Cephalopoda > Sepiida > Sepiidae > Acanthosepion > Acanthosepion lycidas. Next base: position 29,962,140 of record OZ010581.1, read on the forward strand.
TTATTTGTTAAGTAGTCTTAACCTTTGCAAATTAAATATTATATTGAGATATGCTAGTAACTAGCTTATGTCACCTTGTTGGACTGCATTTAAGCTAGCTCCTGCAGAGAGCACTTGGTTGGGCCTTTGGCTTGTTCAGGAGTTTGAGAGTCCCTAAGTCTTTGCATCTTCTCGGTATTGGAAGCTCTCTTGGCTGCCATTTGATCTGGGTTTTTCATTTGTGTGGGACTTTCTTTTCCCTGCTGTAGCCTTTGCTCTTTTGATTGCAATCTGGTCTTCTGTTGGCAAAGATTTCTTTTTGTGAGGTATACTGCTGCTGTATGTGATAGGTAACAATAAACTACAGAAGAACTCTAAATTGATCATTACATTTAAGTATTACATTAATTACTTTTACCTTTTAAAAGTTCAATGATAATTCTTCTGCTGCCACTTAATTTAAAGACAATTTGATGTGTGTAGCTTTCTGTACAAGCAATTATTTTTATTTCATGGGTGACTGCTGATGGATTTTGCATTTAATTTTGATTATTCCCAAATTTATTTTCAAGTTATAAAAATTATACAAAAAAATTTGTTGCAAAAAATCACATAAGAAAGTTGTTGAAAGCAATCATAGTAATGAAAACTTGAGAAATCCAAAATTTCATTTACATGAGCTATTGAAAGTTAGTTCTGTCCCTTTTTAATTGAAAATGTGATACACTGACATTTGCATTTATTATATAAAAATGCTGAATTGTAACAGTTTAACAAATCTGTTTACAAACAGTTTATAATTCCGATTCTTCCATTTTAAAAATATTTCTAGCAAATTCTTAAATCTTACCTCCATCTACTTTTTTTAAAATACTTTTAACTATTTTCTCGGTATTTGGAAATCCAAAGAAAAGTTTTTCAACAAATTGCACACAAATAAAATGTACAAAACCAATGGAAATAAACATTGATTTGGTAACTGAAACGGTGAAGCCGAATATATCAACCTGTAAGTGACTAGCATTTTTCTATAGTTAAAAAGGGAGAGTATTCTGGAAATGAGTTACTGCCAAAGCTACTTGTTTTTGCAGTTTTACATCTACTGATACTTCCAAGGATTCTCTCTATGATTTGGAATGTAATTACAGAACACTCCTTAAATGATTTGCATATAACTACCATGTTGTTTTTCATGATGTTACTCAACCACAATATTAATTAGAATTTGTAAACTGATGCTTTAATAGAGTATTCTTGCTTGTAGAATAATATGAAGCTTTAACATATATTAAGAATAGTTAATTTTTTTTTCTTTTCCATCATATTTTTTTTGTTAAAGTTAATAGGTTTAGAAGAAATGCATTTTTTTTTTGTTTTCAATGTGAGCATAATATTGAATATATTGACATACAAATTTATCAACTCTGAAATATTTGTTTATATCGGATTCCAATAGTTTTTGGATATTATCACCTTAAGTGTATGGCATATGTAAAAATTGCTAGATTTCTTAAATGTTGCAAATGTTTTTGTTTGAAAACTGCAAAATTATTTTAACCAATAATATTAATTGCTATGTAATAATTTTGAATTTTTAGTATTGTAGATTCTCTTTTGAAAATTAAGTCTTGATGAATAAGAGCCTTAAACACACTGAATTCTGAACTGATTATGTAATTTTATTTTCTGACGTTTAGAAAATAGCAAAACTCCACTTAATAATTCTACTAAAGAGCTAACAGTGATACCTGACATTACTTAGGTCAAGTTTCCTTCCTTTTCTCTGTAGCACAATACAGTAACTTTGAAAGATTTTTAGAAAAAAAGGATTAAAGCTGTTTGATAATCAATGTAGTTTAAATGTACACACTTCAGGCTTTATATATTATATGGAAATCTAAGTTTAAGCAGCTCTGGTTTTATATTTCTTCAAGTGTTTTTTTTTCTTTACTTTCTTTTCTTTTTTTCATAATCATTTTCTGCTAAGCAATGTGAAAAAGCCACTAAGTTGCAAGGGCTTACTGAGTGAAAGAATGAGTAAGTGAAAAACATTAAAGAGAGAACAATAAATGAATAGGAATTAAACAGACATAAAATAACATTTAACATTGCTTTTAAATTTTTGAACATCTAAGTTAACTGGGAAGCAAGAGGGCAGAAAAGAGAGAGAAGAGACTGTTAGTATGTAACTTATGGAAGCCATTTGAACTGTAAAATGATGAGACCTTGCTGCCAATCTTGTACCATGCTTAAATTTGTAAGGTTGTACTATAGAAAACATCAGAACAATTATCATGAAAATATTTATAGAAAAGGGAAGTCATTATGACAGTGGGAAAGTGACTGGAGCTGAAATGCTAATTTAGATTACATTAACATAACAGATTCTTGGGATTTTATCAAGAATCTCTAAATATATAGAAATACCAAATCAGATATGGCAGTAATATTCAAGTTATTGATGGATGATAGATTTATAAATAGGTGGATACTGGGGCGGTGGGGAATTGTCTAGTATGATACAATGAACCAAATTTCCTTGCAAGCAGATCTAGCAATTGATTCAATGATTTTCATTTCATGTCAGCAGAAAACATTAGCCAGAGAAAGTGCCATGAGTCACCTTCCGGGAGGTTAGCATCAGCCATGCTGATAGACAAAAAAGGATCTTTACGACTATTAAAAGAGAGCAATTTTGTTTTGGAGGCATTAAAATGTGATAGACTGTACTATTACAGAGCTACCAGTAGTCACTAGAACCAAATTTGTTAAGGGCTATATGGTGCCTTATTCTGTTGGTGAACAAAAACAGCCTTTTTTGAGGACATGTTTATACTTATTATGAGTAGATAGAGAGGCAGCTGTTGTGATTGGAAGTACTATATAGGTGCAACCAGAAAAAAATATTCCTGTTGGCTAGTGTTGGTACAGGCAGGTATGAATCAGAGGATTGTTGTTTCACCTGGCATTTCAGAGAATGCACAAAAGCCTTGATGCTGGCTTTTACCCAAGAAGTGGCACAATTCTCAATATTTAAGAGATAACTTGAATTTTTAGAGGGCATTATTCTGTGACTTTACAAAATATATTTACTGCCATTTATTTAAAAAAAAACAAAAAAAACAGTTGAGTGTTGTGACAACCTGGTTTTGATAGGGTTTTGTTGTAGTTTTTATTTTGACCGTAGTTACATATTGATGTGCAGAGAATAACCATTTTTTTTCTCCTTTCACTCAAGATTTTCAAAATGTAAAGATTCAGAAGAGGTAATGACTGTATTCAAAGATGTTTTTAAAAGATTTTTATTTAAAATAAAATAAAAAAAAATTAAATATTGAAATTTATTTTCTCATTTGCCCCACATTTTTCATTTATTAATGAATGAATCAAATCATTCAAATTTCTCTTTGATTTTTCTCTTGCAATTAATACTCTAAGTAAATGTAGATAAAGGGCATACAGGAATTTTTTAGTATTTAAAGAATAGAATTTACATAATTTCAGTAATTGTTAATGCATATTTTGTTTTTTTTTACAAAACTAATTTACAGTTTTTCATTTGTTTTTTTTTTTTTTTTTTTTTTTTTTTTTTTTTTTTTTTATTCAATACAGTGTTTAATATTGTTTGTAAATAGTGATCCTTGCATTTTTAACCATAATGTGACCATTCAGTGCTAAAATTATTAAAGAAAAAAAAAAAATCCACATTTTATTTTAAAAATTTTTTATTTTTTTTTTTATTTATACAGGTTATAATTCAAAATAATTGTAACCTTGAAATTAACTCAAGTTTTGATGTTTTTAGCTTCTTTTTATTCTTCCTCTTTATAAAGTATTGAATATTCAGTGTTTAAATATTATCCTTTACTGATCTAAGGTGACTGGTAGAGGAATTTATTTGCCATTTGTTAGCAGTTAAATTGTGTTATCTCAATTGCCTCATTCAACTTGTTCTATGAATCTGGAAATTCATTGCCACCCCACTTCCCCACTTTAGCAGTTGCCAGGATGAGTGTCCTGTTAGCATCTTGTTTCCTGCCTTTTCTGCTTGTCTAGCTCTTCCCCTTCCTGTATGAACTTCTATGAGCGTAATCACGCACCTAACACTTTTTACTGTCACAATTAGCTGTTGAGCCACATGACATTTTGTTTTGTAAATGACTTGCTTGCTTCTAAGCATGTTTCTTTTAAATGTATTATAATGAAAGCGTGTATCAAAGTTCCAGCACATACAAAAGCTAATGATAATTTGTCATTGAAATAGTGCAAGGCTGTAATATCTTTATTTAAATGTCTTAACCTTTATTTCTATTGTGTAAACAATTGTCATGTAATCAACATACAAATCGTTTTTTGACTTTTAAGGAAATTAAGCTGAAACTTTTTACTGCATCTCCCTTTTCTATATTGCATTTGCTGTATCAATATTAACTTTATCTTTTTCTTTGTGTAATATTACTATTGCTGACAAAATGAAGTTCTTGAACACGTAGTTTCAATTTTACATTATTCCAATTGTAGCTCATGTCTAATCTTTCTTGAATAAAGCTAAGCACATAATACATGAATTTGCTTAAAACTGAGTTGTTAGAAATTAGTCATATGGAAAAGTAGATGGTGAAATATAACTCATGGTTATGAGTGTCAGCATTACTTTCCATTACTACAACTAAAAAAAAAAAAAAAAATGACTTTCCTATGCTTAAGAGACAAGAGAATATTACACATAGAATCTATTTACTGTTTTGTAACTGGAGGAATATTTCATTAAGAAATAAGATTTTACTAATTGTTTTGTTCGAGTTTATAGTTTATCACTTTGCAAGGATAAGAATTTAAATTTAATGGGGGTGCTATAAAGTTTGGGTTTTTGATCAGATTGTGGAAAGTGGGTCAGGCCTCTTCATACTTTAACAGAGAGACAATATGCACTTGGTAAGCTTAACATCTTGGTTATTGATAAAGTTTTAAAAGCTGTGTTATCTTGAAATTCTGAGAGAATTTTCATTTTTGATATATTTCAGATTAGTGTGCTTCATATATTGTAATCTTTGAAATCCTTGTCTAGTCTTTAATTTTCTTTTATTTTTTTTGTTTCATTATTTAGAGATTGATGATAAATTGTTTCTGAATGCAATATTTTTAAATATTCTATTTCTTAAGCAATTTTAAATGATATTGCCATAATTTTTTTTTTTTTTTTTTTTTTTTTTTTTTTTTCATATTTTTACAAAAATATTAGTATTCTGTATTTTGTTGATGTTTTCTCTCATTAGTTGTGCTTTCATGATTTTTTTTTTTTTTTTTCTTTTTTTTCATTTAACTTGTAAAACATTTATACTGTCACAATATTTACTCTAAAAACGGACCACTTTGCAAAAATAATCTGAGTGAGCAAAGTGTATTTTTTCTTGCAGGTTAATATTTGATATAAAGACATTGTGTAGATGCTGTCATATTTCTGAAAGTAAAGATAATTCAAAACCATTTCAATGTATTTTAGACATCACTTCTGTTTATTAGAGAATACACTAATAGAAAATATTTCGGATGATTTAAATTTCTTGTCAGAAATCATCCTAGTCATTCAACAGAAGAGAATTTGGATAACTTTTCATTTCTTTGATAAATTTCAATGCAATATTTCTGCCTTATGATCTTTTGATATTTCACATCTTATCTCCTATACAGCCTAATCAAGAATTATTAATAAATATGTTAAAAATATTAAAGGGACACTTGAAGTGATATGTTTTGTTATAAAGTTAAAGTTGTATTTTTTTTTTTTTTTTTTTTTTTTTTTTTTTATATCTGAAATACTACACCTAGAAAAATACATAAGGTTTTTTGTTAAGTTGGAAATGCAGCTGACCCACTTTGCTGTTTTTCTTCTCTTTAACACTGCTTGCCCTTCATGGGTGCTAGTTATATATTGATCTTTACTAAATGTCAGTTTTGGAGATATAGCAATAGTACTTTATTCACACTTAGAATTTTCATAGGGGTGTATGTAATGATTGCATAGCTGTTATAGCCTCATTCATTCATAAGAAAAAACAAAACAGGCTATCATTTGAATTTGTTTCATTTCTCACTAGACTGTTTATTTTTTTTTTCTCCACCCACTTGTTTATTTTAGAAATGAATAAAAGCACTCCAGAGTTTAGTTTAAAACTTTGTATTAACTGGTCACTTGAAATAAACAATATGTGGATATGTTTAGCTTGGTTTAACAAAAAATCCAACATATTGAGTTGGTATCAAGCTCAATAGTGATGACTTGTGACACTAGCTTGCTCCTGTGGCAGAGGTTGAATTATGTGCATGAATTTAAATTTTATATGACTGCTGCAGTAAAAATGTAGATCTATATTTAAATGCTGGCTACTGTTTCAATGAGCAACACATTAAGCAACCATGTTTTTTCTTCTATCAAAGATACAATGTCTATCTTACTTTTGCATGTACCTATTATTATTATTATTATTATTATTATTTGTATGCGTGACAATTTGTATATCTTCATTGAATCTAGTTTAATCAGCTAAATAATGAATTTAGAATGATTAAAATCTATTTGTTGTGTTATATTTAGTAATGTTAAACATAAAATCTCGCACATTATTTGGTTAGATAACTGAGGCATCATTGCAATTTGTTATTTTTAATGTTAACATCCTCTTTTTTTTTTTTTTTTTTTTTTTTTTTTGTTAGAAATTTTTCAGCAATTTTATGTGACAGTTTAATTCTTACATTGTAGATGTCTCTCTGAAATTGTTCTCCAATCATGGATGAGATCTTTGACAAGAACATTGCAGGGCTTCTATCATCAGATTTACATGAACAGGCTTCAGTTGATATGTTCATTTAATCATCAGAATGAAACGCAATATAAAAATTTGTCACCTTAGACAACAAAGATGATGGCTGCATAACATAGTGGGAATCTTATTATATATATATATATATATATATATATATATATATATATATAGTAAGAATGACTCTCGATAAAGCCAGATCAACTGAATATTGATTAAATTAAACCAACAACTGATCTGATAAACAATTTGAATAGTACTAAATTTGTATAGGGTGGGGTCTCTACCTATATCTCTGTTATAAACTTCAGTTCTGCTTCATATAATGTATACAATACTCCACTGATTTGCTTTCTTGTATTGCCTTGCATAATTCAGTATGGCAACCATCTCTATTGCCCTCAAATGCAAAGATTACTTTTAAAATTTTCATAAAATAAGAAGCATATTGTATAGTCAGTGTTTGGTTTACTCATACTTTGACGCTCCAGCATTTTCATCAGATTCAGTCGATATAGGTATTTGTGAAGCACAAGGCAACAAATGAGGATTAAACTTTACTACATTAGTAATGGCTTGTGAGACTAAACTATTGTTCTTGGGGTCTTTCAGTATATTTTCTGTCATAATTTTTTCCCTTAAATAATTGCATATACTCAAATATATTAGGTAGGCAATTTAATGAATAAATATTAAAAGGGCATTCTTTAATTTTTTTTTTATTTTTTTATTTTTTTTTAATAAAGATAAGCAAACGTGACGATTGTAAAGGTTTCTTTATCTCTTGTTTTACCATACTAATAAATTTTCCATATAGTATTTGATTATTTTGAACTAAAATTCTTTCTGTTGTGATTAGACATGTCATCTGAAAATATTTTTAGTCTTGGATATGTGATTATTCTTCCATAAGGTTTCTCTTAAGAATCCTGATAAGACTTATTTTTGTATCTCCTACATGCTTGCTAAATTTGCTGCTTCTTGCTGTTTGTAAGCTTTTTTTTTTTCCTCACTAACTAGCAGTTACTTCTTGCTCTGATAATTACTGTCTGCTTCCCATTACATATTTTGTTTACCATCATTTTTACCTGGTATAAGAATCTAGTTTATACTATCTACACACTTTCTCTGTTTCCAACTTCCCTCCTACGAATTGCATTCTTTTGCTGTAGCATCTCATAAATATTTGCTTGCAAGTGTCTTTTACTCCTGAATTGTAACTTGGTTATTTTATATATATATATATATATATAATATATATATATATAATATATATATATATATATATATATATATATATATATATATATATATATATATATGAGAGCAGGTTTTCTTTTGATTGCTTAGAAAATAGGTCAATTAATCATAAATACAAGGGGAGCATTATTCTTTTGAATAAGATTTTTTTACACTTCTAATAAAGCAATATTTTGTGTGAATCTTGTTATATTTAAGTGTTTTTAAACTTGCTGAAATTATTTTTTTTTTTTTTTTTTTTTTTTTAAGAATATCTTAAAGTACTTCGTGATGTCTCTTTTGTCATAACTGATGCTTTAAAATGTTTTTAACTATATGCTATATGCTTTCATTAAAAGTTTAATCTTTTTTTTTTTCTTTTATATTATGATAAACTTTAATGACTTTTTAAAATAAAATTTAAGAAAATATGCAAATACTTGTTACAATGAATAATTGTAGCCCATCAAGTTGAAGCCAGGTTTTGTGGGCGAGATATTTTACCAAATCATTGTATCTCTCCATATATGAAAACAAGACTTCAAATACTTTTTGGATAGATACTATTTTCAAAACAGCATTTCTATGATATACTTGCAAAAAGCAATTCTTAAACAGTTTGGCATTTGTGATAACTATATTGGATTGATGGTATATTGGGTTTCACTATTTTTTCTTCTTGTGTATATATATATATATATATATATATATATATATATATATATATATATATATAACAAAGGTAAAATATAATTTGAATTAATCTAACAGAAAAATAAGCTTTAACCCATAGTGGTAGACAATTATTTGTAGTAATATCCTTTGTATTTGATTCATGTGTATCAAGTATTTTACTTTCTATTTGTGTTCAATACCATTGAGATAATTTTGTTTTTATAAAGAGCTGAATTCAAAATTACTTAAACAGTTTAAATTCTTTATTCTTAATCTGTTTATTTTTAATTTAATCCATTTCTTAAAAATAATCCCTGTTTGTACATATTGGGAACAATATTGCTTTAAAGTGTTGTATGTAAATTAGCAATATATTAACATTTTTAAATTAAAAAATATTAACAATCATTTTTGATTACTACATCTCAGAATGCTTTTTAAGTGATAAATTAATGTAATTTAGTTATTGATAAATATTTGTTAGGGAAATTCAGTTTCAGTTCATTAAAATTCTATTGATTTTAACAAAAACTGAAGCTAGTCAAGTCTGACATTCTTTTAAAAATTGTAAAAAAAAAAAAAAAAAAAAAAAAAAAAAGTTTGAGAAACTCAAAAGAATAAACAAATCTAACCTGGAACAAGAAGCAAAAATACTTTTGTAGAAAAGCAACCCTTGAACTTTTTCCTTAGTTTCCTCTTCTAATTGACTTTTTATAAGTGCTGCCAGCAGAAATCTCTTGTGCCTTTCCTTCCTGTGTGAGAGTTCTTATTTTTTTCTATTAGTTCATCCTGACCTTTTTGATCAGAAGTTGGATAGTTTCCAGTAATGTGTATCCAAGAATGGTTTTCACAATTCTTAGGCACTTTGGTGAGAGAGAGGGGTAGTTGGAGAGATATAATAACTATCATCATTACAGCAGTGTGTGGGACTCTTTTCCTATTTCTTCTATTTTTTTTTTTATTTTTTTATGCTGCCAGTAATTACTACTAACCACTTTATCCTTGGCTTATGTTTACAATTATTATATGTAGCAAGAAATGTAACTTGAGAAATCAAATTACATTTGTCGATACCATTTTGTCTAAAGGCTTCTGACTTCCTGCTTATTACCTCTTATCATCCTACATATTGCATTTGCAAATAGTTCAATGATAATCTAAAACCTCATTATGAAGCTATAGAAAAAATTTATCCTTCACCACCTTCAATTTTTAGTAGTTTATAGATATTTTGACTAGTTTTCCTTTGTTTGATTTTCTTGCTTTTATCACCACTATTTTATTTTATTTTTTATTTTATTTTATTTTTTTTACCTTGGGGTATTAGAATAAACTATGGATAAAACTTGAATTCTTATCGTCTACCTCTGAAGTTAGTCCCTCATGAATAATACCTTCATGAATAAGATCTCTGTAGTAAAATAGAACCTAGATATCCCTAGACATTGATATCAGATGAAGAACAATTTACCCACATTGACTAAATAAAGTGTTCCCTTAGAAATTACCTGAAGGCCAGTGGGCACAAAATGTTGATAACAGCAATGATGAACACAATAGTCTGACTATAAGCAATGTAAACAAGGATAACATCTCCTCCCAGAAATTCAGACAGATTTGCTTTATCTTCAGCTTTTTGTACACAAATTTACACTTTACCATTGTTTACATTGTTAATGAAACCAAATTTATTAAAATTGGTATTTAAATACTTTCTTGGAGGTGCTTGTTTAGCTTTACATGATAGATGATATTGAATAATGAATTCATATCATTTCTCATTACAAATATTTTGTTTATTTTTTGTTTGACTGGCCCATTGGAAAAAAAGAAAGGCCCCTTTTCTCAGTAAGGGAATTGATTAATTGATGCATGAAAATGCCTGTCATATTGTAAATGTTTTATGGCTACAGATGACTGTAGAACCAAGATGGGAAGTTCTTCCACATATGGCATATTCTCCAGTTTTGTTATTTTGAGACTATCACTTGTATTTTGCTCCATGTAATATTCTTTGGTTATTGATTCCAACAAATTCCAGATAATAGATGACATTGGCAACTGTTGTGATGAGTGACCAATCAGGGTTGACCTCATAAGTTTGTTTATATTGAAAAGTGCAAGAATTGGTTATATGCAGACCTCAATGATGAAATTACAAAAACGAAGGTCTGAAAGATAAAATTACTGGTTTTTGCTCTATAGTGTATAGCTAATTTTTGGGTTCTTTCTAAAGCTCAATAGAAAATTGTGTATTGAATTTCATAGATTTTAATGATTCCTAATCTAAAGAAAAATAGCAATAAATAGATGTTTCTGGTTATATATAGTTATATTAATTTTATTTTAAATCACTTGTTATTTTGTTTCTCTATCTTGCTATCCACATTTGCAATACTCCATAATTTTAGCTTCCTTTTCAGGTTTTGTGCCCAAGTAATTGTTTACTATCTTGTTTCCAATCTTAGAGTTCATTATTTTTATTTTGTTAGAATAGATTAAAAATTTATTAAGTGAATTGGTTGGAAAGTTCAGTAATCAAAATGACCCTTTAAAAAAAAAATTAATTGGATTATATTTGAATAGCTAGGTCTGATATTGTTGATTTTAAACTGGTGTATTGATTGATACTAATGAAGATTTTGAAAGGTTTTTAAATTTGAAAATTATTTATTAGGGGACATTAAAGGATTGAGGATTTTAATTATGAATAGTTAAATAGATTTATCCTAATAAATGAAATTGTAAATAAAGTTTTTAATTATTTTTTTTCTTTTTGACTGTTATTAATATTGTTTTACATGAAATTTGTTTTACTTGTAATAACTTTGTAACTAAAATGTGCACCTAAACTTGTCAGATTTTTTAAATGAACGATGTATTTTATTGAATTAAACGAATGCCCAACTTGAACTCATTTTTATGAGTACTATCAGCACGTGCAAACTTTTCCCACAAATTTCAATCAACCTCATTTAATGGAACTAAAAATCAAGAGTGGGAGGGAAATTGTGTGCAGGTGTAATGTAAAAATCAGCCAAGAACACCACTAGTGTATTAGAATAGTTGAAGGAAAACCATTTAAGCAAGATGGTATTCAGTAAATAAAACAGACAATTGAAATTGTGGACAGTCATTTATCATAGGTCGTTATCTGCTCAAATAGATTAGCATAGGTGTGGAAATTGTCAAAATTTTGTTTGAACCACTTGCAATTCATGAGTAATTTCCATTCATGGTGTGGGAAGCAACTTGGAACATTGTTTTAAAGCAACTATTCTGTAGGAAAGGCTTTCACTAATGGTTGTTTATGCATAAACTACTTTTTTTTTTTTTTTTTTTTTTTTTTTTTTTTTTTTTTTTTTTTTTTTAAATAGTATACAGCTTCAAGCCATACAACCAAAAACTTGAGACTAGTAAGTTCCAAAAAGGTATTATGTGGCTGCCATGACTAAATCCACCCCCAAATCATTAAACACATCTGGATCATTTTTTATCATCAAATAAGGAAAAATATGCAGAAATCTCTGGCAAAAAAAGGCATTGTTTCAATGTGTACTGTTCCTATTTTTTTGAAGATAGCAGATCTGCTGTATTTGATGACTTAAAAAAATAAAAACATACAAATCTACTGATGACAGGTTTCCAAATTTTAATTTTCCTAATAAAATATTCTTACATATTTTACATAATTGATAAATGCTCTTGTTTGATAATTTATTTTTGTCATATCTGTATAGTTATGTGCCTCATTCCTTTATTTTTATTATTTTTTTTTTTTATTTTTTTTATTTTTTTTAGTGGTTTTTAATCCTATAGGAAGGTTGTTATTTCTTTTCAGAATCTAGACTTCCATAATTATGGGTCATTTTCCCCCTCCTCTTCAAATATTTGCCAAGCTAGTTTATACTAATGATGTTTTAATGATGCAAGAGATTTTTGTGTAACAACTTTCAAACAGTTTATAAAAAAAAAAAAAAAAAAATGGCAGGAAAATTGTCATTCAGCCAAAAATTACTCTGGCACTTGGCTCAGTGTGTCATGATTTCATATTCTTTCTGAACTGAATTGATGTTAGGTCATTGCAATTTTTTTTCTTGCATCTGATGTTGAATTTAGTTCAGGTAGTTTTCTGGCTATCAGTTGGGTTGTGGGTCTCTAATATTCATAGATATCATAAATATGCATATATTACTAAGTTCAGAGAATAATTAAAAAGTGATGTATTTTTCAACATAGTCTTTTTCAATGCACTTAACTTGATTCTTTATTGATCAAATAAATAGAACATACAGTTAAAATTTTAAACCAAAATGCAGCTTCTATCGTTGTATATTAATTGAATTTTATGACATCTTTATGTGAAATAAAATTGACTGCAATATTGGCATAAATAAAACAAGATATTTTTATAAATTTTGCACATCATTTTTTTTTCTTTCTTATATGATGTTTCTTTTTGTGTTCTATTCATTTATTGGTTGAAAAACAGAAAAATATTTCCAAACCAGATTTTTAGTTAGAAAGTTGGTAGTCCACCTATGCATGTTTTATTTTTAAATTGAAATTTGTGCACAATTGATTGTTAAAAATGACTCTTAGCTTCAGATTTGAAAATTATTCACCAGTTACTATCAGCAAATGTACATAAAATATGTACAAATTAATACTAAAATGTATAATGCTTTCCCCCAGAAGTAGATTTCTGTCTTAGTTCTTATACTCATGTCTGAAAAATACAACTTTGTTGTTCCCCCCCCCCCCCACTTACAACCCATATCAAGCTCCTATTGTTGCACTGAAGGACACCTCATTTTAAAATTGTCCACTTCATACTAATTTAAATTTTATTTTTTATTTTCATTTTTATTTATTTATTTTATATATTTTATTTTATTTTTTATTTATTTTTTTTTTTTTTTTGAAAGAAAGTAGTTTTAATTTTTTCTTTAAACTAAAATTGGACAATTTTGAAATAGAAAAAAAAAAAAAAAAAGTCCATGAAATTTAAAGCTGTCCATATATCATGGTTCTTTTTAACTAATAATTATTTAATCATTTTTCTAACATACACAAAGTGAAAGAATAAAGCAGAAATTTTAAATAAATTAAAAAATCTTTGAAAAGATTATGGATCTTGTCAAGATTATTGAACAGGTCCATGTTCAGAACAGTGAACCCAATTATCCTCATGTCAAGAACAACAAACCCTTGATAAAATGATTTATTTATTAAAAGCAATGTTGGAAATATAAATGAATTTGTTAATTGATAAATGAGCAATTAAAATAACATGTTCATTTTACATGAAAAAACAGTTAAAATAACTTATGAAAGGATATTGTATGGTGATTGCATTACAGAACCCTAATAATGCACGTGAACTGATTTAAATAACCTGGTAGAAAATGGTGTCTGCATCCGGGCCTTATGCTTTGCCCAGTATGCTTCTATATGTTGGATGTGTATGCCTGTCCATGGGTCAGCAAATTGCAAAGAGTGGTAGACAGTTCTGTGCTGTTATTTTGGATTATTCGCTATATCTCTGTAAGATCCATGTCTCCACTTTTTTCAATTATTGGCAAGGATGTCTTTTGGTTTGTATTAAAAGCACAATTCATTGATTTGAACTCGTGTCCCAGGTCCACCAAGTTTTATTATAGGATTAAGCTCATAATATTTCATGTACGCCTCTCTGAAAAAGTTGTAAAAATCCACTATTCGAGAACTTTCCTGTTCTTTCATTTCATTACACCAACAATGTGATATGAAACCACTGCTGTAATTTCATTTTTGATTTAGCAAAAAATGAGTCTCTTCTTATTGCTACATTTTATTTGTATTGGGAAGTCTTTCATTTGGTGCTTCCACACATAACTGTTCAGTGAGACACTGCACTTTGTTCAATTCATAAATGTATTACGAGAGTCACATTTTATTTCCTGTTAAATAAGTGTCATCCAATCGATCACTGGTAAGCTATACTTCCCAAGTAATGGCTTCACAACCTCTGTGAATTAATCTTGAGTGTTCCTGGATATTTGAATTAATAAATTAAAACCAGTATGTGAAAACTGCTATTGAAGCTTAAAGTTGTACCAAAATGTTCATTTTTTAGAATGGTGAACCTGATTATTCTCATGTAAAGAATAGCAAACCCTGTTGTGAATGGAGTTGCTAATCTTGACAAGATCCAAGGTTATTTATTTCTTCCAGGAATCCTCTCTTAAAAAAAAAAAAATGTATAGTTAATTAACTGTTAATTAAAATTAAATAGGCTTATTGGCATCTATATTTATGAAGCTGGTTATCTGCTTGTATGTGTACACTATTTTTTTTTTTTTTTTGTCTAACATACCATCTATATTGACAAACGTAGCAGTTTTTACTAAATACAAATTTATTTGCAAGTTTTACTTTAAATTGTTGAAAAAAAGCAAAATGCTATTGTGTATGTGTATGATCTTTATGTTCGATGTATATAATTGATTCAATTTTGATCCCTCTCAAACCTTTGTTCCTTTCTCCCATTCCTCTCTAATCTGATACTAACTCGGTTTTTTATTCTCCCTCGATCTCCCCTCCTCAGTCATTTGTTGAAATGAACATTTGTCACTCTTGGTAGTTTGGGTATACTCATATAACAGTAAATTGTCTTTTAGCACTGTAGCTAGTTCAGCTCAGAGGTTCACTCCTAATGTCTCCGCTTGAATTATGAATAAGTGGGGATTTGTTTTGCCCAATCTATATTTCATGTTAAACTATGGTATTCAAACGTTAATCAGTTTACATTAAAGCTAACAGTCACCTGATTAAAATGGCAGTATTTACTGCAAACTGCTTGCATGCAGATAGGAAATGAGTGAAACAAATCCACAAAAATAGAAAAAAGTTAGATGAGAATATTTTTCCCTACTAGATTTAATCTATACAGTGAAATTAGTAGGCCTACCAGGATTTATTTTTTTCTTAAAACATAAAATACATGGATAGATGATACCATGTTGATGGCAGATTCAGAAGGAATAGTGGGAAAATCTTAGACATGACAAAAGAAAGTAAGGAAAAAAAAAAAAAAAAAATTAACCATTTGTCGATAAGACAATGTATAGTTGTCAACACATAATGAAGTAGGTACAGAAACTTCTACATCTGGTTAATGTGGTTACAGACAATAGAAAAAGGCTGACATGTTGCAGGATCAAAATAGTAAATAAAATTATAAAATTTAAGCAGACATTGTATATAAGTACCAATTAAAGATTGGGGTAAGAGAGGTGGGGGGTTAAATGTAAGTATATGCATTAGGGAACTGACAGTAAGATATTTTCTATAAGTTTGAATATCCTATCAAAATAAAATTGAGCAGGGAATTAACATTTTTTTCCAAAACAAATTTACAAGAAATATGGCAAGATATATGTACAAATAAGTTAAATTTTTGGTCAGACAGTTTTGGCTAGCAAAAAATAAAAATATACATTTACACCTTAAAAAATGAACACATTTTTACATAAATGAAATTCAGTATGGAATAAACACCGAGACAAAGGAATATTAAATAAAACTTTTTTCCTCTCCACCACTGAAACTTCATCCATGTTACCTGACCTGACCATAATTGAAAAAAAGTAATTTTCAAATCCCTTTTATTATATTTTTCATGTTATAATTTCATTATTGGGATATTTTATTTATAAAGAAAAAAAAAACAAAACAAAAAAACAGTCAATTGTACTACATGTGTGTGGACATGGATAATTTCATGCACACCTGAAAATTCTAAGTTGGATTTTGGGTTTTTTTATGTTTATGATTTGAAATCACTTTCTTTTTTTTTTTTTTTTTTTTTTTTTAATTACCAGAGAAGTTCTTAGCATTTGAAACCACTTGACAGGGATCACAATGGTTTATTTGCAAATAGAACCTTACAAGACTTAAATATTTCATTATTTTTAGTACTACATAGTGGTACTATTTAATGGTAGAAAAGAAAATTGTTACATGCTCACATTTTAATATGGTTAAAAGAAAGATTTAATTCAGATGTAATTGACAAACTGATTTCAACAATGCTTGAAAATCCAAGTGTAAAAATTTTTTTTGCCAAACATTAGCTTTAGATGTTATTACAAAAAAAATGGTTCTGAACTCCTATACAATTTTTCATTTCAAACATTTACATGGAAATTTTCAGTTACAGAATAAAATCTTTTCATATATTTAATCACTGATGTATGTAGAAAGAATTTTGACATTCAATAATTAGTTGAAATTCTCTTTTTTTCAAATGGTGGTGAATTTGACTATTGACATTTTGTGTTGGATTTCATGGTTACAATTTCTAAGTGAAAGCAAATGTTTATGGTTTTATATCGGTTATATGCCATGTGTGATACACACTTAGGTGATTCTGTATCTTTTGATACATGACTGACTAAGCAGTAGTTTGCCATTTCTTTCTGCATTAGACCAGTTGCCATCCAAGGCTATAAAACCTGATCTGTCCTGCTATTTACCCATAGCTGGGAGGAGAAGAGGAGGATTCATACCCTTTCTCAAGGGTATTAGCATGTGAGTGAATGTAATGGATTCAACTGAAATTTGAACTTAGCTCTTGGATTCCTCAATCCGAGCTGTTATCCATTACTTCACCATACCTCCTTTTATACACTGTACCTGAACTTCTGTATTGTATTTTGATAAAAATCAGTGACAATACTCAAATTAACAATTTTGTTGACTTTAATCTTGTGAAAAACCACCAAGACCTATAGGTTTAAGTGTCTTGCATTATATTTTGCACAGCAAATGTGAAGATAGCTGTCATCAGTTATCTTTGATTTTTTTATAATAGCTTTTAATTTTAAAAATTTCTTTTTCTGTTGCATGTCTATGGTATTTAGTTAATTTTATCAATGATTGTAGGACTTGTGGGATCTTTCATTATTAAGCCTTTTTATATACTTTGAGTTATTTTTTCTGTTAACTAAAAATGTAATGTAGAGAAGAGCAAAATTGAAATAAAGTTTGTCTTGGAAAATTTTTGATATCATAGTTTGTTGCTTAAAGCTTAAATTTTAAGCATTGCTTTTCAGAAACCTGCTAATGGATTGTGGCATAATTGAAGGCGGAGCTGAAAATTGATCAACATAAATGCTTATGTGAACTCAAGTTATATATATATATTTCTTTTTTATTAAAATCTAATTTAAAAGCTTGAAATAAAAAGAACCAAATCTTAAATTTGATTTGCCATCTGTCAATTTATATAATAATTGGAGACATCTGTTGTTGTGTGTGTGTGTGTGTTTTTTTTTTGTTTTTTTTTTTTTAACATTTAAACACACACTTATGTGATTGTAAGAGATTCCATTTCAAACTTTAAAGAAAAATGTCTCTTTATGTACTGCAAACATTTTTATTAAAATCTTTTTACATTTTTTAAAAAATAATTTATGGATGTTTATATTTTTAAACGGTAATTATTAAAAGAAATCCTTAATTTTCTAAAATTCTTAACATTTGATTTTAAGAGAATTTGCATAAATAATGAATATTTTCAACTTTTTCCTGCATATCAGTTTCGAGACGTTAAATTTTTATTTATTGAAAGATGTACAACAGAAAAATGTAACATTTTGCTGTACTTCTTGCTTACCAAATTTTTATGAACACCTTTCAAATCTGATGAATTGTAGACCCCCCCCCCCCCTTTCTGCCTTTCAGTATTACTCAGAATTTAGAATCATTAATTCCCTGTCATAAAATCAATAGGTGGCTTTGATAGAATCCACATGCTTAACTAAAACTGAATTGTGATAGGGAACTTTAGATAAATGAAAGATGTAAATAATAGATATATTTCTGTAAACAAAGTAAAACTGGCTGATGTTCCCAAATGACTGCCAATCAGTTGTTAACTGGGACAAGAAATGGCTTGTTAATTTTAACCTTTTCAAAATAAAATTATCTTGATGATTATAGAAATTTTTTTGCCTTTCATCTGCATGGCTAAATACTAACCTTCAAGAGACTGATTCCTGTGCTTGGTATCCATGTTTTCCACTGTAATGATGTGGAATGATTATATTGAATCATTTGCTAGGTCTGCTGCTAGGAAATGTGTTGTGCTAGATAATTTTTCTTGCCAGAATACATCTTGCATGTTTATAAATTGAGCATTCTTCCATGCATTGAATGTTACTGCAAAATCTGGTTTGCTGCTCTTGCTATATATCTTGAGATTCTCAATAAAATCCAAAGACTATAATATTATCAGCCCTGACCTGGCATCTCAACTTCAGCCACTTTCTCACTGCTGTAAACTGTCATCTTTATAAATATTTTCATGGTAATTGTTCTAATGAGTGTTCCTCCTTAGTACTTTGACTGTTTGACTTTAAAGGTACTACTAGATTGGCAACTAGGTCCCCTAGTTTTACCATTGAAATATCTAGATGTAGCTACAAGTTATATTGTAATAGCTTATCTCGCACGTCTTGCCTGTGGGACTCTTCCACTTTCTTGATATTCTGCCACCTATGATATTTAAAAAAAAAACAAAAAAACAAATTAAATGAATTCTCAATTACCATTTTCTGTCTTCCTGAATTCTTTTCTTTTATTGTCCTTTCTCCTCATGTATTTCTTTTCACTCTCAGTAACTTGAATCTTTGTATATTTCTTTGTCTTGGTCATCGTTGACCTAAGCTTTCAGCTCATATGAGCCATCATCAAAGTTGTTATATGGACATACATACACATACATTATATATATATATATATATATATATATTAATGATTAATATTAGTAAAAGTTTGTCACTTAGCTGATTGATATTACCTTCACTATCCTGACTCCAGAGTTTTGTGGGTGGGCTTGTCCCTCCACTCATCAGGGGGGGGGGGGGTATCAGCAATTTACTGATGTTTTTTTTTTTTTATTATTTTCCTTTTATGTACATTTAACACTGTAACTTTTCTTGTCTGGTTTTCATTCTTTTCTGAAGTTGTTTAACTGTTATTTTTGCTTCATTATTTCCAATGTAATTGGAATTTAAAATTCCAAAGCTAGATTTAGAAGAAAAAAAAAATTTAAACTGAAAATATTAAAACTTGTTTTTATATTTATATATATATATATATATATATATATATATATATATAATAATAATTTAAAAAAAAAATAGGACCATTGTGATACAGATTTCAAAACTGGACTTGAATCCTAAAGTTTAATTTCAATATCAAAGTTAAAATTTAGAGTACTGTTTCATTCTGGAGTGATGTTTAGAATAATAACATCGCTTGAGAATGAAACAGCACTATAAATTTTAAGTTTAATATTGAAATTAAACTTTTTGAGTCAAGCTTTGAAATATAGTAATTTCTCTGTCGTGATGGAATCATATTTTAAAAAAAAATAAGCTCTACTTCTGTATCGAGCACATTTTTTTTTTTTTTTTTAATAAAAACAAATCCAAAAGAACTTTTGGATCATTAATCTAACTGTTCTTTTCTATTACATCAATATATGCACACACACATTTCTCAGATGTTATAAATACAATGCTCAATGTTATATAACAGAGCTATTAAGTATATATTAGTAAATATCCATAATATTCAATGCTGATAGCTTGACTCAGACTTTCATGCAAACCTGCAATCTTCAGGTACTGAATACATTCTGACCATTAGTGGTCAGAATGTATTCAGCACCTGAAGATTGCAGATTTGCTTGAAACTCAGTTGTTATCGATGTTGGAGATATATGCCTACGCATTGCAACTGGTGATGAGCTATTCTGTAATTTTCCAAAGGAAAAGTAAAATAAGTAGCATAAATTCCATTTTTTTTTTTTTTTCTTTTTTTAAATAGAAACTTGATATCTTATTTTCAAAGTCAGAAAGATTAATTTTGAGAAATATGAAATTGATGTGTGTAGTTACTAGTAAAAGCTGATGTTATTTTTATGCTTGATACCTTTTTGCTTTATTGTTTATTGGTAAATTTGACATCAGCTTAATGTTAAGTTCTGTAAGATTGAAAGTCTTTAGGTAACTATCTTCTTTACTACTAAGCCATATGATAAAACTCTTTTGAAACTGCTAAATTAAACTAAATAGAATTAATGGTTGAAAACTTGGTTCAGGCTTGTATGCTATCAGTTTTTGTTCCCTATTGTCTACAATTTTGATTTTAGAACCCTACTAACTATTTCTTTCTTTATTCCTTCTGATTTCAGGACCAGTATGATAATATATCAGGACACACGTTACGAGGAATTGAAGCATGTGAAAAATATTCACATTTCTTAAAAGAAAGATGTGCAATCGAATTGGAATATGCAGCAAAACTCAAGTAAGAAAAAAAATTATTTGCAAATTATGTGCTACTGTAATTTACTTAGTCTTTATTATTCAAATACTTTTAAAATAATTGTTCAAGTTTGTCTTATTCTTAGTCCAACTGAAAGCTTAAAAAGTTTATAACAGCATAGATCAAACTGTAATTGATTTGTAATACTAAAAAGGACTCATTAAATAGATATAACAAAAAAAAAATTCTTGAATGAAAATATATCCGTTCTTTTTTTCCTTTAATAATTTTTGTAAGTTTGAGCATGTCAAATTGTGTACAAAATATACCTGAAAATGTAATATGACTAGTATTCAGAATGTATTTGGTGGCTACAATAGCATTTTGTGTGCATTCATAGTATTTCCTACTTCAATAAAAATTTTAATTATATATTTTAAATTTAGTGGTATTTCAATCTTAGTTTTTTCTTTGGTTTTTTTTTTTTTTTTTTTTGTTTTTTGTTTCCCCCCCCCCCCCCCAAGTCCCTTTTCTGGGAAGGGAGTTGATTGATAATTTTGTTGCATGGGACAAGGATAGAAAATGTTACAAGTTTACAATAGTAAATTCTTGTAGTGTGTTAAGTGCTTAGTGGAAAACTCAATATATGTGATAACAATTACAATACAATAAAAACATCTACTGTTTTTAGCAGAAAAAGTCTATGGATGGTATAAAATTAATGTTTGAAGCACTGCAATTGACAAAAACTTTTTATGTATGATCTTTGTGTAACATGAATTTAGAAATTTTTTGTAAATATTTTTTGAGAATGTTGCAAAAAATTAAACATATTATTTGAAATATTAATAGAAATCTTGAATAGCTTTGTTTTAATTTAACTCCTTTCATAATTTGGGGATCTGGCAAATTTTTGATTTAAAAAAAAAAAAAAAAAAAAAAAAAAGTTTAATTTAGTGTACTTGCTTTATTCTGACATTGAACTAAAGTTAACTGCCTGAGAAAGTTTCTTTGCTTGAGGCAATCTGCATGTTCCTGGCACATTTTCATGTGTGTGCTCTGCTTGGCATTTGTAGTAGAACATTTCTCAGTGGGGTAGAGAATCTACTATTGTGCACAGGAATTCAAGTCAGTATTTACAGAAACTTTTACACTTTAGTGAAGAAACCCACAATGGCAATGAATCAAGAAATTTCAATGCTATCTCATGGTCTGTTTTATTTTATACTTATATGTAACCAATCAATAAATTGTAAGGAAATAATGGATAGACACTCTAGGAATGTTCATTGACAAATCAGAAATGAACCATTCTTTTGTATCAATCTAAATTGGGTCTTGACAATGAAAGTTAAACAAATGCTGATAGTCCATCTCTTAATATTCATATCAGTGTTAATAAGAATGTGACTAACAATGCTATTGATTAATTCATTGAAAGATACTTACTCATCTTAAGGTATTTAGACATCCACTATTTAGACAAAAAATGATTATATTGGCACTGTGCAACTTGATACACTATTAAATTTTTCAAATATATAAGCCAAGGAAATGGAAGAGTAGGAAAATAAAGTGAATCAGTTTAAAATTTTTCTTGATAAAAGGGAAATCAGATTCAACTGGAGAAGAAATAAACCAACTCCTCAAATACTAACCAAAGAACTAAAGCTTTCTGCAACTTGGAAGAATATGTGGTTGTAATAGTGCTTCTTGCTATCAGGATGCACCAATTTTGAAACTGTTTTGTTAAAAAAAAAAACAACTCTCGAACGATAAATTTACTCAAGAATAAATTAAACCAGTTCAAAAATATTTTCAACAGAACAGAAGATATTAGTATTGATTGTCAACCAGTGTCTTTCATGACTAGAGCTAGTAAAATCTAATTGATCACAGTATTTATGATAAACTACAGTAGAATATCAGCATAAAGCTTGCTCAAGTGTTCTACTGAAGTATACACTTATGGTTCTCCATTTTCTTTGCTGATAGATGAAATCCTCTACTCAAGTATCTCTTGATCCAGTGTGACATTTCAAGAATTATTGTGGCATCAACTTTTGATAATGGTAATGTTTTGAGTAGAAAAACAGCATAACAATGAGGTCTTCTCAGCATTCCAGAGGACATTACTACAGTAAAGATAGCTCTTTTTGTGCATCTATCACATGTAAATTTAGTATTGAATTTCAGGGATTTGCCAAACTGAAGAACTTCTAACTCAAGCTCGACATTAGTCCTTCAATAAATACCCAATAGCTATAATAAAAAAGGAAGAAAGTAGGCATTGAACAAACTAAACACTCTCCTATTGTCAATAATGGAAGAGGATCTACACATGTTCATTATGTTAATAGTTTGTAATTTTCTTCACATTATGATCCTAAGAGATGTTACTGCTGAATTGAATGATTTTTTTTTTTTTTTTTTTTTTTTTTTTTTTTTTTTTTTAAACAATGAGTATGATGATGATAACAGTGTAGGTATGTCCAGAATTTAAACATGTTGAATGTTGTCGTCCAAATCACAAGTAAAATAGTTATGAAATAGCCATCATTGCTTTGTTGAGTGTAAACATTCTTTTGTTTTTAGCCGAAAGATTTATTTTGGTTATCATATTTCTTGATTTAGCTTCTCTTGAATTACTCTATTGAACTACTCACTTATTGTAGTCTTGTTGGTCATAGTTATTTTTATGTCCTGTTGATACATTCTAATTTTATTAAATTTGTATAGGTGTTTTGCTGCTGTTTTTTAATAGAGGAAGGTATAGTTTATTTGCTACTTTACCTGGAGATTGAACTCTGTTTCTCTGAGTAGCGAGACTACTTCAGGAATGGGCTTCATTCATTGGTTGAGGCAATCTGAATGTGGTTGTCATATTTGTATATGTGTTCTTTCCTTGGTATATGTAGATGGACATTGTCAGTGGAGAAGGAAATGTTGCAAACAAGGAATAGTCAGTAGTAAAACTTTTACACTTCAAAGGAGAAACACAGAAGTTACATTTGATAATGAAATATTCTGAAACTTCTCTGCAAATTTAGAAATAAATTTAATGTTTACATTTTATTATTCATTCTTTACAAGTTTTAGTACATTGGTAACATTTTTGGCTTGTTTACTTGTGCAGAAGAATATTTGAATTCATTTATGTCACAAAAAAATAAGCTGTTTAATATAATTGCTTTACTATCTAATTAGGCTTGTTATTGTACACATGAAATTTACAAATGTTTTTTCTTTTCTACACACATTTTTTTTAATAGCAAAATTGGATTAATTAAAAAAACACTGAAGTATTTGAAAAGGTTAAATAAGTAAAAATAAACTTGATTTCTTAATTTCTGCTTGCTGATAATTAGTTTTTTTTTTTTTTTTTTCCTTTTTAAAAGTTAATCATATTGGTTTCATGATTTTTATTGATTTTCAATCATGAGAGCTTATTTGCTTAGCAATGCAGTATATTAGCTGAGCTAAACTATTTTCATTTATGTACTATATGTATGACTGGATTAGAAATTTATTGAGGCATTAAGATAAACTTTTTACAATGTTTTTCATGGAGTAAGTTTAGGTAGGAGATATCTGCAGTGGCTGTTCTGCTTCAATTAGAATAGATAATAATAATAATAATAATCATCTCCTTGACTTTTTTAATCATAGGGTGGATCTGAATGCAGAAGCCATACTCTTTTTCAGAATGGTCTATTAATGCCAGCCATCAGCAATTTTGGTACTGTCATACCTGTTCATTTTTTTGACATTGTCTAACCAGTTTTTGCGTCCTCTCCTACATCCACCTTCAACAGTACCTTGCATGATGGTCTTGCTCAGGCTGTCATGCTTTGTAATGTTCCAAACCATGCCATTTCTCTGTTTGACAGTGATGAGCGGAGGTTCCTGGTGTCCCATAAAACTTTCAACACTTTTATGCACAAACTTTTTCAGTTTTTGTTTCCAATAGAAAATGCCGAGTTTTCTCAATGCATTTGTTCTCAAACACTTAAATCCTTCTCTCTATCTGCCAGCAGTGTCCACGTTTCACATCCATATAGGAGAATAATCATAGAAATATTAAAAAAAAAACAAAATGTTAGGGCAATTTTGGTAGTTCAAACCTGCCATGCTGCCAAAACAGTAAAATATGTTATTGTTCAGAAATGGTTTCAATAAATTAATACATACATACATAGTAGTTTAAGAAAAAAATCTTTTAAAAGCTTGACTTTTTTTCTTTCAGTCAGATTGTGTTATCAATATCTTTATCATTGATTTTAGATGACATTCCCCCCCCCCCAAATGTTTCTATCAGTTTTAAGTAATTGTCCAAAACTTGTTGGATATGTATAGGATGTCTTAACCTATTTTTGTGCTCCCCTTCCTGTTCAGAAAGCCAATATCTGTTACCTTGATAAAAATTTTTTCCTACAATATATACTAGAAAACAACTCCACTAAATTATCTAAAAAAAAAAAAAAAAAAAAAAACTTATTGAAAGGACAACTTAATATTTTTTTCTTTTTTTTTTTTTTTGTCTTATTTAAAATTTTCATACAAGCATGAAATGATACTATTGACTTAATTAAACCTAATGGGTTAAATATCTTTGCCTTTCATAATAATCTTGGCATCTTTTTAATTTTGAAGGAAAATATTAATCCGTATAATTTGGCAGTATTTCACGTTTGTGGAGGTTTACTTGTTATTTCAGTGACTTATGTATTTCAAGGTTTATTTTATTCAAGCTATTGAAATGCTAACAAATTAATTTAGATGCCATATAGTGATGAAATAAGATAGTTTGGTATTTTAGAAAAAAAATGTAAATAGGTTTCAAAGAATTTTTAGAGCTTGTAATTTAAAATTCAATGCATAGTAGTGTAATGGATCTCAACTTGGAATGAGAAATTGGAATGCTGAGTTTGAATTCCAGTCAAGTTGATTACATTCACTTACTTGCAATTATCCTTTGAGAAGTACTTTATGACTACATCTCTTCTCTCTCCAGCTATTGGTAAATAGCAGGACAGACCGGAGCCATATAGCTTTGGTTGACAACCAGTCCAGGAGAATTCAAACCAGTGTGGTGAGAGTTGGTCTATGTCAAGTTATCTTGCTCTAGACACACCACTGCTCTTATGGCTGCAGTACATATGCCTTCCCTATGACCATAAGGAGTTACAGAACCTTGTGATTATGAATTTAAAATTACTCAAAGTAACTGGTCTTCTAATCTAAATTTTCTCAAATTGTATGTTTTATATAAGCCTTATCACCTGTGTACTTGTACATTTTTATAGGTTCTGTAAACTAATAAATACCTTGTTACAATCTTGATGCTTTATTTAATTTTTTTTTTTTTTTTTTTGTTACAATGACATTTTTGATTTTTTGTTGTTGCTTTATTTTTACTTTTTGTATTTAAATGTTTTTCCTTAGTTATCAGTACTTTCAGTAATTTATAAAGTTTTTTCTCTTTTTGTACTAGTTTTGATTCATTGAATAAATGTTTTTCTCCGTTGGGTGGGGGTTCTTTGAACATTTGCAGTGTTTCACCATTATTTTCTTTTTTGTAAAATATAAAACCAAGGAACTGTCGAGCTTATCAGCAACAGCAGTGTATTGGGCTTGGCAGATATTTAATCTTTGCTCTTTTCTCCTCTTCATTTCTGTAATATTCTTGTTCAAACAGTAGTGCAGTAGTCAAGATAATTAAATATCAGAGTTTGCAGTGTTATTTCCACATTTTTTTTAAAAAAATTTTTTATTTGATGTTGGTCTTGCATATATTACTAAATAAACGAAATGCCACATTATGGAGACATTTCTTTTTATTGGATTATAATTTAAATTGAAAACTTAAAACTTGAACTTTTAGTAAAATGTACATAATTTTTACCAATTAGAAATATTTACAACTTTAATTAGTATATAGAAAAGATAAAATGTGTCAGAGTAGAAGCTGTACCCCAAAATTTCAATGATTGTTCATTTGTTTTGGTTGGGTTAAACTTTTTAGCATCTTGTTTATTAAAACCAGAAAAATACTCAAGGTAAATCTTGTATAAGCAACCTTTTAATTTAAATGGCATGAAGAAAAATTTTTTTTTTTTTTGTAATAACTTGTATTGAATACTATTAAAATATTTTCATAGTAACAAAATAAAGATGGAGAGGAAAATTGAAAGTCATATAAAATGCCTTTAAAGGAGATAAATAGAAAAGATATTAATAGTAGTTGTTACTTATTAAGATAACAGAACATGTTAAATCTTCAGTATGAGTATCTATAATTTCTCTTTGGGTTTGTGTTCATAATAATGCCAATAATGAGTGTTTTCAAAATGTGTATATTTTATTGAAATCATTTTTTTGGTGTAGCTTGTCACTTTGAAGATTTATGTACTCAAATAGGTATGTTATAAATTTCTCTCCATTAGTATATTGCTAACATACAATAAAACAAAATACTAGGTCATTGTCATTAACTGAGCAGTTTGAATGCTGTGTAGTGAACTGATAAAAGAAAAAAAGTACCTTGTTTTCTTGTGATAGTAAACAAAAAAGAAAGTAGTAAAAGTAACATTACTAAAATTCTATTTCAAATTGACAACAATATTAGAAATTTTAGCAGTTTATACTTTGGGATTGTGATAACCAAAATGAAGATCATAATGCAATTCATGGGCATAAATCATTGAGACATCTATATGTGAATTTTTCAGGAAAAGGGCAGGCATTTGGTAAATCTGATATCATTTGCCATGTGTTGTTAATTTTCTAATTTTTCATTCCTCAAATTATTAGGTTGGTGCAAAAATAATGACGTAATAATGTCGTTTTTTGACGTTAAAAATGCGTAAAAAAACGACATTACGTCATTATTTTTGCACCAACCTAATATTACTTTGCATTGTTTTCAGGCATATTATTTCTAATTGTTTTGCTGCTA
Source organism: Acanthosepion lycidas (assembly GCA_963932145.1). Lineage (NCBI taxonomy): Eukaryota > Metazoa > Mollusca > Cephalopoda > Sepiida > Sepiidae > Acanthosepion > Acanthosepion lycidas. The sequence continues at coordinate 29,990,136 of OZ010581.1, forward strand.
TTTTATCTAGAAAAAATAAAACAAATACAAGCATATTATATGCAAATATCTTTGCATAGAACTATAAAAAGATTACAGCTGAGATAAAATACATGTAGCCATTAATGCAGATAAAATCAGAATGAATCCTACTGAATATATTAACAAATAACCTCACTGATTTTGTTGACACTTATGAAAAAAATCAGACATTTTAACATGCCTTAATATCTTATATATTCTCTCATTAAAGGCCTAGTATACTACTATATTGGTTCCATTATTCATGTTTATCAAATTTTTAAAATATTTTGTTTACCAAACTTATAACATGATTCCATTTATTTTTTTCAATCGAAATTTAACCTTCAATCTGTTTGCAGTTTGTTTTGGGTATATTATTTGCTAATATCTATCAATGGATTTTCCCCTTTCTCAATCCACTTCTCTCAGAACACATCTTAGTTTTGTTATTTCCTCTCTCTGCATTTGTGTGTCATTGCCAGTGGTAGTAGGTAACTGTTTCATTTGCTCTTCCCCTTTGAAAACTATTGATTCCTCCCCCTTCAACTTGCTTGAATTAACAAAAACTGTTGTATATGTATGGAAGCCTTTGCATATTATAAATGATCAATATTATGTCATGACTTAACTGCAGTAAACTGTGGAGCCAACAGAGTTAGTGGCCAGCAACTTCAATGTACAACTTTAAGTCAAGGTTAATATTTGACACCCACCTCCCAATATTTAGTGATAAATAGACTGCAGTGAATGTCTGCACTACTGTCATTACAACTTTCACTACTGCTGCTACTTTAGTAGCAGCTGTTCTATTATATTCATTGTATCTCATTGAAGCTGTTTCCTTCAATTTTTTTTTTTGTTTTTTTTTTTTGTTTTAATTTTTTTTCCGTTTTCCTTGGTCTTCTTTTATTTTAAAGACTATTTGTTAACATTGCATTATATCTGATCAATCTTTAATTTGATCTAATCCAATATGAGTATTGCTTTGAGCATCCTTTTCATTTTACTAAAGCCCATATGTGAGTTTTTGTACACTGAAGATGCAGACAGTTCTTGACCTTATCACCAGGATTGCTACTTTAGGCTTTTCTATCTTCATTCTCAATGTCTTACTGATGTTGAACTTTGTGCTAATGAGCATTAGGAATTTTTAATTACTAACGCTTATCTGCTTATTAATAGGATAATGATTTGTGTTTGTTCATTTTGGTCTATTGTTTTATTTCCTATTGCTAAATCTACTTTTGCTGATAAATGCGTGTCAGTTACTATGTTAAATTTATATTATAGCTTTTCTTTTATTCTAAGATAAAAATTTTTCCTATTGTTTAATGTCAACTTCACCAAATTGGAAATGTTGTTTCACTATTATTATTACTGCTTTTAATTTTATTTTTATATTCATTTTGTTCATGTAGATTTTGGGATTTTTTTTTTTTTTTCTTCATGGCTTTTACTAACAGTTGTAATCATTTTGAAACTCTTTAAGATCGGTCAAATTTTAAATATACTGCTGTGGTAGATTAATGATAGAGAAACTTGAATTTTGTCTAATTCAGATAAATTAAAAATAATTTATTGTATTTACATACAACTTTTTGTTTTAATTATTGCAATTTTATGTGAATTTTCATACTATATTTATAAATGTATATACTGTAAATTGAGGCTGAAAAATAAAGATTTAAATAATAGACCCTTTCTCGTAAGGGTGACTGATGACGAGTGAATAACAGTGCACCTAATTTGCTGCTGCCTTCTAATAAATAAATAACCAATTGCTAATGTCAGTAGTTTGGAAATGGTGCAGTTGACTACCTTTTTTTGGGGTGGGGGTGCTATCTATTAGTAAAAAATAAACTTTAGATTATGCTGTTATGTACTTTAAATTTTTTTTTTTTTAACTATAAGATATACAATTATTCACTAGATAAGTTTTGTGTTCTGTTGTAGTTATATCTAATTCATGAAGGATTAAAAAAAATCATTTTCTTTTGGAATTAAATGAAGACAATTTAAATTTTGCTAAAAAAAATTAAAGTATAATTATGTAGTCTTCAAAATAGTTAAATTTTGAACTTTTTTTATAGAAAAGGTATAAAATAAAATGCATATTTAGACTTAATTTCGTAGCTTTTTGAGAAAAAAAAACAAAAAAAAATGAATGCATTTTTACAGATAGACAACTTGTTTTATTTTTAAGTTATCTTTTTTCCAAATTTAAAAAGCTACTGAAAATATAAATTAATTATAAATGCTTATATGCCTTATTCAGTCCAGTATCCTCATCTTGTTTGCTATATTCAGTGTTTTAGCTGTTGTTCCTTTATGAGTATAACAACTGAGATGAATATGCTAGTCATAATAATGAACCATTTAATAATTCCTCATCTCAAAAATTTTGATATAACTTATTTAACTTAGTAGTATGAGTAACATGTTATCATTTGGTGGTTTTTATGCATTCTATAGCTTGTCTATACTAATCCGGATTTTTTTTTTTTTTTTTTTTTTTTTCTTAGCTATTAAAGTAATGATTTTTGCCATAAGCATCTATATTAGAGATCAGCATATCTTTCAAGACCTTGGGTATAAGTAGATTGGTATGTTGAAATATTAACCTTGATGTTGTTCCTTGTACTTACATACTGATTGCATAAAATTGAGTCTTAACCAAGCCAAACTTTTTCATTATATTGTCATTATATATATATATATATATATATATATATATATATATATATATATGACTATATTCTTGTAAGAATAGAATTTAAAAAAAAAATAAAAATAGACCCTAAAAATGTTTTTGTTAATAATTATTTTACCATATTTTATAATAATCAGAATTTTTACTTCTTGGGCAATACTGAAAACATTTTTCTAGTTATTCTTTGTGCACCAGATACAATATGTGAATTAGAAGTATCATTTTTTTTTCTTTTCCAATATGTCATCTAAATGGACTTAGCTGGAATAAACATTCCTGTCAATTTTTATGAAAAAAAAAATATCATCTGTCTATATTTCTGAGATGTGGTATTGTAACTATTTACATTGTTTGGACTGTTGTCCTCATCTTTACTGTCATGTTCATGATGTTTCAGCCTCCGTATGCTCCAGCCATCTTTAGGTAATATTTGTTGGGATTTCAAACTGAATTCTTTATTTAGTTCATGAGGGTGGATTGTTCTAATTCCAAATACCATTCCTTTAGATATCAGTTTTAGTTAATTTGCCATGATAGCTCTCCAAGTTTTTCTCTCCACTAAGGCTAGAGATTGAACTTACAACTTTGGATCAAGGTAATTTTTGAATCGATCAACCAATGCTTTTATCTACTATAAAAGATAATCAATATCTTCTATCTTCTTGAACTATGTTCCTTTATTGTTCTGTTCTTCACTTCTCACTAAAGTCTTATTTTATTTTGCTCCTTATAACCCCCTGCATCTTGGTAGCATTAGCACCTTGCTTAGGCACAGAAACCAAGTAATTATTAAAGATTAGACCTTACTCAATAAGTGTTGAATTTTTGTGGTATTTTATCCACTAAAGTTTTCAGTTTGTGAAAGACAACTTCAAACCTTATTGTTAACCCACCAAATTGACTAGCATCCTTTTTTCTTGATGTTGGGACTATTTTGATATTATGTGTAGGGAGATACAACTCTGAGCACAAGATGAGTAAAAAAAAATTTTTTTTTTTTATACTTTTATTAAAATAGCCTTAAAAAAATAAGCAGTTATGGGCAGTTAAAATTTGGGTAAATTTCACTATTTTGACAAGTTTTTGCACTGTAAACTAGAGCAGTTTGTGATACCTGGTTTTAGCAAAGATTTTTTTTTTTATTTAAATATATTATTTGAATATATAAATTCAGAAAATATTTCAGTTTCTGGGTAATCAGAAAGTGTTCGTTTTTATTAGTTTCTCCTTAAAGTTATAAGAATATATTTTTCTGTTTATAGTACATTTAGTTATGTCAGTGAAAATTATTACAAATCTTTTGGGAAATTGTTTATCCCTATATTTTAGCAGTAGCTTTGTGTTTGCATCTCTTCAATATGATTGATTCTCTCATTTCTTATCTGGCTGAGTCATTTTGAAATAAAAATCCTTTTTAGTCTCTATTGTACTTGTTACATTCAACAATGCAAATAATATTCTTATACAAATATTAAATTTTCAATTTCTTGCATAACTTTTTAATTTCTCGCATAACTTTTTAATTTCTCAATGAGGAAAACTCTGTATATTAAATCTTAAAAAAAATCCATGTACATATAAATATTAATCTGAGCAAATTTCATTTGTTTCAGTAATTTTCCATATTTAATTTTCTTCACTATTTATATAAAATTTTAAAATATAAAATTAGCAGCTCTTTGGATCAAGATTTTTTTTTTCCTTTTTGCCAAATAGTAATTATTTTCTGCTTTGTTTTCAAGCTATGAATTTCAACTTGATAGCTTTGGGATCTGCTATTCTTGTTTCACAGTATGAATTTAAGATGTCAATACATCATTTATCATGTGTCGACAATACTGAGAAAAATTGGATTTCTTTACCTTATCTTAGGATAACTAGAAAGATTAAAAGAATTTATGGGCTATACAACATATTTGCAAAAGTAATACTACTCTTTGCAAGCATGTTAAAGTTGGGATTGCTTGTTTAATATGCTGTACAATAACAGTAGTAGAACCTTTCCTGAAAATTAAAAGCTGTATAAGCATTTTTGTGTATGTAGGGCAATGATTACACATTTTTCTTGCTCATCTGAAGACAACAATAGAGAGACTCCCATTAAAAAGTATGGAAACCAAAAGAACTGAACCTGTAAGAGCATAATAGGCAATAATGGTAATAAGTAAATGTTTGAAGATAATTAAAATTAGTTATCTTTTTTCCCCTTTTTAACTTGCATTCTGCATTCTCTTAAAACACAGTATAAACACTAGATATTTATATGACTTGATACAAGCTGGGAAATAGTTGAAACTGTCTTAAAGTGCATGAGAATAATGATTCTAGAAGGTCATTGAATTGTAATGATTTCTTAGTTTCTACAAATACAAAAGAATTTATGAAATTTTATCTTGTTTCACCAAAATTGTTAGAATAAAGATGTCTTTGCATATTTTTTTTTTCTCTTAAACTTACATTTTTGTAGCTCTTAAGTTAAATTTAGTCAACCCTTATTATATTAACTAATAGAGTAAATATCTAATAATCTATTATGATTACCTCTGATTCACATGTTGCGTGAACTCACCTTCAGTTTAAAATGTATTACAAGACATTTAGTATGCTTTCTACAAATATTTTAACATGAAAAATTTGCTGATCAAAATTTAAACTTACCTGTATATTCTGAATAATTTTCATTTGAATTAGTTTTATTTTATTTTATTTATTTATTTTTTTTTTGTAAGTCTTAGCTGGGTCATCATGTAATGTCTAATCTTGTATATATTGATAAATAATTGACAATATCGATGAAGAAAAGCCTCAAAACAACAAAGATGTGGTTCTACTTAGGAATAGACTGGTTGACAAATTGGAAAGACAATTGACGGTGAGGAGAGACCACAAAAGTGTATTTCTGGGCTAGCAACCCGACTTAAGCTATTCAAGAAACGCTACAGAAACTCATGCGAATAAATACCCCCAGGGGATCCCGAGAGGGGGGGGGGAGAATGAGATCCCCATTAGGCCGGATGAATCTGAAACGAACCAAGCTAATGATCTACGGACAACGAGACTGACATGCCTATGTGGAAAGATGTGTAAAAATATGCGCGGCCTAAAAATACATCAGGCAAAAATGAAGTGTCAGGTGCGGTCAAACCAACAGCAGCGCGCAGGAATTTTTCCTGGTGAGACGCAGGAGGTGCAGGGCCGGGAAGCTCACCACAGTGCCCAGTCCCCCCAAGCAGAGGTTCAAGCTGTGCCTGATGCCCCATTTCGAAGAAAGATAAAATGGCCACCAGCCAGTAACAAACACGCCTAGCAGGATTTCGACGTGGACATCAGCGAGATCATTCAAATAACATAAAGAGGTTTGGTGGATAAACGACTAGCGATAATGTCAAAAATTATCACTAGTTACGCAGCAGGGAAATTTGGATATGAGGAGCGGAAGGAAAAGAAGGATATTAGCAAAGAAAATAGGAGGGAATTAAAGATTAAACAATTCAGGTCGGAGCTCAGATCTCTTCGGAAACAATTTAAAAGCGCGAAACCCGAAGAGAGACAACCCTTACGGGAGCTTCGAGACCCAATTCGTTTAAGAATTAAGTCTTTATGTAGAGCAGAATGGCATAGACGAAGGAGGAAAGAAAGGGCAAAGAAACGTATGGCATTTCTCTCAAATCCATTCAATTTCACAAAGAAGCTGTTGGGGGAAAAACGAAGTGGTCAGATGGAGAGTACCCCTAGTGAAATTAATGCTTTCCTACAAGAAACTCTGAGTGATCCAAACAGACAGCTAGAATTTGTAGAAAATGCGTCCCTGATAATCCCTAATGCACCATTAACGCCTTTTGACGTGAAAGAACCAACTTGGATGGAAATTAACGCAGTCATTAAAGCAGCCAGAACGGCCTCCACACCAGGTCCAAACGGAGTGCCTTACATAGTTTACAAATGTTGTCCAAAGCTCCATCGGATGTTATGGAAGTTACTGAAAGTTATTTGGAGAAGAGGAAAAATTACTGGACAATGGAGACACTCTGAAGGCATTTGGATCCCTAAAGAGGAGGAATCCAGAAGGATAGACCAATTCAGATGCATCTCCCTGTTGAACACAGAGGGTAAAATATTTTTTAGCATCTTAAACCGACGTTTGGCAGATTTCCTTCTTAAAAATAAGTTCATAGATACCTCCGTGCAAAAAGGTGGAGTACCAGGAATATTGGGATGTATGGAGCATATAGGGGTCAATTCGCAATTGTTAAAAGAAGCGAAGGCAAATAGGGGCGATATAGCAATCGTGTGGTTAGATCTCGAAAACGCCTACGGATCAATACCACATAAACTAGTAGAAGAAGCCCTCCATCGCCATTACGTACCAAGTAAAATTACTGATTTAATCGCTAATTATTATAATAACTTCCAAATGAGAACGTTATCAGGAAATACAGCATGGCATAAATTGGAGAAAGGCATCATAACAGGATGCACAATCTCAGCGACCCTGTTTTGTCTAGCCATGAACATGTTAATTAAAGCGGCAGAAACAGAATGTAAAGGGCCGGTCACCAGATCAGGATTAAGGCAACCTCCTATAAGAGCCTACATGGATGACATGACAATAACTACTACATCCGTTATTGGCGCGAGATGGCTACTGAAGGGGATTGAAAAGCAGATCACATGGGCCCGAATGAGCTTCAACCCCGCGAAATCAAGGTCACTCATTTTAAGGAAAGGTAACATATTAGATAAGGAGCGATTCGGACTAACCGGGGGAGACATACCAACAATTAGGGAAAAGCCCGTAAAAAGCCTTGGAAAATGTATAGATCACTCTCTAAAAGATGCAACAGCAATCCAAGAAACAAAAGACAAACTAGAAACTTGGTTAAAGAGAGTTGACAAATCCGGCTTGCCAGGCAGATTTAAAGCTTGGATTTATCAGCATGCCATTCTTCCTAAAATCTTATGGCCATTGTCTATTTATGAATTTACGTCTTCTCATATAGAACAATTAGAAAAAAGAATTAGCACACAACTACGAAGATGGTTAGGCCTACCGAAAAGTTTGACCAGTGCTGCTCTATATGGTAACACAAACGCTCTGCAACTTCCTTTCAAAAGCCTAGTAGAGGAATACAAAGTCACCAAAATTAGAGCAATAACACAGTATGAGTTATCCAAAGACCCAAAGGTGGCTGGAGCAGGCATTGAAGTCTACTCAGGAAGAAAATGGAGAGCAGAGAACGCATTGCGTGTCGCTAAAGAAAGACTCTGCGAAAAGGCCATATTAGGCGCCGTAGCTACTGGACGAGCTGGCCTAGGGTTCTTTCCTACCATTCGGGTGGACAGAGCCAAAGGTAAAGAAAAGAACCTTTTAATACAAGAAGTACGTAAGGGCGAGGAGGAGAAAAGGGTGGCAAAGATGGTAGGACTAAGGCAACAAGGTGCGTGGACCAATTGGGAATCCATGATTTATAGGAAAATCAAATGGTCGGATATATGGAGCAATGACATCAACATAAAGTTCCTGATTCAATCTGTATACGACACGCTTCCCAGTCCTACCAACCTCCATCGATGGTACGAGACAGAATCGCCACTATGCCACTTGTGTTTGCGTCCAGGAAGCCTAAAACATATTCTAAGTAGCTGTAAGACAGCACTAACGGAAGGCTGGTATAGATGGAGGCATGACGAAATATTAAAAGAGATAGCAAAGATAGTTAATATGGCCATCAGCACCAATACTTTAAATACAGATAAAAGAGCCATAGAGTTCCATAGAGCTGGTGAGAAACCCCCCAAAAAAACACAAGAACATAGCAAATATTCTGTCACAGGCAACAGACTGGGAATTAAGGGTCGACTTGGGGAAAAGACTAAAATTCCCTAATCACATCGTGCAAACATTATTACTCCCCGATTTAGTGTTCTACTCTAACAATATTAAAAAGGTTATAATGTGGGAACTGACAGTGCCTTGGGAAGAGCATGCAGAAGAAGCCCATGAACGGAAGATGTTAAAATATGACGAACTATTAGCGAGTTGCAAAAACAATGGGTGGAAGTCAAGCTGTTTGCCAATTGAGGTGGGAGTAAGGGATTTTGTTGCAAGGTCCCTATGCAAAGCTCTAACTGATATTGGCGTAGTAGGTGCTAACAAAAGAAAGGCGATTCAGACCATAACTAATACAGCAGAAAGGACAGCAAAATGGTTATGGATAAAGCGTGATAGCTCTTGGACATCAATGTAACAAATAATTATCAAGCCGGGTAAATTTGTAAATAATTTTAATATAATTGCAACATGGCAATATTATAAACATTTTAATTTAAAAGCATTTATAATTTTTTTTTTTTTCTTTTTGTGCGTGCGTGCGAATGTGAGTAAATACATGAATTGAATTGTACAAGTACAGCCAAAGAATATATCTCGTCAATTTGTAAATTGTATTATTTGTAAATATGTTTTTATGTTAAACCCGTATTATACGCGGTACCTTTTATGTTACTATTTACCTTTTTTAGCGGTTCCGGCGCGACAAATCTCGTGAGACTTTTTGTCCATTATTCTCATAATTTTTTTTTTCGAACGCAAGACTTTTTTCTTTTATTCAAATGTAAGACCTTTCGTCTATTTTTTTTTTTTTTTATTTATTCGAACGTAAGACTTTTTGTCTATTTATTTATTTAATTTTTATTCGAACGTTGGACCTTTTGTCTAATTTATTTATTTAATTTTATTTCAGACAAACATTTCACATTTTTGTATATTTTAAATCGGAGCCATAACGCGTATATAGTGTATTTATAGTGTTTTTCTTCTTGATCATTACCATATATCGTTTGTATACATATCATTTTTATTTTATCAGTTTGTCATCGGTTTTTAGCGATACATATATATAAATATAATTTAAAAAATATTTTTTTATTCGAACGTAAGACATTTGTCTAATTTATTTTATCTTTTATTTATACAAACATTTCCCTCTTTTGTATATATTATTTGTATTAAGAAACAGGCTAACGATAAAATGTGATAATAGCGTTGAGTTCAAGTATCCCCGGCAAAAGGAAAAAGTACAAAATGAAAACGGCAAAAAATTAAACCTTAAAATACTCAAGGAAATAGGGTAAGATTTAGGAATATTAAGATTACCTCCTCAGTTATCCATCGAAACTGCAATCCACCGAAATAAGAAAAGAAACCAGTCCCAACCACGGGCCATTTAAAACTTAGTCTGCGCAGCAGATTGGTTGTTACTAACATCCAATCGGATGTGCGGAACATGTGGTCTTTCTTCCTCTTATTCTTTAAAAAGGCCAGAGTAGCTGTTAGTGTTTAATCAAAAGGGCGAATCAGGGGTTGATCTTCCCTGATTGGGTCGACTTGGTGATGGGGAGTATGTTGAAAGACCCGAAACTCCCTGATGAACCAAGTCAAAACATCACTGACGACCCCCTTGTGCGCCTACTTAAAAGCGTATTTACGAATTATGAATGTTATGAATACCATTGCCATGGTATGTAAGAAATTCAAGAGAACAGGAATTAAGAAAGAAACATCTGAAATTTTTGCATATCAATGCTTAGAGAATTTATCACTCACAAGGTACATTTGAAAGTAATAGTAGAAGAAATCAATGAGTAATGTATATGACAAGTTTGATTAACTGGGTTACAGAACTACTACAAATAAAGAGGTTATAAGAGAAAGTACTTAAAGCAATAAAAGAATGGAAATTTTGGAAAACCATAATCATCCATGTTCAACACTGCAAACATTTGTTTTTTTAATTACTGATTACATTTCTTTCACGTTATATGAATAGAACAAGTATATATGTATAAGCCTTTTTGTGCACTGAAAATCGGAGCATACAGCACAAATGTTTATCGTATATCTTTAGAGAATTATGCTGTTTCATTTTTCTTAAACAGTTTCTTCATGTAATGTATTTGTGATATTTGTTAACCTCTCCATTTACTTGTGACTTGCAAATAGCAGGTTTATCATTTCTCAATACATAGGTTATTTTTGGTTGAGGAATAACATTTCTTAAGTTCATTCCTTGTTGATTTATACCAGATTCTGAGGTGTGCTTTGGAGACTGTTTTAGATTCGGCTGTAAAGAAAAATTCTGTCACAAACTTGTTTGATTGTATAAGACATATAACTTGGTGTTTTCATTTTCCTCTTTCTTTTCAGAAATATTTAATATCAAATTAGTTCTAAAAAAAATTGGTGAACCATAAAAATAAGTGTAGATGAAGCCCATTTGAAACATTGAATGCTTTGAATAAAAAAAAATGTTGGAGTGTCATCAGATTAAGAAATAGCAAAGATAATAAAGTTATCTTAAGTGTAAGGAAATGACTAAATGATAGTTTTGATCAGAGAAACTTTCCTTTTAAAGATTCCAGTCATCTTGGATGACAGATTTCAATCAACAACATTTGGTTCTTATATAATCACCAAAGTTAAGCAACATCGAGTCTTGTCACTACCTAGATAGGTGTCTACTTGGGAATACGAGGAACTGTAGCGAGTGGTGTAATGAATAACAGCTTGGAATTGGAGAGCCAAGTTCTAATTTCAGTTTGGTTTGTTATATTCACTTTATGTGGAAATAGCCTTGGGAATGGTATGAATCCACCTCTTCTCCCTGACCCCAGCCATTGATTATTTTGTAGGACTTGTATCAGTAAATAATTATCTACAAAGAATTCTTATAATGTAAAGATATTTTCTGGTTTGAAATAACTTGCAAATGGTTAAGCTATAAAATCAATCAATAGTCAATGTCTCTTAACTGTAAATAAAGAAAATCCTAAATTGACATCATGAAAAATAGTTCAATTCATGCAACAATCATAACCCATCTCCATGAACATGGTAATGTGTCAACTTGTCTAATGACTTCCATATAATCTGACAAGTAAGCAATTAAGTCAGTTTACATCTGTTCATCATTAAGATATTTCTCAAAAGGATTATCACCACTGATGAAATCTGAATGTTTTATAATCATATTCAGTAAAAGTGACAATGGTTGTGACCAAAGGAAAAGCTTGTGTTTTTACCAAAACCAGAATTACACCTGGAGGTGATACTGTGTCTTGGTGGGATCTGAAGGGCGTCCTCTATCATGAAGTATTGCATTGTAATGACATAGGATGAATTGTCAACTGAAAGCATCTTTTATGTGCCATGTACCTTTAGGATGTGAGTGATCATGGCTCTCCACAACTTTGTCTTTTGACATTTTAACATCCCTTTTTGTCAGTGTTCTGCCATTCATTGACACAAATATTAAGTACGCTATTTGCTGTTTTTCTCCTCTTTGCTTGCCTTCAATATGTCTTGTGAGTGTTAGATTCTCCAAGTCCTCTCCCCTCATTTAGAATCCTAGAAATTTCAACTTCTACTTTTAACAACCATACCTTCTATTTTACAGTTAATATTTTTTTCTTTTAGCTTTTTAGTCCTGGGTATGATAAACTACATCTGGTAGCAAGCTCTCTAATAAACTTTTGTAGTAAAAATACAGCAGTAAATTTTTATAAATATAAAAAAAAAAATGACAGCAATATATTTTATCTGTTGTTGAAGGCATACAATTGCATTCAAATTATTTAGATTTCAGCATTAAATAACCCTTAGATATTGATATGCCACTAAATAAAATCAAACAACTAATATGAAAGATCTTTCATGACCTTAATCCATATAATATTCTACAATTTCTTAAAGAAATCGAACTGTATTCCAAAATATAACTTGAACATAAAATACATATAACTGCCTCTAATTATGCCTGCACAAACATCTATATGCACAAAAGCTGAGTATCATTTACCATTTATTCAATTGTGAAAGCAGAATAACATGTATCATTTTTATTACTTCAAAGTTCCCGAGAAAATTAAATTTTGGCATTAAATGACCCATAAATGAGTTGATATGCTGTTAATCAAATCTTTCAGCTTTCCTTCTGAATCAGCCAACAATGCAGTGTCATTTATGTATCTTATGTCATTATATCCACAGATATTAAATCCTGTTAGGTCTTGTTCACTTGGGATTGTCTCACTGCATAAGTTTAATAAATCTGAGAAAATGTATCCTTGTCTTATCCCTCTTTTGTATTTTATGTGTATTCACTGAAATTGTTCTCCTGCATGCAGACTGCTTGTTCTCAGTAAAGGTTATTTATCTTTTTTTTTTTTTTTTTTTTTTTTTTCCTCATTAATTTGAGACTTTTTAATGTCATCTGTTTTATTTTTTTTCTCTTGTATCTCTTAGGATGACCTCTTTTGCCAATGTCACAGTGCTTCCCTTAATCTCTCTCCCACTTTGAGTTACTATTTCTAATATTTTATATTTGTTTTTAACTCTATCAGCAAATTAAGTCATTCTATAGGGTATTGTAGGTTTTATTTAATTTATGTAATTTTATCCTTAGTTTGAATATGACTGGGTGATTCTCTTACATTTGCTGCTTGAGTGTTTTAGCATATAGAATTGCATTTCTAAATCTTTTACTTAGTTTCAGGAAGTCTAGCTAGTTCTTTGTGTCTCCTCCTGATTTTTCCCATGTGCACAAGTATCCTGGGTGTTCTTGAAATCAGCAATTATTACTTGATTATTTGTTGTGCACTACTGGAATTTTTTTGTCTTTGTTTGATTCAAGCCCTTATTTGCTGACTATTTCACTATCTTGTTCCTTTCCTATTTTAGCATTTGGATCCTTACGATGATAATTTGCACTGATTTTTGGCATTATCTTGTGTGTTATAAAACTTATCTATTTGTTTTGTGATGTATGTGTGCATACTACTGCAATATTGAATGGATTCCCTTTCAGTTTTATTATAAAAACTCTGTTCAACAGTTGCCAGTATCCTTGACTACATTTCCTTTTGTATTTATCTAATATTAGTCCTATGCCATTCCTTATTGGAAAAGTGGATTTCTCTGATAAATCAAGAAAGTGTGTTACTCTTATATGATGATGTAGGATCACATGTTGTTTCAAAACGGATGCTGGGCAATATTTTTGGCTCTGAATATTGAAGTTTTACTGTATCCATCCTATCCTTCTAAACTTCCTCTGCCATTATCCTTTTTGTCAATAGAGGAATGATTCACAAATTATGAATAAAAGAACAAAGTAAGCTTTCTTTCCAGCCTAATAGAATGATACCCAGTTAATAACTCTGTGCAATAACTAGCTTTCATGTTTGCATACTGTTACTAACCTATATGTTATGAAATAACAGTATTCTTGTTTACCAAATGTTGTCTGAAATAGTCATGTCAGTTGGAATGTTAAATTCTTAGAACAAAATAATTCTGTGGAGAACATTATTGGAAAAATAAATATACTGTACCAAATAAGCAATGTGCTAGAGGAAAAATGAAAAATAATTTTGTGTCAGTGTACTTGTATTTAGCACAGAAGTGTATTGTAAATTAAATTTTGTGCCAGTCCTCCTTTAAGATACTGTTCACTGATATAAATCTAATGATGAACATAAGCAATTTATAATTTTTGTTTTTAAAATTTGATTGGTGTTAAAATAAATGAATGTTTCAAATAAATTTAAACATGTGGTTTAGATTAAGATTTGTTTAAAATTAATGATGGCTGCATCAAATACAATGTCAGCATTGATTATTTTAGTATAAATAATTTTCTTTTTTCTTTTTTTTTTTTTCCAACTATTTGCTATCAATTCTTTTAGAAGCAAAGTAAAAGTATAAAATGTGTTTTAAGTAACTTGTTTCTTTCAAAGCCTTTTGCAAATTATCCTGATATCTTAAGTTGATGTTTCATTTGATCTTTATTTTTCTTTATATATTTACTGTCATAGTGTATTTGATAGAAATGATGTAGCAGTATATTAAATGTATTTAAAATATTTTGTGCTTTTTATGGTGTATTTTATTTTTGTAGTATATGATTTGGTGAATTCCAGTAATATCTGTAGTGCATTTAAATTGTCATTGTATGATCATTGCTATTGCAACAAGAGACAATTAGCTGTAGACTGATCATAGATTGTTGGTAATTTGCTTCTGCATATTGGATAACTGATGATAAATTTTACCTGGAGTTCAAAATTAAGAAGTTCAGAAAATTGATTAATATACATGTAATTAAAGTTGGTAAAATTATTAAAAATAGTATGTTTCTCCAATATATTTTTTGTCAATAAACATGAAACTAGAAATGAAATTTTTAACAAATGATAAAGTATTAAGCTTCACAATGCCAGATTTAATATGGGATTAAACAATCCATATTTATTAATCTAACTGGTTTAGTATAATCATAGGATTTGTGCTTTTAAGACCAACATTTTCATTAATAGTTCATAATCATCTCCAGTTTGACAGATTAGTTTAAATGTTTGTTGATGTTAAGACATCATAAGTGTAATAGTATAAATAGATAGCAATGAATTTATTAACATCTGGTATCTTTGTAAATAAAATTTGTTTGCTAAATAACCTGTTTTTTCAGGAAGAATGAATTCATCAATATTTCATGACCAGGCTATTATGAACCAAGTGTTTTTTAATTTTTATTTTTGTACATTTTTTTTTTTATTATATTCACCAGTTCTTTTCAGTTTATCATCAGGGGATGCTGAAAAATTCTCAGCCCAACCTACTTCCCAAAATTTAACTAAATGATCAAACAGTGGAATTTTGTTTTTGAATTAGCATCCTCTTGTATATAATCTATCAATGACTTTATAATAGTTTTTATCAGATGTTATATTTATAATCAAAATATTAGTAATGGGCATTGTGGGTTGTAGTTTGTCCTATTGGGTTCTCAAAACTGAAATTTTGTTTCAATTTTAGAAAAATTTCAGAAAGTAAAAATTAAATTTGTACGTTGAAACCATGCAAATAAAATATGCAGGTATATTCTACTGTACCTTCCTGTCATTTCACAGATTGTTAGTTACTGCCCAGAACTCTTAGATATTGTTTGCTACCTCTTGTCTTATTCACTTGTGTTGTGAGCAAACTTGATTTCTAATTGAAATTTGGATGGTGAGATGAGGAGAGGATACCTTTAATTAAAATAAGTACTAAACATTTTAAAATCCAATAGTTGATTGATTTTTAACCCCCGCCCCCCTTTAGTTTACAATATTCTCATGCAAATTTGTTTTTTTGTTTATAGATAAACAACTTATCATTTAGCACACATATCTAATTAACTTTTATATCAGAATTTTCTCCAATTTCTTACTAATAGCACAAAGATTCTGACAAAATTTACCCTTATACAAGATTGAAATATCTCGCTTTTCCAGGTATTAATTTCCTATCAAAATATTTTGTTCATACTTACAGTCTAATAGTCATTTACATTGTGTTAGGAATTATAAATAATCTGGAGATGATTTTAAAGCAGACAAGTGAGTGATTATATGCAAAATGCTATGCCAGTTTATATAAGGGTCTTCAGTATCTCCAGATTTTGGACCCTGGGACTAATCCTCCAGACACTGAAGGATAACTATTATCTTATTTTAACTTGTAAGAAGAGTGACTTCACTTTAATGTCTCTTTGGTTATTGGAGTAAAAATGAAGAAATATTTACAGCTGTGTGTTGAATTTTTGTTAGTAATTTACATCTTTGAGATGACCCATTAAAAAAAAATAAAAATCTGTAGGTTTGCTATTTAAATGCATATGTAATATATATTTTTTAAATGTCATTTTTATATTGAGGATTTTAAACATAAAAATATGACTAAAATTGAAAGGCCAATAGGAAAATTGCTCCGATCATGCCATAGGAAATGTATTGTAACAATTAATAATTTATGCCAGCCAAATAATTTGTTTGTTATTTGATTTAGTATTAGTTATACTCAGTTTGTTTGTGACCATGATAAGTGTTACCTAAACATTTCAATTAAATTTTTATTTAAATAAAAAATATTAATGTTACCTTTTCTGTTATTTTGTTTGATTCCATTGCTCTGAAATTGTATTTGTTTATTGACATTAGGATGATAACATTGCTCTTACAATACTACAAACAATAACAATAAAATAACATTTCATACAGTAGCATTTTAAAGCAGTTTGTTGTTTTTTCTTTTTTTTTTCTTTTTTTTAAATTTTGTAAATAAAATTGATTCTCTATTAGTATTGTGGGGTTTCAAACACCTCTGTAAGATATTATATATCATTTAGTTCTTAATTTTTATAGGATAATTAAAAATGAATTGCAAGTTTTAAAAATTAAAACATGCAAAAATAGGTTTTCAGTATGATCTTTTAAAACAATTTTGACTCCTGTTCAAATGTTTTTTTTCCTCTTTCATATTCCAAACAACAAGAAGGTTACTATGACCTTTGTATACACTTGTACCACAATTATTATGCACTCTTTACTTTACAGTCATGTGCTTGTAATTCTCATAAATATTATGACTAAAATCAAAAACTCCTTGTAGTTATTTGACAGAAGTATTCAAAAAGCAACTTGACTAATCATGAAAATTTGATTTTCTGCTTGCTAACTATGAAATGAAAAACATTTTGTCTTCAAACACCTCCTGTTGCTAATAGTTAATGACCATTTGAATGGCAAACATAATAGCTAAAAGGAAAGATAAGTGCTAACGAAGAGCATTTCATTAGTTGCCTATTGAAACAGAATATAACTAAACATTTACAAATCTAATAGGTAATTTATAAAAAATTAATTTACTGATTAAATGCATGATAATATATTAATCATCAGACACCAAAAAAAGTTGACTAGATTATCTGATAAGTTTACTGCAGTGAAACTTTGCTGGGTATGTTTTTCAATAAGGTCCAGAAAATCTCTCTCTCTCTCAAAATGGTCAGAATTTAATCTTTATTCTATTTTTTTTTTTTTTTTTTTTTTTTTTTTTTTTTTGCAAGAAATCATGATTCAAAAAGAATATATTTACTATATAGATCAACATTATTCTGAAAATGTAGAGCAGTGATTTGACTATTTTGGAGGGCAATTTAGAAACTGAGAACTAATTAATTCTAAAACATGTCAGATGTGCTTGTTTATTTTTCTGCCCTTTTCTTAAGCTGTCATTATTGGTGCATAAACTGTAAAAGGTTAGGAACTACTGATATCCACTGGGTTTGGCTCAGGGGTTGGTGGGGGTGGTGGAATAAGAGAGAAGTCATCATTTGAAATCCTGGCTTTTACCTGGACTCAAAACATCAGCAAGTGACACTGGTTGGAATTATCCAACCACCATTTTTAACTTTTAATTTTCAGAATACCATCTCACTTTTTTTTCACTAGTTTCAGAACTGCTGATTATAATTTAAGACAAATGAAACTGCTGGGAAAACATTAATTTTACTTTTCAGTACAACTGATTTTATATGGGTGTGGTGGTGGTGGGAAACAAAAACAGTAAAATCACTTTTCCAGTACAATTATATTATTCTATAGAGGTTTGTCAAACATTAAGATGTACATTTTTTCCATATTGGGTGGTGTAAAGTTTGGTGGTGGTGAGAGGTCATTAATTTTCAATTTTTCATCCTCATCTCTAAATGATGTTCCTTAACTAGAACTTTATCCCAGGGGATATTGTAATGCCTATAACAGGTTCTTTGGATTTGTTTTGTTACACCTTTTATATATATTAAGCTTATTGTGGTTGTCTAATTGATGTTTCACATCAGTTCCTGTATTATCACCAAAGTTAAGCAATGTTGAACCTAGTTAGTACCTAGATGGGTAACCACTTGGAAATACCAGATGCTGTAAATCTTGGATGTGTGGGTGGTGTAATGGGTAATGACTTGGAATTGTTGAAAGTGTATTTCTTTATATTTTCTTGGATATGCTATGAAAAAATGAATGACACTTGTGGTTTTGATGCATAGATTTGACTGATTTATTCTAAATGGTGTTATTGATGAACTATCTACAATTAGGGTCTAAAATTTATGTAAAATTGTGAGACACTTAGAAATTCATTTCAATATTTTAAATAATCACCTATTGTAAAAGTGCCTAAACTGTTTACACACAATTTGAATGTTGAAGTGGGTTCCATTAGCTTAATAACAAAAATGCCTGCCATGTTTTTTGAATATTGAAATCTAATTGAATAATTCTACTTAATCATATTTTTAGAAGGAAGAGGGAAGTAATTATTTTTTGTTTAAGAAAATGTTTATCCATTTTTGAAAACTTTAAATTATTGTACATGAGTTACTCACACTCCCATTCTTTTCTTTGTATTTGTTGTCACAAAGCCTTTTCAGCCATCTTATCATTGGTAACCTTTCAGGAATTTCAAACCAGGCTTTTTATCCAATCTATTTCATTGTCTAGACTTGAGGATATCTTGTATCAGTTCTTTCATGTGATGTCTTGCTTCCTCTTTTTTACTGAGTTTATAGTTTTTGTTGTTTTTTTTTTTTTTTAACTACTTCACTCTTGCTTAACCAACACTTTTCTTCATTGACTTGTGTTCCATAGCACACTTTAGTGGTAGAAACTTAGAGCCTTAAATCTATTGTATGTATGGGATGACATTAGTAATATATTATTATCAAGGTGATACAAGCCCAGTCTCAAATTTGGCATTTTTAAATAAAAACAATGTAAAGTTAGGAGGATCAATTTGACACTTTTATATTATGAGCAGGCCCCTTCATCCTACAATGTGGAAGAAAATCAATATTTTTCGATTTTGACAAATGTCATGGATAGAGGAAAGTCTAATAGTCAAAAAAACATGTTTTCTTATTTTTACTGTTGAACCAATTTCGTTCAGTAGTACTTGTTTATGTAAATCATATTTAGGACACCTATCTTTTTATGACACTGTACCAGATATTTTTTCTACAAGCATTTGACTCCTAACACTTGAGACTTCTTCCATTTAATAAAACTAATATCTGTTATTCTAAGTGGGCCAAAGTTGGCAATTTAATATTTAATAAGTGAAAAGGAGGGATTAACAAATGCACTCTGTACTTGGTATGAAATCCTTTTCACATTTAGTTTTGCAAACTGCACAATAAGAGCAAACATTAATAAATGCTGCTGATAACTTCAAAATAAAAGAAAATAACTCTGTTGACTTGAAGATATTTAACATTAATATGCTTTATCTCAAACAAGACTATTGGCTCTGTTAAAACAGCACTTCACCAAACAAATAGAAAATGTACACTGAGGAGAAATTTCAGTAAACTTTAAATAATATCTAAAGGTTAAATTCACTTTGGCAGGTAGGCAAACAAGCTACTGCCATAGCTTGGAACACATCCATTAAGCTGAGGTGTGAGAGTCTAGTATCTTCAGAAATTTGTTAGCCAAAGATGGCAGGTTCAATCTGAGGTAGGATCACAAGAGACAGCATAGTTAACAAGCTCTTTGATAATATATTTTAAATCCAAGTTCCATATCATTTTAGTGCAAAAATAATGAATCTTCACTGTTGAGATCACCTGGAACAAGTTAGTATTAAAAAGTAAATAGCTTACTATATATAATTTACCATCAAATGAAAATGGTTTGTCCTGTTGATTTTTCAAATATAGTTTTCATATATTGTCACCAGTTTATTAAAATCATTAGTGGAATAATTATAGGGAATTTATATTAGAATAGGAAAACTTTATCCAAAATAAATAAATTTAATAAACTTAGCAGCTCTCGTAAAGCTAAAGAATCTTTTGCTCAAATCATGCTTTTAAAATCACTTATCTGTAAGAAAAACTGTCATATTTGTTTTTATAACTTTTGCATTTGTTTTTTATTTTTTTATAGTTCTAAAATGAACTTGCTGATAACTTGTTTCAACTTTTATTTTGTATTTAGAATATCATGTGACATTTTACTTTCATTATAGCATTTAAAAAAAAAAAAAAAATAAAAAAACAACCCAAAAAACTGTGCCATGTATTTCACTCAATTGTAAAATTTCTGTGAAAGTTGTTTGAAATAATTTTTTTTTTATATGCTTGTTACTTTGTTCAATATCATTTTTTTTTTTCTTTAGAAAATTGGTGAAAAGCTGCCAACCAAAAAAAAAGGAGGAGGAGGATTGTCAGTAAGTACTTATTCCTCTTTTACATTGTTTTCAACCTTTCCTAAGCAAAGGTGTTTAACATGAAATTTTTTCTCAGAGTTTTGAGGATAATGATAAAATAGCCTGTTTATCATTTGCTCACTAATAAATCAGATGCATACTGAATAAATCATATTGAATAAAGATTTTTTTTATTTGTTGTTAATTGGGTCAATTATGTTAACTAAACTTCCATTACTGACACTGTTTATTAATAAAGCTGTAATCTGTCTGCAATATGTTTAATTAGAATTGGTTCAGTAAAGGTTTGATGATTAATATTTAATATATAAAAAGCAATTTTATCTATATTTATGTTGAATATTTCTCAAAACTTGAAAATGTTATTGGGTACATTTGTTTATGTAGACTTTTTTTTTTTTTTTTTTTTTTTTTTTTAATTTAGACCAATAAAAAAAAAAAAAAAAAAAAAAAATGTACAATAAGAGATGGACCTTTTCTTAAAAAGGGTAATTGAGTCTTTGTTTGGACATCCATAGGCAAAAGCTATTGCTAAAAAGTGGTTTTCCCAGAAAGAAAAAGGGAATATGGGTTTGATTCCTGCCAATAGGTATATTTTAATAAAATTTTTGATCTAGGCTTGTTCGCTTTCTTTAGATAAGGTGATACCTACTCAAACATATATACCTGTGTTTTTAGTAATATCAGATGTTGTTTGAATTATCACATATCCTTTAATTTAACACTGATATTAAAGTATTTTGTAGAAAATATTATTTTTCCTCAAATATATATTTATTATTTTAAATTTCTTGTATAATTATCTGTTTCCTGTTTATCAGACTAATTGAAGGTCATTGGTTCATTCAAAGCTTTTCTAGCTCTGAAAACAGCCCTCAGCAAAAAAAAAAAACAAAAACAAAAAAAAAACAACACTTAACTGTTTATTTTTAGTCAGTTGGTTAAATTCTTCAGTATGTTTTTTGCATTATGTTTAAGTATGCACATTTTCCAATTTATTATTGGTATCATATTTGTAAATTGATACTTTTTTGTGCTAACAATGCAGGAAATGTAGAACAGTTCATGATTTATTGAATGATTTAACTGGAAAATGTATTGTAAATGAAATAATTATTACATTTCCATTTCCAGTATGTCTGATTTATTAGTCAATGAGTGATAAACTGCCAATATTGAATAAAGGAAAATGTTTATCTGATTTTTATCTAATACTAGCAGTAGAGCCCAGCGTTGCCTGGGGATGTATCAAGTATTGACCATCATAAAGACTGAAAAATAAAATTGACAAAGATTATTGTTTAAGGTTGACGGACACGCATGTCTTAATTAGTTTTTTTTTTTTTTTTTTTTTTTTTTTTTTTTACGAATTAGTCAAACTGAAACTCAAACAAAAACATTGTTTTCAATCGTTATGAGTCTATTGATTGAATAGAATTTTATTATAAACAATTGTCTTGTAAATGGAATTTTTAAAGCATTCTGAACGTAAAAATAAAGAAAAAAGTGTGCAAGACAATAAGAAACACTACCTGCCAAAATAAAAAAAGTGAAGTTTTGTTGAAATTGGTTGAAAAATGTAGGAAATCCACACCCATATATAAACGAACACACACACACAACCTGGGTTTTTATAAGTATAACACGATATGAGTTGTCCCCCTTTCATTCTGGCGACAGAATTGTGTTTTCAAATTGATTTCATGTAAAAACAATTGTTTTTCCAATTTTTGGCGCTGTCAGAACCACTGCAAGATAATTTTACGCAGTCCTGTGAAGTTTTGTTGAAATCAGTAGAAACATGTATGAAATCTGAACCAATTTATAAACGTACACACACATACACACACACACAATCTGCGTTTTATAAGTAAGATTATTTGAAAATTTTTTCTCTTTTCTCTCTTTTTTTTTCTCCCCCTCTTTTTTTTCTCCCTCTTTCTTTTTTTCTCCCTCTTTCTTTTTTTCTGCCTCTTTCTTTTTTTCTGCCTCTTTCTTTTTTTCTGCCTCTTTCTTTTTTTCTGCCTCTTTCTTTTTTTCTGCCTCTTTCTTTTTTTCTCCCTCTTTCTTTTTTTTTTTTTCCCCATTAAAATGTCCTCCATTAATTTTTGCAGATCTTTAGGGGAATCACAAAATCAGAAATCAAATTAGAGCATATATCATCTCTCTCTCCTTTTCTTTTTTGCTGTAAGTGTTTTAATGGGTTTTTAATTGTTTTGCTTTTAAACATTGTTTGAAATTTTTACATTTATAGACCAATTAATGGGTCTTGTTTTTTAATGTTACATTTTGCTTATTTTTTTCTTTACATTTAATATGAATATTCATTTGAATCTAGGTGGCTTTGTTTAAAAAACTGAAACAATTTACTAAAAATTTTTTGAAAGGGCATATGGAGGGCTGCACCGGCCATATCTGTAGCCTCGAGGGCCACACCTTAGTCTTACATTAATTACAGCTAGTAGTAACTAAGCTTTAAATGCAAAATACTTACAATACAAGGTAGTACAATTGTCCTGATGATTGACGTCACTTTAGACAAACTATTCTCAATATATCGGGTTGGAATGTCTGTGTAGATCCCACTTTGATCAAAGATGACAAATGTTCATCAGTTAATCTGGTTCTGTGAGGCGTTTTTTTGTGGCTTTCATAAAAGAAAATAACTGCTCCCAGACATGTGGAACAAAACATCACCATAATCTTTGTGGCAAACTTTCTGAAGTTCTTAAATGTCTGAGGAAGATATGAAAAAATCCAGGTACCCCTACTTCTAGGTACTTTCCCTTGAGTGTTGAGTCAGTCTGCATTTCAATCTGTAGCCTTTCCTCTGCCTGAGCAACATCAAAAGTGAATGCTGCTGAGAATAATATAAACTGATCTTCACATGAAAAATCAAAAAAATTTTTGCTGAAATTCCTTTGACAGCAATTCAAAGTAACTGTCATACTTAGCAAAGTTAAATACAGATTCAGTATTGGCAGTTTTTTTTTTTTTTTTTTTTTTTTTTTTCAACTCCTTGCAAGAAAATGAATCAAGTTTTCATGTGACAACTGGGACTTCAATAAAGCTAATTTTGCAATGAAACGCTTGATATCATCATTAGGGTTGGGCAGTTTGGCAATTTGTTTTGGTTTGCCCCCCCCCCCCATACCACAGTTTTCGATTTTTTAATTTAGTATTTTTGCTTTCTAAGTAAGCCATTCATTTTCTTGTGTAATGATAGCATTTCCAGTTGATATCTGATTTTGTTTAAGATTGATAAATTTGCAACTTAGTCTGTTCAACTCGTAATTTCTTGTGTATTTCTGGTCCAATCTTAAAAATATTCATATGGCTGGAAAGAAAAGAAAATCTTTCTAAATATGTAATTTGTATGTGCCTTTATTCATTGATTTTTTTTTTTTTTTTTTTTTTTTTTTTTTTTTTTTTTTACAGCAAGTTAAAATGGTATTTTGCTTCAAATGGCCAAAAATGTGATTTTTTTTTTTTTTTTTTTTTTTTTTTTTTTGTTTTGAGACTAAATTTTGTTCCGCAAAATCAAAGTTTTTTTTTTTTTTTATCAGTATTCTTGAAATTGTACATTCAATTAGAAAACACCTAAAACTACCACCAGAAAGAGGTTCATTTCTTCTCTGACCCGAGGAGGCAAACCCCTTCAAAAATTATAAAGAAAATGCAAAGGGAAAAAAAAAAAAAAAAAAAAGCAGCTGATAGTAATAAATGAAATGTTTTTTTTTTGTTTTTTTTATAAAACCGTCTGTCATTAATGGGTGCATAAGGATCTGTTGTTTTTTTTTTTTTTTTAAGCAAGTGTAATAAAAATTTATAAACATGTGTAAAGTTAAAGACCACTGGAATTGAAAAAAAAAATGAGTTGGGGTGGGTAATAAAGTATGGATTGTTCACCTAAAGTCAGTTTTTAGGCTTCAAGGTTTGGTAATTTAGTCATAGAATTCATGACTTGTATTAAAGTTTTATTAAACTTTTGAATAAATTGTCAACTATAAATGACTACTATAAATGACTACCATATTTATTAACAAATTGGTAAAATACAAAAATTATCGCATAAACTATATATTTGTGTCTTTGGACAACACATTTTTGAGAGAGAAAATGGTATATAGCTCCCCAGAAATTAGTTTATGATGTGGCTTTTAAAAAGCCAGAAAATGAAACCCTCATGTTTTTAGTTTAAAAAAAAAAAAAAATGGCAATTCTTTCTGGTATGCCAGCCAACTGTTATTGGGGTTTTTGCAAATAAATTTCTTCTAAAGAAGGAAAAATCAGTGAGTCATTTTTTTTCCCCCTACATAAATTTGTTTTTATTTAGCAAATAATACACCTAAAATTAAATATTAAAATAATTAAAAGCTTTTAATTTAATTTTCAGAATGTGTATATTTCCAAATCTGCGAGTATCACCTGTTCTTTTTACACTACACATTTTAAAACTGTTATTAAAATATTTTTTAATATGTAATCTTAAGTGTATTCACTAGATAAAACCATAAAGATACTTGTCAGTAAAAATAAAATGAATTAATTTTCCTTGTTTAGAAGAATTTTATAGGCAGAGCACTAATAGTAACAAACACCCACCGAACACTAGTGGCTAAAAAAAGAATTTTTACTTTGGGTTTTAAAAAAGTGACTTGCAGTTCTGAAAATCTACACATTTTAAAACTAAGATTAAAACTTTATTTTTTTTAATATATAATTTTAGGTGTATTCACTAGATAGAAACAATTTTATTTGTAGGAAACAATTTTTACACTAGAGTGACTCGGATATCTGGAAATATACACACTGTAAAAGTGAAATTAAGAGCATTTAGATGATAAAATTTTGTTTTTGTCAAGTTTGGCGTCTTTTTCATCATGCTATGCTCTTTTTTTTTTTAGTGAGCTCGTGGAGGTACATATTGAAAGTAGTGAGTAAACAGGTAGCTGTTAAGTGTGCTATTTCAATCATTTGTCGAGTTTCAAGTTGTCAAGGATAGATAACCTTTCAGGCTGATATCTTTGCAGTGTTTTAGTATTAATCTTTTCTGCTAAGTACTTGAATATGAAGCTCATGTACTTTGTAGGTATTGCTCTATCCAGGTTAGGATTTTGATAATTAGAAATATATTGGATTACTATACTTATCTTCTTAACTGGTAGAGGGTTTATATAAGTTTTGTTCAGATTTATTCTAATTTTCTATAAACAAACTTTAGTTTTTCTATTCATTTATATAAGATATTTCTTTACATTGAGCTTTGGAATTCTGTTTTGAAAATATGAATGCAAATTATAAGTGTTCTAACAAAAGTGAATATGTCTTGTATTTGAATACCTTTCTGCCAGCATGTAATATTTTCAACCAGAGAAACTGGACCAGTTTTTTTCTGAGAGTACTATCTGAGCTTTGTTTGGTAAAGTGAAATTCTAGACTCTTTATAGCTTGTAAATTAAGCAGATTGTTAGTAATTGATTAATGGAATAGAAACACTAGTGGTCTACTGGACACCATTTAGAAATTGGAGATGAAATTGCTGATCAAAATGTTTAACTCCAAATTTAGAATTAATGGATAGTCAGAATTAAGTTTTCAAGCTTTAACTGGTTTAGTTATTAAATTGAAAATTACTTGTGACTGAACATTTCAGTTGGTTAAATTGTTTAATGGCACAATGACTTTGTTTTTTATGGGTATTTAGAGTTTGAAAAACCTGGTCATTATCAGATACTAGTAAACAAGGTCTTTTCTTGAAATGTCACTATTTAGTTCTAGTCTTTAGTTTTAATAGATTGTTGTTTTTCTTCTCTGTAATCAGTGTGATTACAGTTCATATCAAGTTTTGATTTCATAAACTGATTTGACTTCGTGTCCAAAATAAAAATGTATACTATAAAAAATTAAAATATTTATGTTTTTGGCTTCACAAGAAAAATTTATGGAATGAATAAAATGTGATATTTCCCTGTTGTTGTTTCTTTTCTGTTGTTGTTTGTCATGTTTGTTTGTTTCTCTTCTGTTGTTTGTTTGTTTCTCTTCTGTTGTTTGTTTGTTTCTCTTCTGTTGTTTGTTTGTTTCTCTTCTGTTGTTTGTTTGTTTCTCTTCTGTCGTCGTCGTTTTGTTTCTCTTCTGTCGTCGTCGTTTTGTTTCTCTTCTGTCGTCGTCGTTTTGTTTCTCTTCTGTCGTCGTCGTTTTGTTTCTCTTCTGTCGTCGTCGTCGTTTGTTTGTCGTGTTTTTCTTTGTTTTGGTGGTGGTGGTTTTTTTTTTTTTTTTTTTCTTCATAATCTAATATTCTGTTGAACTGTGCATAATTGTGTAACATAAAAAGACAGTTTGGTTTAAAGCAGATTTTTATTTTTTACATCCAACAGTAAGTGTTCTGTTCCACTTGTTTTGCCATTTTCAAGTCGACTTCATAACTACTTCCTAAGAACTTTTTATCTCGAGTAAAGAACTGCTCTTTGTGTCTTTTTGCAATTTTCTAGAGAATTAAAAAAATTCTTTTAAAATAATTCTGTATTTATTAAAATAAATTGCAGTCTGGAGGTGCAATGTATTGAGAATTGTAGCAGTTGTTACCTGGTCATCAAAGAAACATTGTGATATCCTATAGATATTTTGAATGAGTTATCTCCCATCTTTAATCAATAATGTCTTTTGTCAATGTCAACTAATCTACTCAATTATAGATCATCATTCAGCAAGAAATCTCCAGCACAAAACTTTGCAAACTGCTTTGGTACAATCACTCATAGTAAAGTACCTTCTCTATAAACTGCTTTTTTTTGTTATAATTTTACTTTACTTAAAATAAAAAAAAAATACCTATACTGAAAATTATGAACAAAAAATATGCCTTTTTAAAATTTCTCAGTTGTACTGTGGCAGTTGGCATACTTTGGTATAAGTTGTAGTAGAAATTGGATCACTAATTTCTGTTTTTGTGTTTGTTACTGTAACGCGCTAGAATAGCACTTTGTTTTAGTATAATAATGTTAAAATGCTCATAAGCATAAAGTAACTTAATCATTTCAGGTTAGACATAATTATTTTGCACATGTTTGTACCATATTATAATTTTCCAATTTCTCAAAGTAGATATTAAATGCTAATTATATAGTAGTTTCTCTTAGAATATCAATTGTACAAATATGAAATCAATTTAGATAGAGCTTAATGGCTGCCAATAGTAATCTTTAAATGAGTCTAATAAGTTATCCTTTTGAATGTTGAAGATTTTAATTTTTTTTTCTTTTTCCACTGTCATCCTAATGACATCTAACAGTAAAAAGAATGGATCCTTTGACTAATCTAATTCATAATTTCAGTGTTGAGCTAAAATCTTCTTTTAAGTCACTAGAAGTTATAATTTTGTAATGTCAGCTGTAAACTTGTTTATTTTATTACTAAAATGAACAATTATCCAGTGCCTGCACTAATAGTGCAATACATTATTAACAGATACCTGTTTTCTTATGATTTGGTATGTCTTCTGTTATCAGTCTTCAAAAAGACTAATTTTACAGAGTGAGAAATGATTCTTTTAGATTTGACATCAAAGAATTATATAGACTGAAACTAAGCCACTGTATAGTATTACTTAGGAATGATAAATAGAATGGTCAAAAACAAAAATTTCAGCATTTCTCATTTTTATATGAAATTTTATCATTAAAATTTATGTGTAATGTCTGTGATATAACAGCAACTATTAACACATTTGTAAAACTGTCTATTTTTATGCATTTCTTTCATTTCAAACTATGTATAACCTACCAATTTGAATAAAAATTGTATTCAAATAGTTCTTCCTCTTTAAGATGTTTGTCTCTTCAATGGTCTGTAATGAAAAGCAGATGTTCCTGTTTAAATGGTAATGCTAATTTTTAAACACCTGAAACTCAAAAACTATTCAAGATATCAAAATGATTTTTTGCATTCTGCTTAAGATGCTAATTTCTTCAGAGCATATATTTTATGGTTAATTTTATTCACATTCTAGCTGTTACTATATACTAATATTTGAAAACTGATGCTAGACAAATGAGTTTCCTCTTATAAAGTATGACAATCTTAAATTTTCAATTCTGTTGTAAAATATTTTGCACTGTGTAATGTTTTTGCATTTATTTTCCTTAATACTGGCATTAGCATTTACAAGTCTACAGATAAGGTTTTTCTGTTTAATGAGATTTCTCTAAAGTGAATTTGAAATAAAGGTCCTAGCAATGCTTTCTGACTTGCCATATGAATTTCCTGTTGAATGAATTGGTTGTTGGCTGGTTTCTTACCTGTTGTTGGCTGGTGGGTAGCTTGCTGAAGAAAGGCCTTCTCTTATTGTGTGTTACCCAAATTGCTTATTTTCTTGATAATCAGAAGTACTTAAAAAAAAAAAAAAAAAAAAAAAATCTGTCACTTGGTCACTTAAAATAGGGTGGGCTCGATTGCTGTCATTAATATATGAACTTCAGTGGGTTCAACCAACCAGTGGATTAATTTAATATATTCACTGTATTGTTCTCTACTTGTATTGACTCATATTTATGGAATCTAAGGCATTTTGTTGAGAGATCTCCAATATTCAGACATTCCTTATAAATGCTGCTGATTTTCACTGTAAAATAATTTATCAGATATACACTTAAAATTATTTTAAAATTTTCATTATAATTGTTGTATTTCTCAAAGATGAATAATTGGTACTTATTTTCTGAAATTAAAATATAATGCAGGTGTCTCCCAGAGCTCTATACTTGGTCTTACTATGTTTTTCATTTTCATTAATGACCATCCAATGACATCAGCTCTCAACTTGGCATCTATGCTACCAACACAACCATTTACTCTTGCCTCGATACTAAGCCTGATCAGTCTGACAAGGGCAAAATGGCAGCCTATGTCCAAAACGGTCTCCAGTCCATTGTTAACTGGAGCAAAAGGTGGCTTAATTTTAATGCCTCTAAATCAAACTTAAACTTCTCTCTGTTAGTCATCTAAGAGATTCTTCTCTACCTTCCATCAGCATAGCTGATGCTAACCTTCAGGAAAGTAACTTGTTGCAACTTCTTTGGCTGACATGAAGTAGAAAGTCTATATTAAATCCATTGCTAGGTCAGCTGCTGAGAAAGTTGGTTCACTGTGTTATGTGAGACAGTTTTTCTCTCTAGAATCAATCTATCTATCTATAAGTCTACCATTCATCCATGCTTAGAATATTACTGCCATATATGGTCCAATCCCCCTGCTATTTACCTTGTGCTCCTTGATAAAATCCAAAGAATCAGCAATATTATTGGTCCTGATCTGGTGGCTTCACTTCAGTGACTTCCCCACCACTGTAATGTTGCTTCTGTTTCTTTTCAATAAATAGTTTCATGTCAATTGTTCATTTTTTCTCACACTTCTTACTTGTGGAACTCCTTTATGGCACTGCTTTCCAGCCAACTTTAATCTGCAAAAATTTAAATGCAATGTCAGTTGCTATCTAATGTCCTCCTGGTTTCTCTTTCCACTCATTATTAATGTTTCTGTTCCTTATTCCTCTACACACTGTAACCCCTTTTATTTTAGTGGCTTTACTGCCTTGCATGGGGTGATACCAATTTAATATGTGTGTGTGTATTAACACATTCTAATCACACCTTAAGATAATGAGGAGGGTTTTAATATTTGACTTGGTAATCTGTTTTGATTTCTTCTTGATTTTTTAAAGCTTTTAAGGAATGTCAGAAAAATCCAGGTTTGTCTATTGACACAGTAGCAGGGAAGAGCAGGAAGTACAGAGTCCTACTCTACAACAGTTTGTCAGTTCATGTTTTTGAATTCATTTGAATTTCATTGTTTTACAAGCTATTCCCCAACAGCATCTACTTAGGCAACAGTTTTAATGTTATATTCCTTCCCTTAATAGATTTTATTATATAATAGTTTATAATATGAGGTGGTGCTGAAAAGTACTCATTTCATCTCGCTCTGCAAAATCAGTATTCTAATTTGATTATCAAAAAATTTTTTTTGGTGTGAAAGTATATTAGGACAAAAATATATTAATTTTTGCTCTGTTTGGAACATTCATTACAAAATACATGAAATTCTGAGTACAGTTTTTGCAGAAAGACCCAAAACTGAAAGATTTGCAAATATTTTGAGCTTAAAAAAATTTAATTCAATTTTACATTGTATTTGTTGCATAGAAACATATTGGTCAAAGAGTGAACATGAAATGAATATGATGATAACTTGGTGTGAAATGCCAGAATAGAAATTAATAAACAATTTATATGCATATATATTTAAGTAGGCTAGGATTATAGAATGAACTATTCTAAATAAAATAAAATTCTACAGAAATTTCCAAGTATGATAGAAAAAAGCTCAAATGGAAGATGTGTGTATCAGTAATTGTTAATGTAAAGCTTTTTAATGAAACTATTTAGTATCAATTTGTGTATTGCAGAGATGGTTTTTGGATACCTGCAGTAGTTCTGTTTAGAGGTGGGCGATTTAACTGAAAAATCAATTTTTTTGGTTTCATCTTCACATTGTGAAACCATATTGAAATTTTTTACGAAATCGTTTGGTTTTTCAAGTGTTATCACTACTGAGTGACCATGTCCAAAGAAACGCTATTGAAAAAGACTCAGATGTTAATAAAATTAACCACTTTATACCATTGTAAGAGAAAAAGATTGAACAAAAATGTTAAACTTATTTAATTGAGTAGTTTTAGGAAATAAATGTGAAATCTATTTGTTTACAAAAGAAATGAAGAAAAAAAATAAAGGAAATACGACATGAAGTTTGAAATCTGTTTTTCAGTTTTGAAAAAAAAAACAAAACAAAAAACACTTTTTGCGGTAGAATTAAGTTAACAAAATAGCAAGTATGAATTAAAAAAAAAAAAAAAAAAAATAGTTGTCAGTTTTGTCTTAATGTTAAATTTTATGAAGTCAGATTTTTTATAGTAAGGGTAATAGTTTTCTAGTAAAGCCAGTGTTATGCTAATCATGATATAAAGTTGTTGTAAACAAGAAAAATGAAGATTTTTTTTTTTTTTTTTTTTTTTTTTTATATATATAAATAAATTTTTTTATCTAGGGAATGCACCTAAATTAGATATTAAGAAAGTTCTTAATTTCACTTTTAAAATAATGTGTATATTTCCAGATATGTGAGTCTCTAGTCACTAGTATAAAGTTGTTTCTATTTAGCAAATTCACTTAAAATTAGATATTAAAAAAATAAAATGTTTTAATCAGTTTTAAAATGTGTATATTTTCAAAATTGCAATTTTTTTTTTTTTTTTTAAATAACCCAAAGTAAAAATTATTTTTTATCCACTAGTGTTCGGTGGGTGTTTGTTACTGTTCTGCCTATAAAATTATTCTAAGCAAGGAAAATTAATTGATTTTATTTTTACAATATCCTTATGGTTTTATTTTATCTAGTAAATACACTTAAAATTATATATTAAAATAGTTTTTAATTTCAGTTTTAAAATGTGTATATAAAAAAGAACAGGCAATACTTGCAGATTTGGAAATATGCACATTCTAAAAAAATGAAATTAAAAGCTTTTAATTATTTTTAATATTTAATTTTAGGTGTATTTGTTAGATAAAAACAAATTTATTTAGGGGGAAAAAATACTCCTTGATTTTCTTGTTTAGAAGAAATTTATTTGCAAAACCCCAATAACAGATGACTGATGTATTAGAAAAGAATTGCCTTTTCGTTTTTTTTTTTTTTTCTTGCTTTATAATTTTTGAAGGAATTTACTTCCTCAGGTCTGAGAAGAAATGAACATCTTCCTGGTTGTAGTTTAAGGTGTCTTCTAATTGATTGTACAATTTCAAGAATATTGATGAAGATTGGTCACTTTGATTTTGCAAAACAAAGTAATGTGTAAATTTTTGAAGAAATGGAAAAAAAAATCATATTTTGCATTTTCAGCTGTTCAAAACAAAATACTGTTTTAACTCGCTGTAAAAAAAAATAACTCAATGAATAAAGGCACATACAAATTACATATTTAGAAATATTTACTTTTCATTTCAGCCATATGAATATTTTTAACTAAGATTGCACCAGAAATACACAAGAATTTGCAAGTTGAATGGACTAAGTTTTAAATTTATCAACCTCAAACGAAATCAGATATCAACTGGCAATGCTATCATTACACAAGAAAATGAATGGCTTCCTTAGAAAGCAAAAATACTTAGTTAAAAACTGCAAAACCGAATCGGAAACCGATACCAAAACATAAATTGTTAAACTGACCAACTCTAGTTCTGTTGAGTGGTTTGGATTTAATCAACTGCTATTAATAAGTATGGAAACATTTTGTAAACTTTAATTTTTTTTATACCATAAACCTATACAATGAAAGTAAGTTAAATGATTTTATTTCTCCCAAGTGCAATCTTTAATGGATTCTCTTGAGCTTTCAGAATTGATTATCATTGAGATTTCAGGAAGAAATTAATTTCTCTGGCAATCTTTTTTTTTTTTTTTTTTTTTTTTTTTACAGAATTTTGTTTCCATTTTACTACTTTGGTTTTAGCAAATATCTAGGCTGGTTTTTTGACAAAAAAATTTATATTTACATGTTATATTTTACTTATATTCATCTGTATGGGGAGTTAGCTCACTACACTGTTGTAATGTAAGATCTTCAAACCAACATTTTGTAATTCTTACAATAGTAAATGACAAATTGGTCTATTAAGCAGTTGAAAACAACTTGCTTTTGCAAGTGTTGCCAGTTGAATATTCTATGTACCATATACCAAGAGTTTCTTGGTCATCAAGAGAGAATGAATCTTGTTTTGGGGTTGCCTTCTGATGGATTTTACTGTACACTACTGTTTATTCCAATAGTATCATTTCTCCAGCCAACTTTCATTTCTTTTGAGGCAAATCCAGTGGTTTGCTTTCAATTTTGTCCTCATGTTGAACAGAGTTAAATTTGGAACAACCTTCCTCTTGAAGCACCAGATTATCGAATCTGGTCTCTGTCTGATTTTTTGGGCAGCCAGACATCTATGCAGTTCTTATTGTTCTCAACTTGTCTTTAGTTTTAAGACATTTTGTTAAAGCATTCATTTCATTACTTCTGTGGTTTCTTGTCACTGTTTATTCTGTCCATCTGCTCTGGTAACATTTATGGAGAATTTTGAGTGCTTTATTATGCTTCAGTGATACCTGACAATGTCAGTGAACAATTTGAGAGGATAGGCTTTAGCATACCAACCTTTCTATATCTGCATTTATCATTAGTTATTCTCCATCACACCAGGATTATCTTTTATCTCTTTATAAAATTGTTTTGGAGAGAAGTATCTATGCTCCATTTCTAGATTTCATTCCAACTTAATTTCTCTTCAGTATTTTCTTCCAAACTGCCCTTGTGTACATTAGATTTGATGAATCTTTTATTTTTATAGCCTTGGTGGTTTACATAGTAGCAACTGTGTCCCCTTGGCTCATAATTGAAAAAGGCTTAAACAGATTGTATCCAATTCCTTTTCAGCCTATATGTTGCTTCTAGAATGTCACAATATTCTCATGATAGTATTGTCATCTGTTTTTTTTCTCACTACTCCATTTCTTTGCTGTGTTAACTTCTGTTACCTTGTATATTTCAACATCATTGAACTTTCTCTGCATTGTTATTGTAAGCACTTTTGCTGCTTTAAAAGTCTTAATAATTGAAATTTTACAGTGAGCCTCTCTTTTGATATGGAACTGTTGATCATTTTTAGTTGACTAAGCTATTTCTAAGTAAACACTGCATTTTTGTCACTTGTTTCAACCTAGAAATTACTACTTCATATATTAGCAATGGCCAGGCAATCCTTGGATATAAACTAAACTGCAGGCATCAGATCTTGCATTTACTAGGCAGCTTTGACTTATCTATTGCCCTTAAACTTTTCTTGGCTTGCTTTGAGACCTCAATCCCTTTACTTCTCTCAGTCACTGTGTGAGAATACCACCTGACAAGATGTTTTACAGGCTCCTCTTAGCATATTTTCTTCTACTCTTTGGAAGTTCTTTCTGCTATCCTTAGACAATAGTTAAACATTGAAACACTTTTGCCATAAATTGCTTCCATGACCATGTCATCAGCTTATCCAGCCTTAAGAGGACATTCTGCATTACCTTTATTTTGTGTATTCTACCAAGTTCCTCACATTTGATCATTTTGTTAAGCATATAACCAGTTAAAGCTATTTAACATTTTACCATCTTGTCTACCAAGGACAATATATTGTGTGTGTGTGTGTGTGAAATATTGCTAGATACTGTCTCTTCATTGTTGTTTATCAACTTTTTTTATATTAGTATTTCTATATTATATTTAATATATTGTAAAATGTATATTAGTATAAAGTAAGATTGGGAATAATTTAGACTTCATTATAATCTATTTGTTAGTGTTATTCCTTAGTACTTTCATTGTCTTGCTTTAGTAAAATTGGAGAAGTTTAGTATTTTGCATCATGCTAAAAGGTTAGAATTACTTGTATTCAGCCATTTTCTATAAGACTAACATATTATTACTAGAGTATTTGTTAAATATTTACTATAATGTTTTTATTATTAAAAATGTTTGATAGTTCATTTTTTTTCTTGTGGTTTAATGGGATGCTTATGAAAAGTTTTGGAATTCCTTAAAAAAAAAATAAATAAATAAAAAGTTCATTAGTTTTTTTTTTTTTTTTTTTTTTTTTTTTTTTGAGAGAGATGTAATGTTCTGCATAAATGTTGGGTGAGGTGAGATGCTTAATTCATCTGTTAAAATCTAGACTTTTTGGTAGTATTTTCATGCCTTTTTGCAATTGACAGTAAAAATACAGTAGA
Organism: Acanthosepion lycidas; assembly: GCA_963932145.1. Classification (NCBI taxonomy): domain Eukaryota; kingdom Metazoa; phylum Mollusca; class Cephalopoda; order Sepiida; family Sepiidae; genus Acanthosepion; species Acanthosepion lycidas. The sequence goes on from OZ010581.1 coordinate 30,025,832, forward strand.
AAAATCCTATTCAGTGTAATCTTTATTTTGTATTTTTCAGAACACTTTTTTTTTTTTTTTTTTTTTTTTTTTTTTTTTTTAATAAAAACCTTCATAAGTACAGTGAAGATTTTAGGATTATTTATTCTTTTTGTCATACAAATTTTGATTCAAACACTCTTTTAAAAATTAGGGATGCATCACTTTAACATAGCCTCTGAAATGCATCTTGAGTATAAGACACAGAATATCCTGATGCCTTTCTTTAAACAATATGGAGATGTCAATTTTAATGACTATATTCAGAATGCTTTAGAGGTTAAAACACAAATTATTTGCCTGTTTCCTTTAAATAAGGAACCATTACTTTTTTAGTGGATATACTCAAAGTAATGTCATACAGATACAATGGGAGATGTAAAGCTTATATTTTACAGTTGGAAATAGTCTAGGAGTGTAGTATATCTGAGAAAATACTTTTTAAAGCTCTGTTGCCTTGCTGCTATACCAAGCCATATGAAAGGCTTTGTGAGTAAATTCTAGAGATAAGATCTGGACCCAGTCCTCCAAAGCAGTCTCACTTTGTATCCAACCATGTTTTGGCAACTCCTGTGATGACACTGGTACCATGCAGTATTGACCACTGCATTTCCCTTGGACAATATTGATGTAAAAAGAGGGAGTTGTGTCACATGGGCAACTATCATTTTATCATTAAAAAAAAAATCCTACCCAGAAGAGGATACTCTAGTGTTGCTTCATCTGTGCTTGATTGATGTCTTGAAACCAATGAATTTATATTAAGCTTTTGATTGACAATTTGCTTATATGATTTGAATTTTGATTGCTTTTTTTATATTTCAGATTATCAGATCTTGAGATACTGAACATTGAGTTCCATTTTTATGAGTCTTATTGATTTTTATTTTTCTTGTAATAACAAGAATTATAACTTTAATCAAATATTTGTTTTTCATGTAACAAAAATTATACACTACTGTTGAATATCATTTTATCCCTCTAAGACATGGACCAAATGTAAAAGACTTTTGTTCAAACTTTAAAGTTAAGATAAACATATCAAAGTTTTAAAATTCAAAATTTATTATTTATATACAGATATTAAAATCAATTTAAAATATTTTGATAAAGCCAAAAGATCTTTTTAGGATTTTATCTGATTGAATATTTGGTTGAGACAAATGAAAGTTTGCGTTATGAAAAGTAGTTTCTCATGGCATACTTAAGCTAAAGAAGTGGCTTTGAATGACAAAATTGTTGTGGTTTCATTGATGTAATTAATCATAAAAAATGGTGGAAAATACAACTGCCTGTTAATATTGAAATGTTTGAGATGTTCAGCTTTAAATTTTGATATTTGGCATGTGTAGATATTTAACTTTGCCTTTATTGTTCAGCTTATTGCTTTTGTTGTTGTTGCTACATTTTTTAATTATCCCACATTTTTTTTTTTTTTTTTTAATTATCCCACATTTTTTGAGCAGTAGTTTTACAAAGAAAGGAAAATTTATCAGAGGATTCCCAAATTAATATACATTCAATATATTTTCATCTTAATTGTTTTTTTTAAGAAATATATATATATATATATATATATATACACACACACACACACAGTAACTAGCTTTATCAATTACTAAAGTTTGTTGCATCAAGTCAGTAATTTTTATTTTAGTATGAATAGTATCTGGACATCATTAATTTTTTTTTTACAACTGTTGGTTTTAATTAATCACTATTAATTTTAGTAAGAAATGTTGTTTTCATTTTCTGTAGCATTTCTAAGATGTTTATGGTATCATAAAATATTTGTAGATTGCCAATGTAAAATTTACTCTCCTTTTTATCATTTGTCAATTGGTATGAATATGCAAACAGTCATTGGAATTTTTAAGTAGATATAGGATTTTATCTTGTGTCATTGTGACAGTGCCTTGCCTATTGAAAAGGTTAAGATAAAGATCATCCCACTGTGACTTGTTGAAATCCTTAATGTCAAATGTCAATGAAGAATTAACTTACCAGCAAATTTGTAATTTTCCCAAAGATTTTTACAGAATCAACAGGAGGCATAACATTTTTCAGAAGTTCCCAGAAAAGAGTGACAAAAACTCTATTCCCATGAATCTTGAGGAGAATCTTGTTCAACCAGTCAGTATTTAAAAAAAAAAAAAATTCTGGAAACCAGTTTCTCTACAAACACCTTTTCTATCTCTTTGAAAACAAATATATAAACATATTTTCACTATCTGTGAAAAGTAGTTAAGAATAAAATGATTGTATAGTAATTCTGTAAACATTTCTAAATGACTGTAGAAGAAAATTTATTGGTTTTGAGCTACTTTAAAAAAAAAATGCTTCTGTCAACCTTTTGAATTTTAAAATAAGCACTCTTAAACTGCGAATTGATAATTGGATGTTGTTTATGCATTTCCAGTTTTCATTCGATTTTGAATTTTTTTGTTTGATAGGTAATTCCTCAGTGCTGGTTTTGAGTCCAAATTGTTGGCTACAATGGCTCTCCACTACTTCCTGTCTATTATAACTGTCAACAACGTTTTACTATTTACTATCTGTTCTTGGATGTATATCTTTCATAAAAACTTTAATACAAATAGTTTAAATTATTACAATACTATTATACAGTTCTCTCTTCAGCACACATCCCCCTCCCGAATTGTTACCCCCCCCCAATTTGGGGATGTCTCAGTTGCACCCAAATGTTGTTAATAATATTGAGTTTCGGACGGGCTGACTTTAAACTTAAACTGCTCCAATTAAACGCCGAAAAATTCCCAGTAATGGAAGACCTGGTCAAAGACAAGTTATACTGCTAGTATTAGATAAAACCACAATCTATTCTTTGTTTCATGCCTGCATGTCCAGTGACTTTAGCCCACTGGAATCACCTTTTTTTTTTTTTTTTTTTTTTTGTGGCAATAACAATGTGATAACTAATCACAAAATATACCCCTTTGTGTCTGCTTTTAATAAGTGCAAACATGTTCTCAAAGATGCTAAGTTGTTATTAACTGATAGTGTGGTTTGGTTCTCAGAATTACTGGTGGCGCTGTAAGAGTGTTAGACTTTATTCTCTCTTGAATCAATTTGAAATGCTATCTGCCAATAAAGCAAAATGCTTTACCTGCAAATTCTCTTTCAATTCTACTCTTGACTTATTAGGGGTACCTTTACTGACTTTCCACTTAGAACTGAGTCTCTATTGTATTATGACTCTGTTCATGGTTTCCACTATAATCTCCAAACTTGATTCCCACAAAGTATGTGGATGATGGTATCACTGCAAGTGTCCTTAAGAAATGAACCCCCTGAACTGGCACTAGTTTTTCCCAAGCTCTACAAATAGATGCTTTGCTGCTTGTTTTCCAGATTGTTGGAAATCTGCTTTTGTACTTCCTCTTTAAGAATTCTGGAAAACCATCTGATCCTTCGAACTATCAGTCCTATTTGACAAAGTACTAAAATCTCTAATCAATTCATAATTGGTTAAGCATCTGTCCTCTTTCAAATAAACAACATGGCTCTTGCCTCTCTGTCAAATGCCAGTGTTGATGATTATTGCTGTCAAGAATGGCAAAGATTTTTCTGTTGCTTTAGATATTTTGAAGGCATTTGACAGGGTTAGGCATGCTAATCATCTTCACAATTTAAAGTGTTATGGTGTCTCTGGTCATTTCTTTGATTTGGTTCAATCTTTTTCTTATCAAACCATGTAATTAAAATTGTCTTGAAGAGCCACTCCTTTAGATCATTTTGCATTTATGTCCTCGAGGCCTTTCTTTGATCTACTCTGTCTGTTATTTTCATTGACGACCTTCCAGGTGTCATCAGTTCATGACTTGGTATCTATACTGATTATACAACTGTTTACTCCTATCTTAATAGTAAGTCTGATAAAATCAAATTAGCAGCCGATCTCCAAAATTACCTATAATCTGTTGTGAACTGGAGCAAGAAGTGGTTTCTTAATTTTAATGTCTCCAAATGCTCTTATTAATTATCTTGAACTTATCTTCTACCAGCATCGCTGAAGCTAATCTCCAGATCAACTCTCTGTCCTGTTTTCACATTTCCATTGACATAAATTGGAATTGATTATATTGAATCTATAGGAAAGTTGGTTTACTAGGTTGTGTTAGACAATTTTCTTGCCAGAATCTATTTTGCATGTTTATAAGTCATCTGTGTATTGAATATTGTTGCCACACCTGGCCTGGTGCTTCTGCTGCTTCTTTAGAAATTCTTGACAAATATCCAAAGAATCTGTAACATTATCAGTCCTGACCTGGTATTTTGGTATTATTCACTTTCCCACCACTGTAATGTTGCTTCCATTTGTTTCTTTTATAAATATTTTTATGCTAAGGGTTCTGATGAGCTTCTCTAGTATCTTGACTTCATGAATTCAAGTGCTGTATTAGATTGGCAGTTATGTCTCATAATTTCACTATTGAAATTGCTAGTTGTAACCATAAGTTCTATGCTAATTTCCTCTCTTGGTCTTGTGAAACTCTCTTCCAGCTTCTCTGTCAATTATGATTTTCAAAAATTTAAATGCAATGTCAATCATCTTCCGATTCCTTGAATTCTATCTTTTTATTATCTTCTCTGTCTCAGTACCCACCTTGCATGCTAATAGTTTTTATATGCCTTGCTTATGGCAAAATGATTAAAAAGAAAGAAAAAAAAAAAAATAGAAGTTCTCTTATGTGTGTTTCTTTGTAGAAATTAAAAATTTAATGAGTAATAATGGAAAAATATAGTGCTCTACAGGAGGCATTCTTTATGTTTACTCTGTTATAACCATTACATTAAAATCTCTCTAAGAGCTGAATGTTTCTCTGGTAAGATGACATTACTCACCTTATGCTTTAGAACATGCCTCTCAAACACATTATTTAATAGGTTTTGATATCAATCTATAATAAGGATTTTTTTCCCCCCTCTAGAACTTATCAGGGGCTTCAAAGATTAGCTTTAATGTGGATTTAATTTCTTTAAATGTTTGTCTTTTGTCAGGTTCACCACCACAAAAGCTTTTATGAGCATCCTGCGAGAACTCCATGACATGGCAAGCCAACATGAAATCATTGCAGAAAACACACAGACACTCATCATCAAGGAAATTCAGCAACTTATTGTAGAATTGAAGCAGGAAAGAAAAAAGGTAAATATTAAAATTTAGTTATTAGGGAAATAAAAGCATAAATATGCTGAACTAAACTCAGCATTTCTGACAAAATCGTTAATATTCTCTACTGATATCTCTCTCCATTTGTACTATTTACATATTTTATCCAATCTTGTCATGATTACCCACCACATGTGCATAACAGATTTTAGCAAATCTTCTCCAATTAAGTTAGAATTTGACATTTTCCTCTGTCAGATTTTGTTTAAAATATATAAAGTTTTAAAAAAAAAAAAAAAAAAAAAAATCTTGCATTTGCCAAATACTTTTCTATAACATCCCTTTTAAGAGTTCCTTTTTATAGATTATAAACAAGTGTTTTCTTATCAGATACCTTTTATAGGTTGAATCTTGATCAAAATTGTGTAATGGTTAAAATTATTATACAAGGAAAAATCTGTTGCTAATCTGCAATCTTGAGGCTATAGAATCTATTTTTCATGTGGTGTTTAATCTTTTTGCCTATTATCTATTTCTATTTTTTTAATTCAACATTTGTTTGCTAATATTGATCAGTTAAACGTTTTCAAGAAATTATTTCTATAGACAGTACAAATGGTGAAAAATGTTTTTAAAGTTCACACATACATTGAATAATTGAAACAATGTATCTCTCTATCTATATATATATATATATATATATATATATATATATATATATATATATAAAATTTTTTCTCACATTTTCTGATATTTGGTTTTGGGAAGTTATCTTGATAAAGCAATATTTGAATTACCTATTTAACACATCTCTTGAGACTTCTCTGAATCTATATTTGCTATTAATTTCACAGTTTAAGAAAATAGAAAATGGGGATAGCAACTGGGATACATTTACTCACTAAAAGTAATGTTTATAGTAATAAGAAATAATCTGAGATTAAAAAAAATTACTGTTTATATTTTTGAATATGGAATTGAAGTTAGCATATATAGATATGTATAAGTCCCAATGAGAGATCTGCATTCCTTAAATAGGTAATTCAAACCTTGCTCTATAAAGATGGCTTCCCATGGCAAAACTGGTTATGGCACCTTTCAGCTATAGAAGCACTTGGCATTCGTTGATGGAAAAAGGGATGGATACAAATTCAGTTCCTGTTGGGCAGTACAGATGTTTCTTTAATAGGACTTATCAATCTAGGCAGAGTTTTTATTAATTTCACTGCTTAAGAAAATAACAATCAGGGATAACAACTCGAACATGTGTACCCACCAAAATAACTTGGAAGTGATATAAATCTATTAACAGGCACTTTTAAAGATACAAGTAAGACCTATTTTGGAGGGGTGGGATACATAATTGCTTATTCATAGTATTATAACCAATTGCTAATTACATTTTACAGATGAATGACATTCATTTTGATCAAATATTCTTTGGTTTCTTTAGTTTTTTGAAATTTTAGTTAGAGAATTAAATTCTTTTGAGGTCAACCTGGTAGAAGTGATGAAAGAAATTGACTTTTACAACAGTAATTCTAACAAATTTTAGAAATTTCTGTTTTCCAATAAGAAAAAAAATGATAAAATTAAATATATTTGCAGTTTATCATTACTATTATACTCTTTGAATTTTTATACTGATGACAATTGACAAGAACTCTCTTCAATTATTTAGCACTCTTTTGTGATTTTTGTGATGATGTAGAAATAATAACCACTATGGTTATTGTTTCTGCAGCCAAAGTAATATGAATAATACATAGTTTTCTTAGAGTTCCACAAAATTGGAGAGAACTTTCCTCATTCTAAAATGAGAACAATTATGTAACCTCTTTTACAATTACCATCTAGAAGATTCCCTAAAGCAGCATCACTAAATATCACCAAATGTAATTTACTCTCTGTACACAGATGTTGATACTTTAGTGACAAATTCAATGATTTTTGCTCTTCTAATCAGCAAATATTTCACAGTAAATTGCTTAATATTATTTGCTAAACTACAGGCATCAAAAGAATTTGGATGGGTCTGATGTGCTAATCATTCCACTTTAGATTTCTTTGATTGTTTTTCATTTTCCATTCATTTCAAGTCATTTTGCACAGCTATTATCTGATCCAGGTGAATTGGTTATTTGTTATATTTATCTTCACGTACATATTTGAATGAATGCAAGTATGATCAAATCCACAATACTGAAAAGCTTTATGGTCTTCTCTTTGCATTTTTAAAACTATACATGTTACTAATGATGCTGTTTTTAAATTTTTCACTTCCTGATCAACTGAAATTATCAACTTTATGAGGTAATAACCTTCACCAGTGACCCAGTTGCCATTATGGAATTCATTTGTGACATAACACCCACCATTTTCAATCATGATATGTGACTTTGTGCCAGTGGAGGGAAGCACACTTAGCACACTTGTTGAGTCACTATATCTCCTTATAATGCTTTTCTCTTGTTGGTTTAATCCATAATTTGTTCTTGCAGAAATGCAAGTTTTGTTACCCATGGAATTTTATTTCCATTGGCATTGAACTAAAAATGCCATTATAAGTCTGTTAGAGAAGCTGACTGGGTTGTGGAATTGACAAAATTTTCAATAGGTTATAATTTTTTGACTTCAAGGCAAGAATGAAAAAAGGTGTGTGGGTAAAACTAAGAATTGTCCATTTTTATTGTCTAAGAAGAAATCCCAGCATACATCTGTAGGATTTGTCTGTAAATTTGGGGGAGGTGTAGCTGTAATTCCCAGAGAGTGAAACCAGTTGCAAAGATTTGATAACCACAAGTTGGTGAATCTTCAGAGTTTTTCAAATCCCCTAATAATCTTACTTTTAGTAGGATTCCATTAGGTGGACATTTTAAACTATATATCTACTGGATAAATATACCTATCTTACCAGTATTTTCTCTTCAGCAAAATAAAGTGAGCTTGACTAAAGAAAAACACTATCATACCTTAACTCAAGCTGGACTGAAATCTTTCTTAGAAGTACAAAATTTTTAACCAGTCACACAGGACACCTATCTAATGTATCACATGTCACAATCATGCACTTTTCATTAAACTTTATCTAAAACACTCTCTCTCTGATCTTCATTTTAAGCTGATGCTTAAAGTAAGTGACCAGATGATTGAGAGAAAGACAAACTGCTGTGAACTTCATTCATTCATTTATACCTACAAATTACTATTTACATTATGACCAATGAACACAGAAACTTTTTTTCTCCTTATCAAGCAATAAGCTTACATAAAAAACAGAACTGACTTCAAAGGCAAAAAAAAAAAAATCTCTCCTTGAAGCATGCAAACCTTGTAGCCTGCAACAAGCTAGCACTGATAATGCAGTGAAAGAAGGCATGCTCCATGTCACTCAGACAAAAAACTAGTCCTACTATGAAAGATTATTTGCCACTTGCATGTCTTGAATCACCAACAATGGTCATTATTGAGGCATTTCAACTTGGGCACCTAAAGCCATAAGGAGTGATATTTCCATCTTGTCAGACAAACCACATTAATCAAATCATTTTCTACAGTCCTCCAAACCACTAATACTTGATATAAAGCATGTCTTAACAACTGGTGAGTTTCAGAAAGGCCTATCATTACCAAAGAGAAAACTGCCAGAGAATGTCAACATTCATAGCAGGAACATTAGTTTTGAGGCAGACAACAGACCTCTTGATCTGAGTGTATGCTTCTCCAGTTCTTTATTGGCATTTTCCTTCCAGAATTTACTGGTGTCATTGGCTTGTGTACACATCAGGCCTAAGACTTTATCAGTGTTAAGTTCCAATGTCTGTCCAAATTTTTAGGCCAAAAGTAATTATCACCTGTCTTTTCTGCAGGTAAACTACAGAGAGATGACTAGTCTTTGTAGTACCAGCATACTGGTCTTCTGTCAGAGATGTTGTACTGTAGCTTTTGACATTGAAAGTTTTCCTGTTGCACATTAGGTCAAAAAAGCTATTTTCTGCACATTTCATTTATGTGTCATGGCCATATGAGAATTCTGTCGCACAAAGGAAGGGACATTGGAAACTGCTGACTTGGTTTGATGTTATTCCTGATATTTAATGCAGAATATAGTATTGTTTCTAGATTTTATTGGTTATGGGAAAATGGTCTTCCACTGGGCGCAGCAGAATGTTTCTTATGGAATATTATCTTTTACTATGTGTTTGTTATCAATTAGATCTTTTTTCTTCTAGTGGTTTTGTCAGATTTTTTTTTTGTCTAAAATAAAGCCTTAATGACTTGGCTGACATCAATCACCTATTATTTTTATTATAAAGATGAAAAATAATAAAATCTAAAGGAAACAAAAAAAAAAAAAAAAAAAAGAAAAACTGTTTGGGTATAATTCTTTTCATTGTTGTTTTATAAAGAAATATCCTGTGAATAAGAAAGTTTTTCAAAAATGCAAAATTTTTTTTGCCTAATAAGAATAAAGTTAAGTGTTAACTTGAAATATTCCCTGAGCAAGTTCTAGGAATGTGGCCAATATAGAAACTTTGATATTTAATATAATAATCACAGAAAGGAAGAATCTATACCAAGAGATGCTGTCATCTGGGTGAACTTTCTTGGACTTCCAATTCTTTCAACCTTTTTGCTAGGCTCTTTGGAACCATTTCAGAATTGTTGCATTCATAATTTATGATGTTTCTGTTCTTGTGCAAGGTTTACATATGTGTTTTAAAAAAAAACAAAAAAAAACTAAAAAAACACACACTCTTATTTTCTGATCTACTGTAACAGTAAATCCTGAAAACTTTCCTTTACAATAACTAGATCTAAATCTTCTGGCATGGATTGGATTGATCCATTTGATTCTCTTGAGAATTTATTTCTTTGCTCTCAGACAGCTTTTGGTGTATTCATATACCATTGGTTTGTATGGTCAGAACCAAACTGTTCTATAGTTTCTAGTGGATCTCTCTTCCTATGCTATCATGACAATTCTATTCTTTCTGAGCCAACTTGCTACATTTATTTTGTCTCTAACTTCACACATTCTGCATTTACTATTTTTCTTGTATCTTAACATTTAATGTAATCATTTCTTATGGCTGTGTTCTGGTTTGATATTAAAGGCTTTGTTTCTCTCAGCAGATCTCCTCTTCCTGTTTGTTATTTCACCTGCAATTCTTTCTATTGTTTCTTTTTAATACATGTATACTTATTTTTCAATTTTTGGTTTCTGTTCCTGTATTTGTCCTTCTTTTTAAAATCTTGGCTGTTGTAATTGGTTTTTTGTGGCTCTATCTTGTGTAGTCTTCATGTCTCTTGATAACATAGTGCAATCTTCAATAATTATCTCTATTTCCTTTTCACATATTGTCAATTTGGCGAATGACTGTATATACATTCTCATCAGCTTTGTTTTGTCATTCACCTTCCTTAGTTCATTGTCCTGTTTAAGGAGGATCCTGAATGTTTTGTACAGAAATGGTCTAGGTATTTTATACATTTGATCAAGTTTCTATTGCTGAGTTTATAGCTTCTAATATTTTTTAACTTTCATCTCCTATTTTGTTTTTTATCTTAACCCTACCTATTAAATCATATTTACTAATAAAAAAAAAAGTACTCGGTGAATTCTAAAAATTGAACAAAAATGCTCAAAATGATTAAAGAATATATTGGGCTATGAAACTGTTTTATTTTGGGTTTTATAAAATGTCAGGTTTATACATTTTTTAATCTTCTAGTTTTTGCAAAAACAAAAAAATTGTTAAATACTGCCTTTAGGCAACTCCATTGAAGGTAAAAAAATCTTTCTGAATCACAATTCCTGGAACTATTTTTCTGGTAGGACATTTGCAATAATTAAAGCATTTTCACATAATCACTTGGTTCCATTTACTGTGCAATTTGAAAGTTAGTTTGAAAAAGCAGTGGATATATGTTATCATGATTGCTTTCTATATTCAAAACAGGTACCATAATTCCATAACTGGAAAAATGGCATTTGAACTGTTCATTGGTACTAAGTCAAATATTAGTAACAAGCATGTTTTTGTACACTTCGTTATGCCTATATACAGACTAAACCAAAGCTAGACTCCAAGGAGGAGAAATCTTTTTTTGTGGGCTATGTAAAAGGTTGTTTGGCAAACCATATAGATTTCCTAAGAGAGAGAGGGGGGGAAGGAGACCAATAATTGAAGTTCACCAATATTTTTGAAACTCTGAATGATGGCATGAACAATTACCTGTCCCAGTTGATGAAACTTAGAGACCTGAGTGTTATTGGAACTGATCATCTTGATTAGAAAATCGAAATGTATTTAAAGACCTTGTGGCTACAGAATTTAAGTAAATTTATAAAAAGACTTTTTTTTTTTTTTTTTTTTTTTTTTTTTTTTTTTAAAAGGTGTGGTGGTGGGAGAAACTGGGTGAAAACGAATTACAATCACTCTAAATGGCAATTAAGAAAAGAAAACCTATTCAGAAAGGGAGAGAAAAATATATTAAACCTGACCAATTCTTGTTCCTTTCTATTTAGAACTTAGTTAAGGAAAAATATTATAACTATGCTAGGACTTAAAAGGGAAAATTGAGGAGATATATAAATAATTGATATATTGACATATGTGCACTTACATTATAAGCTAATAATATTGATATCCCACAGCCATTCTTTGCTTATATTTGATAGAAATAGTCTCAAGGATTTTCTGATGAAAATCAGGATGAGATAGCTCAATACAGGAAACATCATCATGGTTGATAATAATTGTTAATTATTAAGATGTTCAGAGATTGCAAATCCGAATGTATTCGAAAACTTCAAATGCATACTGAGAAATTCTCTTTTCCAATAATTGACTGACACTTATCTATATAGTCAGCCTCACACTGACACTTAAATTGATAAAACTAGTTTGATTGATAGGTGGGTCATCTTCATGGATTTTAACATTGGTTTAGAATTGAAAATGATATGTAGATTAGCAAAATTGCAATTATGAGCACATACAGTTTAGCAAATCTCATGGTAACTGGGCATTTAATGGAAACCAGCATGTTAGGTTTCTGGAACTGCAATCTTAGCATGAATACTAGATTGCACTACAACCAAAGGATAGCCACTATCATATAAGACGTTAATAAACTCTAATTCAGAATTAATTTTAACCTTAAAAGATGATGATTCAACCTGATGAACATAGCAAGATGAGTCTTACTGGCTGTCACTTTTGTCTCTATACTAATCTGTAAACATGTTAGAGATAAAATTAAAATGATTACTATTTGGGTTGATATTGCTACAAACTTTAGTTTTATTGATATGAAGAAGTGCTAGCCAAGAGTTTAAAATGAAAGACCTTGGCAAAAATTACTTGGTTCTTTGGTATACAGTTGAATTAAGTATGAAAACTATGAGATTAGAATGAATTAGTCCATTTACATATATATATATATATATATAATGCAGAATTGTAAACCCAGATTCACTGGTTATGAAATGGATATAAATAAGTTAAACATGTAACTGGTGTTAAACTGAAGAACTTTGTCAATACCCTTAACAAAATCCAATGTCAAACTTGAATTTTATGTATCCTAGATTGGAATTATTAGGAATGTTGGAGTGCACTCACTATAAATTTAAATGGGAGTGCAATGATTCATTTTCCTGTTTGTTTGTTTGCATACGTGATACCACATATGCAAATCAGTTATAAAGTGCTGCCTCTGAAATGTTTTGGCAAAGCTATATTGTAGATACTTTTTGCATCATTTCCCCCCCCCCCTTATTACTTTCACTGTGAATACAACTCTTGATAATACTTAGATACTGTTACTTTCTTTTCTATTTATTTCACAATCATGTAATGCAATTTAACATAAATGCTCAGAAAATGTTAGTTTGTTATACATGATAAAACTGGTTTTGTTTCCATGGAAAAAATTGATTTTACTTATTCAGATCTACACAATAAAAGGCTTGGAGTGTTTATATCTTGAATTCCAGAATCTTTCTGGTAACCAAAAAATATCAGTCAATTTATTTATTCAAACAAGTCTAAAATAAATATTTGTGAATGTCACGAGTAGTGCAAACTTTCATATTTTCCTGCATAAATTTATAAATCTCTGGCCATTGTGCCAACATATTTTTGTGTTTTGTATAAAGTTGAAGTGTTTCATTTTTTTTTTTTTTTTTTTTTTTTTTTTTTTTTTTGACAAGTAACATATCAACTTTTATGTTTCAAATAAGAATTTGCTTTCTTCGGACTGGCATTTTGTGGAAATACTGTGTGCTTGTACACACACACAATGGATTTAACATTAAAGTGATTGTTTTTTTTTTTTTTTTTTTTTTTGAAACTTAAGATATCATATTTAAAAATTCAACAAGAACCAATTTAAATATTTCATTTTGTTAGTATATTTCTCTACATAGTTGAAAATTTTCTGTACCAGTTGTAATATAATATTGATTTTGTAAGATCACGCATGCATTTTCTCATCAAAACTAACCCCATCTCCAAATGAATGCATATTTATATTGTGAGGCTTTTTTAAATATATTTATAGATGCCATACTAAAAAATAAAAAAAATAATAAAAATAGTATGGTTTGAAATGAGTAGATTTTGGTTATTCAAAAATTAATTCAAACTGTTTTAATGGTTAGTGGCTAAGTGACAATTTATATTTTCCTGTAGTAGATAAATTATTTCCAGATAACTTGTGTAATATGAGTTTTTATATTTATAGTCTTATTTTTCTGTTGGAATGTAATGAATGTTAAGCAAGCTGCAGATGAATGTTATTTTATCCCTTGAGACTACCTACTGAGTGCTACTTGAGTTGGATTTTAAGAGACTTTCATTTTATGTCTACACTGGTTAAAATCATTTAAAAAAACAAAACAAAAAACAACTGTCTAATTTGTTTTTATTTTACTTATGTTTCACTGAATTTCCTGGTGATGGGCTAACACTAAAAACAAATATTAGTATTAATACTGTAATAAAACATAGGTAATGGTTATAGAATTATCAAATATGAGTGTTAACATAATTGTTTGGAATTTTAAAAAAAAATTTAATTTTTTTTGTTTCTTTTTGTAATGCAAGTTGGTTTGTCATTAAAATAATTGCCTGTTCCTCTTAACTGTAAATATTTAATGGAATTCAAGGAGCAAGATGACAGTGTAAAAGAGTTAACATTCAAACTCCCTGTAGGTATGTAATGGGTTAACACTCAAATGTCCTATAGACCACTTCTACTGGAGAAACAAATTTCATGATGAATATTCAATTGCTGCACCAATGAAAGAATTAAATTTTTTTTTCCCTAAATATTTTCTTTACTACTTAATATAAAAAATTGATATTAAAGTCATTGGTATCTATATATTTGTTGTTCATTATTTGAGCTGTTCAATAATTTGGATTTTTTCCTCCACTTCCCTTAACATTGCCAGGACACATTTCGTTTATTGCTTCACTGCTCTGATTTTATTTTTTGATAATGTTTCTACTTTACTATAAACCAACTTAGGTTTATCAAGTAATTTATCCAAGAAAATTATAAGAAAACGATGATCTTTTTATTCTGCATTCCTCTGTCTTTTATTTTTCTGTGCATTTGTGAATTCATAACTTAACTCTAAATTTATTAGGAAGAATGAAAGAGCTAAGCAAACTATTTTTTTCTTCAAGCTCTTTGGATTATTTTACATTGTAAAAATATGCTTTCATGGTAGCCTTATATCAATTTCAATAGCTATACTTAAATTTTATATATTCAGATTTCATAATTTGTATCATTTTATGTAAATCTTTTAGTCAGAACATGGATAAATATGATCAAGTTTTTGTAAACATATCAACAAGGTTGTTGATCATCTAAAAAGGAACACACTCTTTAGCAACAAGCAGTATGGGTTTCAATCAGCCTGATCCATAGCTAATGTCCTAACTACCATTACTAATAGAATAAGTGAGGCACTAGACAACAAATGCATCTCAAGGACTATAGCATTAGAAATTTCAAAGGCTTTTGACATGGTGTGGCATAAGGGATTCAGTTTCAAGCCAATAATAAAAATTTTAATTTTTTTTTTTTTTTTTTTTTTTTTTTTATAACTTTGAATAATATTAAGGGTACTGTTATTTAAAAAGACTGTCTCGAGTAAGTGGCTTTGTCTATATTACAAATTTGTGTATAAAATACTATATTCTGGATATCCGTAGTATGGTGCTAAATCTCTTGTTAAAGTTTTTGACTTGGATCAGTGAGGTTTATTCAACTTTTTCCTTGGAGAACATTGTCTTCAGTTAGAAGAAAGTTTTTTTTTTTTTTTTTTTTTCCTCACATAACATTATTGATTGTAGCTATATTGCAAATAGAAAACTAAGTACAGGGGAATAGGAATCTGTTTTTAATATACCATTTAAACAATTTTTGATTGTATAGGAGATGGTTTGTTCCACATACAGCTTTATTAGCATTTAAATTATGCCTATATGTTGAACAAAGATGATTGACTAATGCTTGTGATAATGGGTTGGTGCTGCTTCTACTATAATTGTGATAGCATGGATTCTAATCTTATTTTTTTATATCTCCTTTATTGGTTTTGTATTTGTAATAAATGTAACTTTTAAAATTAGGGTTTACCTGTATAAAATTTACAGTCCTTTTGGTGGTTGGATTTTTTTCTGCTGTTTGTCTCTTTGGTGAGGACTATCATTTTGTAGTAATTGAAAATATACATAAATGTGAATATTGTTCTGGAGATATTTTTGTACTGATATGACATTTACAAAAAAGAAAAAAAAAAATTAAACTGTTGCTATCTGGCTACTTTAGCTCTTAATCAATCAAAGCTCTAAGTCTATTCAAGGTTCATCACTCAATCCATGCCCAGGAGATTGGAATTATGTTTTGAAGCATGACAAGTTGTATCTATTGTAATATGAAGCAAGCTTTGTAATAGGACTATCCACCACTTCCTCATTTAGTCATCAAAATTGTACTTTTCTTTTTAACATAAATCCATAATGAGAAGAGTATGCTATATAGGATTGTGCCTAATAATAGTTCAGTGCCTGTTGAGATGGTAGGCTATAAATGAGATTTAATTATTCTAAATTATTCCACTTATTCTTAATTACTAAAAAGGATATTTAAAAAAAAAAAAGAAAAGAAAAAAAATCATCTAAAACATATTTTCTGTTTATTTTTATAGATACAAGCATTTTATGTAAATGCTCTGTTTATAATAAACTGTATTAACATTTACCAGCCTGAATGTCCAAGAAATTTCCTTGAAAATGTCCTTTGACAGGAATCTAACCTGTATCCTACATGGAACTACCATATAGCTTGATATGCTATACAATTTAGCTACAGAGGAAGTCTCAGTTTAATATAAACAGAGTATATACTTAAAATATTTGTATCTATAAAAATAATGTATAAACAGAAAATATATTAAAATTATATATGTGTGTGTACGATGGATAAATTGTTGTCTATATTATGCAAAAATGAGAATAACATTTGATATATTAACCAAGATTATGCAAAAATATCATGGAATACTCAATAAAATCACCATTGGCTTCAATCACATCATTCAGACCACTTCGGAATCTCTTGCATCTCTTTTGGATGGCCTCCTTGTTTGAGTTGGTGAATGCTGCCATAATCCTTGCCTTCAGTTCATCTTTGGTGTTAGTTTTGTTGGTCTCTTGCTTGACTACACTGTATGGATAATAATCAAGAGGGTTGAAGTTGAGGGTGTTAGGTGGTCAGATGTAAGGAGTGATGTGGTCAAAAAAAATTGTCTGACAGCCACAACTTGGTTCTCTTGCTTGTATAGCATGGTGTGGAGTCCTGTTGCCAGACATAGGATCTTCCAGCACCCACCCTTTTGACCCAGGGCAGCACTGTCCTCAAGGCACTTGATGTAGGCCTCCATGTTGAGCCTGAGGCCCTCGCCAACAAATTTGAAAGATCTTATCAGAATGATCTTTTCTAAGCTGCTGTACCTTTTGTAATCACCCAAACACTCTGAAATGTTTATATTGGAGCTTCCGGTGTGAATGCCAAACAGTACAGCATTCCATTTCCAAATTTCTGGCAAAATGAATTGTGCCCTGGAGCTCTTCTTCTCACAGACTGTGTCCAACTGACCCTACTATACTGTGCAGTTGACAAAAACAAAAACACACGTGCAAAATTAAAAATATAGAAATGGTGGCAATTTACCCATTTCACCATGTGTGTGTGATCTCAAATTTAGATTCTTAACCAGTGTTGATTGCTGATGTACTCCATACGATTTTTTTCTTTTAGATCAGATTCCCTTTGGGGTAAATATCCCTTTTAGTTTTTAGATTGTTATCCGAATTACTGCTATTGGATATATTTAGAGCTAGCCTGTTTCATGTTTATTATTGGCTAAAAAGAAAAAAAAGTAATGACATAATCTGGGTAATTTAAATCTACCACTGTACAATCGAGCTTCTCATTAAAAAGCTAAGTTCAAAGCAGCTATCCATAGACAAATTCCTACTAGACTTCTTTTTCTTTGATATTTTTTAAAATGTTTTACTTAGTTTGAATTTAAGAATTTTCTTTTAAATTTTAGAACTATTTTGTATAAACATAGTTTGTTAAATTGATTCCTCAGTCTACTTTAAAAAGAAAAAAATCTCTTTAGGTTCATATATTTAAAGATTTTTTTTCCCCAGTGTGTTGTATTAGACAAGACTGCACCATTAGCTGATTTTTCATGTCTCTGCCTAATTTTAGATTGCAGTTTGAATCAGAAGCTAAAAAAAGTTTTTTGTTTACTTTAGAAATGGTAAATATCTTTGCTTTTCATTTAGTTTGTGATGTATATTTCTATATGCCATATCTTTTAAGGATTAGAGCTCTCCACAATTTCCTGATTGCTTTAAGTAACCTTTGCACATTACTATCCATCTTTGTCCTTGTTCTGTCATTCATTTGCTCAAATTCACCATACATCCAGCAGCAAGGCCTCTGATTGGGTGTTTGGTGGTTTTGAGGGTTGTGGGACCACTTCTTAATTGCTGTTGTTCCCAGGACCACCTGGCCTGGGGTGGTAGCACCTTATTAGGGTCCCAGCTATGGATAAATAGTGAATCCTCAAACAAACAAAACATTATGAAAGTGTAAAAATACATTTTTATAGTAAAAATATCAGCTATACATTGTTTTAAAAAATAAAAAATTACCAACCATACCAATTGTTAAATTAGCAATAATACATTTTATCTAGGTATCTCCATGAAACTGATTTAAAAAAAGAAAAAAACTGTCTCAGACTTAATGAAAATTTATTGTTGATGTTTGTTATTAAGAGGAAAGAATAAAGTATTTTTTGATTATTTTATTAAATCTTTTCATCCTTTCTAGTATGTTTGGAATTTTTGTTAAAAATTTAAAAAAAAAAATTTTTTTTTTTTTTTTTTTTTTTTTGCATCAGCAAATCTACCAAAGATTAGTATTAGGAAATTTAGCATCTTTTTTGGGCGTCAAAAACAAATTGTTTTTGAAATTCTTGCAAAAATGAAATATTTTTTTGATTTTAATTATTCACAAATGAATTAAATTATTTAAAAAATTTTTTTTTTTTTTTTTTTGTAAAATCAACTGTGAATTGTAACATACAAAACTCGATAAAACTAAGACATTATTTAATTAGAAAAGCTTTTAATGGCTTTTATGAATAATATATGTTAAGGACAATATTGTCTGAAGCCAGGAGTTTAGGTAATGCTGTAAATCTGTCTTTATAGATCATAAATTTGAAAGCTTATTACAATCTGCAACCCCCAATACCATATTTTTAAAAAAAAGAATTTAACATTGTTTTTGAGTGTGCATGAAAACATTTTTTCCAAATATATGGATGATCAGACATGACATTAAAATGTCACAATTTAAGAGTTGTTTCCCCCAACTGCAATAATATGCCCTTAGAATCTTTGTGTTTTTGTTCTGCCATATCATAACAATATTAAGTTAACATATAACAGAGAGGTACCTCTTAAGTACCTATCTTATTTATGAAATTTTATGGTATTATTTTTATCTATTATTAATTTTTATTTGTTATCTCAGTTAGGAAAATAAAGATAGTTTCCGCAATCTAATGTTTTTTGTTGATTTTTTTAAAATCATCTTTGCATTAAGGCTATTAAAAAAAAAAAAAAAAAAAATTCAATAAAACATTAGATTGCCGAAACTATCTTAATTTTTAAAAATTACTGGGTAGTTAAATAAGTTAGTCCACTTAAAATTCGAAAAAAATTTCGCCTCTGTCTGAGAACTTCCCCTGTCCTTTTGGCTTGGAGACTCCTGGAGAAAAAATAGCAATAGCCCAAAGGCACCTTGAAAAGTTCTGTAATTTTCTGAATTTTCTGCCCACACATTCTTTTTCTCAATTCATGAAAGTCAAAATGGCAAATCCCAGAAATCTGGATTTTCTTTTACGAGTTAAAATTCTCCTTTAAGAAAAGTTCTTTTAGTTGTCAGTAATATTTGGCAATTATTGCGAAAGGTGGTTTGTTTCCTTGATTAGAACGAATTCATGATCTCATAGTTACTTCTGTATTTTCTTGTCTAGGTGTTAAGGGAGAAAGGATATGAAGGCATGTCTTCTAACTGCTACCCTCACTCAACAAAAAAGAGGAAAAGCAAAGATAAAAGGCATCAGAGATGAGTAAACATCTCTGTCAAAGATAAATTAATTTACTCATTAAATTTGTAGTTGAAAGGAAAATATTTTACAGTAATCTTTAATAGAGTCTGTCTATATTTCTGAGATGAGGTATTATGTACATTTACATTATTCGGGCTATTGTCCTCATCTTTGTCACCATATAAATAAATATGGTGACAAAGATGAGGACAGTAGTCCGAATAATGTAAATAATGTAATCTTTAATATGAAAAATTTATCAATGTTTTTTTAAAATTTGAACAATTGAAGAAATTTTATTCACATGTCAATTTCAAAAGTAAAATGTTCTTTTGATCTCTAGTCAGTAGTGGGCGAGTTCTTGCTGAAGAATAGATACTTTACACGTCCCCAATGTGTTGTGTAAACTATGTTTGTCTAAATTCTTGCCAAAAGTTAAATCTGAGAATCAAATTTGACTGAAAGAAAATATAGACGGGAAGGATGATAGAATATAAAACTTGCCTTTGATGTGTCTTAGGATAGAAAAGGCATCTTTGAAAAAACAAGGTTATTTTTAGTTTGCAGGCTAATAATGACTTGTATTTCTAGCTTTTTTTTTTTTTTTTTTTTTTTTTTGCTGTAAGTGTGAAAAAAATGAAATATATTAAAACATATTTGGATTTCTATTGCTTGGCTTTCTATTAAAGTTCAATCTGGCAATCTTGTCTCTTTACTTTTGTATTTCTGCCATAGATGGCTAGAAAATGTACAAACACATGAACAGCATTTAGATATTTGGCCAGATGTCATCAAATTTGTCAACTTAAGAAAGCAAAAATGTACTCAGACCAAATCCTTCTGCGACACTATCAAATGTAAATGTTTTATTTCCTATGAAACTGGAAAAGACATTGAACGGTTTTTGGTAAAATATCAGAGCAATAAACTGTTGCTTCCTTTCCTTGCAGATTATCCTTTTTTTAAAGGAAGAGCACACTGAAGAGATAATTACATTTTCCAAACTGACTGAATTTGTAAGAATTTTGTCAAATCCAAATGCACATAAAGATGCTGCAAAGATCAAGTGTGGGTATCTGGCAAATAGGACTGTGTAAAATTTATCCCAAATAGAAAATGTGTCAACAAAAGATCTGTTTGTCTTTGTTACAATTCTGCATGCAATGTTCATCACCATCATTGGGAAGCTTCTGGCAAACTCTCCTCTTAGATACCCTCTTTTAAGGTGACTTGGATCCACTTGTGTGTGTGTGTGTTTTTGGGGAGATGCCACAGAAGACAGTCTGTCGTTCCTACGTGATGGGCAAAAAACAAGTTGGCAAGTCTGATTGTGATGATATCACCAGTCGGTACAAGGAATTTGAAGAGGAGGTTTCTGGAAATACTGCTGTCAAGAATTTCAGCAAGCATGAACACCATCTGGGACACTTTGTTCTACTCTTCTTTGTCTAGCAAAAAAGAACTGTGCAAAGTTGTTTGCATATTGTTGGTATTCTCTTATGGACAGGTCTCAGTGGAGACAGGTTTTTCAGTCAATAAGGAAATTTTCACTGATAATATGAAACAGCAGACTCTTGTTGCACCACACATTATCATGGACTCTTTGGCCACAGTTGGAGGTTCTGGGAATGTTCCCATTACTAAGGCTCTTCTTTGCAGTGCTTCCTATGCCAGGATAGTATACACCCAGTACTTTGTGGCTGAGAAGAAAGAAAAGGCAGGAAAAAGCAGCTGGACAAAAATGGAAATCCATGCTTATAGAAATTAAAGAACTGAAGACCAAAAAAATCACAAATTCAGAAATTGCACTCAAGTCAGCTGACAGCTATGTGGAGAAAGCTGAGCAAACTTGGAACTTCACACTTATCACAAAGTCCAATGCCATGTGAAGATCTGTAAAGGACAATCCATAGATATCAAAATTGGAAGAGGAGCTGAATGCTAAACTAGATGAACTGAGAAAATGTTAACATCATTTTGTTCTGTTAATTAAAACCACTATACATAAGCAAAAAGTCAAGAATTTTTGTGACATTCACAAACTACGAGTAGTCTAGATAGCTGAAATGTGTAGCAGTAAGAATTAAAGTAATTCACTATTTTCAAGTATAGTAGAATGCAAACTATAACATAAACAGGTCTGGATTCATTTGTTTTAGCCTCCAACACTTTGATTTCTTCACTGCTGTGACATGAATTATTGGAATCAGCTGCAACTTTTCTTTGGACATCTTGTCTGTCAAACTGTTAAAAGATAAATCACAAAGTTTGGGTTTTTGAAATTGATGACCATTCACTTTGTGTGCATGTGTGCACACTAGTTTCAGTCCTTGAAATGTCCTGGGATTTTTTTATTTATTTTTTATTTTTTACAGAACTGTGGCAACCCTGTTTAAAACTCCCAAGAAAATAAATTTTGTCATTAAATGACCCATAAGGAATTGATATGTTAAACAAATCGATCAAAATCATCAAGTTCATTACTTGCTGTTTCCCCTGCTTCTTTTGCCTTCAATATATTCTGTATTATAGAAATAAGATTTTGTCATTCTAGTAATCATCTCTTTAGTATAGTTCTTCAGCTAAATGTTAATGTTTTCTTATTCTTTGACTTTTTTTTTATCAGTTTTAATTAGGAGTGAATAAGGAAATATTTTGGATAAAGTCTTTTACTCTATCTTAAAAGTAGAAATTAAGTTGATTTCAGTTTAGTTCTTAATATTTATGTAATGTCTTGTTGGCATTAGTAACCACTAACTCTCCCTTTTTATTACAATGAAGAACATTCTGCTGCTGGGTTGGAATTCCCAGGACCAAGTTTCTCCATATCTAGAACAGATATATTTTGATTCCAGCTCAAAGACTGCAAAGTAAAAGTATTTACCTGGCCTTCACACTAAAGCAGGATGTGACATAAGGTCTTTTTTAGTATGGGATACCTATAGGCATTCATAAGGTCATGGCCTGCAAGGAAATAATCCCCATGACCACTGTAATGTTGGCATTTATATTAGACTGACTGCTCCTATCTTAGGGCAGAGAGGAAAGTACTGCCACAGGTTTGGAATCATTGGGATTTTCATCCTGGCAAAAAAGCTGAAGTGATTTAATTTTTAATCTTATTCCACAGTATTGTCTCTGTTGAGTCACAAAATCTTTTGTCTGTTTTGTAAATAAAAAATAATTTTAACCCCGTTTTTAACTATTGCTACTGTATTTCATTATACAAATCTTTATTATTTGTTTTAGGGTTTACAAGAAGGTACCAGAGTCCATCAACATTTATTACTTTCCACACAGCAACTGGACAAGGTGAGTCATTTCAGTTCACAATTGCAAATTGTAAAATAAGTTCTATTGTATGATAACTTGTAAGAATTATGATGATCTTCATATTTTAAACTCTTGTAGAGTGTTGTATATTAAAAACGGTTGTAATCTCTTTTCTGCTGCTTTTATTACTTCAGTTGATCATATATGTTCAGAGATAAAAATGCATTTTAAAGTCATTGCTCTTGTATCTGTTAACTCTTTACAAGTATTATTACTGATGGACATATTGTAATTGATGATTTAGCCATGTAAATTTTTTTTTTTTTTTTTATAACTAAGTGGATATAACCATTTTTGCATAAGAGAAATAATGTACCTTTTGAAAAGCTTTTGGTTTTGTTTAGTAATATATAAGTATGCTTTTATACAAATAACATTTTCTACAATATTTAAAGATTTTTTTTTTGTTTTTATGACAATCTTTATTGAAGTTGTAACATGATCTATACACCTCTTTACATGAAATATAAAATTTTGGTTTATAAAATTTGCTTTTAATGTGAATTTCTTTTTCTGTTGCTTAAATTTAAAAATATTTTTAAAAGACAAAGAAACAATATGAAAGAGCATTCAGAGAAGCTGAAAAAGCATTGGAAGCTTACAGAAAAGCAGATGCTGATATTAATTTGTCTCGAGCAGAAGTAGAAAAGGTAAGAAACATAATTTTATATAATTTTATAATCACAGTTGAAAATATAAGTAAATTTGGATAAAAAGTTAAGACTTAAGAAACATTAAGCAGATCAGCATAAATGGTTGGTTGCAGTTGAGCTTGAGATTAATAATATCGTTGCGTAGTCCTGGAGAGTGGGGTGAATACGTTAGTGCTTACCGGGATAATACAAATTTTGAAATTAAGATTCTATTATATTTATTTTAAAAGTAACTAGCAACTAATTAAGAAAAAATTAACTTTTCACTAATAGTGAAATCTAATAAATGGATCATATGGGTACACTCACAAAAAATTTGAGTGAAGGATTTAAATTTAGATATTTGTATTTTTTTTAAATGTGGGGGAATTGAGATTTAATTGTAAGAATTTTGCTTTCATAAACAAAGCAAGAAAATTTTTTTTTTCCTGTAAATTTTTGTTTAAAAAATGTGAATGAATTATTAAGATATTTGTATTAGTTATCATAAACTAGATTTCAAAATACAAGGGAGAATTTAAAAAATAAACAAAAATCTAGTCATAATGTGAGGAAGGTGAAAACTTTTTTTATTAAACTTTATTGTAAATAGTTGAAATGCACTAATATTCTCTATATATGAAATGAATGCATAGAGCATAATTCTCAAAGTTTGATAAAACTGAGAATTATTGCGATTACTACATAAAATTATTAAAGTGTTTTTTGTTAGGTTTGTTATATTTATTCATTTTTATAACTATAGTTTTTCTTTTTTTCTCCCAATGTTTTTATTATGCTATTAGCAACTTAAATGATAACAAAGTTAAGAAAATAACATTTAAATTCCAGGATGATGGTGACATAACTTAGTCTGCAGTCCTGGGTTATAGAAAGGCCTTTTTTATCTCTAGTTAAAACAACTTGACTATCCTTGCATTGTTTTTTTTTTTTTTTTTTTCTCCCCATTTTAAAAATAGGTCATCATGTTGTTTGAGAGTTTAGCTTTAATATTCTGGCACACAGTCTAAAAAAAAAAAAAAAAAAATTAAATAAAATTGCTGGCATATTTAGCTTGTGAACAGCCTTTAGTCCCTGTGTCTGTGTGGTAACTTGTAAATATCACTTTGAACCTTGTTGTTTACATCATATTTTCAACTTGAATATTTTGTATCTTTATGAATCTTTGTCTTATGTTTCTACATTAATCTTCAACAGTTAATCAAATTTACAAACATGTTTACTAAAAATAGACAAGATTTTTACTATGAAACCTTATCTTTTAATAACAATACATTGAAATACTCGTACGTATTCTGTTTCTCAATCATTTTTCATCAGCTTACTGTTTTTAAATTATTTAGAAATAAGTAAAGATGGATCTTGTTTTAACATATGCAGTGGTTGTTGGCATCTTGTGTTGACATCATCAAAAATAAATTGCATAGGTTCATTTGATAACTTAAGATTGACTGCATTCATTCCTCTCTATGCCATGTTTGTTTTATTAAAATTATACATTAAAAAGAACTTTAGACTACAGTACATATCAAACTTTTGTAATTAAACAAAGAAAAACACCTGGTCATTTTCAGGACCTTATTTGTTTTCTTTTCTTCCTTCCTAAATATATAGTGCACTTAGATTATTGAATAAATTTCAATTGAATATGCAATACACAGTAGTTTTTATATATATATATATATATATATATATATATATATATATATAGATTTATTTGAAAAAATAAATTAAAAAAAAGTTAAAAAAAAATGTGCTATATTGCAAAGATTCTCTAGTAGCCTTGATGGAATCTTGTGCTAGAAATGCTTAGAGCCCCTATCTTAGTAGAATCTGGGCTTGTGCAATCCACCATTTTAAGGGTCCTGGAACTTAGACTCTTCCAATTGATCCTTACTCAATAGACTAAGAGAAGGTGTTATGAGTATTTCTGCAAGGCTTTCTATAATTGGCTTAGACATGAGATGCCTTAATGAAATGGTATTTATTCTTCCATCAGGGAATCTCATGTGGCATAATCTATATTGACCTGAAAAAATTCTACTTCTGGCACTTGTGACTAGCTGCTATCCCCTCTTTCTAAACACAAAATCTTTCAATTCTACAGACATGAAGAAAGTGCATATTT
Organism: Acanthosepion lycidas; assembly: GCA_963932145.1. NCBI lineage: Eukaryota > Metazoa > Mollusca > Cephalopoda > Sepiida > Sepiidae > Acanthosepion > Acanthosepion lycidas. The sequence goes on from OZ010581.1 coordinate 30,051,823, forward strand.
TAATATTTGATATATTTAATTTTGTTTTTGTAGCAAAAAAACATCTCCATATCCAAAACTCAGTTTTCAGAAGATTGTAAGAATGATTATGCAGCACAGCTGGAAAATACAAACAAACATCAAAGAGACTATTACTCCTCATTATTGCCAAATGTGTTCCAGGTAGGTTTCTCCTGATTATGTTGCTCTTTAAAACACCCTTATTTAATATATATATATATATATATATATATATATATATATATATACACACACACACACACACCCACTGTAAATAAACTTCTTACTTCATTTCATATTTTCAAACTCATAGCATTTTTCTTTATATAATTCTCACATAACTGAGCTAAATAATAAATTTTATATCTTTGTACTTAAAAACTTTCAATTTTTCAATCCAGTTCAATTTTTTTTTTACTCCATTTAAATTTAGTAAAATAGTTTATCAGTGTCAGTTACTGTATTGGCATTAGTAAATTCACAATTATAACTTTTTTTTTTTTTTTTTCTTCAAATTTTGGGAACCCTGAATATGAAAATGTTAAACTACCATATATACTTGCGGATAGGTCACACTTTTTTTTACCAAGAATTTCACAAAATATTAGGGGCACAACCTATCTGCTTGGCAGAAATGTAAAACAACACTACCTTGTCGTCATGATTTCTGAGAAATTGGAAATGATACCCAAACACTAAAGCTGTGGTTTTTCTCTGCATAGAAACAATTTATCTATCATATATACTGACTTTACTGCTTTAAACTTAACCTCATGCTGCTAGATTCACATATCCATCACAATAAATAAATAAAATTATAAAATATAACCATGTATAGATGTTTATTGACAAAAAAAGAAATAGTCTCACGATTCATTCTGCAAAATTTGTTTTGTCAAAAATACATTGGAAAATATGACTTAAAGAAATGAAAGATGTTCTTTCATATAATTTTCTTTAATGGTTGTTTCATACAACATTAAAAGGTGTTCCAAAATGTTATTTACAAATGACAAAGCACATGAATCTAGTACCCAAAACGTTGGCACTCTGTTGCATTGTGCAGTGATATAGTTGGTAGCCAAATTTATAGTTTATAATTTTAATTGTTGCAAACTCTAATCATGAGTAAAAGAAAGTTATGAAGCAGGTTTTAAATTAAAAGTACTAAATTATGCAGAAGAACATGGAAATTGATCAGCAGAAAGGCAGTTTGGAGTTTCAGAAAAAGTTGTCAGAGGATGGAAAAAGCAGAAAGATCAACTTGAAGAAATGCCAAAATCAAAGAGAGCAGCAAGGTATTCAGTATGTCTCGTATCAAAATATGGAAAAAGAATTGTATGGTTGGCTTGTGGACATTAGAAATAACAGCCTTATTGTAAAAATAAAAATGTGTGGCAAATATAAAAATACCAGCACAACAGTTACTTCCTTTTGTTTACATGATGATTGACGAAATGTATTTTAACTGCAAAAGTGTATTAATAATTGTAAGTTTTTAAATAAAGGTAGATATCTGATAATTCTTATGTTTAAAAAGGGCTGTGTAATTCCCCAGATTATAGTGTGCCCTATCTGCAAGCCGACAGTAAATTATCAATTATTAAACTATAAAGTAGGGGTGCAACCTATTTAGTGTGGTGACCTATCCATAAGCATATATATGATAGACATATCTACCAACAACAAACGTTTGTTTTATATATATATATATATATATATATATATATATATAGAGCGTGTGTAAATATAAAAGTGAACATAGAAGTCAACACTTAGAGGCGACAGTCTGTTTCATGCTATATGCAATCGTCAGGCCACGTGTGCTGTTATTTTTCTCGGCTATTTATATATATACGGGTTAGTGGTGCATTGTGGGTATTCTGTTATGGCGGTTATTTCACCGGAAGTCGTTTGTTTATCTATTTAGGTCAAATTATATTGCTTGTTTTTATTTTTGTTTCTTATTTTATTATTTATTTATTTATTTATTAACGTAGTAAGAATTTGTTTATATCACTTATTTAAGTTTTGTTTTGGTTTGGGAATTTAATTAAAGCTATTTGTTCAGTTTTGGGATTGATTGTTGTAGTTCATTCTAAGTATTATTTTGGCGGGAACGGTTTTTAATTGATTATCTTTATTTGGGATTGGTTTGTTTATTTATTTACTTGGATGAATTTAGGTTAATTTATTTTACTTGTATATTTTCTCTTTTCGGTTTTCGATTTTTAAGTAACATAGTATTTTTTTGTTTTATTTCTATTTTTTTTTTTTTTTTTTTTTTTTTGCTTATTAGTATATTTATTTGTTTTTATTTTATTTTTTCCGTTTTTAATTTTTTAGGTTACGTAGTAAAAATTTATTTTCATGTCTGCATTTTGAGATGAGTTCGGATCTTTTGTTTAATAATTTATTTTGGTCGGGAAAAGTAATGATAGCTATTTTTTCCTCCGAGCAAAGTTTGCAAGTTTTTGATTGGTTATTGTAGGCTGATGATTTTTTCCTTATCTTCCAAGATATTGTTGGTGTGATGTTCGTTTTGTTTTTAATTTCCCAGATATACTTAGAAAGCATTGTACTGTTTGCATATTTACTATTTGTGAAAGATGTTTTGTGTGTATAATTTCTTTGTTTCCAGGGTCCTTCAGTTACTCCTATGTATACTTTTTCTTCATTATCTGGTGATTTTATCGTGGCTTGGTATATTACGTTGTTTTGTAAACAATTTCCGTTTAAGGGACATTCGTTCTTTATTCTGCAGTTGCACGTGGGTTTAATTTGTTCGTGTGGTTTGTTGATAATTTTCCTATTGTGCTTTTTTATTATTTGTGCCATGCTCTCGGTGCAGCTGTAGCTGATTTTTACAGTGTTTTTGTTGAATATCTTGTGTAAGGTGCTTGATTCTGGGAAGTGTTTGTGTAAGAGTTTGAAGAATATTTTCCCTACGTTTGTTTTTACGTTCTTGCTGTACGGTGGGTTGAACCATATGATATTTCTTCTTCTGTTGGCCTTTTTTGTATTCTGTGGTGAGTATGTGAGTGTTTCTGGGAATCTGCTATCTTTTAGGGCTGTTTCATAGTCTTTCTTAGCTTTGTTAAATAGGGATTCACTGGAGGAATTGTCAGAGAGCCTGCGGTTAATCGATTTTGGTATCTGTTTGATTATAGAAGGTGGATGGTTGGAAGATGTGTGTATGTAGAGTGGTTTGTCATTAGGTTTTCTATATGGTTTATGTGTGCCTTCTCTTAGGTTGAAGGTAACATCTAGAAAATCTACTTCGTTTAGGTTAGTTTTTATATCTATGTCGAATCCGTTATTTTTAAAAATCTTTATTATTGCTTTTCTAGTTTTGTCTGTGTTTTGTTTGTTACAGTTTCTTAAGATTATGAGACCATCGTCCCTGTAGAGTCCTGTGTCATTTCTATCTATTATTTTGCTCAGTTCGTTTAGTAAGTAAATGCCTATGATTTCGCATGCTTCTGCACCGTCAAAGCTTCCCATTGTAGTGTCAAATCTCTCTTTATCCATGCTTCTTCATTGTGGAATAATAGTGATTTACGGGAGTGCTTAATGATGTTGATTTCGCTTGGTTGTATTATTACTTGTTCCTGAGCTAAGTTGATGGCCTTATCTAGCATACGTTCTGTTATGGATGGGTAATATATATATATATATATATATGACAAAGTAGGGGAAAAAGGCTTCATATGACACGTTTTACCTGAAAAGGTGAAACTTGTCACACAAAAAAACATTTTTTTTATACTTTGCCATACATTTTACCCTCAACATTGTTCTTGATATATGAAAATTTCTCTCTTTCTCTCTCACATATATAATATATAGCATAAATTAATAAAATGTAATGGGATTGATTCTGGCTCTATTTTATTGTCTTAAGAAAGAAGCAATAGCTAATTTATTACTCAAAATGCTTCTATGAATTGGTTGTTATAAAGGTCAGGTCGTTTCTTTACACCAGATTGAATTGTCAGTGGTTGCCTTGAATGAGAATTTTGGCAAAGCAGAACATTTGTGTCTGTTGCTAAATCAAACTTGAAAACATAAGGAAGATAATGAAAGGACAAAATGAAAAATTTTTTGAATGAGAACAAGAGTAACATTTGAGCCGAAGTACATTTTTGAAAAGAAAAATAAATCATTTGATAAAAAGGAGTGAGCGAGTTATTTGTCTTGTCAGCTTCTAGAAGATGAGTGCAGAGGTAATTTCACCAGTTAGATGAGAAATGTTAAAAGTTCAGTTCTCATTAAGAGTAAAATGGCACTGAAGCCATATAGAAAACTAAAGTAGGTCTTGTCTAATTCATGTGTGTTAGTGGTACAGGGTATATTTTTTTGAGAAAGCAGTGAGAGCTGTGTCCTTTGAGAGTTCTTTGTATTTATCATTACTTTTCCAAAATATTTCTCTTATTTCATTTTTTTACTTAGATATTTTTTCAGTGGATTCCCTGTGAATCCAAGTTTAGATTAAGTAAGCTCTCTTTCTGGTTTCTATTTAAAGCCTGTCTTACTTAAATTTGTGGATTGTGTCTTCCCGACCATCTTTCTGGCTTTTGGCATGTTGTGGAGCTGTTAAAATGAGCATTCTTCACTAACCATTTTCTTCAGTTTTCAAAAAGTTGGCATCAGTGATTATGTGAACAGCAACTTGTAGTAATATATCTGTATCTGTATTAATCTGTTTCACATGCTTCACTGCCATGTCTTTGTCCTTGAACCTTACAGCTGACTTGTTGAAATGTATTCCTTGCTATCTGTAATCTTTCTTACTCCCAAAGAAAAAATCTGTCAGCTTTTATGTGTGCCTCAGTCAGTTATGCAAATCTTTTTCACGTCCACATACAGGCATTTAATTAGTATTAGGTGCTAGATAATTTACATGACCGTGTATGGCACAGGTGATATTGTGCCTCTTTCTTCGAGGAGGTAGGCCATGTCCATTACACCACTCTTTTCTCACTTGCCACTTCTTGGGCACTTCTAACATAATACCACTTGGTGAATGTTGAACGCCTCCCCACCTTTTGATAGAATATATACACTGATACTCAGGCATATTCTTCACAAACAAACAAAAAAGTCAGTTTTAAATGAAAATGAATTTAATAGCAGAAAATAAATTTCAAAAACAGTCATTATAAATCCAGTTAGATGTCCTAAATGAACTCTTGTTTGTGGGTAATGAATATTTATCTGACTATAAAATTAAGTCTGCTGTTCTATACAAGTTCTGATGATGTGAATTTATGTATTAAAAACATTGCAGTATGCCTTTTTATAAAAGACAAAAGCATTTTGACATTAAGATTTATTGTTTTTCTTATTAGACCCATCCTCAAACTTCACTGACTCCTTTAGAGTGGCTGCTCATCAGAAGTAAATTAATATTGCAACTTATTCTGGACAGGAATAAGTGACTGTCTACAGGAGTTTAAGTGAGGTCATATAGCAGGGAAACCATTGTATGTAACTGTTGCTTCATTGATACAAGTTTACAAAATTATCAAGTTATTACATTTTTTTTTTTCTTGTACAGTTTGGCCTTAAATTGTATTATAACATTTCTGACATTGTAATCCCAAATGTACTGTCGGTCTGGAGCATGAGATTTTGATTATTTTTATACTTTTAGTGAAGTATAAACTTAGCTGTTATTTTTTCTTTTTTTTTTTCTTTTCTGCAAAGCTTCTGCGCTCTAGATGGCATAAGTCAAGTGCTCAAAAACTATTACAGGTTTGCTTTAGTCTAAAAAGGGAGGTAGTAGTTAGAAGTGGGAGGGAGTATCTTGTTGAATTCTCACCAGAGATAAGAGTAGATTTAACTATACATTGTGTTTAAACTTGAAATGAATTCCTTTTTCTATTGTAGCAATTACAAGACATGGATGAGAAAAGGATAAACAAGCAGAAACATTTTTTAAAAAATATTGCAGATACAGAGAAAAAAGTGTCCCCTATTATAAATAAATGTATAGAAGGCATGTATAAGGCTGTGGAATCTATTAGTCCAGAAGAGGTATGTATAGAAGTATTTTGCATATATAATTTTTCATAAATACAATTATTGCAAGAAGTCTTCAGCTATTGATTGCTCCCATGATTGTAACGTTTATTCATTTGAATGCCGATGTTGACATTAAATTGCATAAATAATCTGTAGCAGCAGTGATCCTCTTTCAAAGGTTTACTGTCACAGTAATCACACAATGGAAATATAGTTTGCATCAGTTTCACATGTTAATAGAGCATTTGAAGTTCCTTAAATTTTTCTAGGTGCTGAAGGAAACTAGATACATGAGTTGCATACTTATTCTAAAGTAAAAATTTAATTTTTAATTAGCTTTTTAATTTCTCAACAGGTTATTAATAATGTATATGAACCAGATTAACTTGTGAATTTTAGAAATTATTTGTCACTTTTTTTATTTGCAGTTAAATACTTACTTTTGCCAGCTTTCTCTTTGGTCAAAAAATTTCCCTTTTGGATCAGAATTTATATATTATTTCCAATTTATGAATCAAGTTTATTAGATTGCATTTTGCTTCTTTGGCCATAAATTATTTGTAACCAAAGTATGCAACAGGGAACTTTACTGATATGCTTTTTAAAGAGTTATTGTAGAGTAATTAGACATGCTTAAATGTAATTGACAGAAATGCTCAACAGAATTGACAAAGTTTGCAATAGACAATAAGTTAAAGAATAGGGCAAAAATATTATTAGGTAAAACAATGATAATAGAGCAAAAAGTTCAAATTAAGAATGGTAACACATAAAAGGGGATACAGATAAATGATTACAGTATTCTGACTTCAAGATAATCTTATTAGCGCTGAAGAAATCCCAGCATGTTTTGTCTATAAAATTGGGGAGGGGATGTTTTTGCAGTCATTCCTACCAAGATTGGCACTGACAGTTATAAATTTTGCTGTTGGATTATATGAAAAGAGTTATCAAAGCTTTATACAAATGGCACATGAATAGCTTTATTGTAAGTGATTTGTATTGGGATATTTTCCTTTGCCAAATTTAAGTATTAATTTTTATAACTGAATATTTGCAATATTTTTAGACATCTGAAAATTGATTTTAATTTCATTTTCTAATGTTCTTTATCATTAATATTTACTTTTTGTGTACAGCTGATATTCTTATTTCTATTAGAACCATAAAATCATTTTACCTACTTACCATTTTTTTTATTATGTACAATAAATCTGGACAATTTATGAATGTTTATCATCCATCTATCTACTAAAACAATTGCTGTATGACCTGAGGTTTTATAAAAAAAAAAAATTACATTGGCTTATAAGCATTATACTTTAGTAGTTTCTTTCTGAAAGATTCTGCTATGTCAATTAATTTCTAGTTATTTTTATGCCATGTCCCTTCAGATCCAGAAGAATGCTTTGTTTTAAGGAATATTAATCTATGTCTATATAAATATAGTTACTGACAATGTCAGGTTATTGATACGACCCATTTTATGCAATGATTTTCTGATTTTATGAATTGTTTCCTATTTTCAGGATTTTGTGATAAATTTATGTTAAAAATATTTTTGTGTGTCACTTGTCTTATGAAATGTTAAATGTTTAGCACTCTTTTATTTTTAATACTTAGAATCTATTTTATTGCCATTAATTCTGTTGTGTGAATTACCGTGTATGATTATATCCTTATTAAATTCATCCTTTCTATTCAGGATTCCAGGTTAGTAGTGGAACTCTACAAGTCTGGTTTTGCACATCCAGTTGACCTCCCATTTGAAGACCTCAGCTGCCCTAATCATGGTGACAATAACTCCCATGCTCCTGCACCACGATCACAATCATCAACTGATTTTAAAAATCAGAACAAACCAGGAACAACAGCAGGCCGAACTAAAAAGAGAGGCGGACTCTTCTCATTATTTGGTTCTTCAAAGGTGAGCCACCCTAAAATTGTGGAGGTGGATTTCTATGATGACTCCAACTACCCAAACCCTCTGCTCTCTTTAGAAAACCTACCAACATTTTTCAACTCATGGTTTGTGGCATATTTTAGGACTGGCTTTATTTAGCTAGGTTATATTTGCTAGTCAAAAAAAAAAGCCATTTTTTTTCTCCAAAAATGAGATTTAAAATGGTGTTTATAGTCAAAAATGTTTTTATATCTCCTTCCAGTTAATGAGAATTACGTTTTATGAATAGCAAAAAAAGTGCAATTTAGTAGATGTTATGTAATAATGGGTTTAATCTTTTATTTGGCTTTTGTCATCAGATTTACAACAGATGCAGCATGTATTTTTTTTTTTTTTTTTTTTTTTTTTTTTGTAATATTGAAAACCTAATGTTATTAGAATAAAGTTCAGAATTTTTTATTTAGAGTGAATATTTTTTTAACTTTTAGCTTTATTTCTAAAATCAGCTGATATATCAAAAACTTTAACTGAAATTTTATTACTAAAAACACCTTTTTCCATGAAAGGGTTATGAATCATTTTTTTAAGTTTTGTTAATCTATATAATGTTCTAATTTTCAAGATTATTTTTTCTTATGCTTTTAAGTTCTTTCCAATATTTAAAGGATATTATTTTTTATAGTTACTTGGTTCACTCTTTTTAATGTAAAAAAAATAAATGTTTGGGAAATCTGTATTTTGCTATATTGGTATGAGAACACAAATAATTTGTTGGTTGTACATTTTTCCTTTTTAGATATACAATCTATACTTAAAAAAAAAATTAAACATTATTTGTCATAGTTAATTCAAAAGACTTCAGTCTTATTGCTCATGATAATATAGACTACATTTTGATTAAGCAAAATATTTGATTCAGTTGATCTGGGAAAACTCATTTTCAAAAGTTTCAGTATTTTTTTTTTTTTTTTTTTTTTTTTAATTTAATCTTACAATTAGCTATTTTAAAATGAAAATTTAAAATTCCTTTTCCTTTTCATAAACCTTTTTTCATCCTAGCTACAAAGGTTATGTAAATAATATAAAAAAAAAAAAAAAAATCATTGTCCCGTTTATTGCTGTTTTGTTTTTGTCATGAACAGTGTTGCTTCTTTACAAAAACTGACCGGTTTATCAGTTTAAGCTTTTAGGCACATCTGCAAGGTTATAGCTTGGAATTTTTTTTTTTTTTTTTTTTTTTTTTTTTTTTTTTTTGCATGCAACACTTGGAAATTGAATGCCTGAAAAGTATAAAATGATGACATTTCAAATTAATTGGGCTGAAATAACAATTCTTTCAGCATTTGGTTAAATTTACCTAAATTGCATGTTTATATCACACGAATCCTGGAACTTAAATTACTATTGAAAATAGCCATTTTCAAGCCAATTTTGGATAATGCATGTGTTTGCATAACAAGATTTGAAATTAAAGCTAAAATATCTTGCAGTTTAAGAATTTTTCTCCTTTATGTAAATATTGAAACCTGGAAGAAACTTGTTAATCTTTATTTTTCAAGTGGACCTGAGATGTTGTCCTCTTCAGCAACCTCTTCACCTTTTCCTTTTATGGTTATCATTGGAAAACCTAATGAAACTTCTACTTACCCACTTTTTTGCATTGTGGTCAGACTGCTTTTAATATTTTTTCCTATCTCTTTTACCTTTTGCTTATTTTATTTTTCTGTGTTACAAATATTCAAGTACTTATTTTATTTTTCCAACAAAACCAAACCTGTTTCAGGAATTCTGGTATTTCCCCACCTGAATCTAATATCTCTGTTATAAACTGTGTTGACAGCTGCTTGCTAGTTTTGAGTGGGAGGATTCAGATATATCATGACTTCTTTACCATCTTTGATAGCATTTAAGCATGGCATTTAAGATGCTGATAATCAGTCTGTAATTTGGCTCATTGCATTCAAATTGTAATATTTTGTGTTTGAGGCAATATCTTTCATTTCAATATGGATTTAGTATCTTTGACATAGCTATTGTTTTTTTTCTGAAAATTTCCAATTTTCCAATTTTTGTTTGCTCTCAGTTCACATCCCCCACCCCCAAGTAATCATTTATTGAATTCTCTTTATTAGATGTTACTAGAATATTTACTGCCTTGTTGTGGAGGTTACATTTCACCTTGTGATAAGACAGTAGAGCCACTGGAGTGAATTACTTTGATATCTTGTAAAAATGTAGATTTCAAATAAAGTGGCAAAGCCTCAGTATCACAGGATGGCATAAATGTTTGTATATCATTTTGTTTTCTGAAAGGTAGCATGGCAAAATGCTTGTGAAAAGGCATCAGCAGAAGAGTTGTAGTAAGTTAATTCTACTTGCCATTGCTGGATCTTATTTTTATTTTATTTGCTTCAGTTAAACATGAAAAACACTGTCATCTGGTATGTCATAAGCATAATGTGTCTCCCAGAGAGTACCTCCAATTATGTACAACCTTTATTATTGCATTGGTCTTTTTTCCCCAGCTGAATGCTTGCATTCACTAGACGTTAGAGATTTGGAAAAGAAAACCTCAGGTCTCCTAGTTTGGTTTAGTACAACCAAAAGTGAAGAGTCAAAGCATTAATTTCCACAGTAAAGGAGTTATTCAATGATAGCACTCACAATTGATTATTCAATATCATCCTTCTGGCCATGGAAGAATTGAACTGCCTTTTCACTGAGGTGGGTGGACTTCTTTAGACTGTGCAAATGGGCACGATTTAAAAGAATAGTTTGGAATCCAACAAGAATAGTGTAGCAACATTACCAGGTACAAGGAACTCGATCTTTCAGTATCTGGCTTTATAGGATTTTTGGGTCCCAGCCAGCCAGCCATAGATATATTGTCCAAATAAGTGTAAGTGCCCGTTAGTCTTAGTAATGAAGTTATTCATAGTTTGTTGAAAGTTTGTTATTCCATTTGTTACACCAAATAGTACAACTCTAAACTGGTAGTTTTCATTGGGCTCAAAAGCAATAAATAGCTTATTTGAGCCTTTTATCAGCATTTGATAGTAAGTATTCTTTAAGTCTAAGGTGCTAAAAACTTTGGCAAATTGTCCAACCTAGAGAGAAGATAAGTATCATGAAAAATGAATTTGTTAATAGTTTGTCTAATCAAATTACCAGCCTTTTCTTGTGACACTGGTTGTCACAAGTAGTCAACACTTGAGCCTGCCAATGGTAGTTACTAGGACTGCTGCAGTCAGTGTGTTCAACCTATGAAACAAAACTTTTGTCAGCATCATAAAAACATCTAGATCCAGTATTGATAGGTCAGCAGTCAATAACTAGATGAGAAAACAGGGAAGGTGAATTAATTTTAACAATGTTACACATGATGGGAGTTAATCAATAAGTTTTCTTTAGTCTCTCTGAATTTAATTATGATAGTCATGCATACCTAAAACACCAGGCTGCTCAAAGCCATGAATATTTTCCTATAATAGGGGATAATATCATATCCAAACATAACACTTTAATATATAGGATTCTGTACTTCTGGAATTGATTAAATCTGTCATACTGTGTCCATCCAGCAGTAGGGGAATGGTTGCACAAGAGAGCCAACAAAGAATTATCGTAGTTAGGGAAGATGCAGTACAGGCATGGAGAGGCTTATTGTTCTGGATAGTCAGAGATGTGGGCTTGCAGGTTTTGGGGAAGTGTGTGTGTGTGTTTTTTTTTGTTTTTTTTTTCATCTTTAGCACTCATCATTGATAGGGCAGGAGTTTAGGCTGTATCACTCCATACCAGAAATGACATAAACCTACTTGATTTGAAGAGTCTACTTTGTCGTACACTTGTGGCCATGAGTTTCTCATTTTCATCTTCAGTGGCCACAGTAAGCCGTCTGTGGAATAGTACATAAAATTTTGACTGACATTGTGCTAATTTTGAGGAGGAGGCTTGATCATATGCTGCCTGTAAGTCTTGTTCTCTAAGAAGCTAATCTAGTTATAAAAGCATCAGACATTGCCTTGTCACCATACGATTGTCCTGAAAATTAGTTCTTTCTCTGTTTACCTAAATCTCTAAAACATGTCTAATGATTCACCAGGCTCTTGCCACCTGATAGCTAGTAAATGTCTGATGAAAGAGTTTCTACATACAAATTGTCTAGTCTAGATAAAACAGATTCAAATATTTACATTCTTTGATATATTTGAAGATGCAAGAACTCATGAAGTTTAAGACACTATAATCATTGGGAATCTTTTCTTGATAGTCTGAAATAAAATTGGTAAAGATTGTATGCCAGTGTTATTTTCTGGTGGCAGTAGGGGAACTTTGGTCAATATCCAGATACTTACACCTCTAACTTGCTTTCCTGGTTTTTATTTTGGTAGTTGAATGAATAGAAATACTTCATTCCACTACAAGAAGTCAACAAACTTGTATAATTCATAAGAACTAAATGTAAATATGTTATAAACTAAGGTGGGGCATAAGAAAAAAAATTTTATTTTGTTAAAATACCTTATATTTATCATACTTTTACAGTGTAACATAGAACTTAAGAAAATAACATAATGAAAATAATGTTTTAAAAAATATAGTGATTACAATTATCATTAATGTTGTAGGATCTTAAAAAAAAAGAAAATTATTCTAAAAAAAAAAAAAAAACTAATCTGTGGCTAAAATCTATGAATCTGGAAGTATTATTTTTTTTTTTTTTTTTTTTTTAATATTTGATAAATTATTAGATTCTTTTATGTATTACAATCATTCAAACTTTTTATCTCTGCTCCTCATTCCTTTATTTTTGTGTTTTCTTAAGTAAACTTTCTTCATTGTTTTTATCATTATTGCTGTATATATTTTATATACTGTATGCAATACATTATCAGGGATAATGAAAACTTTTCAGTCTAACCAAGAAGACTTTCCCAAAAATATATTTGAAGTTTAGAGTTTGGGAAATATATTGGACCAATAACCTTTTATCTCCTTGTATATAACAGTGTGTTAAGTTTGTATTGTATAAGTTTGTTTTCTTTAAAAATATTTTTTTTCTTTCTAGTTTTCTCTTATTGAAATATCAGTAACTGTAAAGATAGCCAATCAAAAATTCTTTCATTAACCCCATGTTAATAATAAAGTTTTAGTTTTATAATGAAAATTCAGTTTATAAAATTTTACTCTAAAGGATTTTAAATTAGATGTGTGTGTTGCAGGAGAGCATGCTTTTTCAACTATATGGCTTGCAACATTTTTTTTTTCTTTACAGTATGCTGGCCATCTGTTAGGGCAGCCATTGGTTTTGTTCTTTTGATAATGTCTGCTACTGTTGTCATAATTTGTTTACATCCTACAGGGAGAAAACTGATGAATCAGTCTAAACAAGAACAATAATAAGTAATACAAAGAAAGAAAAAAAAAATTCAAATAAATCCAATACACTCTTCATCGTTTACTCTCTCCTCTTACTTTATAATAGGTATCACTCCAACCCTGTTCTGACTGGCATTCTTACTAAAAGAGTCAAATTAATTTCTGACCAGCTTGCAGTTTGAATTTTTCTTTTTACTTTTCATCTTTCAAAACACACTATTTTGTTTAATTTCCCTTTTTTCTTTTATCTTTCTTTTCTTTTTCTTTTTTTTTTTTACCATGGGGAGGGGGGGATATATTTCAGATACAGTATAGTCATTTGTACTATATTTTAACTGCTGTGATAGCTTTTATCATTTTACATTTAGTTTTGTATAGTATTTATAATGCTGCTACTCTGCAAATAATATATGGAAAAGATTTAAAAAAAATACAATTGTTACACAAGTTGCTGTAAATATTCTTTACTTTTACATTTTAATTATCATTTTTGCTTACTCACTGTCTAGATTTAATTTTAAAGGATATGGAATTTATCAATTATAAAGTATTTGATTTTATCTTTTCCCCAAAAACAAAATATTGTATATTTAAGAACAAATATGGGTTTATATATTTTTGTTAGAAATTAAATTTCTGATTAGAAAGCAATTTTTAAATTGTGAATTTTGCTTATTTCAACTATATACAAAACAGTATACTGTGCTGAGCTGATTCATTGCTATTCCACAAAGCTTCAGCAGCAGCTAGAAGCTGTGACTACAATGTTCTTGGGAGTTAGTTCTGGTAATTCTTACAACTATTTCTTGTTACATAATGTGATATCAGGCTATCTTGTGGGAAATGGAAAAACTAAAAAGTAAATAAGATGTAAGGCTATTACAGTAGATGAAAAATAAATCAGTATTTTTATTGTAAACAGAAATGGTTTTACACATTGGATTTGTTTTCCCTGGGAATTAAATATAGAATAAGTACATAGAAAACACCTGAATACTTGTGTATACAATATGTGTACTTTATTTCCTTATTGGATAACATTGACCTATTTCATTTCTTGACTTAAGTGTTTTGTGATTATTAAAGAGTTAAGAAAAATGTTGATATTATGGTCTAAAACTAATTGTTGTGGTTGATGCACAATCTGTTTTGATATTTCTCTATTTACCTTTTTAACTCTTTTTTTTTTTTTTTTTTTTTTTTTTTAATGACATTATACCTCACTTGAAGAAGGAACCTTAGTAACTGAATACTTGTGAAATTTTAAAATCACAAAAAAAATCCATTTTCTGTTAAATCAGTTTCAAAGATATGATTTAACTGACATATTCCTTGGGCCAAATGCCCATTGAGGTCAACAGTAATCTGGATAATTGTTCTCCAGTGGAAGTATCCATAACTATTTGCTTTTGTTTTACAAACATGTTATTTGCACCCTATACCTAACCATCTTTGTACAGTTTTAGTTAGTTTAGTTTTGAATTAAGTTATCCTTCTCTTAGACTGGTTGCCAAACACAACTAGAGTCTTGCAATGTAATCAATAGCTAGGACTAGTATTTACAGTTATTAAATTGAATGTGATAAAAAAAAAAAATCAATTCCCAGCCATATAAAGAGTTCCTTTTATAATCTAACTTTGTTGTGGCTCGTCATGAAATATTTGGGATATTTTTTAACCTTGTTTTTCTATCTCTTCACATAATTTAATTAATCTTATAATCCATTAGATTTGTAGGGATATCACATGTACTAAGGCAAGATAGCTTGATAGTCCATCCATCCTCAAGCTGGTTTGGAATTCAATTTTTCTTGTAAATTGGCTGCCAGCAAAGCAAAAGAACTGTCTACTCTATTAACCCATAACTGGAGGGAGATGAATTTGTTCTTTTACAAAGGGTATTAATGTGGAGTTAATGAATTGGTTGGAATTTGAACTCTGCTTACCAATTTCACTTTCTAGGCCAATAACCAATACACTATCTTCACGTGATTCTCTCTTGGCCCTGTCAAAATGAAGCTTATATTTTTGCTCATTGTTTGGTAGGCAACTAGTTATTTGCATTATGGATTATCATAAAAAGCCTTGTTAATCTAAGATTATATAATGATCCTTTATAATGATTTCTTTAGTTGAAGGTTCTGACAACTGGACTGTGACATGATGCTCACATTTATAAGTATTTGTTAGTAACCTTTTCTTCATTGATTTATATCAAATTATATTCCTGTTTGCTTCAGTAAACCTTTAGAATAATCTTTTGTGAAGAATTTCTGACAAAAGGGAAGTCTTGCATTTCCCTTGAATCTTATGATTTATATCTGCATCAGAAACACTGCCTATGTATTTTCATTGGCTCTATTATAGTAAATGATTTTTAAGAAATGCTTTTACATTATTTAATGTTTGGAGGTAAATTAATGTTCAAATTGCTTCAAATGTCATTGTTGAAATTTCGATCTCTAGTTTGTCAAAAAGAAAGGCTCTCTCTCAAAATCTTTTACTTGCATAGTGAACTTTTCATTCTCTTATAAATTAACAACTGCATTGTGTACCGCTTTAAACTATTTTTATATAGAACCGGCTATTTATGTAAATAATGGATTTGGGTTAATTTTTTTTTTTTTTTTTTGTTCTAATACTTAAAGGCTCATTGAATTTCATGAGAATTAAGTGACATTTTTGTTTTTCTAGTGCAAAAGAAATGAAAGTATTGCAAAAACTTTTTTTATTTTATTTATTGAGTGTCATCCTGTATGACAGTAACCATTTGAATAGAGACAGTCTTATAATCTGAATTCATTGTATACTATAGATTTTGATTTTTTTTCTTTCTTCATGCTTTATATCATTCAATAAATAATATTCTATAGATTTTTATTTATTTTTTTTAATGTTTGATTTAATTATTAGTAGTTCTCTTTTTATATATTACACAAATATCTATATTTTTTAATCTTAATTCCCAATTTGTTTTGTTATAGGTAATTTTTTTTGTATTTATGTTAAAGTTGTACTTGTTCTGTTAGATTGTAGGCAACTTTTGTTAACTACTTTTAATGAAATGGCAGTTGCTTTTTCCTTTTGATTTGGTCTTGGTATGAATTATTTTTTCTTTAAATCATTGTCAGAGCTGTTAATGTAAATAAGAAATTAGTGAAATTATTTTATTCCTAAAGCTTGTATTTAAGGAGATTTCAAGGTAGGTACTTGTATATTCTATACTAGATTAACTATTTCAAGTGAAGTTAGATTTGTATTTATGTCAGATTGACCTTTCTGTAGAAACAACATATATTCAACCATAGTTAATAGGTTTTGTGAACTAAATGCTTTTCTTAAAAGGTGTATATGATTTATATACATACTCTTTTATATAAGTTTTATTTGTTTTTCATTTGAATTCTAGAATTTATTGAGATTCATTTTTTAATACAAAGAACAATGTCTAGCTTTATGAATTTCATAAAAATCTTAAGTGTTTTGAATATACCTTTGAAATAACATTATCTTAAAATATATACACATATAAAATGATTTTCAATACTGAAAAAAGTAACTTATTGTTTTCTCATTGATATTTATTTTTATTTTTATTTTTATTTTTTTTTTTTTTGAAGATTATAGCTTATGCACATTTACAAGACTGAAAATACTTAATTTTTGTTTGAAAATTTGATACCTTGAAACTTATACAATAAAATTCTCTTTTTCCTATCTTCACCTGGGATCAATTAAAATTTATGGTAAGAAGCGTGTGGTATGCATGTTTATATATATGTATATATTTATACTTTTCCTTTCACTTTATTTGCACGAAACTGTTGTATGTTGGGTTAACTGCTTCCTCTACATTCTTTATACAGAAAACACTGTCAGTGTATGCATATTACTCTGTGTATCTGTATAATTCTGTAGACATAGATGCATGTATAGAAACAGTTTATGTTAATAGGTTACTTAGCAAGCTGTAGCAAGGTTAAGGATTTCATAGATTACCTATAAAACTTAAAATGATGATACTCAAATATGAAGAAATGTCCAAGTTATGACATTATAGTGTTATAATTAAGTGTTTATACTGCTCATCAATCTATATTAAAGATTTTGAAATGTTACAGAGTTTGTATTTTTTATATTGTTTTAATTGCTATTCATGTTTAAGACATTTATGTATGTGAAACCACAGTTAATAGGGGGATAGTTTTATTGATGAAATTCTAATAAATTTATTGCTGTGAAGTGAGCATCTGTGAAAAAAAATTTCATTTCTGTTGGAGCTAACTAAATGATTAGTAATCAGCATTGGTCCATCTGAACAAATTCTCTACAACATTTGCATAATACTGTATAAGGATTTCTTGGAAGCAGTACTTAACATTGTCATTATTTGTTCTTGTTAATCCACTCAATTCTTGTTCTTTCCCTTCAGAGAATTCCGTATTTTACTTTTCTTGTCCACCATAATAGAAATAATGTGGTCGAATTGTTTGATTGCCTTCATTTAAAACCAACTGACCTCTTTTTTCTGCAGGGCAATGTAATCAATCTAAAACCATCTAAATACTCATTAGTTTTTATTCAAAGGAAAAAAACAAAAAATTTAACTGTATTCTGAAGTTAGGATTAAGATGAGTTTAAAAATAAGCAATAGATTGGTGAGATCTGATTGTATTTAGTAAAAATCTTGATGTCACAACACAACGCTTTTTTCTTGTAGGGAACATGGATATCAAAATCTGTGAGTGTTGGTCACATTTAGTCTTCACATGTATTTAAAATCGAGCTTGGATATCTTTAGCTGTGAATATGCACACACACACACGTCGACCTACTCTTCTTATTGCTGTGATTTGTAACATAGTAGCTTTTTCTTCTTAGCAAATAAAACCCCTAACCAAATATTATGCTTCACATTTCCTACAATGGAGGGTTCTGATCTGCCAAGTCAGTGATATTAATTTACCAGTAGACAATTTTTAATTTTCTGTTCAGTATTATTTTTAATATTCAATTCCAACTTATGAATTTTATTTAATTTTTTTATTTATTTAAAAATACGCATGTTGAATATGCTGATAATAGAAAACAAAAAATCTTTGATTTTTGCTCTAACACTTTAAGTTGACGTTTTGAGGAAAATATCCTCGAGTTGTCTTTTTTCACGTTAATGTTTTTGGCTTATTCATTTGAAATAGTGTATTTCATAAAGTTCTAAATATGAAATATTTTAAAAGTTAGATTTCTAACAAAATCATTGTATTTTTCTTACTTAAAAACAACCCCCTTCCCTTTTAAAACCCAATTTTATATCGGTCACTAGTATCAATATACTGGACTGGCCAGAATTGAACAGAACTCTCCGTTGTTTGGCTATTCAATTAAAGACTCATTTATTGTATACATTTCTATATTATGCCAATAATGCCTCTAAGTTTCACACTTAGAAGTGTAATACATATTAAACTTCAATAAATGAAAGAAGGATCCATATTTTTATTGCAGGAAGTTTGAAAGTTTTTGTCTGTTGGATTTATTTGATGAGAAATTTTGATCATTTTACTGATAAACAAATGCTGTAAGCCAATTTCCAATCAAATTTTGTATTTGTAGTTTAGAAATTTTATTCAAACTCATAATTGTTTTCCTCAAATGTATTTTATCATTCCCTTGATCAATCTCACTAGGTATGTTCAGAAGGGTGTGTGTATGTAACACTGCTGCTGAAGATGGAGGACACTGTCTCCAGCAGTAACTGAACCATTTATTTTTCTTTTCTTCAAATAGGGGTTTGCAATCTTCATACCAAGCAGTGAAGATGAACCAGCCTTTAGAACTACACTTATATTTTCTCTTAACATTTTCTGTTATACTTATTCTAGATTTATTAGTAGTATTTTTTTTTTACTGTGATTAAATAACTGATTTCCTATATCACTTCAAGAGACAGTCACACCATGTCTAGTATTTTACAAATTAAGAATTTGAGAAGACATAACTTGCCAACTATTAAGTTGTTGAAGTACACAAAAAAAAAAAAGCTTTTTTTCTTAAATGCTAGACTATCTCGAGCCTATATTTTAAGTTGTATAATTCCAAACATTTGGCATCATGAAAAAATATAAAAATAACTTTGTTACCAGAAAAGTTGAAACATTTTGGAGGAATCCTTCTTGGAATTACTCATTACCCTTGTAGCTTATGTATCTTGCCAGTTGTTTTGTGAAGCTATTGTTACTGAGCTGTGAAAATTTTTGAAGTCAATTATTGCTATTATTATTTTAGTGTATTATTAAGTTTTTTAAAAAGTTCTTTGTATTTAGGTAACACTAAAAATTGGTTGATAAAATGATTGATCTTAGATTTTAATGATTTTCTCTAATCCATCTTGTAGTCTTCATGCTAGCTTAAAACATCTCTGCTCTGCTGCAAATTGCTACTGAAGTAAATTGCATAAGTGCCATTTCTTTTAGTTACCATATAATAAGCATTAATTGCTAAAGCTTAACATTCTTTAAGCTGCAGCTCCTGTTGCTTTTTCATTATTTAGCAATCTTAATTTTAATGAACTTTCTACCTTCTGAATCATTTTAAAATTGAGTCTATTTTCATGTACCTTTAAATAACTCTTCTAATATTTCTTTTATCCTAAACAATGGAAACTTGTTACATTTTTGCTTCTCAGATATGTTGACTGTGAGTGACCTTCTTTGAAGGTATCATGCTGGGTGTACCTAGTCATAATTACAAGCACCTTCTCTCTTCATATGGCAGTTTTTAATTGTCATAGTAAATAGCAGTCATTTTGGAAGCTAGTTCTGAATGTAGTTCTTATTAGCTCTAAAATCTAAACTACTTTTACTGCTGTAAAATAATTTGTTTGAATAGTACTAGAAAACTTTACAGCTACATTATTTAATTTGTTTTTTTAAGAACGAAACCTGTCTAACATCTACTGGTTGATGAATCTGTTATATAGTTCTTGTATTGTGCTATCATGACTTAATTTATTTGAATTACCAAGCATAATATCAAAGGAAATAAAGCAATTTTAGAATATTAATGCTACAAATAATAGTTATTTTAAATTTGTGAAATGAAGTTCTATTACAGTTCAACAATATCCATTGCATTTTCAGATTTTATGTAAGTAAATGTTTTCATAATAAAATTGGTATTAATCAACTGGTACTGGTAACATTTTTAGGCTATATTTATATGACCAGAATATAATGTGAATTTCATAGATGTTTATAAAAATAATATAAATAATAATATAAATAATAATAAAAAAACAAAAAAAAAACTGCTTGCATCATCAAATAATTTAATGGAAATATGTTTTTTTTTTTTTTTTTTTAAGAACAAGTTATAAGCTGAGATTCACCTGGTATATTTCTTGTATGAATAGCTGCAAAAATCTACAACATTGGTTGTTTAATTCCAATTTTATTGTGAAAAAATTGACTTGTATAATGATATCTGACATAGTGTAATTTTAATATACATCTCCCCTCATGTTCTGATTTTTATCTCGGATTATACACCTGGTCCTTATTAGTATAATGACTGTGGGTTAGGAAATAACACGCTTCCTCTTCTATATACATTAATCTATATTTTACATTCATACACCTCCACTTGATTATATTCAAAATCTTTGAATAATTTTATCAATCATAACTATTTTGATATTTCTGCATTCTTTTGATATATCAATATTTTATATTTACCTTGAAGTAACTTTAACTATTATATACTGATTTCTTTTTCTTTCTTTTTGAATTTCATTGAAAGCCGTAAAATTATTTTTAAAATCTGTAAGCAATCCCACAATTCAGCCTACAAAAAAGTTATTTCATGTCCAAGAATTGAGTGCATTCCAATATCATCTTTTTGTTTTGTTTTTTTTTTTTTCTCTCTCATATTTTTCTCTCAATTCTCTGTAAATTTTACTTGAACATGTTTGTAGTGATGTCATATTGGCAGGCAACTTCTCTTGTATATTTGTATTTTTTTTTTTTTTTTTTTTTGTCCACTGTGTTGTATATCATATTGATTTTTTTTTTCTTCTATCCCCCCCCTCCCTTTGTAAACATATATATGTATATACATATTTTTGTCTTTTTTTTTTTTTTCTTCTTCTTTGGACAAGATCATAGGAATGCTGGTATGTATTTTGTGTGCTTTAAGTAGCTCTGTTGTTGTTTGTTTTTTGAATTCCTTCACCGATTGCATGCATTTATAGTTTGAGATTTTGTTTTCACAGTTGTTTCTGTAAATTATTGCACATCTAAAACCTCTTTATTCATTTATATAATTTTATATATACCATTTCGATCCATTAAATATTTGTGTTTACTTGCTGGTACATTAAAAAGTTTATTTTATTGACACTTGATAATAGCTTGAGGGTAGTTTCTATTGTTGAGAGAACATAATAGAAAGCAATATCTTTTAAGAAAATGTCTATACACAAGTTGACATCAGAATTTACTTTTCTATTGAAATATTAAAATCTGGCACACACGAAAAGCTATTTTTTATTTTTTTTTTAAATTTATTACAACTACCCGCTAAATATTTAAGGTTTAAAAATGGCACAACTACTCAAGAGCTTAAGTTTCTTGTTTTTGATTTAATGTATTCGCATTGTTAATCATTTTATCAGCAAATTTAGAATTACAGCATTTCTTATTGTAAATTTTACATAGCTTGGCACAAGGATACAATAGTGGTTCATTTGATCAGAAACTCTTACAATAATGAATTTTGGTTGTGGGGCCAGTTTGCTAACCATTATTCTACAGTAGGACTCTACATTTTTTAAAGCCCTAATGTTGCAGCAAATTTTTTACTAAATATAAAAACTAATGCTGAGGAGAAAATTATCTAATAAATTACTAACCCTTTCTTTATGATTGGCTTATTTTTAAATCCAGTCTGTATTTATTTAATTTTATTACAAAACAGTTTTGACATTAAGTTCTTTAATCAAATATAGTAATTCCTATCCACTTTTTTCATACTGTAGAAATAATATCAATTTAAAATTATGGGGTGTATTATTTTAGATACTTTTTATAATATTGAATATGATGGTGAGTGATGTATGTGTAATCTCCAAGTTTGACCTGGAACAGTTCAGTTTCAATACTTATATAAGGTCAATACAAGAAAAAATTCAATGACTTTTATTTATTTATTTATTTTTTTTAAAGATTTAGGCAAATGTATCAAGGCTAAAGCTTTTTCATATGTACATTCAGAAGTGA
Organism: Acanthosepion lycidas; assembly: GCA_963932145.1. Classification (NCBI taxonomy): domain Eukaryota; kingdom Metazoa; phylum Mollusca; class Cephalopoda; order Sepiida; family Sepiidae; genus Acanthosepion; species Acanthosepion lycidas. Next base: position 30,074,407 of record OZ010581.1, read on the forward strand.
AGCCAGTTTTCTATCTTAAACAACCTTTTATCTTTTGTGGCAATTGAAAACCTAAATCTGGAATTAAAAAAGTTGGGTATCACGTCTTTGAGATAGAAAACTATCAATTAAATGTTAAGTGATACTGTTCTTAATTCCCTCACACTTTTCACTTTAATTTTGAATTAACTACTTTTTACAGTTTTAAAACTGAGATGTCACCAACTGGTTTATCTTGAAAGTAATATTTATATTCACTGCTCATGTGTTTGATGTTGTCTTCTTTTTGGCACCTGGTGGACACTTAACACAAATATTCTTAAAATCTTTTACTCCTAAAAATTATTTTTGGCACATTAACTTGTAGAGAGGGATAGTAGACAGTCTGCAGTTCAAAACAACCATAATTTGCATATATCTGAATTAGTACATTTAGGAATTTTCAATTTTGCATGTTTTTAATTTTTTATTTTCTTAAACTTTTAAACATTTTTTAAATCTTAAAAATTTAACTCTTTACAAAATTTCTTTCTGGTGACTGAATGGAATTTTTATTTTATCATATTCTTGGCACTGCATTTTATATAAGTTATCAATTGATTTGGCTATATTTTTTGGTCTTGATTTATTAAATCAGGAGAAAAGACTTTAACATATATAGAAAGTACTATGCTGAATTAAATTTTGATTTAGGCTTAAGATGAATGCAATTAACCAAGTTTTAGAAATTATTTTAGTGTTCATACTCAGGTGTATCCAACATTAGTTATCGTCATTGAAAGTATATACTTTATAAGTAAATTAGCCCTCTCTCTCTCTCCATTTTAGTACTGTACTATATGTTCTCAAAATTGATACCAGGTCATAATTTTCTATTTTGTAAGAATTTTCATTAAAACTCTTTACAGTTAGCCATAAATGTTTATGTTGACAATAAGGTCTTCCAAAAATATTGTTAGAATTTAAAAAAAGAAATTTCTCTGAGGCTGTTGCATGTATTTTTCTCACTCCCTTCCCAAACCACCATGTTTTTATTACAAGATGATTGTAGTCTTAGAAACAGTCAAATGTGTTAAAATATGCTGCATCATAGAACCTAAAAACATTGTATATTGTATTTTTATTTATTTATTTTTTTTTTTAAATCATTATTTCTATTTGGATTCAGATTGTTTTTCCTACAAAGTAACTATCTATAAAATCATATGAATAACCAGAATTTGAAATATTGTTTGTATTTTGGATTTGATCAAATTAAAATTACTAACCACAATATAATTTTTTATATTTTTGACATTATTTATAATGGGAAAATAACAAGTGCAGTATTTTTTTCTTACTGATATTAAATTTTATTTACTGTTTAATTTGTTTGAATTGTTTTATTACTTGAAACAAGGTATTCTAAAAACAATGTTACAAAACAAAGAGCAACCTATGTTAAATAATCATATCAGAAATTAGGCACAATCTATATATTTTTAAGCATCTGTTAACTATTCTTTTTAATATGTTGTTTTAATGTATTATTGCTAGCTGATATTTGTTTACCACAAATCCAGGAGTCATAGTTTTTCTGCAGCTTTGCTCTTTCTAAACCAAATCAGTACTATCAATCTTTTTTTTTTTTTCTCCTTATTAGCAACTGAGCAATTGTAAAACTTTAAGATGTATAACTTTTCAATTATTATTAATGTGGAAGAACTATTCTATGATTCTTTTTGTATATATAAATATCTTAAACTTTTACCTAATTTCATACTAAATAGGTTTTGTGGTTTCTCAAATTAACATATTGTATTTAAGATGCACTGTAAAACAAAAATTGAAATTAATATTTAGCCAGTTAGTATAACTGATTAAAATCCTAAAGACTGAATTATGCAAACTTTTTTTTATAAATTTGAATCCTGCTGATAAATTAGCAATTATATATTTTAAATATTTTTTCAAAGCCTTAATATGAATTTATTGAATATGCATATTTATAAAGACATTTAATTCTTCAGATTAATAAAACATGAAGGTATTTGTATTGTTACCACCTTTTTATTTTTTAATAAATTAAATTTTTAAAGTGAAATAAAAATAAATTTATCTTAGATTCATTAAGTTATCTATTTTAATACTTGCTATTATTATTTCAAAAAAAGCTCTAAAATGGTTTGGTGTTAAGCTCTTGGTCTTATCTCTTCAAAGTATTGCAGTATGTATCCTTCCACTGTAATAAGCACTCTTAACCCCTACAAAGCAGACTAAATATTTGAAATGTGTACCAGCTAAGTTTATATAAGATTTCCAAAATTATGAAACTCATTTTTGCACTACTGAAATTTTCTTATTTGAATTTTTATTTAACCTTAAAGTATCATTTAGAAACAATATAGTTTAATTATTCAGGCTATGAATTAGGGATTATTGGATATCTCTAGGTCTTTTATGTTTGCCATTTTCTCCCCTAGTTGTGTGTAGTTTGACATCAAGTATGTGTGTGTGTGTGTGTGTGTGTATATATATATATATATATATATATATATATATATATATATTTAAAAACTTTACTATATATATTTTAATTGTTTTTGTTTCAGGTGGATGATCAGAAAGAAGATTTTAGTGATCTACCACCTAACCAAAGGAGAAAGAAACTTCAACAAAAAATTGACCTTATCAACAAAGAGATTAGCAAAGAAACAGCAGAAAGGTATGGTTATTATGAGCACCTTGTTGCCAAAGCTCATATTTTTTTTACCCTCCTCCTTATTATAAATATATTTTGGTTAAAATCTCAACACCTGGATTTCATAATTTAAGCCTATTGATCTGTTTTTATACCGTTTTTTTTTTTTTTTTTTTTTTTTTTTTTTTTAATAAATATTAATGAATTATGAGATCTTCAATAAGCACAATTTAAATCCAATGGGATTTAAAACACAACATAAGTTTTTTTTTTTTTTTTTTTTTTTTTTTTTTAATATTAGGTTTGGAACAAAAATATCCCAAAGGTATTATCATAAAAATTATTTACATGAATTAACATTTATCCTCTTGCATCTTTTAGTTTTAGATGTTTCGATTTAACCAAGGAGGGAATAAACTTATAACTATGATGTACATGCTATTCCACATATTTACCCTAAAGTTCAACATAACTCAAAATTTCTTTAAACTCTATCAAAAGTATTAAATATTGCCACTTTGTCACTGTCAGTATAATGTCTGAATTATTTATAAATTTTATTAATAAAGTGAATGTTTGGAAACAGGAAATAGTTCCAGATGGAGCAAGATCTTTTGAGTCAGGTGGATACTTTATGCACTCAAATCCCAAATTCTTAAACTTGGCCATTGTCTTGCCTGCGCTATGAGCAGGTACCTTGCCCTGAGGAAAGAAAACACTTTTTTGCAGCTACTATGACTATTTTTCTTGGAATGCTTTCTTTAAATGGGTGCAGCAAATTAAAGTAGTATTCTCTATTAACTGTTTGTTCCTTCTGAAGATAGTAAGCTATCAAAATATCTTACTTATCCCTAAAACTGTAGCCATGACATCACCCGCTGATTTTTCAGTCTTTTGCTTTGGAGAAATGTTGAGCGTTGCCACTGTATGAGTTGTTCTTTGGTCTCCAGATCGTAATGTTGTAACAAGTTTATTATTAGGGTGTTAAAAATGCTGTAAAATCAACTTAGAGGTGTTTACTCATTATTCTACTCACTATTCAAAAATTGTCACCTGTTTGCCTGATAGCTCTTCTATACCCAACTGATTGATTTAGTAAATCCCCCAATGGCTATTGCTGTTGTCTTAGCAATTCTTTTGACTGAGATTTGTCATCATCTTCTATGTGCCACGTCCATTCAGGACATAGGGGATCATGGCTCACCACAACTTCCTATTCTTTGATGCTCTTATCAGTTTTGTTTTTCTTCCTCAGCTAAATCTCCCATCCATTCACACAAGCTCATCAGATAAGTAGTTTGCTGCCTTTCTCTATCTCTCTTGCCCTCAATATTCCCCTTTAGGCTTAAGTTTGCCAAGCCCTCTTTCCTCATTGTGTCCAAGCAATTTCAACTGTGTTTCCTGATTCTGAGTAGAAGTATTCTTTCTGTTGCCATTTTCTTTAAGACTTCCATGTTGTTTACTTACTCTGTCCATGGAATTTTCATTATATCTCCATAGAACCACGTTTCTTCTGCTTCCAGTTTTCTCATTTGTGGGGAGATTGTCCAGCTCTAGAATTCACTGCTATATAAGAGGTTGGATTACTCATAGTAAACAGAACTCTTTTTTTTTTCTTTTTCTTTTTTTTTTTTTTTTTTTTTTTGTTTCGAACATTTTTCTGTTTCTCAGTACCTTGTTAGCTTTTGGAATGCTTCTTTTTGCTAGCCCAATACATGTTTGGATCACATTTTCCATCCTCTGTTGAAACCTCTGCACGTCTTGATGTTTATATCTCCAATTTGTAACTTGCATCTTAGGATTTTTCTCTTGCTGATGACCACACTTTGTCACATTGCAGTTGGTGGTTAGTCCATTTTTTTCTCGCTTTCTTCTACTCTGTCTAGCAGGCCCTGTAGTTTTCTTTCGGAGTCCGCCATCAACACTATCATCCGTATATCATATCGTTATTTTTGTGTAGCTACTCAATTAATTTTCTATCTGTATGTAGGCAGTTTGTTTCCATTAGAAGTTCTGGATTATTCTGACATCTTTTTCCAAATAGATTTAGTTTTCCTTGCAGTTCAAATAGATTCTTGAGCCGTATGAACTTGATCAACAATTTGAGAAATTGACACTGTTTGATGACTCTTACACCATGCTGCATTTTGAACTTCAAAATCATCACTCTAGAACCATTTCTTCACAATAGCATTAATTGGAGAGCTGTGGAGGAAGTGAATATTCTCCCAGTTTGTATTTCCCATCATGGGCATTATCCATGCTATAATACCTTATTTCATGGACAGAATGGAATGGAGGAAAAGAATGACACTTTGTTCTCAGAGTTTTATACCACCAAATCATGTGCAAAATTGTATATACATATTTACATGTGTCCCACACACAGAATCTATAAAATTTATGTAATAACAGGCAGTGAAAAGAGAATGAAAAGATAGGGTCTTATAATAATTCCCAATCGAAATTGGAGCTGCTGGAGATTCTTTTGTGTTTCTGCAGAAATTTAGGATTGCAGTTGCAAGTGGACTGGATTTATCTGCTATGTCATTAGTGAGGATATATTCGTCTCAAAATGAGAAATAGCAAGCGATGGCTTTTTCCCAATATTAGGACTACAAGATAGTGTTTCTATATCTGGTGAAGATATATTCCCAAAGGGAAACTGCACCATAGGCTTGTAAACTGCACCATGTGACAGTGGCTGGCTGGACAAACAACTCTCGTCTTTGCTCCAGGCAGTTATTGATAAACAGCTCTCTTTCATCACTCCATAAAGTGATGTCACTAAGTAGCAGTCACGTGTGACATGTAACTGCTTTTCAACCTAAGGGAGATAATCACTTTTTGTATCTGTTGCGGAGTAAATAGTGCACTCCCAGTGACTATATGACCTAGTCCATAACTATAAATAGAGAGCTCCAGCTCAAAGCTGAAAAGCATCCATTTAGAGCCTGTATTCAGACTAATATAGGTGTCATGGCAAATAACCAAAGAATTACTTATATTATAAGTGCTATGAAGTATGTTGTAACAGTGGCGATGAGGGATTTGATACTCTATGATTTATAACCATTGTGATGAGGATTTGAAACTCTTATGAATTATAACAGTAATGAGGATTCGGTAAATCATGAGTTGTAACTGGAGCTAGAAGGATTTTTGGAAACTCAGACTGAGTGAACAAGTACGCAAAAAAGAAAAGAAAATACTTTTTGCTTCATGAACAAAGATATGGGTGACAAGAATTTTAACTGTTGGTTTAAAAAAAATTTTTCTTGTGTAGAAGAAAAATTTTTTAGGTGTAGAAAAAAAAAAAATTCTTGCAAATGTGCAGCAAATTTTGGTTTCAATAGTTGAAATTCAACAGCAGCAATGACAAAATCAACAGTTGCTAGAACTACAAAAATAGCAACAGGAGTTATTTGATGTAATTCTGAAGAAATCAAAATAATTTTTTCAATGTCTTTTCTGCCAGATGCTGTCCAAAAGACCATATCAGAATTTGTATCCAATATTGATGAGGGACTAACTTTGTCTGCATATTTTTATAAATCTGAACAAATATTCAGTCAGGAATGCAGCAGCTGGGAAGATGAGAGTAAAACGAGATTGTTGTTGAGGAAAATAGCTCTGATAGAGTATGAAGAATATTGCAACTACATATTGTCGAAAAAAAATGTATGGAATCTGGTTTGAAGACACGGTATACATTCTGATGAAAATCTTTAGTGACAGGAGCTCTCTGTTTAATGTTCATTGGAGGCAGGTAAATCTAATCAAAAAGAGGACAAAGAGTTTGTCATGAGGGGATTGGCAACAAAGAATGTGAAGAGTTTAGAAGAAATGAAATGACTCCAGATATGTTCATAGGGTTAATTTTTGTTCAAAGTTTAACAGCTAAAAAAGATACTGAAATATGAGTGAAAATTTTAACAAAAATTGAACAAAACAGTAATATTACACCACAAGGAATAGTGGACAATTGCTAGAAGTATGAAACATGATGCTGAAGAAATTCAGAAAAAAAACTATGTAAGCAAAGGACAAATGTACAAAAAGGAGAATAAATCCTTGTTTTAGATGTGGTAAATTACATCTTGGAAATGACTGTCCATTTAAAAATGCAGAATGTTACAAGTGTGGTAAATGAGGACATAAAGTCACACTGCAAAAGAAAAAATGCTACTGGGCACTGGTAGTGATATTTCAATAATTGGCGAAACCACATGGAAGGAAAGTTAAAGTTCTTTATTAAAAAGTTATGATTTCAGTTTTTTTTTTTTTTTTTTTTTTTGACAAATGACTTCTAATGTCTTATTCCTTAATAAGCATGAAAAACTAAAGCTTATGTATTAAAAAAATGCTACAAATCTTTTTGGTACTGACTGGATAGAACTATTAGAGCTTTGAGAATTGCTGATAAACGTTTGTCAAAATGTAAATGAACAAGTGACCAATTTAAGAAGTCAGTGAAAATCTTATGAAGAATTTAAAAAAAAAAAGGTTCTCTAGATGTTCTGCCAAATTAACTGTCAGTTTTCAAAATTCAATGTGGATTTTCAAGTAAAAAAAAAAAAAAAGGTTCAATGCCAGTATTTAAACCAAAACCAAAACGGAGTGTACCATTTGCAACATTGGAACAAGTCAGCAAAGAGTTAAACACTCAAAAGAATTGGTGTAATAGAAAAAAAAAAAAAAAAAAAAATGCACATTCAAAATGGGCTGCTCTAGCGGTGTATGTGTTTTTTTAAAAAAAAAAAAAAGAATTTGTGTGGAATTCTTGACAGGATTAAACGGTTGTCTAGAGATGCATCATTGTCCAGAGGAAATTTTTTGAAGTTAAACAGCGGAAGAATATTTTCAAAGCTGGATCTCTAAAGTGTAGCTACAAATTCAAATTGAAAATGAATGTTCATAATTAATGACCATAAATATGCACAGAGGATTGTATAAATTTAACTAACTGGCTTTTGGTATAAAGTTGGGGCCATCTATTTTCCAACAAGCTATACATACCATGCTTGCAGATTTCGATTTCGTAGTGGCGTATCTGGACAACATTTTAATCAAAAGTGTGTCTAAAGAACAACATGTTGGGCATTTTTGGAAATGGAACATTTTTTTTTAATTCTGGAAAAACTAAGAGTATGAATTCAAGTTCAGTGAAGAAAAATGCAAATTGTTTTTACCAAAAATGAAATACCTTGGTCAAATTATTGATAAAAATGGTTGTCATCCAAATCCGGCAAGTGCAATTAAAAATATACCTCCAACAACAAACATTGACTACGTTACAAGTGTTTCTTGGATTGGCTAATTACTATCAAATATACGTACATATGTCTGGTGAACAATCTACTTAAAGGAAGAAAGTGGAACTGGAATGATAACTGTCAAAAGGTGTTTGGCAAAATAAAAAATAAAAAACACTTATGTTAGATTTATCACTAGCACACTACGATCCAAAAGCAGAAATTGTAATGGCTTCAAATGCTAGTGAGTACGGTATTGGCATGGTGATTTTACATAAATATGATGGTGGTAAAATGAAAGCTTTCACTCCTGTTTCACACTGGCTTCTACCAGCAGAGAAAAATTACAGCCAGATGGAAAAAGAGGACCTAGCAATTTGCTGTGAAAAATTTTTTATAAATTTATTTATTGAAGAAATTTTAGGTTGCTAACAGACCACAGACCTCTATTAATATTGTATTGTTCAAAGAGAGGAATATCTACGTCTACAGCTAATAGACTGCAATGCTGGGCTACCATCTTATTAAACTAGGATTTTATGATGGAGTACCAACTGTCTAAAAAGTTAGAACATGTGGATAGATTATCAAGATTAATATCTAAAAATGCAGAACGATTTGAGGATGCAGTTATTGCAGTGCTAAAAAGTGAAAAGGAAATGAAAAAAAAACAAAACATTTTTATGTAACATAGAATGAGATTTACCGGTTACCCTGGAAGAAATAAAAGAAAAAGTGAAAAATGACATATTTTATTGCAAAAATAAAAAAGCAATTGAAGGAAAGTAATCCAGACTTAAATGCTTACTTGCTATGCAAAGGTTAAGTAATATTTGGGCAAAGGGTGTTACAGAAGCGAATATTAAAAGATTTTCATAGTGATCATCCTGGTATTTCAAGAATGAAATCTCCGAGAAAATTCATATATTGGACCAGAATGGACCAAGATATTAAAAAAATAGTGAAAGCTTGTAGAAGTTGTACACTGGCAGTAAAACTAACAATCACAAAGATAGAAACTTGGCACAAAGACAGACAGACAGACATGCCATGGTCAAGATTGCATATAGATTTTGCAGGTTCTATGAATGGATCACATTATCTTGTGGTAGTTGATAGTTTCACTAAATGACTGGAAATTTATAAGAGCAAAAATCCAACATCTTCAGTGACAGTGAATTTCTTGCATGAACTGTTTGCAAGATATGGTATACCAGATACCATAGTCTCTGTTAATGGAATTCATAGGTAAAGAATTCAAAAACTTTTGTAAGATGTTCTTCATTACGACCCTGCTGTATCACCCATGGTTAAATGGACAAGTGGTATAGTTTGTGGGAACGTTCCAAAGAGTGTTGTAGAAAGCAAATTTTGAGAAAGTAAATGTGGAAACACTTCAAAATTTTCTGAGAGTTTACCGTGTAACACCTCGCCCCAATACACCATCAGGCATGTTGCCAGTGGAATTAATGTTTACTAGAAAAGTAAAATTAGTGTTTAACAAGTTATTACCAAGTTGAAAAACACAAACAGATAACAAAAACAACACCAAAAGTTTCAAGGTTGGTGATAATGTGTTCTTTAGAGCACATAAGGATGGCAAATAGAGGTGGGAAGACTGCATAATATCAGCAAGAATCAGGAAGTTGATTTACATGGAGAAAGGAAAAAGATTTGAACATAAAAAGCACCATAATCAGCTGGAAAAAAAAAAAAAAGGTTCATCGATGAAAGACCTGAAACATTGGAAGAACTGTTAAAAGGATGATATGAAGTTTTTAGTGTATCAGTACCACAACAAGCCGTGGAACCTACAAGTCCAACTTCCAGAAGAAGAAAGTGTATGGAGAACTTTAAGTGGATCCAAGACAGAAATACTACAAAGTTGAGTACATTGGCAAATTCTCTAGAAAGAGGAGGAGGAGAAGACAATACTAATACCAATAAAAAATAAAATATTTATATAAAGTTTAATCCCAAAAGTGGGGATGTTGTAGAGTAAATAGTACACCTCCTGTGACTATATGAACTAGTCCATAACCATAAATAAAGTACTCCAGATCAAAGGTGAGAAGCTGTTTAGAGTTAGTCTTCAGACTAATTACAGGTATCACAGCAAGTAACCAAAACATTACTTATAAGCGTGTTATAACAGCATCTTTACAGTATGTCATTTTGTCATCAAATCACTAGATTGTAATGAAAGCAAAATGGGTAGATGAACTTAATAAATGAAAATGAGCAAAGAATGAGATCAAAGTTCATTTTCGATTATTACAAAACTGTTATTTCCATAAATAAGAGTTTATCAGGTTAGGGTAATATTTATTAAAGGTAGAGAAATTAAGAAATATTCCATAAAATATTACAATATTCTAATTTCAATTACTCAGAACAACTTATCATTAATATTATTAATGATATTAATATTAATAATATTATTATTATCATCATCATTATTAATAATAATAATAATGTTTTCAAATAAATAAAAAAAAAATATCCCACACACATTTATGTATTTTTGTATTCTTTATTTTGCAGAGAAGGAATGTTGAAAATGAAAGATGTGTATATACAAAATCCTGCTCTTGGGGATGCTAGTAGCTTGGACAAGAAACTTGAAGAGAATGCACAAAAGCTTGACAGATTGAATCAAGAATTGATTAAATTTGAGGTGAATTTGGCAAACTGATCTTGTGTGAATTTTTTTATTATCAGAATACATACATTCATTATTGTAATAAAATTGTAAGGTATGATAAACATTTGAATTTTCTGTATTATAAAAGCTGTTAATATTTACTTTAATAAGTAGTTTAATGTATTCAGTATATAAAAATGACAAATACACTAAATTGCTTTATTAATTAAAACCAGATATAAAAAATCAGCAATAATTAAGTGACAATTTTTTTTTTTTTTTACTCTTTTTCTAATGAGTAGTTTTGTTTTGGTATTGAAATATGCATAATGGAATGACTTTTAACGTCAAAAAACGACATTATTACGTCATTATTTTTGCACCAACCATATATATATATATATATATATATATATATATATATATATAAAAACCTCAGCCTAATGTTATACAAAAAGAAGAAAAAAAAAAACATTAATGGTTAATTATGTTCAAGGCTACAAATTACTCCTTCTTACAGAGGATTTGATGATTCCTTCCGAAACTTTCAAGTGATAATCAGTATTAGCTCTCTTCAGCTCTAAGAACATGTCGAGGTTTTAAGACTGGGCACACTGCTGTTTTTTAATCAAATGTTCAACTATCACTGAATCGCATACATTAATGCATCTATGTAGTCAACCTTTCCGTTGCAAAAAATTGACTGATACATGTTGGTTGGTCCAGGTAATCCAGTCTTTGATCTGTTCTACCTACATAGTCTGCATTACACTGACATCTGAATTTGTAGATTACAAAACTAATACAAGTAGATATTTTTAATTTAAGTGTAAATTTTTTTTTATTTTTTTTTTTTTTTAATATAATGCTAAGTGTAATTATAATAGAGTAATTATAATATTCTTCAACAGTTTGAAGTTCACATAAATGATTTTCCTGTTAATAATAGTTGAATTTTATGACTGCTTTAATCTGATACATTTGTACAAAGGAGTGTGGAAATGTTCATGGAATGATCAAGGAGCTAAAAAAAAAAAAATCAGATATTTGATTATTTGGCCAGATTTGTGTAAGTGATTCAGATTGAGAACTTTTCAGCATCTATCCTCTCATAGATGCCTTGTATTTAAATATCTTTTTCCAAAGAAAAATTTGAGGAATCTTTTCATTCAGTTTTAATATAATTTTTTTGTTATGTTTTTATTTATTTATTTATTTTTTTTTTTTAAGATTTTTATTCATTCAGTAATTTGAAGGAGTGATCCTTGTAAAGCTGCATTGGCGCCATTTAGTGCTGTGCTAGAAACTACAGTGCATTAAGTATATTGACTTCTAAAACTGTTATTCATAAATGAATTCATATTTTTACTGAAAAGTAATTTTCCTTACAGAACTACATGGCTGATGCAGAAGGGAAGATAGTAAGAAGACACAGTACTGCTAATGATTCATTATCCAACAGTCCATCAGAAAGCAGTGTTCAGTCTAACTTAGGACCCTACATATCTGCACCTGGCACTCCCATAGCACATCACTATGCGTGAGTATCTTACAATAGATAAAAAAAATGACTGCACTTATGATGAGTAGCCTCACTCAGACATCACACATTTTTTTTTTCTCACTCCAACCTAAACTGTTACACAATACCTTTGTTCCTATCATTATTCTCTCGCTGGAAAGCTAAATAGCTCCTTTTCTGTCAAACATTTCCTGTGCTGATGCAGCAATAAAGGAAAAAATGATTCAGGATTGATTGTAGATCTTTATTTTTTAGTGCAAGTAAATTGGCTTATTTATTATACCATCATCCAAATCTTTAAATTTTAATCTGCTTACTTTCAGTTTTTCTATCACTATTAGGTAAAGATAAACTTTTAACACTTTTTAGTTCATATACTTGAAATTTCTGCTCTTTAATAGATGGTGTGTAAGTGAATGATAAAATGGGAAAACTTAACCATTTTTCAGTATGTTTTTATGAAAATGATATAAATTTTTATATATCAAGAACAATTTTAAAGTCTGAGTGAAAAAAAAATTAAATTTAAAATTTCAGCATTCCCTCATTCATATGCATGTGTAATCACATCAATGTAAACATGTTTCATGCAATGAAGCTCTAAAGGATGAAATGTGTCACAAAAAAAAAAACCCTTTTCCACTTTGTCAAGGATTTTCCTTCTATATAATCTAAAGCACACACACACACACACACACACACACATCTTGCTAATGAAAATCATGAAGTTTGTAATTTGTTATTTTTCCTGGTTTATTTATAGGATTTTGCACTGTATTGAGGATTTTTTTTTTCTTGAACAGGAATCTGCTTCATCTCTACATTGTCATAACTTCTGAAATCTTAAATTACATTTTCTTGCTTACTTCCTGATAGTGATTCGATTTTATTATTACTAGAATTTTCATCTAAAAAACAAAAAAACAAAACAAAAAAAAACAAACAAAAAAACATCAATTTTACTTTAAGAATTAGTTCTGCTACTATAAGGGTAATTCCTAAAATTTGGTGGGTAGGAAATGTTTCAGATTTGTTTACCCACAAAGAGTATCATTAGTAATGGTATATAGCTGTTATATTAAAATATATCTTAAAAAATATATAAGGATTGTGTTGAAAGATTTCTTTTTAATTATGAACATTACTTTTTAATTAATGCACTTTATCTACTATTCATTTGAATATTCCTGAATTTTTTATAAATTTTTTTTTATAAATTATTTGTGATTATTAATGGTTGGCAATTCTTATTAGTCAAAAGCTTACTTATATAAATAATTTGCATGCAATTCTTACTGATATAACTACGTCATAAAATAGGTCATTTTCATCAAAAGTAGTAATATAGATTTAAGGGGAGACAACTCAAATTACTCTATGCTACTGTTTTAATCCATTAATTCTGTCATTTTGCTTTGTAACTACTACTTTCTTTTAAATAATGAATTTATGAAGTGATCTTTGTTAATAAGTAATAGCTGATAGGTTTGTCCAGTAACAAATTATTTATTTTTGAGTCGTCTTAATATATTTGATGTCATATTTTGTGTTTTACTGCATGTTTACTACTTTGACACTATATTCATCCAGAAAGTCACATCCACTCAGATTGATTATTTTTGTAACAAAAAACAATCACTATAGCTCATTTTTCTATTTTAGCATTTCTGTTCAAAAAAATCTTTTTTTTTTTTTTTTTTTTTTTTTTTTTTTTCAAGTTGACTCCTTTTTTTTTTTTTTTTTTTTTTTTTTTTTCTAAAGGCCTGTAACGGTTATTTAGATGTTTCAAAAATAATTTTAAATTACTTGAACATGCTGGTACCTCTTTTTTTTTTTTCTTTTTCTTTCTATAATATGGGCACTCATTGCTACAATTATTTTTCAAGATAGTTTTGGATCCTAGTTGTAATAAGTGTTTTTTATTGTGCTTCATTAATGTGTATTAATGTGGCTCTGTTTTAAAACTTTTGCTTGTTTTAGTTGGATAAGCTGCAGGTTATTTTCTTTATTATGCTGTCTGTATTAGTTGTTTGCATTAATGACTATTTGATGTTTGACTTCAGTCTATGCTGATTTTAGGAAATTCTTTTTGATTACAGTAGGAGTATTGATTTCACTTGCATAACACTTATTCAACTTTTTTCAGATATAATTAATACAAGATCTATTTACTTCAGCTGCTTTCTGAAATTACTGATAAAAATAATGTTTACATGACACTGCTATGATTAAATGATGTATAATTTAATTTTTCTAAAAATCAAAATCTATTTTCAAAATCTTTAAGATGAAAAATAAATTTTTATATAATAATATAAAATTAGTTTCATGGCATTTTACTGCGTATATTCAGTTATAACTGAAAAATATTAAAATTGGCATAAAATTAAAATAGTTCCACAATGAGTCCTGAATTTTTTACTTTTTATTTTATTTTTTTTTTTTTTTTGCCTCAAGATTAATATTTGAAAAAACAAAAAAAAAAAAACCCAAAAAACTGTTAGAATCTAGATTCTGGTTTGCACATCCATCCTGAAGAGAGAACCATGCATGGGAGTACAATTATCATTTTATGAAAATATACACTTTCAATTATATTCAGACTTGCCTATCTGATAATTTAACTTGATAAACATTACATCAAGCCGACCTTGTGTCACAACCTCACCTTGGGGGTGTGGGATTGAGTAAATACAGATTTAACTTGAAGAACAATTATGACTATGCTGTTTGCAAATAATAGGTGTGGGTGAGTTTTTCTTTTTTTTTCTTAAATATGTAGAAATCTTTTTTACATTATCATCAGAACATTTATGACTTTCTTTGCCTATTTATAGGACTATAAATAGAAAATAATATAAATAAATGCAATGAAATAAAAGTTACTGTAAAGGAGTGGATAGAATTACAAAATGAAGTGGTCAATGATGAAAGTAAAGGGTTTTCAATATTAGAACTTTAATCCTCTTTTGATGATTAGTCTATTTTGTGACTGATATATAGAATACTTGAAATTTCTGATAAAATATCAGAAAAATAAATAGGATGGATGGGTGGTAAAGGTTTATACATAAATAGAAACACTCTAATTCAATTATTTAATGCTGTCCTTCAATGATATTGATTATGAAGGACATTGATAATTTTAACTCGGTTAGTCATTTTTACATACTTTTATCATTGTTTACTTTAGAATACTTTAAATCTTCACATTTGAGAAAAAAATACAGTTGATTAGAGATATAGCAATCAATCTATTATTTTGACCATACTGAGTCATTGAAGCTAATGTTGATTATTGGACATTTATAGACCACACCAAATATTGTAATTGTGATCAGTTTCTTTAATATCTTGTCTTCATTATGTACATAATGATGAAAATCTCTTATTTTTAATTAAGTCTTTAAACAAAACTCTGAGCCTATTAGATACCAGACTCTCTTTAGATCTGGTAGGGGTTAGGTTGCCTCATTGGATGTTTTCCTTTCTGCTTTTACAATTTACTTTTTGTTATACTGGAACACACCTATTCTATAGTTAATAGACTCTCCCACCTATAATAAGTAGGTGTAGTAAGAGTAACGAGGGAGTTGCTCAGTGGGTGGGTCAGTCAGTTGATGCCGGACGACCGTTAATCGGATACTAAAGTATCAGCGACCACAACTAGATTTCTCTGCGTCATTACCTATTATATCAAGTTCCTAACGTTTTGTACATCGAACCTATTTTAGGACTGACTTAGTACAAATACAAGCCTCCACTGTGAAACTACTCCATAACACCTTTGTAATTTTCTCTATCTGGCTTTAACTTTTCATTTTTGTAATTCGTGTGTGTGTGTAATATATATATATATATATATATATATATATATATCTGTTATATTACATCGAGCACTGTTTTAACACCGGCTCATATATATTACAGTGCTCGAGGTAATATAACAGAGCTATTATTTATATATCGATCTCCCATTCATAATATTCTGAAAAAGCATTGGAATCTCAAAAAAAAAAAAAAAAAACAGACAGCATTTATTTTATTTGTTAGATGAATATTGATTCTTCATATTTTATTAAGGAGTGGTGGATTGCCTCTGTTTTTTTTGTTTTTTTTTTGAAATGATTTGGTGCTTTCCATTAAGTTATTTACAAACTACAAAATAAATTTTTGTTCTTTGATAAAACTCAGATTTTTTTATACTTATAACATAGCAAATCATTTTTATAATTTCTTAAATATTGAGATTAACAAAATTTACTTCTCTATTAGAAATACAAAATACAAAATGGGTTTAAAAAATCAAAAAGATTTTTTAAACACATTTTGTATATCAGTATCTGTGCACTTTTTTAATGGGGTGAAATGCTTTATTATTGACAAATTTTTGATAAGTATACTTTGATATTTGTATTTCACTTTCTTTCTACCAAATCATCTGGTTGTTAATTTACATATTTTCTCTCTCTCTCTACCCACATTTTTTTTTTTTAATATCTAAGTGTGACCAGATAATTTTAAGCTCAATAAGATTAAGTTATTTTAAAAGTAAAAGATGGGTCAAATCTCTCTGCTACCAGAAAAAGACAGATAAGCCTTTTACATAATTCTTTGCTTGTATGTAACTTCTTGTCTAGTTAAGCTATACAATCTTAACTTCTTTAAAGTTTCCCATGAGAATGATATTTCTTATGGGTGTTGTTTTTGTATGACTTTATTCAAAATATAGGAACTTTCTCTATTGTCTTGTTTTATACATCATGCCTTTTTGGGCTTATATATGGCTTAATGTATGCGTCTTGTTTATAATATTAAAATATATAATATAAAATAGC
This sequence comes from Acanthosepion lycidas, assembly GCA_963932145.1. Taxonomy (NCBI): domain Eukaryota; kingdom Metazoa; phylum Mollusca; class Cephalopoda; order Sepiida; family Sepiidae; genus Acanthosepion; species Acanthosepion lycidas. The sequence continues at coordinate 30,091,325 of OZ010581.1, forward strand.
AGAAAACAAGAATAATTATTCAAATTGTTATTCTTATTTTCTGCTATTTCATATTGCTCAGAATCATTTACAGCCAAAAATTGTGTAATATTGTACCAAAATTTGTCATCCTCCTTTACATATACAAGGTCATTTGGATTTCTTATTAAAATTATACTGAAGGGTGCTAGCCAAGAAGGGATTGGTTAGGTTCTAGAAAATAGGTCAAGCAGAAATTTTCAGCACCTTCTATTGAAGTAGAATTAACTTTCATCAGATTTCAGTGGTCCAGTAAATATCTTTCAAAAATACAACAAAATTTAGGATTAAGCAGTTGGCTATAAGCAAAAATTATAATTTTTATCACTTAAAATTAAAAAAAAAAAAAATGCTGTTAATAAAATCCACTTTTATTTTATTTTTATTTAATCAATCTATTCTTAAAGTCTGTAATGAACAAGTTATCAACTCTCATGATGTTAAATGAAACATTTAATACTTTTTTGGTGGTTATTAAAATATCTACGGCTTTTGTCATCCACCCTCAGGAATTCTGTTAGAAAATTTAGTTATTCAACTATCTGACAGTAATTTTGCAAATCATTTCATTGAACATAACTATTGCTGTAAAAATTGTCTAATTTCAGTTTTAAAACTTAATTTTTTGGTTGATTCTTGGGAAGTAATCAGTCCACTTTTTTCGTATAAAATTTAAAACAAAAAATATATTAATTTTTTTTTTTTTTTTTCCTTTTTGTGTCCGTGTCTATGATGTGAACTTAGCTGTTTATTTGATACCAAAATAAATGAATTTATATGGTTTTAGTGTATTAAAAAAATAAAAAATAAAAATATTTAAATATTTTCTCTTTTAATCTCGGATTCCAGTAACCTAATTTTGCCATAAAAATTACTATTTCTATTTTTTTTTCTCTAATTAAAATCCTTTTTCAATATATCCTGAAAACAGTTTTTAGAAATAAATTTTTATTTGCTTAGGACATAAATTTGTTTTCAGCATATTTTTTATTAGTAAAATATATTGGCAGATCATTGATATATAGTAAGGTGACGTTTAAATTTTGTTTAACTACTGTCAGTGAAGCATTTGAAAATGTATTCATTCTCAATCTTCACACTGCATGTTGGCATGGAATTGAGCATTTACTGATGAAAATATGAACATTTTCATTTTAGAATGCATAGTTTGAATCATTTTCATTGCACAGTCACCTTTTAATTTTTAGGAATTGTATTTGGGAAGTGATTGTCTGATTTAGCCACTTCCTGTGCATAGACAGTAAACCTACAAGCTGATTTAATATGACTAATATTTTAGTATTTAGTTTTCTTGCCTGTTCTTTTTTTTTTTTTTTTTTTTTTTTTTACTGTATATCTTGCCATATCAGTGCATTCTGGAATAATCAGGAGTGAAGATTTTGATTTTTGTATTATGAAAAGCTGATATTATCTAGTATTAATAGCTGAAGACTGTAAATAAGTGTTTGTATGCATATAGTTGAAATTAATTTATGAGAGTTATTTCAGATCAGCACTGTCAAATATATTTTTTCTTCCTTTTAATTCATAAGGTAGATTTTTGTTTTTTAAATTTAAACAGTATCACCCTATTACATGTGGTCTGTTCATGTGCAGAGAATCTATATTGAAACACTTTGTGCTATCGAGGGGCATGTATCCTAGAGTATATTAAATGCAAATGTCAAGTTAATGTTAAGTGAAAAAAACGTTATTTAGGATAGTGTTGCATTGCCACCAAGCTCATAATGCATGACATTTGACGGGACTTTTCTTCTTTTTTTTTTTGTTTTTTTTTTTTTTTATTATTCAATTCTTTTATACAATATTTTATTAATTTTGAATCTCTAGCTAAAGATGTTTTTATCCAGAATTGAAGTCAATTGAAAATCAACTTTGAAAGTCATTTTTGTATGAATAGTGTTCTTTCATTAGAACTTGATATAAGTTCATTTACAACAAATCTAAATGCTACTTTTACTTTGTTTCATACACTATCTTGGTGATATATCATGGTATGTTATTTGTGCTAACTTGCACATTGAGTCATATATTCAGTATTTCATATTAATATTTGAATAGACACTCTAATATGTCATCTTTTAAGTAATTCATGTGTAAATCTGATTTTTTTTTTTTTTTTTTTTTTCTGTCACCAGTTCCAAATACTGTTCCCACTTTATGGTCAAGAGAGAGAAAATATGATATGGCAATAGAAGAATCACATTTCTTCTGAATGAACGTCACACTTGATACTTAAAAGTACATTTTTTTCTTTTTCATTTAGGCACAGTACTTGCGGAGAAGACGGGGAAAATGGGTATGCAGGGTTTTTTATGCCAATAGCACTGAGTCATGAAAGAATAAAACCAATTTTTAACACTTTCATAACTTCATAGCAAGGGTTACCTATATACTTTTTTTTTTTTTTTGTTTTTTTTTGTTTTTTAAATCAATGAGGAGAAAATAATGAAAGAAAATGAAATAAGAAATTGAGAATTCCAAAAGAAAGGGAAAAAGAAAAAAAAAATGTAAAAGTCTAGTGAACTGGAAACCCTTGGCTGTGTAGTTACTTCTGTACATATTCACAATATATTGAAGATATGGCTATGTCTGCTCCCAGCTATCTTTTTATGAGCTCTTATTCTCTCTTAATAATAATAATAATAATAATAATAATATTCTCTATGGAATCTCTTTCTCTCTCTCTCTTTCTATACTTTTCTCTTTTATGCATGAGCAGAAAAAGAAAGTTATGCAACAAAGATGTTTTCATCCTATGTTAATGTAGCCAAGTTGTGATTATAACTTGGAAATTAACTCTGTGGCTGAATAGTTTATTAGCTGTTGCTGCCTTTATGGCAGGTGGACAGGGACAGTTTTCTCAAAGTGTATATGTGGTATGGTTCATTATTAATTTATTTTTTAATTTCATTTTTAATTTTATTCATCTAACCATAGAGCCCTCCCCCCCACACTTTTTTTTATTTTTTTATAAATAAATGTGTGCTTGTGATCTCAACTCACTGGAAAGAACTTCATTTAAAGATATAATTCATTTATATTCACTGAAAAAAATTAACATTTTCTTTTTTTTTTGTTTGTAAACATTACATTTTACTTTACAATTTTATTTTTGTTTTTTGTGATAATTTGTTTTGTTAAAGCATGATTTCTTAAATATTTTCAATGGCTTTTTTCTTTTAATATTAACGTTGAAAATCTTTTCTATTTGTTATTGGCTGTTGGTTTGTTGTACTAATATTTCTACATTGGAGAGAGAGAGAGAGAGAAAGGGGAAAAATAGCCAGTGCTCAACAAAAATGATAATTGGAGCTGATTTTAGATTTTACATAGAAAACAACCCAAACAACTTTAGTTTATTTGAAAAATTTTACTTGATGTACATTAAAAACAATAAACACAGAAACAATAAACTTAATACAGATAATTCTGACATAAAAATTAACAATTATTATAATTAGTCAAGTCATTAGTAGATAATCATATTGTTCATATCATTGAGCTATTGTCAATACCAGTTCCTATGCTTAAACTTTTTCTTTCTTTCTCTTGGTCTGTTTAGAGGATATAGTAAAGTTAACATTTCTAGCAATTTTAATTAGACACTTGGTGTGAGGCAGCAACAATATTGTGTCAGTTATCTTTCAAATATACTTTTCTTCAGTATCATATTTGATTATATCCAGTCTGGCAACAGTAACATTGTTTTTGACATTTTCATTTTAATGACTGACAATTATACATCTAGTTATGTAGAGTTTTTATTTTTCACCATTAGTAAAATTAAGTATAAAAATAAAATTCCCTATTTTTTTTTTTTTTTTTTTTTTTTTTTTGAAACTCCCAATATTGTTATGCTGTCTCCTTTTTATTCAATCGAACTTAATCATATTTGATCTTGGTTAGTGATTGTGGGGGGTATTGCAAAAAAAAAAAAAAAATTAACAAATTACAAAATAAGGTGTGTGTAAAAAGAATTATTCACTAGGAATAACTAAGATTTTTGCCAATTTGCACATTTTTGGGGAGCAGCCATAGGATAATGTTTATATTTTATTTAATTATTTAGCTTAGGTTTGGAATAAGGCCATAAATATGGGATACCCAGTGAGGGTAAAACTCAATATTCATTAGCATTAAGTAAATGGACATGCTTTTTAAACTTTACACTAAAATTCCCTTTTTCATTCATTTAGATGTTATCTAATGTTCAAACACAGACTAAGATTGCCTCAAAATTATTTCTGCTTTTATTTTTTTAAAATAATTTATCTAAACAGAACATTCCAAACTGGTATGTTGGGAGACATTTTAGTATAATTAATTGCTCATTAATGTAATTATTAATTACCTATCATAATTAGTGTAATTATTAAACTAAATTTTTCAATTTGAATCTTGTCTTATATAAATAAATTTAGGATTATAGATTTGGTATGGCTAACAAAACTTAATGTACTGCAAAAAAAAAAAAGAAAAAAAGTAAAATGTTTGAGAACCCACGGAATTAAACAGCTCAAGATCTGATCTTGCACTTATATATTGATTAGTTTAAAGTTCAAAATGTGCAATTTATATTTATTTAAAAGATTTGCATAAAATCTTTATGGCCATTCAAAGATATCAAACTTAATCAGTCATTTAACAATATCAGTTGTACTAATAGTTTTCTAGCTATGAAGGAGAGAAAAGTTGCCGGAAATTGTCTTTTAGCCTTTTGTTTATATAAACCTTTGAACTGTTAAGATTTAACTGATCATGGAAAATGTATTAGGGTTGTTAGCATGTTGATTTAACTAATACCAATTTAATTTTCCTGTAAGATAATATACTGCATTTTTTGGCTACTCCCCAAATATCAAATAAGCAGACTTGTACAACTTCATTTTATCAACCATAAGCTCTCTGCTTATTGTGCTTTATGAACATTTTAGCCTTGGCTGAAATCTAATTTGAATTTGACTCTGTATTTTTTATAACTTAGAGCTTTGTCTTTCCTCTTCTCGCTCTCCAATAGTGTAGCAAGTCTTGCTTTAATCAGCTTACTGTCAGCTGTTTGTGTGCATCTGTTGTAAAGTGTTGTTGTTGTCTTGTGTGCTTCAGCTACCTTCTACTACCATTACTATTATTATTATTATTACTTTTTTCTTTTTGTTGAACAAATTTTTGCTGATCATTGTGCATAAGATCTTATAACAAAAATATATCTAAGTTCAGAAAACAAAATTCATTGTTTCAGTAATTGTTTTGATAAATCATTTTTTTTACTGCATATTTTAAAAGCTGGTTTAACATTTTTATGCATTTATTTTGCATATTTTTTTATTTGTTGTCTTTTATGCTGTGTTCTGTTATAAACAGTTTTTGTGTGGATTGTTCTTGGGAGAATTTTTTTATATGAATATGGACATGATAAAATCTAAAAACGAACCACTATGTAAACAAATGATTTAAAACTTTAGCTTTTCTTAAATAACAGGAAATCAAAAAATAATTATGAAAAACGATAAATAAATAAAAAAAAATGTTAATTGTATTAGAAATTGTGCAAATGTGTTTATTTCAAACAATTATAGAAAGGAAATATCACTTCCACACCTTGAAGTTTTCAGGGGAAGTTAATCAGTGTATTGAATTAAAAAAAAAAGATTCCACATGAAATACAAGCAATGGGTCTACTTTAAAATTCATATATTTGTTTTACTCTAGCAAGAATAATAAATATATGGACACTTGTTGAAATACTTGGATACTCCCCCATCGCCTTAACATACACACGAGCCTATAAAAAGTTGTAATCTCAGGTGAAAAGTTAATGCTTATACCACATCTTATTGTCAAACTGCAGTCACAAAAGTCTGGTAAATTCTACTAAACATTGGAAATAGTTGTGCTGAACAATGTTCATACTTTATCAGAATAATTGGTATTTAGAGATCAGCTTTACTTGCACACTATTTACACACACACATACACACACACACACAGTGTTGAATAAGTTTTAAGCAGTTTATTTTGTTGCTTATTTTTTGTACTTCTGTTTTGTCAGTGTTTGCCACTCTGTTACCCTCCCTTCATTGTATTATGTCTATTTGTGTTTTTTAAGATATATTTCTTTAAATATTTAAAAAAATATTTCCATTTGTAATTATTGCTCTTTTTACAATTGTTTTTCGTATGCTATTCATATTAATGTTTTTTTTTTTTTAATTCTTTTTTGTTAAATAACATTAATTATTTCGTTTTTTATTTGCTTGCTGGCAGTGATGTTATGTGAGGGAGATTATTTGTAGTATTAGTGGTTGTCTCCCCTTGATAGCACATTAGTGCAATTAAGCTAATATTATAATCAATTGTAATCTTCATTGTGATCAGTAAGGAGGAATGTCGTTTCATTTTTAGTTGATCTCAGCCACATTCCACTTTATTTTTTATCATAGCAATAATAAGTTAGGAAATATAAATTAGCTTTTGCCTCAAATTTGCTGAATTAAGAGAATTTAAAATAGCTTGTGTAACTGCCTGGGAGCATAGAAGTAGATTATTTCTCTATTTTCATTTTGTTTATAAAATTTTTTTATTCATTCCACTAATATCTTTGTTGTTGCACAGGCCAGTAGTTTTATTCTAGTTTCCTAACTTTTCACTGTAACAGTCAGCATGATTATCCTTTCCCACAAAGATGTTTTTCTTGCCAACTTCATATGACAATATTCATTATTTTTTTTAATGTGCTGTGTATCACTTTTTTTTAATAGATTATTTTTGTTAAAAACATTTTAGGGTTGTTTGATCCTGAACTCTACTACAGTGAGATAAGATTAACTTTCTTTTTTTTTTTTTTTTTTTTTTCTTTTTTGTTTGTTTCATATCTCAATTTTGAATAATCTTTGAATGTTTTATATTTTGGCAGACTTTTTCATAAGCAAAGAAAAGGATATAAATTATATTAACATTTGTGCCAGATATCAAATGCTGCCTACTAAACCCATTGTGTTTGAGTTCTTTTATAATGAAATTTAATTTTTTTGATCAGATATCAAAATCTCGTTTTTGTTCTTAGTTGTAAGAGAAGTCAGTAATTTTTAAAAAAATTATATTTTTTTTTTTTTTTTTTTTTTTTTAAGACATTTAAAATGGTAATTTAAAATTTTAATCAATTGGAGTGTTTTCGGTTGAAACCATTTAAAGATGTATTTCTTTCATTTGTAGCAATAATATTTGCCTAGAAAAAGCTGTTAAAAATGTTTTCTATGAGAAAATAATAATTAGTTATTTTATCAATATTATTCTAATTTTGGGTAGGGGATCAGTTATGTCAGTCACTATGAAGTTGGTATCTCTCTCTTTCTCACTTTCCTATCTTTTTATATATATATATATATATATATATATAATGATTATAATGATTATACATATATATATATAATGATTATACTTTACAATCTTCAAGTGATGGTTTATCTTTTTCCTCTTTCAACATGTCTATAGGATTTTTGTGTCGCATAACTCTAGTAGTTTGGAGTACATTCAATGTGTGACTGAATTAAGTCTCTGTATTGGTTATATTTATTTTATTTTTATTTTCTTGCTCTTGTAGGCCAATAGCTGGGGGTGAAGGAGAATTAGATGATGTTCCAGATGGAGAGGGAGAACTTGAATATGCTGACCAGGAGACCCCTGAAGAAGAATTTGATGATTTCCCTGTGATTGGGACTTGTCGTGCCCTTTATCAATTTGAAGGTAACAGCCTTAATGTTCTTCCAGAACATTTTAAATTTTTTTAATAAAAAAAAAAGAAAAAAGTAATTCCTTTAATTATAGCTATTTGTTTTCATGTGTATTTTTTCTTTTGATAGTGTAATTACTTTGGTTTTTGTAGATCTAATGACATTTATGTGAAAATAGTTATGACCAGCAATTCTTATGAAATGAATCTACTTTCATCATTTTTGCATATAACAGACCTGTAAAGGTTTTTTTTTTTTTTTTTTTTTTTTTAAAACCCTAATCTAAGTTGTTACGAATAAAAAAAAAAAAAAAAAAAAAAAAAAAAAATCATGCAGAAGATTTCAAAATAACATAACTTTTTTTTGGGTGACCTTATTCCAAAACTTATGAAAGAACAACATTGCTACATTTTTTTTATATTGCAGATAGTTATTTTCTGCTGCCATAATATAAGATGGTAGATTTTTTTTCTTTATTGAAATGTGTGTACTCATAATAGCATAATACTAACTTCTTTTTTTTTTTTTTTTTTTTTAAATGAATTACAGTTCCTTATACAATCAGCAGCATAAGATTATATTTTGTAATTTACTAATTGTGTTTTCTATGTAAATTCATTTGAAGCTCTTTACAACTTTTTTTTCTTTCTTTGCATTATTAATACTCTCTTCAATTTATTCATTTCTGTTTTGTCTTGTAGCTATGAACGAAGGTTCAATATCCATGGAAGAGAATGAGGAAATGGTTGTTCTCGAGCAGGACCAAGGAGATGGTTGGACCCGCGTTCGCAAGGCTAATGGCCTTGATGGTTTCGTTCCCAGTTCTTACATTCAGTGTACATTGTATGATCCACTCTAGGTTCTTGCTGGCTATCTGGCCACATGGTCATTACAGCAGGTCTACAAGTATCTAACCTACATAACAGTATTTCAGTTTCTACACTGTTTTGTCGTCTGGGCATATAAGTGTCTACATGCTCTACTTGCAACACAAATACAGCCACCATTGTTATATTACAGCTATTATTACTATATGAAAAAAAAATGAGGAAAAATAGGGGTCAGCAGATTACCTGTTGTGCTCATTGTTGACCTGTGCAGATTTACCATCAAACTTGATGCATCTACCATGTGGGAGCTAACTATACAAACTTCATTTTACTTATATATGCAAAAGAAAAAAAGATGAAGATACAGTAAAAACCTTAAAGAATATAAAAGTAATGAAAAAAAATGTTAAGGGGGCAGTTAAATAAAACTTATGAAAAAAACTTTTTTTCCTTCAAACTAACAAAACAAAAAAAAAAAAAAAGCAATGATAATGTTAAACTGACCCAAAGAACGTAAAAGCCCCATCTTAAAAAAAGAAGAAAAAAAGACATCCTGACTGTTACTTGCCACCACATTTGTTGCTATCACTAACAACTCTGCAAATGCTGTTTTTTTTTTGTTTTTTTTTCCCTCCTTACTTTGATTTGCATGCACCATCAAATGGAAAATAAACAGTCAAAAATGAAGGAAAGAACAAACAAGAGTGGGGTGGGGGAATCAAATATTGCTGGGAAAGGAATAGCAACATTTATGAGGTAGAGATGTTATGTTAACATCTCTAAGTAATGACTGGAGTTGGTAGTGCTTTGTCACAATGTCCCAACAGTTCTGCCTTCCTCTTTTGTCCCTTCCCATACACAAAAATCAGCTCCACTTTAGATCCTCTGGTCATTTTGTTTCTGGGAAGATTTGACAGAAAGATGGAACCAATCCCACCTAAAATTTAGGCTGAAGCAAGGTACCATTTAGTCTTTAATCTATCTTCTGTAATCTTCCTTAAGTCTATGGCTTGGAGTAATTCATATTTAATATGAATAAACTGAGAAAAAGACTTTCCTTTTAACTTTTAGACTCTAATGAGAAGCTAGAGAAGACTTGAAAGGGTGGAGTAAGTAATGTTTAACTCAATGAAAAGATTTTTTTTTTTTTTAAGATATTAATTTTATCAGTTCTATTGTAACATCTAGACTTGTAATTTTATTATGCATTGTGTGTGTGTGATTTTTATTTTATGCTTAGTTTAATTTTCAGTTGTAATACAAGACTCCCAATAAACACTAGTGAAATAATTCTTTTTACACACACCTTATTTTAAATTAGTTTTACTATTATATTTTGATCACTTGTTGACGTTCTCAAAAATCTAATGTTTGTCAACTTTTAGATAATTATTAGGTTACAAATAATTTAAAAAAAAAAAAAACATAAAGCATTTATGCTAACCAGAAACAATACTTTGCAGAGGTAAACTTTGTGCGAGTTGGTTGCAACTCCTGCTTCAGCCTGCTCGTTCAGTGTCTGTCCTCTTTCTGTGAGGGTGCAAGATGAAAGTCTTTTTCTTTTAACTTTTCTATTTCTCTTTTCTACATCCCTGCCCCGTTAATGGTTGCTACCTTGTTTCAGTCAATATCTGTGATAAACCATTGGAAAAGTGTTGAAGCAAAACAAAATACAGCAAAATAAAGGGAAAAAGAGGAAAAGAAATAATTGGTGGCTCACTTAAAACGGAAAATAAATTACAGCAACAATGAAGATGTTTTTTTTTCTTTTTTTTTTTTTTTTTTATTATATATAAATTGAGGATACTTTTGTCCAATCCAGTTTTTAATTGGCAAATTCAATGAAAGCCACTTTCCAAAATCTTTTCTTGTTGGCCAGGAAGCATTGGGAGGAGGTACCAATCAATGAATACATTTGCAGCAGCACAGTGATATTATTTGTCTATTTTTCTACTTTTTACATTCTGCAGATCATAGTTTTTGTTTCTCTTAGCAAACCAGTCCAATTTTCTTTCTTTTTTTTTTTTTTTTTTGTTCATAGTGACTTACACTTAATGGTTACAGTTGTGTATGTGTGCATTTTTTCTCATTTCACCATAATTAGACTGTTTACTATTAGCTCAATTCAGCCAACTGACATCTGTAATCTTAAATTCTTTTACTTAATGTCTAGTGAATTGGATGATTTTCATTTATTCTGCATAGAATAGACATGAACAACACTGAACTTGATTGGTAATAATTTATAAAAGGTGTTTGTTGTGCTAATATTTTGTACTATTTTTAATTATATATTTAGGGTTTGGGATAGAATTGATGTTTAGTAGTTTTCAACAGTAATGATTTTTGCCTGATCATGTTCACTTTCCATGTTTGAAACTATTTCCATTTTTAGAATAAAACATTTTATAGCTCAAAAGTCACTGATTGTTAATTGATTAGTGAAAACAATTTAAATCCATATAAAATATGATTTTAAAATGCATGTGGCAATTTTTATTTTTGCATTTCATTTGTTGCTTGGAATCTTGAAAAGATTAATTTACAATAATCCCCTTCGCCCCACCAAAAAATGTCAAAATTTTGTTTTTCCTGATATTTCACACTTTCTATTTTTGCTGTGAATGGAACAAAAAAAAAAAAAGATTAATTCCCAATTAAAAATATCTCATTTTCTACCTTTGCTGATGTCTACAATTTTCTCATTGAGATAGTTTTCATTTTTAAATGAAAATATCTTGAAAGTGAGAATTTATCAATTTACAAACAGGAAAAATATCGTTTTGATTATTTAAAAAAAAAAAAAAAAAAAAAGCAACAAAAAAAAAAAAAAACCAACAATTATCTAAACATGATCTTTCCATATCCAGAATTACTTTTACTAATAGCCAATGCTACTAACCAATGAAACTGTACTGATTATAGATATCCTCAATAATCTCCCTTGTTACTTTATGCTGCTTCCTTCTTGACTGACCAGTTGGGTTTTCTTCTGTCCTCTTGCCATATCGAGTTTCAGTCAAAAAACACTTAACAACTTAGCATTTTATTTTTCATTTTTATACTGCTTTAAAGTAAATTTTTTTTTTTTTTTTATTATCTTTCTAGATTTTTCTCATGCATTTTCTATGACAATATTTGACTTTTTTTGATAATTGCCTTAGTTGAAAGCATGTCTCTTTTGGAACTTGTAATTTGTTTGGACTAACATGATTGTCCAAACTTATTTAGATTTGACAACATCTCACAATAATTTAGTGTTTTCTGAATGTAATTTTTATCCTGATTTTTGTCAGGATATGTCATTACCTTAAATAGTGTATAAAGACTTTTTTGTACTATCAACTACTATCCCATAAAGCTATTTTTGGGGCATACCTATTTGTTGTCTTCCACTTACCTAACAATGGGGATTGAAGAAAGAAACTTCATAGATTTCTCTTTACCCAATAGATAATGACAGTAATAATATTCAAAAATCTTAATGTTCTCCTTAGTTGTTTGAGCTACATCTTTGTACAATTCCATAACTGGGTTGTTTACTTGAAGCTTTTAAATACTAATATCCAATGAATGTTTTAGCATTATTGCATATAAACAAGCAAAGAAAAGGGCTATTTTTTCTATTACTACATTCAAAAAGGTACTTTTGTCTGAGGCATTATATAATTATTTGGTGATTCTGTGTATGTGCACACATACATATATATATATATATATATATATATATGTGTGTGTGTGTGTGTGAAGTAGTTTTCAGACGATGTTGTGTTGATAATCATTTGTAGATGAACAGTGTTCAAGAGACTCTGTGCTGTTTTACTTTTGTTTCAATATTTGGCTGTAACTTAAAACTCCAGCTCTTGTCAACATCCTACGTAGTTTCCTCACTCTCTTTTGTCAGCATTTTTAAAAATATGGATGGACTCTTTAATCCTTATATCTGCTGTTGGTTACCTCTGGTACTGTCTCTGGCGGCATTTCATGGCATAGAACTTTTTGAGAACTGGTGTCATTTCACTCCTGGGGCCGTTTAACTTTTTAATTTAGTTTTCATTATTTTTTTTCTTTACTATAAAAAATACATTTTAAAAAAATTTAAAAATTTAAAAAAAAAAAAAAAAAAGGAAAAAAGAAAAAAAAAAAAGAAAAAGCTCTTGTCACTCAGGTTCCTCCTCATTCACCTTGGATATATTATATTGGGGTAAAGTGAGCCATTTTTCACCTGGCATTTGCTAGGAAGTAATAATTCAACATCCGCTCACTATTTTCCTCTATATTCATTCAAAAGAAATGAAAAGGAGTTGATCTCTATATTTATAGGGAAATAACCTCCAAAATTTTATTTTTCACTTTAGCATTTTTTTTTTTCTTTTTTTTTTTTTCATCAACCGTTGCCAGTTGAGAGTTGTAAATTAAAAGTAAAGATTCAGCTATTTCTAAATTTTAGGAATACTGGCTTAGTTGAAATTTTTATTACTTAATTTTTTTTTTTATTTGAAACAAATATCTTATTTCATCCTTTTCCTCTAATAATTTTAAATTATGTTGAAAAGATGGAATATGGCTATTTCAATAATTATTCCTCTCTGGCAAGGTCAGAATGGCTGTTGGGCAATGCACATAGCTGCCGCTACTTTTCCTGTCTAGGTGAAGGCATATTGGTGGCTAATACACACAACTGCCTTTTTTTAACTTTTATTTTTAAAACAAAAATTGTCATCAGGGTTTTAGCTGGATCCTAGCCTATCACCATGCAGCTGCTCTCTGCTCAAGAAATTGTCTTTGGATTTAATTGGAGATTTGTGATTTTAATTTTTTAATTTTTTTTTTTTTTTTTTTTTTTTTTTTTTTATATAATCTTATCCTTGTGCTAAAATCAATGTACAAATCCAAGAAAAAAAGAATAAAATATAATACACTTTGTTTGGGAATAAAAGCAAATGAGGAGAGAAAAATAAGTCAAAGAAAAAAAAAATATCTTAACCCATCTGCATCTTATAAGATTCATTTAACATCTTTTTCACTATCTTCTCTCCCTTTAATTCCTCCCCCAGTCCCTTCACCTTTCCTCTGTCACCTTTTAGTTTTGTCTGTTAGTGAAATATTGTCCAGCCATTCATATAGGCTGGCACTACTTCTATTCAGTTGGCATGTAAGAAATAATTACCAAAAAAAATTGTTTGATAAATTGAAATTTGATATGAATATAAATTTGTTTGGGTAAGATTTAGGTGGGAAAATGTTCTGCATGTTTGTGAACAATCAAATTAAGATTGAAGGAAAGAAAAAAAAAACCACACCTTTTTATATAAAAGACTAAGCCATTCTCTTTGAGAGAGAGAGAGTAGGGGAGAAAAGATCAACAAAGCCAAAATTATTTGCTTCTGCTTGTAAAGTTTTAATAGCGTTTAAATGATTGTTGCCTTAAGAGTATTTGTCTGTAATTACAGCTAATCCTTTACTTTCAACTTTACCCTTACTTATCTAATACAATTCCCTTTTGAGTTTTATTGATTTGCTACTTTCAGATGTCATTCTTTTTTGTTTCTTTTCTATTTTGTATGTTTTCCCCCCCCCCTCCATTCTTTTAATTGTATTAGAATTTGCTTTCTCCTCTTCCCTGCATCTTTTGTGTCCACCTTTTTTTTTTTTTTTTTTTTTTTTTTTTTTTTTTAAACTGGATACTTGGCTTAGTTGTAAGTTTGCACTAGTTGTCTGTCCGTCTTTTTCTGTCTGTCTTCTATACCAACAATTGACTTTTCTTTTAACAAAGTCTGTTGGAATTTAAAGGAAACACAAATAATCTCTTTAAAAAAAATAAGAAACTGATTTGCTATAAATACAAACAATGTGTATAAATAAAGATAATTTAAAAAAAATTCTGCTTTTTGTGATTTTTATGATTAAGAAATTGAAAAGAAAGACATACAGGATAAATTATTTGGAAGCTTAAGATGCATGGTGTGAATTTAGTGTGTATTTGTGTCTAGAGATCAATGTTAGTAAGCAAAGGAATTTGATCTTTTCTGTGACTTAATTGCCAACAAAATGAACATATCTTTTTTCACAAATGTACATTACTATTGACTATTAGACTTAGTAGATAATTCTTTCAAGTTTTTTTTTTTTTTTTTTTTGTTTTTTTACATGGGGAATGATCAGGTAGTAGCCAACAGCTGATTTCAAGAAAACCTGAGACTGATATGGACATAGGGAAGTTGGGGAGGAGAAATTAAAAACTACTCTAGTTATGATCAATTTATTTATTTTATTTGTTTTTACACAAAATATAGGATTGCACTATACACAGGTAAATTTTTTTAAAATTTTTTTATGGTAGGTTAGTTTGTGAAAAAAAAATCCTGGGGTGCACTATACATGAAAGTTGCTTATACATGAGTATATGCAGTACATAACTATCAATAAGATATTCAGGAATGCTGTTCTACACTACAAAACATAACCAAATCTGATTTGCAGGAGTGACCACCTTTGAGTGATATGTAAACTTAAAGTGAAACTATTGAAATTGAAGGCCAAGGCAGCACCCAAATTGCAATATAACACTCCTGGTTTACCCAAATGTGAAGGAGAAAAAATATGGACAATATTAAAAGCAGATATAATAGAAAAAATGAGAATGGAAACCCAAATTGGAGCAAATTAAGAGAATCTTTAGTAATATCAACAGTTGCAACCAATACCAAGGTATGGTACACTGCACAAAGAAACTAGGAACAGATGCAGGCTAAAGTGGAATAGGTCAATGAAAAATGTGCTGAAATAGAATGTGTATTACAGAAAATGATAGGTGTTAGAAATAAAACAATCAGGACAAATGACCTGCTCATCAGCAGGATGCATGAAATCCAAGAATGGGCTGCTGCTATTAGAGAAAGAAAAAATGCTTCAGAGATGAAACAGATATATTGGTGGTCCAAAAACAGGATCTGAAGTAAAATCAGCACTGGCCAAATTAAACAGGATCAATCGGGATTTGTAATAGAGATGCTGACAGTAGGTGGCACGGTGGAGTAATGGATAGCGGCTCCGATTGAGGAATTGGAGAGCTGAGTTCGAATTCCAGTTGAATCCATTGCATTCACTTACGTGCTAATGCTCCCTCAAGCTATGGGTAAATAGTAGGACAGACTGGGTTCTATAGCCTTGGATGGCAACTGGTCTAGGAGAAGGAAAACTCTGAATTCAAAACCTGCAGAGGGTCGTTTGGGGACCTTATGGCATGTAGTGCACCAGGTCTCTGTAATCGGCCCTTCAAAAAGCGTGGATGGTCCTGCATGAAAGCTTCACCACTATAATCAAATCTCGTGCTATACATGCGGGTTTGGGGACCGCTTGTGAATTCCAAATTCCCATGAAACTCCAATATTGAAGCTGGCTCAACCCACCCCTGGTGAATGCCTTTACAAGAACTGATAGCCTTAGGTGACTTTTGGCATTGACAAGATTGCAGACATGATAAATGAAATATACAACTAGGGTGATATAACATAAAAACTAAACCTTTCATAGTATTGCCTAAGATGTGCAAACAAATAAACTCTATCGGACAATTAGTCTAATGAACCATATAACAAAACTATCCAAATTCTGATGAAGGGTGCACACAGCAAAGTTAGACCGGAAATAGGACAAGAACAGTGTGGGTTCATTAATTACACTGGAATAAGGAATGCAATATTTATGCTCAGGAAGTAATACAAATACAGAACCTATACTGGTAGCAAACAACCTGCATATGAATTCAGTAAATATACAAAAATAGAAAGTGATGTGATGTGTCTTCTCCCTGAATTTACTTGACCTATGCAGTGAGGTAATTCTGAAAGAATTAGAAGTCCTATCAGGATTTATTATTGGTAGCCACAATCTTAACAACCCAAGATAAGTATATAATAATGTTGATAGCAGAAAGGGAACTGCAAGAACACTTACAGAAGGTAAGGAAGGAAAGCAAGAAGAAAGGACTAAACATCAATTTTGAGAAGTCAGAATGCATGGTTATTAGCAAACTTATGAATTGGAGATACCAAAATCAAACAAGTACAACAATTTAAAAATATAGGATGTGTTTTAACAGAGGATGGAAAGTGTGATACTGAAATCTGAAGGGGAATTGAGGCCGTGAAAGAGCCTCCCAAAAGCTAAGCAAAGTATTAAGAAACAGGAAAATTTTGTTTGAAACAAAGGGTACTGAACTAATAATATGAGATATATATATATAGTCCTCCTATATGGTAATCGATCTTGTTCAATCTCCTCTCAGATAAAGACTTGAAGCAATAAATGTAGTTCTACGGAAGGATGCTGAGGATACCATGGTCTGAACATGTGAACAAAGTTTTAGAGAAAATGGAAAAAAACAAAGGACACTTATACTTAACATCAGGAAGAAATAGTTGAAATTTCTAGGGCACATGTGGAAATCAGGCTTGGAAAATTTGTTACCCATAGAACAAATTGAAGGCAGAGAGGACAGACAAACAATGCATGACATGTCTAGTGAGCTTGAGCAAATGGTTGGCAGAACAGAGTTTAAGAGAGATAAAAATAAAGACAAAATTTATTATGAGCTACAAAGGACAGGAAATTGTGGAGAGTCATGATCACTAATGTCCTGAAGAGACAGTACATAGAAAAATGACTGACTAAACAAAAAGATTTAATTTCCACTGACCTCATAAATGAAAAGTTATGAATTAACTGTTTTCTGCTGATGGTCAAATTAAAAAAAAATATATATATAATCTAGTGTCTTCATTTTTTTTTAACTACAAGTATGAAGGATTATGTACGTATTGATGTCTGCTTCAGATCAGTGTTGTGTCTGAGCACTGAAGTGTTCTACATACATGCACACAAGAGATAGATGTACATTGCTTTTTTTTTATAGATGTTAATTGTGTTACTGAAAATGACATTCCAATCCAAGAGGATTTAAAGCCAAACTCATTTGGGCTAAGGACATTTCAGCACCCTCTTGTATTATTAATGCAATCTGCTTTTGGCTTTAACATGAATAAATGTACTTGTATGCATGTATAATAGCATACACTGATTACTGGCAGTAATAAAATTGTTCTGGATGTATAACAGATAAAGTTTATATTATTAATAAATATACATTTTTTTTATTATTAGTATATATTAGTATTATATATGCTGTAAGGTTAATATAAAAAAAAAGATTTCACAGTTTCTCAGAATTAAATTGAAATTTAATTGTTTTATAAAAATGATGGAAAATGAATTCATTGTATATACTCAAGTACAGTTTGTGTTTTTATGATCATTTTCTTTTATGCAAAAATTAGGTGGTTGTACTATAAACAGGTAGTATTTTGAATAGGTTAAAATTCATGCAAAAAAAACTTAGTGGGTACACTGTACGTGACGTTGGTTTATTTAGAAAGTGTATACAAAAAGTTATCCTTATCTAAAAAGTATCATGTTTTGATGCTATTAATTAGAAATAGCTAACCTGTTGTTTTTTTGAATTTGCAACTTTACATTTTATAAAAAAAATTCATTCTTTTTTTTTTTTTTTTTTTTTTTTTAAAGTTTTTTAATTATTAGTATTGCAAGCATAATTGCATATCATAATTCTATAGTGTGTCTACTAATTTTACAAACTATTATTGACTTAATTTCTTACTTTCGAATTCAGTCTCTGGTGATTTTGTCCAAGAAATGTCTTGCATAGCAAGCATAAATGGAAATAATTTTCTACTTCATATATATTTATATATATTATGCAGGAACATTTTGTTATTGACTTACAAGTTCAAAGTATTTTCACAAAATAATACTAATTTAGTTTGAAAGTTTGCTTTTCTGAAAAGTAAACTTGGTGAAATTAAAATTCAACAGCTCTCAAATGTGCTTTTTACTGTTACAAGAAAAACTTATTTCTTGAATTTTCTCCGATAGAAGGGGGGGGGGATAAAGTTGGCACTCTGAAACTGGCTTTTGCCGATTTTTATCAGCTTGGGATTTTTATTTTGAAGATTATTTTCAAGTTAGTTTTTCTTTTGAATATTCCTTTATATCCAACAAACTTAAACTTAAATACCCCTCACTTTTTTTTTCTTCTAAGCTAATGTTTGCTATTTTTTTTTCCCCCTCAGTTCATTGCTTCTGCAAATATGTGATACCACCACCATTCAGCTTTCTACTGATTGCCCAGTGGCTGTCCCATGTTACTTCTCCATTCTCATTCAGATTAGTTTGTGCCAAAAACTAGGAAATACTTGATGCAAATTCATACATTCACAAGGTGGGGGTGGGAAAAAAATTCCATGTCAAGAAATGGGGAACTTGAACTCTTTCCAATATATTTCTATGTTTTGTTTTCGCAGTCTGGATGGACAGGTAGGTGACACTTGGGACAACTTCTGCTATATCAGCCTAACGGCTCAGTTCTTCACTCCTATAAACTCTCTCTGCCTATCCACACATCAGGACATATGGCTGTCAATACAAACAGGTGGCATTGGAACTACTTGAGGAAGAATCTGTCTCCCGCCAAGAGTGAACCACATGTGACTTCCTCAATTCCAACAGTCAACATTAATATAGACCAGCAACTGGAAATCCTCTGTCTGGTTATGTTATCACATCTGGAAGAAGGGTTTACAAATTCACAAAATGCTGCATGACACTTAAGAGGGTATGTTTGCGAATTTGCTGAAAAAATGCCATACTATGAAGAAATTCTCCAAACTTGCCGAAAGCAAGGTCTCCATTATTATTATTAAGAGGAATGACCAAAGTGTTTTTTTTTTTTTTTTTTTTTTTTTTTTTTTTTTTTTTGTAATTATTTTAGTAAATTTTTTAATCTTTTTTGGGACATTTGAAATTGATTAAAAAAAAAATCTTTTTTTTCTTGCATCAGCAGATGGACTATAAAATTGCAAATTTTAGTGCCGTTTTTGCAGTGAAAGATACGTTTATTTGGAAATTCTTGAAAATATAAAAATAATTGTTGGATTTTAATGAATCTTCCAGGACTTATTCACAATTAAATGAAATTATTTTAGAAATATTTATTTTTAGAAAATCTTGGTAAAAATATCTATTATTTTTACATCTGTTAACCCTCTTACTTAATTATATGAAAACTTGAGAAATTCAAAGGTGTAATTTTTATTGATTATATTAAAAGCAGAAGTCTTTGAAGAATTTAAATCAATTTTTTTTATAAAATCAGAACAGCAGTTACTGAAAATCTGCTCTGAATTGTAAAATACAAAACCCAATAAAATTAAGACATTATTTAATTAGAAAAGCTTTTAATGGCTTTTATGAATAATATATGTTAACAATATTGCCTGAAGAAAAAAAAAAAAAATAGTGGAGTGGCATGCCCACTACAAATTAGATTAAGTAAACTTTAAATTTCCCTCGTGTAACCCATGAAAAAAGTATATTTTATTCTTGCAAGATGGCAAATTAACTTTTGTTTACAAATGTCTAAAAAATGATGGATATCTTCAATTTTACTCAAAGAAAAAATAGTCTATTCCAATCCATATAAATTTGGTTTGAAATACACAAGTATTTTGCTTATTGGATATAGTGAATTTAACCATTTAGCTTTGAATTAAAGCTAAAAAGAAATTTTCAAGAAAGATATTTTCCATTTTTAAACATTTTAAACCTTAGGCATTGCAAATCTCAACATAGTTTAGAGGTAAAATTGTTCTGAATAAAAAAAGAAAAAAGAGTTTACCTAGAGGAAAAATATTGTTGGTGCAAAAGCAAATAATCTATTAAATGTTGCAAGAATTTCTGTCATTTGCAGTTGAACCCATAGAACTGCAATGATAAAAATACCATCACCAACGGGTAATGTGGGTTTGAGGTTTTTGATTGGTTTTAAAACTTCAGGTAGGATAAATTAAGATTATTTACATTATTCAGACTATTGTCCTCATCTTTGTCACCATATTTAGTACAATGTTTCAGTTGTATGCTCCGGCCTTCTTCAGGTGGTTGGGATGTCAAACTGAACCCTTTATTTTGCTCACTGGGGTAGATTGTTCTAGTTCCACATTCCATGTTTTAATGGATGTCAGTTATCTCCTGTTAATTTCCCTCTGAAAGTTCTCCACTGTCTTAACCGGGTATTGAACTCACACTCTTTGGGTCCTGTTACTGGATCTAACTAACGCCTTTATCCACTGTGCCATGTGTCCTTAACAACTACCCTGTAATAAATATGGTGACAAAGATGAGGACAATAGTCTGAATAATGTAAATAATGTCCATAATACCTCCTCTCAGAAATATAGACAGGATAAATTAAGATTTGCAAATTTGATTTCACAAATTTCTTTGTTAAATTTTGTTACAAAACATTCAAATCTTATTTGCAAAATAGAATCCTGATTTTTGTGAGAGGATGTCAACCAGGAAGGAAGGAAAAGGCAAAAAAAAAAAAAAAAAAATTATAGAAAAGTTTTCAAATGACTGCTTAAAATGTTTAATTAACAGTTGAAAACTAGAAATATTAACTTTTGCAGTTATGGTTTGATGATAAACTCATATAATCATGGGTTTGAGGTTTCATATAAAATTCTTTTCTTTCTTTTGGAAGAAAACTTGTGGGTAAAATTATTAGATGAGAATATATTTTTTGAAAATATGAAAGTTTTGCCATCTAATTCTTGGATAGGTTAAAAAAACTAAAGCAAAAAAAAAACCCAAACCAAACAAAACAAAACAATAACAATCCTCATCAGTTTACATTGGATGATTTTATTTTATAACTTACAAGAGTTAATTTAAAGTCACCAAGGGGTGTGAGAGTTTAATAAATTTTGTTTGGTTAACTATTTTTTTTTTTTCTCCTTCAGTATTTTATAAATGAGGCTTTGGAAATTAATCATGTACCAATACATGACTGAGGAATGAACAGAAGTAGTGAAATCTTTCTATGCAAACCAAGTTTCAATAATTTGAAAGTTGATGCCATTACTTTGTGAAGATTTGAGAGTAAAGGTTCAGTAAGTGGGCATACCATTTGGTTAAGAATGAAGGTGTATTTTTGCAAGTAGATTATCGAAGAAAATCTGAATGCATCAATTCAACAGGTTTGATCTATTGGATGTCGCTCCATTGACTTTTTAAATGCATCAACTTTTTACCATACAAAAAGACAAGTCAACAGCCCGTACAACAAGGACCACAGTCTAGCTTCTCAACCAAATTTTGGGAAAAGGAATAATTTCTCACGGTTGTGGCATAAAGAGGCCACCACATTCCCCAGATCTGAGAAGCCCTGATTTCTTCTTATGCAGCTATTCAAAAGAAAAACTTCATGTCAGCAAGGCTCAGACTCTCCAACAACTGAAGGACAACATTCAGACAAACATCAAGTCACTAGAGCCTGAAACACTGATGGAAAATGCCTTTGAAAGGGTATGTTTGTGCAAAGCTGAAAAATTTAATCTTTCGTAACTAGTGTAAATTTGTGTATTGTATTGTGAATTAAAGTTAAAAAAATAAAGGAGTTATTAAATTTTGAAATCCCTTTGGTGATTTTTGGAACACTCTGTATGAGATCATCACTGAATATTTGATTTCTCAATTAAAATATCATTGAAAATTTATAGAACAGTGGAATGTAATGGTTATTGGTGCAGAATGTGAAATTGACTAGCAGAGTTCAAGTTCTGGCCTAGTCTGTCAATTTTTGCAAATGATTTAGGACAATTTTTCATCACTGAATCTGAAAATGACACCCATTTCTTTCAATCAAGTCATATTTTTGTGCTGACTTGGGTTTTTAAAAATCTGATCCTCTGATAAAATTGATTACATTTTTTTGTGACATTATCGATTGAATTTTGTTAATATTTCTCATACGAAATAAGTTTTTAAGAGAAAAAATATTTTCTAACACAATTTATTAATTAAATGTTAAAACATCGATTACAATAAATTGAATGTTACCTGACCATTATTCAAAATTCAGGACTTGAAATTCTGTTTATTCGAATCATTAGAATGATCAGTGGCAGGGGTGTCTCTCTTCAAAGTCCAGCAGTAATCAGCCATCATAACTGTATCCCTGATACCTGGCTTCTATCTCTTTCATGTCCTGATGGAATCTCTCCCCCTGTCGCTCATTGATCCCAGATTCTCAGGAAATCGATCCATGTGTGATAATAAATAATGCATTTTGATTCTCATGTTGCATCTGAAAGTTCAGCGTATTTCCTAGCCTTGCTATTGTAAAGAAAGTTCTTGACAACCAGAACAAAAGCCTTTCATGCTTCCAATTCCACTTTGTACATTGATTTTTCAAATTCTGGGTCTCTGATGAGCTGACGGATTTGAGGATCATCAGAGATGCCAGCTTTCAACTCCTCCATCGTCAATCCTGGAAAAGCCTGGCAGAAGTAAGTGAAGCAGCCACTAACCTTGTCCAGAGTTTGGTGAACTGCTTGATCAAGCCGAGCTTGATGTGCAGCGGTGGAAAAAGTATCCCGTCTCTGTCAATCAGAGGCTTATTGATGATGCTCGTTGGTCTGCAAGTCATCAGTTCCTCCTCAATAGGCCAGTCCTTTTTCGCGTAATGCTAAACAGTGTCCCTACTATCCCACATGCACAGAAAGTATGGGTACTTGGAGAACAAGGACTGTTGTCCTAACAAAAAGTTCATAATCTTCAGGTCAACGTAGATAAACCACTATCAGAGTTTTTTCCCTTTCATCTGGATGCCAACAGTTCGGTAGAGGACTTTGACAAGATGGGAATGCGATCATTTAGTTCCTTTTGGGGAAAAAGGATGTCTAGCATCATCGTCAAAAACCACTTCTTCATTTTTTTGAACACTTGAGAAATCTTTCTCACTAATGTCAAGAAGTTCTCCAAAGACAGGTATTGGAATTTCATCACAATGAGCTACAGGACGACGTGCTGATTGAAGACCAGGATGCTTGAGGAAGCTCCGGGTCATTCTGTTGACCCCAGTCACATCAATAGCACAGAAGTAGCAGTCAGGGCTATGGTTTGTTGGTTGGCTCCTTCCAAACCATGGAATTCCAAATTTCACACAATTCTTCTTGTCCTTAGTCCACTGACGCAGATACTCTGTACGTGTATTGCATACCATGTGTGACACCCAAGCTTTATCCTGGTTACCAAGTTGCTGAGTCGTTTCTTGATAGTGTGTGTGGAAGTGAATGGGGACTTGAGTATCAATAGTTAGAGTGACATGGTCCTTAGTCGAATCTGAGAGCCTCTGTCGCTGAGGCCAAACTGTGATTTTAATACCGTTATTCCTGAATTGTATAATTTTTTTTAATTTTATTTATTCCTAATTGGCCCTAAAACGTCACATCGTATGCTTACTGCTACTTCCGCGCGATATTTTGGCGGTATACGTAATTTATAATGGCTAATAAAACAACATTTCCAATTTGTATTCTATGGCTTTGTATCGTACAATGATGTGTTTTGAGATGTAAGCACGTTATTTCGTGTTCTCTTCTCTTGTAATGGCATTCACCCGAGGGGTGGGTTGAGCCGGCTCCAATATTGGAGTTTCATGGGAATTTGGAATTCACAAGCGGTCCCTAAACCTGCATGTGTAGCATATGAGATTTGATTATAGTGGTGAAGGTTTCGTGCAGGACCATCCACATTTTTTGAAGGGCCGATTACTGCCACAAGGTCCCCAAACGACCCTCCGCAGGTTTTGAATTCAGAGTTTTCCTTCTCCTAGACCAGTTGTTATCCAAGGCTATAGAACCCAGTCTGTCCTGCTATTTACCCGTAGCTGGAGGGAGAAGAAAAGGATTCACACCTTTCCCAAGGGTCGTGAATGTAATGGATTCGAGTGGAATTCGAACTCGGCTCATCCGATTCCTCAATCCAAGCCGATTATCCATTACTCCATTACCGTGCCTCATATTTTATGTTATTGGTTTATAAATATTTTGGAGGCGTGTTTTAATATTTATGGAGCTATTTTGGGCTGAAAATAATTTTGATGGGTTAAAATTAATGAGTTTATAATTAACATAATAATTAGTTTTATTGTGTGAAATATGTTTCATATTTAGATATTTTAATGGGCACGACAATATAAACAAAAAAGAAAAATAAGTAGTATGTGGCTATAGCTCAAAAAAGTTGAGCAAAACCGATGTGATTTTTGGATTTAGCACATCAAAATAGTCTTAAATAAGGTGTTGACCAGTGAATCAAAAAGTCTTTTGGTCTTTCCTCTTAACAAATGATTTTAACTTTGTTTTTATTAA
This sequence comes from Acanthosepion lycidas, assembly GCA_963932145.1. Classification (NCBI taxonomy): domain Eukaryota; kingdom Metazoa; phylum Mollusca; class Cephalopoda; order Sepiida; family Sepiidae; genus Acanthosepion; species Acanthosepion lycidas. Next base: position 30,116,222 of record OZ010581.1, read on the forward strand.
ATATGGCGGATATTTTCATTATGTATGCTCATTTGTTAGCGAATCTTTAGGGGTATTTACTTGAAACTAAATCAAGAATCCAAACTTTTACTAAGGTACGAACGTCGGCTCTCTCACCGGAGAAAAATATGTAACTATTCCAGTCACGACGCAGGCAGTTTCATCTTTCATACTGTCGGATTTTGAATAAAGTGTGTGCGGTGGGGGTACATTTTTTTTCCTGAAATTTAATAAGTAGGATGGTGGAAAAATCTGAGGAGGGGTGTAGTATTAGTATAGAATTTAGTTTATTTGAATGAACGAGTAGTATGCAACAATTTTTTTTCTCTAAATTATATATTTTTTACCGCACCGGTCAAAGCATTTTTCTAATGTCCGTCATTTGTGTTATATAAGAATAAACATGTCGCTGCCGACACTTGAGTTTGAACATAGATCGCCAGTGAGCAAACACAGGCGATCCCATTATGGAATTAAGTAGACCACGTGGCTATAGAGGAAACGGATAAGTAGGAAGGGGTGTGACGTCCAATTGATTTGCACTTCTATCCTCTATTACTATACGGACCGCTATTCTACTCTATTCACTGTACTATTTCTCTATTCGGATCACTATTCGAGCGAGAACTATTAGTGCGAGTGCTATTCGAAGGTGTCTGACACCAGTATTGTTCAACGGTGTTAATATAGTTGTATCTGCGATTACAAAGTCTCTACTAGAATGAGCATTATGAAAGTGACAACGAGTATTCTTTGGCATTACAAAAATTTGTAAATCTTTTTTCACTGTCATTGTTTTTAGTTGTGGTCAAGGCCTCTTGCTCGGTTCACACTCCTCCGCCATCTTTTGAACAGGAGTAGAGGTTTATACCTTGTTTAGGACTGCGTTTCAGGTTCCTTTTAAATTCTACTTCAACTCTATACTTCTAACGACTCCGCCTAAACTGATTTTATTTACTATTTATTTATTTTTCCTCAATAGGAGTAGATAAGTTCGCCTATCATCTGGTTCACATTCCTTCCTGATGTCTTGAACAGGAGTAGAGGTTTATCTCTTGTTTCCTGTTTAGAATTGGCTTTCTGGTTACTTCTAAAGTTTTCTCATTCTCTTTCACACGCAGTATCCCCTTGTGTCTTAGTGGTATTATCGCCTTGTTTGGGGTGAATTGATTAAAAAAAGGAAAAAAAAAAATAAATTGGAATAAAGAGAGGGCCGTTCTTTGGAGAGATATCCTTGTTTTGATGTGTCAGGGACATGACTTTTTTTGCTTAGTGACTGCATGTATTTTACCTTTTAATCGTTCTTAATTTCTGTTCATATACAATTTTATATTTCTGCACTACAGCTTTGGGGGCTTGCTTTTCTTAAAAAAAATATTGCTCATAACTGTCAACCCTAAATGATCTTTTTTTTTTACATTATTTTTTAAATAACAAGGAAAGACAGCCTTACATGACTAAAATACTATTTTTAATTGTTATAAGTTGAATGAAGTTATAGAATCTCTATCAAATCAGTTTCATAATTCTAAATTATAATTTTCTTGCGATTTAAATTTTTGTAGGAATTTTGCACGAAAATGCACGATGGTGGTGGTGAAATTTTTTTTTTCAAAAATTCATAGACAGTGGGAGGGGAATGTTCGATTAATACTGATCCAAGAATATATTATGCCCGCTATACAGCTGAAAGCATTTGCAAATGCTAAAATATCGATTTTATTTCAGTTGTTCGGTTGGTGATTTATGTAAGAAATTAAAAAGGTTTGAAACTTTGGAAAAGCCCCGATTTTTCTTTTGATCACAGTCTAGTGCTAATAAGCAGCAGTGAAGGAAGACTTTGAAACGGGGGCATGATGACCCTTAATTGATGCGATTGAAATCTGAGAAAATAATAAAATGAACGAATAATGACATATTTAAAAGTAAAACTTGTTCATTTGTAAATAAAATTCAATTTTTCGCTTCTTTTTTGGCAAATTTATTGATGACTTTCTTTTAAAAAAGAATCAGTATCATGCTTTACTATCATCTTTTTCAAAAGGAAATTCTTTACTTTCTTATTTCTTCTCTTGCTGAATCAACTCTACACGCCCTACCTTCACCCTTCTTTCACTCAGTTCTTCTGTTTCTGTGCGTAGAACTGATACTATACAGAGGCAAGGGACTTCTCTGCTTATCCTTATTTATATGACGTCTTCCTTCAGGACGTAGGTGATCATGACCCTCCAAAACTTTCTGTCCCTTGTAGCTCTTCATAAACTTTGTTTTTTCTATTATTTCTACTAAGCCCTGTTCCGCTTTCCATTTACTCATGCCCACTAAATATGTTATGCGTTGTTTTCATCTGTCCTGTGGGTATCAGATTTTCCAAGCCCTTCTTCCTCGTTATGTGCAACAGAAACCTCAACTCTCTCTTCCTGATGTTAAGTATAAGTTTTTTGTTTTCATTTTCTCCACCCCTTTGTCGTTTTGTTCCCATGTTCGGTCAACGGTATTTCTGTTGCTTCAAGTTTCGTCGTCATCTTTGAGAAGATTGTCCAGCACTCACCGTCATAAATGAAGACAAATATTACGAAGCGGTTTAATATTCTTTACTTTGTTTCTAGCAATTTTTTCTCTATTTCTTAGTACTCTGCTTATCTTTTAGAATGCTTCTTTGGCTATCCAAATATGCCTTTGGACACTTCTCTATTTTACTATTTATCCTAAAAAAAAAAAAAATGAAGGAAAAAATTATTTATTCTGGAAAAAAAAATCTAAGACATCCAGTCTATGCGTTGTATATATGGGCCCCTCGCTATTGCTAATACTGAAGCGGACCGTGTGGGTTTGCGAGTTGTTAAATTAGGAACAAGTGTGTTTATTCCTGCTAGAAGAAGGGCCAACTACAAGAACATGGCGGAAGGTGTAAAGAAAACAAACAAGACGGATATATATATATATATATATATATATATATATATATATCAACGAGTATATATATTAAACAACAAAATTTACAATGGACAAAGACATCAACATTTGTGTTTGTGTGTGAACGTAAAGAGTTTGTATTTTGGTGAATGTTCGTACCTATGTGTATGTGTATTTCATGGCGTTTTCCCACAAGTGAGCAAAAACGTGGATCTCTGCGAGAGATCACATTTTTAAATGTGTCTGCTGAAATGCAAAGTGAAAAAGAGAACAAGGCAAGAAGTCGCCCAGTATTTATAATGCAGGGAGAGCGACCCCTAGTGAACAATTAGGGAATTAAGGAGGAGCTAACTCTGACAATACCACCTCAGATTGAAAGTTGCAGGAACGAAAACTTTTAATATGTAAAAAGTTATAAACTGAATATAGAGAAAGTGTCCAAAATTGTTGACGCATGTTGAAGTTGAAGGTGATTTCTGAAATGTTATCAGATGAAAAATCACCGAAAGTATGTGCGTTGTCAGGGTGTTGACATTATATTCGAGGTGAATGTATAGAACAGGCTGAGTGTGTGTCAACGAAGTGTACACGTATCTTCAGGGTGAACTGTTGTTAGCCGACGCTGTTTGTGTTTAAATGCTTACAGCTTGCTTAATTCTAATGGTCTGCGTAAATTCAGTAAGACGAGATGCGTACTCGAATAGTGAACTGTAGAATGCATGCGAATTTATGTTGGAGTGAGAGCGTCGTGGCGATGTTGAAAAATTTGCGTATTCGTGATAACTAAGTAACATTCAGTATATATCGTCATCAAATTTTTATGTGAAAATTGCGTCTCGTAGAATGTATTTCAGGACAGTGTGTCGTCCGAAGATTGCATCGCACAGAATGTATTTTAGAACAGTGAGTCGTCCGAAAATTGTTTTACACTTAATCTCTTCAGCGTAGAAAATGATTGTACATTAAAGGCATGGTAAGCAATGTTGAAATGTTGATAAGTAGTGGTGTGAAATGTCGCACGTGGTGTAGAATATATGTTTAAGCATGTCTGCCGGATGAAATTGGGTTAAACGTCGCCGTGAAAGAAAGGGTCAAGCAAATAGACAAGTGGGGAAAAGGAGTGTTGCATTGCAGTTGGTGAATCGTGTCATAGTAGTAGTACCGATTCGAGCTTCTGTGTTTTCCACGTGTTGTAGAAAAAATTCTATTTGCCGCGCCGGAGGAATGTGTTTTGTATAGACATGTTGTAGTGAATTAAAATTTTGTGATTTTGCACTTTCACATGATCAAACCATAAATTTTAGTTGCTGTATAAATGTTTTGGGATAATAGTGTACGGCGTGCGTAGTAGGATTGGAAAAAGAAGTTTTTCAATGTTTTTCCTGATTAGCTCTCGTTTGGAAAGTGTGTGTAAATGTGAGTTTGTACATATGTACAGTCTTGTTTCTGTTAGTAGGAGTTAAAAAAAAATCACGTCGGGAAGTCACCAATCTGTAGAGGACCGTGAATTTTTTTCGTTTCTTTTATAACTTTGTTTTCATTGACTTTTGCATAGATGTTATCATCGTTAATGAGAAAAAAAAATGAAAAAGTAAATGAAAACAAAGCTATAAAAGAAACACAAAAATTTACAAGCGACATCAAAAAGATACTAAAAAATGAAGACTTCTCTTGGATAAAACTTATTGAATACCATCCAAAAACACCCATATTATACGGATTACCAAAAACACATGAACCGAACATACCAATGAGACCTATTATATCAGGAATAGGCAGCGCCCCACATAAAATAGCCCGCAAACTAAGTTGCTATTTTAACTCCTCTTTTCGGCACTATTAGTCCATCACACATAAAAAATTCAGGTGACCTCCTAAACAAATTAAAAAACATAGACATTAAAAACAAATATATGGCTAGTTTAGATATAAAATCTCTATACACAAACGTCCCCAGAGAGAAATGCTTAAATCTACTAAAAAACACCTAACAAAAGCCAAAATTAAATTACCTCTATCTACACATAAAATCATAAAAATATGCCAGCTAATTACCAAGCAATGTTTCTTTACTTTTGATAACCAACATTACAGACATAAATTTGGTTTACCAATGGTATCTCCTCTCAGCGGCGTTCTTGCTTGTTTATTTTTTAGAATTTCTAGAAAGTGACCCATTCAAAAATATTCTCCCTACAAACTCTTCATATTTCAGATACATAGACGATTCATTATTAATCTATCCACAAAACACCAATTTAACGGATCTTCTCTCCAAACTTAACAACTTTGAACCTACAATAAACTTCACTTTTGAAACTGAAACCACTCTTCCATTCCTAGACATCATATTACATAGAAATAATACCAAACTCAATTTTGACGTTTACAGAAAGGCTACAAACAAACACTCTTCTAAAATGAAATCTGGAATTATTATAGGTTTCTATCTAAGAGCATTAAGAATCTGCAGTCCCCAATATTTACTTAAAGAAGAAGCATACATAGAAAACACATTCAAAAACCTACAATACCCATATCATTTCATCCACAATGCAAGAAGAAAGGCATACAAAATATACAACCGAAACAAAAATAATAGCATAATCCGCAATAATAAATTACATAAAAACAGATGCACAATACTAACAAGTCACAAACACTTCACAAAAAAAAAAAAAAAAATCAAAACATTATGGATATACTCAGATCCTCAAACACTAATAGCAATAATATTTCTGAAGCATGCATTTATAAAATAAATTGCCAAAACTGTTCCTCCCAATATATTGGAGAAACAAGTAGAAATAAAAAAAAACGCATTTATGAGCACAAAAGAGAACTCACAAAAAACAACTAATGCACGAGTCATACATAGAAATAAATTCAACCACAATTTTAATTTTAAAAATGCTATACTCATAAAAAAAGAAAATAACTCACTCAGAAGGAAAATCCTCGAGAGTGCCGCCATTGAATATTACACAAATATTAATCTACGCCCAGGCCTTTTCCCTATTTCACTTTTCTTAACAGTATTAATGATCTCCCAAAAAACCTACAGAACAGTATCAAGAAATCAAAAGAAAATGGGTGAATCCTTCAACACAGCAATAAGAATAATATCTCCACACGTGACAGTAATTGACGTAATTTCAGTTAACAGCATAAAAATAGCGTTCTCTAAATTCTTCCAGTTGCTAAGGATATTTTGTTTTGTTATTATTAGTTACTTTATTTAACACTTTTTACATACCGCACATTAACTGCACATTTTAGGCAGAAGTCCGGAGTGCAACTCTGATCCTGAAGACAACGTGCATACTATGATGACGAGTACTATGCTAATCATAAAACTAACAGATGCCAATGTACCAAGAATGTAAATTTATGAAATTGTTAGGAAAAAATAGATAAAAGATTGGTAACCCTAGTTCAGCGTCTTAATAAATGTGGATAGTTAATGGCGATTTGAAACCGGAAACAATTGTAAACTGTGAAAAAAAAAAAAAAAACCCTCAGGGAAACTAATCATCAAGGAGAAAAAAGAAAGAAAGAAGGAATTAAAACAAAAATAATTAGAAGCCATAAAATTAGTTTGAGGAAATCTCTAGGAAGTTTTGAACTTGAAATAAACCAATTCATTAAGATTTAGTAAGATTAGTAGGCTTGGTGAAGTAATGTATAGCGGTTCGGATTGAGGAATCAGAGAGATCGGAGAGCCGAGTTCGAATTCCAGTCGAATCCTTTGGGAAAGGTATGAATAATCTTCTTCTCCCCCTCCCAGCTATGGTTAAATAGCAGGACAGACCGGATGGCAACTAGTCTACCGCAGAAAAAAATGGCAATTACTGCTGGAAAAATCTGCCTCGTCAGTGATGTATCGAAAGATACATGATCGCCTAAGAATGTATCACGCATGGCACATAACTGACGTAGTAGATCTACGTCAATCTATGCAGTGCCTCCGAGGGCACTATATGAAGATTTATGGTCTTCTAAAATTTCCCAAATTTCAATTCTCGCTTTATTTAGAAGCCAATACTCAGAAACACACTGTTATTGCTCTGAGGTCTCTCCATTACGAATTACCGCTAGAATAATTTTCCTGCTGAAAGCCCGTCAGCCAGGCGATATAAGACGATTAATACCGGGCGAAATTTCCCGTAGAATCTGGTTACCTTCCAGTTTTGCGATAGTCGTGAAGATCAAAAACACCGTCAAGTGACGACACCAAGGATGCTACGTTTTTTGGTAGCGCACTGAGACAAAGAGCGACAGGTCGAAGAAACGAAACGAAAACTACTGCGGCAGCAGCAGCAACAGCACTGACAGTACGGGCAGCAGGATGTTATAAATAAAATACAGCAGAGATGTTTTTATTTGTGCAAACTGGTCATCATGTTAAGCTTTTTCAAATATATCACATACACTGGCTCTCACCTCATATACTCATGCTCTCACCTCACATACACTGGCTCTCACCTCATATACTCTGGCTCTCACCTCACATACAATACCTTGGCTCCCACCTCATTGTCAAAAGATAAGTTTCATTTTACTTATTATAATGTAATATTCAAATTATTTACGTTTTTGTTGTTACTGTCACAACGTTGTGCTTTCCGACCATCTCCAGGTGTTTTCCAGTCCGAGTAACCTTCAGGAAATTTCGATTTGAACTTTTTATAGATTAAATAAACCTTGTTTCCTATTTAGGATTCGTTTTCGTGTTCCCGCTAAAGTCTTTTCATTCTCTTTTACTCCCAGTATCCCCTTGCGTCCTAGCGACATTGCCGCCTTGCTTAAGGTGAATTGATTAAAAACATAGTTCGAAATTCCATGAAGGTTACACAGATCGGCAGATATCTGAAGAAGGCCGGAGGGAACAACGACCGAAATGTTGTTATAGTCAGAACTAAGATGAGGATATTCGTATGACTGCGAATAGTGATAACTCCTCATCTCAGAAATTCATCTCTCTCTTCACATTTTTATAAGCGTTTCACCCCAAGCAAGGCGGGAGTGCCACTAGTACGCAAGTGGTTACAGAGAGTGAAATTAAGAGAAAAGACGAAGTATTGAGGGGATTGGGGAAAGGATAAAAAGAATAATGGAGATCAAGGCATCAGAAGATGTCGATTGACATGATACTTTTTTTATGAGCAACTCGAAAAACAAAATTGAACAAAAACGGTTATAAAATAGATTATTTTATACTGTATTCAAGAATTCTACGAATTTTGCTACGCCTTATTATAGACATATTAAAAACGAAATTAAAAAGAAAAGCTTATTTTAAATTAAAAAAAATGTAGACACCTGTAAAATTAACCAATCGAAGACTGCGATAGCTTTCCCCCTTGATGAACAGATACATGTGCCGACTATCGCGCCCCTCAAAATGTAAGGGCAATGTTAGTTATACTGTTAAGAAAACTATCTCAGAACCTACCATCATGAACTTGCTAAGCAACAGAATTAAGCAAACAGTTTATGTGCAATCAATAATGAAATTAATTGACGAATGCAAGCAATTAATTTATATCGACGAAACGAATTGCAATTTGTTTTCATGGCGTTCATTGGAAAAATATAAGGAAAGGAACACAGATGGTGTGTGAAGGTAGCTTCCCTCAGAGACAGTAATATAGACATCGTTGGAGCAATCAGTCAAACTAGTCTGCTCTACTGAGCGAGACAAAGAGGATCATTTATAAAGGACAAATTCTGTGAATGGTAGAAAACGTCATAGATGCATTTCTTACGATATAACGAAGTTAGTTCTATTACCTGTAACACTGGTCCTGTTCGAGTCGATTTGGGTATGTTAATGCAAGGGGGTGAATTTATCGGTACCACTATAATTCGCAGTTCATACAGCGCGCAACTAAATCATTTCGAGGAATACTGGAGCGTCGTGAAGTCTGCGATGAAACACCAGATGGCCGGAACATTTGAAACCATATTATCATCTCTACCAGCAGGAATTACTCAGAGTACGGATGACGTTACCGCAATAAAGCGATGTCTGCAATTACCTAACTACTGTTTATGAAAACGTACAATCATGTACAGAATCATTTTGCCCCAACCTTGGTGCATCGATGTGAACTAATCAATTTCTAATTATCTATGATTATATTTTTCGTTCGTTATTTTGTTTGTAAACTAATACTTTATCTTTTTACACTGATAAAATTTAAATTTGAAATACAAAGTTTTTAACTTGAAGTTGTTGTCTTTTCATTTTTAAGGTAAAAAAGTTTAGTTACATTGACATGACTTTATTTTTCTATTTATTATTAGGTTGGTGCAAAAATAATGACGTAATAATGTCGTTTTTTGACGTTAAAAAATACGTCAAAAAACGACATTATTACGTCATTATTTTTGCACCAACATAATAGCATAAAGAATAAGCAGCTATTTCATGAACCTCTACTAATTCTTGCGTAAAAATGAAGCAACTGGTATCCTGATCAAAATCCTAAATTGCTTATTTTAAAAAGATCGTGTATTTACCGGTCAGTTATGTGCCATGCATGATACACGCTTAGGCGATCTTTTGATACATGACTGATGAGGTAGATTTTTCCCGCAGTAGGTTGCCATTTCTTTCTGCGGTAGACCAGTTGCCATCAAAAACTACAGAACCCGGTCTGTCCTGCTATTTTCCCATAGCTGGTAGGGGGTGGGAGAAGAAGAGGATTCCTACCTTTCGTAAGAGTATTAGCACGTAAGTGAATGTAATGGGTTCGACTTGAATTCGAACTCAGCTCTCCGATTCCTCAATCCTCGCAGCTATCCATTACTCCATCGTGCCTCCTCAGGAGACACGGCGGAGTAATGGACTCTCTTCTCCCCGCAGCTATGCATAAAAAGAAGGACGGACCGGTTTATATAGCCTTGGATGGCAACTGGTCTGCTGCAGATAGAAATGGCAACTTACTGCGAGGAAATTCTGCCTCGTCAGTCATATATCGAAAGATACATGATTGCCTAAGCGTGTATCACGCATGGCACATAACTGACTGATTTACCGGTCAGTTATCCAACAACCGTTATTGAATAAACTCAAATGCTATTCACTGAACATGAGGCACCAGGATTCATAATCTTGGTATTTATTAAATAAATCTTGTTTCAAAGGAAAAATGCAAAGAATCAGAAATATAGCAGTTTAGCATCTTTTTGTGCATTGATGAAGAGTATCCATCACGCATACAGCTTTCTCTTGGTTCCATGCCTTACCCGTGCCGCATGAACCGACGATTCCATCCATGAAGGTATCACAATAAACAAACTTCTGGCAATCACACCAATGGGAATAGTATCCAAAGGGTTTATTAAAACAAGTTTTACTTAAATCTGTGGAGGAAAAGAAAATGTTACAATTTCAAAACAATTTCAAACAATATGACATTACGATAAACGATTTAATTTAAATATTTTTTTTACACAGGATAAAGATACACTATTTACATTACGCACAAGGTCCATCACCCACCAGTGAAAGCAGTAATCAATATCAGTCAATATCAGCTGAGTGCCTCTGAGGAGTCAGTATTGAATAAGGGTCTCAACTTCGCCACAACAATCAGGCGCGTAACATACTTGGACATCATTGCCAGAATCGAGGAAGTCAGAAATATAGACAGATACTGGAGGATAAATATATATGTCTTATGTGTAGGCGACAGCCAAAGATGTGAGCTTCGAATTGGATATATCAGAATCAAGTAGATATCTAAACCTCTGGTAAGTATAGCAATATACAACGGAATACGTGGCACAGAGATCCGAAGCTGCATCGGAATTATGAAAGAGATCTGCTAGAAAGTAAGCAAAGTATTAAGGCATAGGAAAATTTCGTTAGAATCAGCGAAAAGCGTGCTATGTCATATCTATCCGCCTATATGAGAGTGAATGTTAGACAATTCCTTCACAGATGAAGAAGATAATTGAAGTGAAAGATGTTCTACTGACAAATATTAAAAATGCTATGGACAGAACATGTGAGCACTGAGGAAGTTATGAAGAAAATAAAAACTAGAAAGATGCTGGTACTTAAAATCAGAGAGCGACAGTTGAAATTTCTGGGACACATTATGAGAAAGGACGACATGGAAAACTTAATACTCACAGGATGTATCGAGTAGTTCACCTAATGTGTTTGTGGGACTGGATGATGGTTTGGTTTGGTTTACGAGCTATCAACCTCAATTGGTTATTTCATGCCGACGAGATTTTTAGGATACGTTCGTATGAATAGAATATGTACACCTTGCAAGAAATCTGTAGGTCAGGTTTCACTGACATTTTATTGAATATAAATTAAGATGTTGAAATAAAAACTAGAGTGAATGCCCATATTTTAATTGATATATTTTAATAAGAATGCGCATTGGGATAGCCAAAAATGCATTCCAAAAGCCAAGCAGAGTATCAAGAAACAGAAAAACCTCGTTAGAAACAAAGAAAAAGAGTACTGAACCGTTACCAAACATCTGTTTTCTTATATAGCAGTGAATGCTGGAGAATCTCCACTCTCCTCAAAACCTCCTCATCAGAGGCCTTGCTGTCGGATGTAGTTTATCGTCATACCCAGGACGCGGAAATGGATGATAAAACAGGGACAAAGGGGGGATAGAAAAGAGTCAGATGTTGCCTAGAAGAACTGCAGAGTCACGATCGCCGACGCCCTGAAAGAAAATGCCACATAAATGATGTTATATATATATATATATATATATATATATATATATATATGATCAAAATATGGTTTTAAAGTATGGTATATTTATGGGTAAAAGTGTTCAATATCAGGGATAGAGTGTATGTAAATATAGAATATAAAAGTGGACACTGAGATCGACAGCGAGTGGCGACAGTCTGTTTCACGCTTGAACGCAATCTTCAGGTCATGAATATTCGCCCAAACACGAGACAAAATGTCACCACTCGGTGTTCAATACATTCTTCCAGTAGCGCTCTATAAAAATTGTTATTTGAATAATTTATACTGATAAATTGGAAGTAAAGGAAAAACGTTACAGAAAATCATTCTTTTTTAATTAGGAGCTGAATTTCGTCAGTTTTTATAAATATTTCTAAATTTTCCACAGGTAAATTGAAATTGTCAGTTTTGATAATTCGAGCACAAAATGTGAAGTTTGTATTTTTAACAAAATTCATTTAATTATGAATTGAAGTTTAATTTAATTTACAAAGTAATGAGTGCTGATCAAAGAAACATCCCAGAATTAGTACAAAACAACATTTCTTGCTCAATAGGATTATAATCAAATTTAGTTGTGTGCAAATGTATTGAATCACTTACTCTTGGTGCCAAATAAAAGGGTAGTCGTAATGAAGGAGCGAGGGAAAAATCAGAAAATATGATAAAATGATGATTCTCTGTTTTCCCAAAACCCGTTTGGTGGGGGCGTTTAATAAATAGGGGTGTCGAGAAACGATTAAAAACATGTCTTTCAAACTATAATGAGACATGGAAAAATAGATCTAAAAATACATGTCTGTCAATGTATTTGACTTTAAGTAAAAATGTTACTAGACGTAAAATGCCTGTAATATATTCACCAACATGAGTTGACTAAATAGGGTCTCGGGAGTAGTCGATGTCGTCACAAAAATTCTGAAACTGTCAAGATAGACATAGTCTCTACTTGATTTATATAAATCCAGTAAAAAAAAAAAAAATGTTCGAATTAATTTCAACATTAAGTACCTGTGATCCTCTTTAAAACAACTTAAATAAATTAACAGAATCGAAAAAAACAATGTTTTAGAGGTTTCCGTGTGTCCTAAATTTTACACACTTCGTGTCCAGAAAAGAAAACACTTATACGAACACAAGAACATTCAAATAAAAAGCTTAGTCGCAGTACCATGTCGTCTTTAATGAAACTTGTATAAAAGAGGGATTGCTGCCCAAATACACAATATATATATATATATATATATATATATATATATATATATATATATATATATATATATATTCCAAGATAGATTCAGATCACTACTACACACAAAAGACAATAGTTAAAAAATTAAAAAAAAGTTATGGTTACCATAGGAGGGAGAAATTCATCACTTTAAATAATATGTGGAAATAAACATTCTTTGTTTGATAAAGGTCACAAGACCCGAAACTCGTGTAACAAAATATATCGAATAAAGTATATAAAAGCATCCACATTATAATAAAAACGTTTGTGGCTTTTTCTCTCTTTAAATTATACACCTTTCTCTCATTGTAACAATAGATATATAAAATCCAACTTAATATACATTCTATGTGATTCTATGGAAAGGATATTGACACTGTTACACACCCACACACACGCACATATACATAGTGCGTGTGTGTGTGTGCATACAAATAAAATTTGCTACTTAGCTGATTGACTCTGGAGTTTCATAGACGAACCATTTAGCAATCGTTCTGTCCATTCGTCAGGCTGTTTCACAATGTCTCTGTGTGTGTCTGTGTGTGTGTGTGTTTGTGTGTGTGTACAAAAAGGCGAATATTTACCTGGAGACATGTCATAATCTGGTCCATTCTTAGGCAAGTGGCTGCAAGATAAGAAGATAAAATACATTTCAGATCATTAATTCTTGTAGGATTTCTGTCTTTTGGTAAGTCAAAAGTTTGGGTTCTGCTAGGGAAGTCGTTGGGGATTTGTTCTGTGTGAGTGATGCGTCGTGTTTTTTTAAAACTTCTTTGGAGGAGAGGAACATCTAGCAGTATGCATGCCACCAGGAAAACGACGAGGAACAGAAACCATTTTAAGCCGTTGTTGTATGTCGGGTTTATGAATAAACCTGGAAATCTTTATTTCAAAACACGATTACTTAGGGACAGAAAGGTGAAATTGTCAAGCGAGAAAACTTTGGTCACCATTTCGCAGGATTTAACTAACAGTTCCACGTGCCATGTTTAATGGCTGTCAGTTATCAGTTATCTCCTTGTTAATTTTCCCTCTGAAAGTTCTCCACTGCCTTAACCGTGTATTGAACTCACACTCTTTGGGTCCTGTCACTGGATCTAACCAACGCCTTTATCCACTGTGCCATCCATTAAACATGGCACGTGGAACTAGAACAGTCTACACCAGTGAGCGAAATAAAGGGTTCAGTTCGACATTCCAACCACCTGAAGAAGGCCGGAGCGTACAACGGCCGAAACGTTGTAATAAATATGGCGACAAAGATGAGGTCAATAGTCCGAATAATGTAAATAATGAAGAAACTATTAGCATAGTACTTACGGTTACAACTAGTAATTTCAATAGTGAAATTACGAGACCTAGCTGCCAGTCGAGTACTGCTTTTAACTTCGTGACGTTAAAGTACGAACGAAGAAATATCATCAGAACAATTGCCATGAATATATTTATGAAAAAAAAAAAAAAAAAGCAGAGGGACGCTTTCGGCGTGGGAAAGTGGCTGAAGCCGAGATGCCAGATCAGGACCGATAAGGTTTCTGATTCTTCTTTGGATTTTGTCAATAATCTCAAGATATATAGCAGAAAAATTAGACTAGATGTGGTAGCAATATTTGATGCAGGGGTGAATAGTAGACATAAATGTGCATGACAGATTTTTTACAGGTGTGTTCACCCTGTACAATACTGGAGGCCTACCGAAAGTAGAGGGCTACAGTTTAAGAGGTATAGATTATGCTAATATCTGTGGAAGATAACGTTTAAACAGGTTAAGATCGTAAAGATCGGTAAAGCAACCACTTGGAAGTCGGTTTCACAAGTGGTTCTTGCGAAGGATCTTGATTGGGTGGGACTTACATCTCACCAGGTGAATACGATGGGACTGAGGATGGTTCACAACAGTGAGAGTGGCATGGCCGGTCCTAGCCCTGAAGGTTAGAACTGGCGTAACAAAGGAGTGTAGTTAATCTGAACACTTTCCATGGAAATAGCGATAGAGCGGCAAGAGGCTTGCGACGTCTCGTCTGTGAGAAAGGGGGCTGCAGACTGGAAAATAATTTGTCGCCTATTGACTCTATCAAGAGTGGAATGTGAAGACTGGGCAGCTACTGCCTATACCGGGTGTAACAGCAAAATTGTCCAAATCGTGTAACAGCATAATTGTCCATCCCATAAAATGTTTAATATCGTTAAATACACGAAATTAATTAAGTTTCTTTTTTCCAGGTTTTCAGATAAAACGTTTAGCCATCATGATATCATTTATCGTAAGAATAACTGAAAAAACCCTTTGAGGTATTCAGCTAGAAAAGGGCAGGTTAAAATCGTTTTGCGTCAGCCCCACTGTCTTCCTAGATGAGCAATGGTGAGAAGAAAAAGATCATTCAGGCCTTCAGTAATTGTACCAACATTCATTCTCTGGCTCCCATCTTCAAAGTTCATTCAAGAACCATCAAGAGAACGGGGATTAAGTTTAAAAAGAGGGAACAGTAGAGAGGAAACCTGGATCAGGTTGTTACAATAGGGAGAGGGATCATCTTTTTAATTTAGAGCTAAAGAGATCAATTAGAAAAGATCCAACTCAGTCAATAAGACGTTTGGCACGTGAAAGAGAAGGAGCTTCAGCTAAGACAGTCCTAAGAGCAGGGAAAAAAGATTTGAAGATGAAATCGTACGTGAAATCTCTGAATCATTTTGAATAAGTTGGAAAACGATCCTGAAATAATATATATATATATATATATATATATATATATATATATATGTGTGTGTGTGTGTGAAATTTATTTAAATCCTTCATGAGCTTCCGATCTTTAGCTATATAATTAATTAATGATGAATATGTCATTTTTTTATGATCGATTTCATCACTATTCTTCTGTTAAGCTTAGTGAGTAATTATACATTCTTATTGTTCAAAGTAGAGTCTAATGATGTTATGAAAACCCTGGAGAATTCCAGTAAGATATCGTTAATCATTTCTAAGATACAACGGTTCAAAGCTTAATCTAACAATTGGACAATTTTGCTGTTACACGATTTGGACAATTTTGCTGCTACACCCGGTATATGGTTGCAGTACTCCATTTTCGGTCTGATCTGGCTCTTGTAAAGGTAGACGATAGCAGGAGGACATGCTGGAGCGGTATAGGGAACCGATCATTTTCCCAACATCTTTAGCCATGGATCGTATGTACGAGTTCCACTTGACTCTTGAGTCTTGGGCTGAGTTTAAGTACCAATAGGCGCTCAATGATTCTGGCGAGAAAACTAAATCATTTGTTTCAATTTGATACACCAGATATTCACTCAAATATGTGATAGAGATGAAAGAGCTGTAAATGAAAACCAGTTTTAATCGTGTGCATAGATATTCTTTTTCCTTTTTCAGTACATCTTTAAAAAAAAAAAAAAAAATTGGAAACGCTTTCCGTGAAGTACTTACTCTGTTTCTTTAAGAGCTTTGATAACGGTGTTTAAAAGAGGATATTTTCCTTCATTGCACTGACCCTTATAGTCATCAAGGTCCATCGTCCAGACCATAACCCCTGTGTATCCGTGTTCTCGAAGCCAGTGAACCTGAAAAGGGAACACATATCATCGGTCAAAGATCAAGAATGATTTTACTGAGATCGCTTTTTCGAGTTTTATTCAACATTAACAAGTTAAGCAAGAAGATTTTATAAGTTATCTTAGCTCTTTTCTCATGTATATGATATTCTCGTATATTATGATGTGATAAAAAAAAATCAGTAAATTTGAACAATACGCACAAAAAATAAAGTACAGAATTTTCCGCTACACTTCATGAGCAGTACCATATTTTTCAACGTCTCTTTTAAAGTACTACTTAGAAGGAGACGGAAACAGTAGAAAATAGGTGTTAGGTAAGTAATTTATTTCACAGTCTTGATAATGTTCTAATACTTTAAGTAGCCTTTGTATATATAAACACACACACACACACACACACACACACACACACACACACACACACACACATATATATATATATAGACATAAAAACGGCTTAAAATAATTATCGGACTTTGTCCATTTCATAATGTGTGACGTCATTTATTTACATTTGGATACGCATCGAGCAGATATGAATGTACGAGAGAAAATCGTGGAGAATTGTAGTTTAAAAAACAGTAAAATCGACCTTGCTAACCGAAACGCTACTCTGTGGCTAAATCGGTAAGCACGTCATGCTATATGACTGTTCTGTATAGGATGCAGGTTCGATTCCTGTCGGAGGACGTATATTTTCTATGAAAATTTCTTGGACATTCAGGCCGGTAAATGTCGTTAATACTGTTTATTATAAATAGAACATTTACTTAAATATTTGTATCTATAAAAAGGAATATATAAACTTAAAAATGTCTTAAAATATATATATATATAAGCGGGGATATCCGACGTTGCTCGGAAGAAATAACTTCATCTTAGATTTCTTTGCTATGTTGAAATTCCACATGTTGGCAGTCAAATTTGATTGCAAATAATTTTATTTAATATTCTTCTTCGCTTAATTTTTTTGTCAGTAATAATACTAAACTTTAATAAATTTAATGCAAGATATTTTGTTTTTGTAATAGTTTTTTATTTTTCTAAAACTTTTTTCCAATTTTTGTTTCGAATATTTGAATAAATAAATATTAAACTTTTTTCAAATAATTGTATTTAATATTCTACTTCTTTTAAATTTACTTTGTTGTTTTAATATTCATTTTTTAAAGTTGCGTGTTTATTTACTATTCTTTGTTTTATTTAATTATTAAAAATATATAGGAAAACTTGGTTCAATTGTAGAATAGGAACCGTTTGATTTTATCACTCATTTCACTTGGTATTCACCCAAATTCAAACTATATTTGTATTTGAAAATAAAAATAAAACTTAACTTCGCCGGGCATTGTGCACGTGCCACAGATGAACTTGTGTCATCATTTGTACTCTGGAGGCACCCATCATCTGACAATCGATCATGCAAGTTAACCTTTCCAGATAGGATAAAACGAGACATATTGATCCCTAAGGAAGATCTTTTAGGTTCCATGACAGATAGGGAATACTGGAGAGGTGTAGTGAGTTCAATCTCGGCTGAGGCCGCAAGATGATGATAATGATGAATTTAACTATATTTTATTTAAATTAATTTTTGAAAAAATAAGTCTCGCTATAGTACAGTTTTTACTTTAATAAAGCTTAATTCAAAATTATTTATTTTTATGTCAGTAACAAATAAAAAAAACAATGAAGTTTATTTCTTAAAGACCGAATAAATTTTTTTTCCCATAAAATGGCTAAAAAATATCAATAAATTGTCAATAAGTTATTATTCAGGGATCCAATTAAATATCTTATTTTTGCTTTAATAAAACTTAATTTAAAATTATTTACTTTTTTAATGCTAGTTTTTCGGCGGACAAACTTTCCTAGATTCGTGAAACGGTTGCCAAGAATGATATGATTTTTTTCTTTGAAAATTTCTAGGTCAGGGAGAACAAAAGACAATCACTGTCACTGTGTTACTGACCGTAAGAACCTGCTGATATTTTTTTTAATGTACTGTGATTGGACGGTTCAAAGGTGAACCGCCCCCCCCCACTTTGAAAGGGAAGGGAGAACTGGGACTGTACCTTAGAAGCAGCCGGAAACGAGACAGCTTATAAAGAAGAGGTTCGTTTTCTCTTTCCCTGCTGAAAAGGCAGGCAGCGTTTGCCCATAAGTGAAGGATGCATGGGAAACAAAGTTGCTGAGGGCAAATTTCCCCTTCAGAGAAAGTCCTCTCGAAGAAGCCCCAGAAAATAAAGTTGAAATGAAGTCCATAAGTGGAGTCTGGAGCTAAAGCAGTTTGAGAAGAAGGAGCAAACGTGCGTATTCAAAAAGTGTTTTAGCACGTGTTTAAATAAATTTTCACCTTTTAGCGGCCGTAAAAGAAAGGCGTAATTTCCAGGCGGACGGGAGGAAAATAAGTGAAGAAAGAAGGGAGTTTGGTCACCAAGAAGAGAACCTTGTCTACACAAGAGAGAAAAGAAAAAAGATAAAAACTTTTTTGAACCTTGAAAGGACTGAAAGTGTAACTGAAGAGCTAAGGCTCTTCCCCCTTTTTTATTGTTATCATTGACACAGCGGGGGGGGGGGCTATTCTTTTTTTGTTTTGTTTTTGGTGCATTGTAATTTTTAAGTTTGTTTTCTGCTATGTTTTTTTTTTACATTGCGTTACTCAGAGAGTAGGTTATCTTATTCTCAGCAAAAAGGGACGAATTTTTGCAAGAACCCTTATTTAGCTGGTTAGAAATAAATAAATATTTTTTCTTTGTAATTGAATCTGATTTGCATTTTTTTTCATTTTCGTTATTAATTCGGGCAATAGTGAAAATACTGTTGTAGCAAATTTTATTTTCTGAAAGAAAAGAAAATTTCCGAAATTTCATCGGAGATGTGTCGGAGGATTAATCTATGGAAATGTAAAAATCTGAGACTCGAAAAAAAGTTTCCTAGTAAAATTTAGTTATACAAAACTTCTTTGTGTGTGTGTGTGTGCATGTATAGGGGGTTATAAAAAGAAAAAGATTGTTTTCATAAAAGAACCTATTCATTATAAAACTCATTAATTGAATAAGTATTGAAATATAATTTTTCTTCGAAGTTGCGTGGCACCCTGGGTTGGATAAGTCTGAAATTAGGTGTAATGGGAGGCGTATCATAGTTTCAGGGTGAGGAAACCCTTGCGTCGGCCCTGCCTGGACTAATTCAAGATATTTTGTTTGAAATTTGTTTTTGTAAAGTAAAATAGAATTTGACACTTATAGGACATATTGAGGTCAAGAGAGATAGAGGGAAACAGCGAGTAACCTCCCCTAATAAACTTGTGTAAATGGATGGCAGAACAGGAGCTGGGTGGGATGGTAAAAAGATAAACCTTATTAAGAACTACGATGGACAGGAATTGTGGAGAGTCATGATCACCCACGTCCCAAAAGGATATACGATACATAGAAGAAAAAGAATTTTCTTAAACTATTCACCATGATGACATTATACGATGAAACAGTGCACCACGTAAGAAAACAAACAAACAAACAAACAAAGTTCTATATTTCTCAGCATTCACGCTGCCCCTTTTTGGATTGAACATACCTTGATGGCAATGCTATGTTTATCCTCATAACCAAGCCACTGGTCACCCAGCACCAAATACGGGCTTTTCTGCTCGTCAATGAAATAACGTTTGCCTCCTTTTTGCTTCATATCACAAGCCTGAAAATATTTCCGATAAATACACATAACATATAATGATCAGATTTCTCTTTATGGCTGTTTTTCATAGCAAAAACTTCACATCGAAGCAAAACTTTTTTTAAGGCAATATTGTTAAAATGTTGTAACTTGAGGAATCAACGAAATTCTATTTCATTTTACAGATTAATAAAAATAGTAGAGTCATTAATGACTTGACATTTGTACATTTATTATAAAAGCTGCAAAGAAATCATATAAACATTGAAAAAGTGTGTGAAAAGATTATAAATTTCTGTATAAAAGAAAGAATGATATCTTAATCTTTTCTTAAAATATTCTTACATAGAAATAAAATTTAACTGCTAATTACAAAGTGGTTCCATTTATTTAAAATTTTTTTAAGGAAATAATTATAAATAAAAAAAAGACTTGGTATCAAGACTAACAGCATTGATGGTATTTCTGCAACTAAATACAGTTAATAAATCAAAATACAAATAATTGAAAAAAATAACATCTACTTCTAGACTTTTTTTTACTTATGTCATTGGCTTGATTTTCTAATTTATATATAATGGTTCTTTTTTCCTGTTTGTAATTATACAATAAGATTACTCGACATTGTTTCACTGTAATGATTTTCATTGGGCTTATGAGTAACAGTATATTGAAAGAAAACTTATCTGGAAAGAAAAGGGTCAAGATTTTTCAATATACTAAGGAGGGGTTATTTCGTTAGACGACCGGATCAGCATCCAACCAAAAAATGTGTGACAACCTCATATAATAAAGCCTGCTTGTGATTTGTTTGTCATAAACAGATAAAAATGCTATGAATGAAAGATGAGTAAAGTAAGAAGCAAAGTTTGATGGACTTACTTCAAAATAACTTAAAAATCCACCGATTCTTGTTATTGTCCCATTTTTGCCTGCACCATTGACTTCAGCGCCCAAGTAAAACTTTCTGGGATCACGTAGTGTAAATGTCCGACCGTAAAAAGGTATTCCAATATTTATCTTCGATTTAGGCGTTCCTAACTTGTACCAGTAAGTCACGGCGAAAGCCTTATTTAAAGAAATAAGACATTTAAACATACATAAACTTTTTGGAAGACCATTTAAATTAATACATAAGTACTTTGGCAAACAAAAATGAACTGTTTTTATTTATATTTCAAAAGTCTCTTTAAAGAAAATTCACAATTCTTTGTCGATCCATGTACCAGAGAAATGGATCAATTGATAATTATGTGCGCATTATATACGCAATAATGGCCGAGTGGTTAGAACATTCGCTTTCTGACCATGAGATCCAAGTTCGATTTGCCAGGAAGGTGACTTCTTGATGTTATCGGTCTGGAGGAGGTTCCAGCGTGCGGCCACGGGTTGACCTAAGCCTTGTGAGTGAAATTGGGAGTCGTCAGTGGGTGTGTTAGCACGAAGTCACATCGTGACCGAGGGTTTGAGCGTGCTAGCCTTGTTCAGATTGTTGATCACGCTAGATAATGCGCTCTCTCCCCAAAACTGTAACTAATGTCTGCTCAGCATAGTTGTAGTATACACCACAGGTGGGGGCTGGATTGGCGTCTGCAATGGAGATTAACTCTCCGCCCTAGTAGGCTAACATCCTCGGATTCGAGTGACTGCTTTTAGGATATTACACAATAAAGAATTAATGGATTAATTTTTTTAATTCGACATGTTTTTATTACTTTAAGCGTCATTCCCAGTAAATAAATAAATACATATGTGAGAAGACGTTATGTTTATTTTAAACGGTATTTATTTCGTCTACTGCGAATACTAAATAAAGAAAATGTCGGTGAGCACATTTTATTTATTGAGTATGAAGTAATAAAAGCAATAAGTTTGTTTTTTTTATATATGAACTTGAGTTCGATTAGAAACATTTCTGTTTTATCATTCGGCAGCATTTATTGAAAAATAAAGCAAAACTTGTGAAATTAAATAATGTATAATGCATAATAATGTATAATGTAAAATGTATAAAATACATAATCTATAATGTAAAATGTATAAAATACATAATCTATAATGTAAAATGTATAAAATACATAATCTATAATGTAAAATGTATAAAATAATCTATAATGTATAATTAAATAATATATAATAGTAATGTTGAGATTAATCGTAAATTTATGAAATCTTTCTGTTAAAAAGATTTTCAGAAAAATAAACTTCTCAAGTCTAATAACTGTAACCGCTCTTTCTAGTAGTGATGGGAATTTCCTTTCTAACCTTTTGTTTAAAGTTGTGTAGAAAGTGAATATATTGATTATAAAATTATTATCTTGTTATATGTGCTACCCCGTTTAGCTGCTGATGCCGTTGGAAGTCTTCAAATGATGTGTTATTTGTTATTTGGTAAACTTCCTTGTGGGTCTGTAGCGCCAGTTTATAAGAGACTTGAACGAGAGAAACATATACACAAGTTTTCACAGCTATTTTTGTTTACCAACAACATTTTATTTAAATCATTTTTTGTTTCAATATTAAGGCACGTTGTTACGACATACTGTGGAATTGATAAATTTCAAATTCTATCAGTCATAATATTTACCTAAATGATTGTCTTTATGTTGTAACCTAGGGAAGGTTACTGAATAGAATAATCACACGAAGGTTGGTAATGAACGATAATACTTAGGACAAGAACAACAGTTCAGCGGAGCGTAGAAGTAGTCAACTGCTAGAAGTGAGTCAAGTGAATTCTACAATGAATCTCCAACTGCAGGATATTTATCAACCGACTCACGCGGTCAGACGTGACACAAGGCAGAATTTAATGTGGGATATCCGAGCCCGTAGGCTCGACCAAAAATTCCGCGTAGATCCCGTTTAAAACGGGGTCGGGTAGCTGTTTCCCGAGACGAGACTCTGCCCATCGACTTAGCCTCGTTTGGTGATTCTCTCTGCTCGGAGGCAGAGAGTTTGACCAGCATAGCTGGAAGCGAATCTCCAATTGCAGACCAACATACAGTATTTACATTGTCCTCATTTAAATTTTACTCCTAAATTCTCCTGATCTATTAGTTTCTCGGAGATATTAGTCCTCCTTTATGACAATGAATGCTGAACCATTTCCTCACAGATGAAGAGGAGACGTGAAGCAACAGAGATGCTACCATGCGGACATGTGTACACAGATGGAAGAACAGGGAGGGGATCAATAGTAAGGGTATAAACATAGAGCTTCAAAGAATAGGAAGTTGTGGAAAACCATGATCGCACATTAAAAAGAAGACCAATTGTCCAAACAGTCTTAGACTCTGCATGACTGCAATCAGGTTATGGAGCCACCTGAGATTTCACAAATTAAACCGAATGAAAGTTTTCTTCAGATTGCAAAACAATGTATTTTTTGTCATGAATTATGAACTGATTCACTGCAAAAATGGTCATCTGATTTTATATGTTAGATAAAAGATAAGAATATACGAGTGATGAATATACATCCTTTGGTGTAGATGTGGTTGTATGCATCAAGTGGCAATTGCAGAAATACAACAGCAACAACAAGCAATGATGATATTTATCTACTGTTGATAAAAATGCATAAATCTTGAGATATTGAATGACAGGTTGATCTGTTAATGGCTGTAAAAAACTCTAACACCAAAACTATGAGCACTGAATTATTATTAATACTTAACTAGAACTGCATTCCTTTTGATTTCTGTTACTTTTTATTGCAACACACAGATTGCTTTTGGAAAGAAATTTCAAGACTATTACATTTAATACTACTACTACTGTAATAAAAATATATGAGCGAAGAAAAAATATGACTACACGATTTGAGTGATATGATAATCGAGATTATACATATATGTGTGTGTGTGTGTTTGTTAATGTTAATGCCTGTCTGTTAGACTCTCTCTCACTCTTATATATATATATATATATATATATATATATATATATATATATATATATATATAGAGAGAGAGAGAGAGAGAGAGAGAGATAGGAGTGGTGCTGAAATGTTAGGGTCCTAGTTCACTTTAGCACTCACAGGACATACTGAAGGCAAAAAGGATCAGACGGAAAATGCAATTCAGCAAGCTAACAAGCTTGTGCAAATGGATGTCAGAACTGAGGCTGGGAGGGATAGTTTTGTGATGTACGGTGGCCGTTAATAATTCAGTATAACTTAAGGCTTCAATTTTAAATAATAAAGTATTTAATTACAACCGCAAATAAAAATACTTAACAAGAACAAAGAAGTAAAAGTCAACCAAAGATAATTAACAATTTCATTGAATAGCTTGTTAGTAGCGCGGCTCGGCTTAATGCCTGGTAAATCCTAAATCAAAACACAAATCATCGAAGTACAATAATTCACACTAATTCGACTGGATAGTTCCATTCAATAGTCACTCAATAATGACTCAATAATCAACTGCAGTTAATAGTTTGACGCCGCTATTTATGCACCTGAAACATATCCAGAGTTTCACGCTCGAACCTCGATGTCGGCAGTTACTCATTTTCTTTCTATATGACAGATAGTAAGAGTACAAACATTGCTTAAAGCTCAAAAGTATAGAAAGTTGTGGAGAGTCATGATCGTTAATGTCTGGAAGAGAGATGGCACATAAAACAATGAGAATCTAAATTTTACTTACAAATTCTAATCTATTAGTTTTTCTAGGTTTTTAATTTATTGGTTATACTTAATGTTTCATAACTTATTTTTGATCGTGAAGGCATCTGAAAATTTTAATATAAATTTCTTTATTATTCTCAAAGATTTCTTATATATTATTTATTTACGGATTTTCATAATCTATTGATTATCGTCAAACTTTCCTAATCTAATTGTTGATTTAGAATTCTCTTAATCTATTAGCTTTCCTCACAGATTCCGGATCTATCGATAGCCACAAACGTTTCTAACCTGTTGGTAATCCCAACGCTTCATAATCTATTATCTCCAATGTTTCCTTATCCATTCGTTATATCTCAATCTTACTAAACTATTGGTTCTCATTAAAATTCCCTAAAATATTGGTAATCCTCAAAGGTTTCTAATCTATCGTTTATCGCCAATATCACCAAATCTATTTGTTATCTTTAAATTTTCCAAATATGTGGTTCACCTACGCTTAGTTTAGCATATAGGATAAATCTTCAAATAATTTTCACTAAAATCAGTAGATAGGAAAAAACTTTACAATTCTGTACAAAACACGGCTCCAAAATTAAATAAGTGGTTTCTGTAACCTAATTGGATAGGACAAGTAACGTGCTGTGCTCTTCGCGTACTTGATCTCCAAATGTCGTGGAAATAGGTAAGGGTTTGGGTTACCCAGTATGCGAAAAACTCAGATTTCGTGGGCCGGTCATCGACTCGCCAAAAGCGATAAAAGTGGCTTGTCAGCGACAGTCAGAACAGGTCTGCGAAAAGGAAAGGTCAGTAAACAAGGTCCAACCTCGACACACGTTACTATGATAACGCGCCAGTTAGCAATGATCTTTTTACATACAAAATATGCGACAAAAGTAAGTTGTAAATCCCCTTCTCTTTGTTCACTGTTTTTTGAAATTACTGCTATCGTACACAACCAGCCAGTAGTCACACACATGTTTTGTTGGCGTGTGATTCACACACACACACACACACACACACACACACACACACACACACACACACACACACACACACAGAGGCGTGCATATAACTTCGAACTTTGAAGACTCACTTGCAACAATATAACCACGAACTTTGCAAACTCAATTCATTTTGAACACTCGGACTATTAGTCTCTTCATGTCCACAACAAAGATAAATGAATTATAATATGTAAATACCTATATCTACTGTATAAATATTTAGCCTGGTTTTCTTCCTTTTTTGCGAAGATCATTTCTTCGCGTTCTTTATAATCTTGTATTATAATTTGTGGACATGAAACTTTTTTTTCCACCTAAAATCCAGGTGGAATCACCCCAACAAGCATAAGACCGCAAGAATATGTCACCCAATGAAGACTGAATACATTACTTTAGTGATAGTTTTCGAGTTAAACCTGCCAGCAAAGTTAAGGCGAACTGCTATTTTTGCAAAATGTTTGGTTTGCCTCATCACTTACGTGAAGCATTTTACATAATCGCAACATGAAGACGAACCGAGCAATCACTTTATATATTCTGGCGTAGATGAATGACTATTCTTCAATGAAAGTGAAATAAAAAAATCAATGAAAGTGCAAATATCGATGACTCTTTCATTCAGATTTTTGGATGTCTATATCACCATCAATTATTTCTACTGAAAAGTTATTAAAGGAAAAATAAACGTTGTATATTCACCATATTCCAATATCTGTCATCTCCGGTTTCGTTCGCTAAAGGATATAACGGGCTAGAATGACCCGTTTTAGTATCCCAGGCACCGTGGAAATCGTAAGTCATCAGATTAACGTAGTCCAGATATCTGTAATAAATATAAATATAAACTTGAATGAAATCGATGTCATATATTTAACAAGCATTCATCCGTGCATCGAATATTGCTGTCACATCTACTCTCGTGCTTCTGCTATGGATCTTGAGATTCTTGATAAAATCCAAAGAATCGGCAGCGTTATCGTTCCTGGCCTGACCTCCCAGCTTCAGTCCCTTCCACACTGCTGTAACGTTGCTTCTCTCTGCCTTTTCTATAAATACGTTCATGATAATTGTTCTGATGAGCATTCCTCATTGCTGAGTTAGGTCCTCATAGAGAAATTGCGGTATTCTGGTGACTGCGGTAAGAATGGTAAGTAAGAATATGTTGTTTTGATGCAAGGAAAATTATAGTAGGTTTGGGTCAGTGATTGTCGTTAGCTAAGTGAAATGTAAGACAGTTGAAGACCAGCCATCCCCATTCCCCTTTTTGGTCTTTTGCCACATTTTCTGAATATACAGGAATAAGATTTCCTCTTTGCTATTGCGACTTCACGAACTTAAGCGCGGTACTAGATTGGCAGTGAGATATCATCATTTTACTCTCGAAATTGCTGGATGTAACCGTAAGTTCTATGCTAATAGTTTCTTCTCCTACACTTACCACTTGCGGAACTCTCTCCCGGTTTCTTGCTTTCTTGTCAACTACAACCTTCAAAAAGTTAAATGCAACGTCAGTAGTCACCCTTCTTCTTGTTATAATGGAACACACCTATTCTATTGTTAACAGACTCTCCCACCAATAATAAGGAAGATTAGTAGCAGTCGCTCAGGGAGTTGGTCAGTCAGTCGATGTCGGACGACCGTTAGTCGGACATTAAAGTATCAGCCACCACAACTAGATTACTGTGTCATTACCTATTATATCAAGTTCTTAACGTTTTGTATGTCGAACCTATTTTAGGACCGACTTAGTACAAATACAAGCCTCCACTGTGAAACGACTCTACAACGCTTGGCGACGAGGTATTCGGATTCATACGGAGGAAGAAAAACATTCGTACTCCATAACACACTTAGCCACGAGGATTCGAAATTCATACGGTGGAAGGAAAAAAAATTTCACCCGCCATAACAAATTTGGCCACAAGTATTCAAATTCATACGGAGGAAAAAAAAATTGCGTTCGCCACAGTATTATTCGGCGAAGGGATTCGGATTCATACGGTGGAAGAGAAAAAAAAATCACTCGCAACATTATTTGGTGACGAAATTCGTACTCATACGGAGGAAAAAGAAAAAAAAAACTTGCTCGTCACAATTTTCGGCGACAACATCTCGGATTGACATTTAAAAAAAAAAAAACTTGGCAAAGTTTTTCGAAAGACAAGACGTCAACTTAGTGACGAAAAAATCAACTGAGAAAAGAATTTTTTTTCTCGATAAGACAGTTTGCTCAAATAGGTCATGAATTGCAAATTCGTACGCCCCCCCCTCTACAATATTTAAGCATTGTGTAAACTTTTTGCGAAGATGGAGGAATGCAAAAATATATTCCAGGTATTTTTTAAGTTCCAGACGGAACAACAGATGACAATATTAGAGCAACAGAAAACATTCCAGATGTAACTACAGGAGGAAACTTTAATAGACAGATGCAGTTTCAACGAGAAATGGAACAGATGCATAAGGAGTTTCAAAACAAAATTCTGGAAATAACTTAGAAGAGGAAAGAGAAAAATCTACAAAATGATTCTTTCCCAGAGAATACAATATGGAATTCGATTGAAATATTCACGTACAGTCCAGATGAAGAGATAACTTTTGAAGAGTATTATAAAAAAAATATACTGACGTGTATAACGAGGACTGCCACTCGTGGTCTGAAGGAAAGAAGGTTAGACTTCTTTTAAGCAAGTTAAGAACTGCTGAGCATAACAAACAGCATTTTACCGAAAAAAACTAGCGAGTTGACTTTTACCGAGGCGGTAAATATATTAAGTGAATTATTTAGTAAAAAGACATCTTCGTTTCACAAGAGGTGGAAATGTTTGAATCTGATGAAAGATGACGAACAAGACTATATAACGTACGCAGCCAATGTGAATAAGCATTGTGAAGAATTCAAGCTGGCAGAGTTAAGCGCTGACAATTTTAAGTGCTTAGTGTTTGTTCAAGGGCTGGTATCGGAAAGAGACGCAGAGTTGAGGAAATTAGTACTGTCAAAATTAGAAAACGAACCAAGGATTTCGATACAGAGGTTGGCAGAAGACTGCACAAGATATGTTAGCGTAAAGAAAGATTAGAAAAAATAGAACAGTTTGGCGTTTCGCATGTAAGGAAAATACGCTACAAAAAAGAAAGTCAGTCTACCAAAAAGAATTCTAAAATTGCGGATTATCAAACAAAAAGTGAAATACCAGAGAAAAATAAACAAAAACTCCCGAAGCCATGTTTTGCTTGCGGTGAACTTCACTGGTACAGATATTGCAATTTTAGGAATAAAAAATGTTTCAACTGTAAAAGAGTGGGTCATAAAAGCTCGCACTGCAGGTCAAAAAATAAAGACAATAAAATAATAAAATTAAAGTCTGACGACGTGAACGATGGAATAACCAGAAAATTTGTTACCGTCGAAATAAGTAATGAAAAAAAATAAAAATGCAACTCGACACTGGTTCCGACCTATATATCATAAATTTGCATACGTGGAAGAAGTTGGGGAAAATAAAATCGCGAGGTCAGTGACGGGAGAAAAAATACAATTTGTTGGAGAATTTGTTACAAACATCACGTTAAATAAAAAAAACTATTTGTCATAGAAAATACCAACTTACTTGGTACGAATTGGATAACAGAATTTCAATTATGGGATCTACCGATACATTCTTTCTGTTACAAGGTAAAATTTAAACTACGAAGCCGAGAAACTAGTAAAGAAACTTAAGGGAACTTTTCCTACTGTTTTTTTCCAGGTTTGGGAACGTGTACCAAGATGGAGGCAAAATTCCAGCCAAAAGAAAACGCTCAGGCGGTATTCAAAAGGAAAAGGAATGTGCTGTTTGCTTCAATTGAACAGATAGATAAAGAATTGGACAGATTAGAGAAAACCGATGTATTTAAAAAGTTGAATGGGTAACACCGACGATATATGTGAAAAACAAGCCCCAGAAAGTAAAGATGAAGCCGATACCAAGAAAAACTGGGGAGCAAGTTACCCGCAGCCAAGGACATGCAGTATTATTAAATGATTTAAGTCAACGGAAGTCACCACAGAAAACGTTAAGAAGCACAAGATCAACAAAAGAGAAGCTAGAGGCTGAACAAATAGAACCACAAGAAGAACCTACAGAAACTGTGACTCCATCCTTAAGAAGCTCAAAGCGAAAGGTTGTTTCTGGTAACACTATGGAGGTATAAAAAAAAATAAATAGAAAAGCGGATTGGCAATTTGATGTACTTGGTGAGAGGCAAAAAATTCACGTGTAGTAACCAGATCAGACGACATTTTTCAGACGTGGGTGACAGTGGTCCCGCGGAAGAAACGCCGATGGAGGTGATTTTCAATGCGTTTGATCTAACAACGCCTGCAACAATTTTACCTGAGGTACGCCGATCCAGGAGAAAAAAAGGCAACTGATCATTTAAAAGTGGAAAAAAAACAAAAAAACAAAAACAAAAAAAAAAAACGTAGGAGATACGCTACGATGTTGCTAAAAAAAATGAAGTTTTTTTTTCATATTTTCTGTAAAAAATGAAAAATAAATAAAGAAAACTGTTTACTCCTACGGAGTAAAGTTTTAGTGGGGGATGTTATAGTGGAACACACCTATTCTATTGTTAATAGACTCTGCCACATATAATAAGGAGGAGTAGTAGCAGTCGCTCAGGGAGTTGGTCAGTCAGTCGATGTCGGACGACCGTTAGTCGGATATTAAAGTATCAGCCACCACAACTAGATTACTGCGTCATTACCTATTATATCAAGTTCCTAACGTTTTGTACGTCGAACCTATTTTAGGACCGACTTAGTACAAATACAAGCCTCCACTGTGAAACCACTCTACAACACTTCTCGAAACCGTTCTTTTATTGTGCTTTTTCTTCAATAATTTTTTCTCAGATTCTTTTACTTTCATTAACCCCCTTGCGACTTAGTGGCTTTATCGCCTAGATTGTTTCGGGGTGGGGAATGATAGAAAAGGCATTATAAAGAGCAACGTCGGATTTAGGACAAATGTGCTAGTAAAGTTACGAGGCCTCTTACTGGGACCCTGAAAGAAGTAGGCCCGGCATGCCTACACAGGTATGGAAGGAAAATGCCCTCCACCGTTGGCCAACGAGGCTATGTGCTTAAGCACACCTAAACACAATGGTAAATTCATGGATAATGAGGGAAATGAAAATGGGAGAATAAACCTTTTTTTCCATAGCACACCCATTAACTTCTGACCATAACGTTATATGAACAAGTATATATGAACTTTTCATTTCTTGCAAAAACTCCGTAAATTAGCGATTCATCAGCACTGGTTTTTGAATCTGCAATTTTTTTTTCTTTTGACATAGGCGACATGAAAAATTCCATGCTTTTTTTTCTCTCGCTATTTGTCAGGGATACTGTGTTGTAGTTATCAATGCAAATGAGCAATTGTGCTCTGATTGGCCGATTATGTTTTCCACTTAATTTTGTGTTCATATCTAAGAGCCCCTGTCCAAATTTGTTTGCGCCCTACTCAATCAGTAGTATAAAAAAATGACGTAGACAAAATTATTATAGCCGTTATGTGATCGGCAAAATATGTAGATTTACGATTTCTGTGAGATGCTTTTCTTTTTACAACAATCAAAAGAATCAACATGAAAAAAGAATTGAATGATTGTTGCTTTGATCTGAATAAATGATTTGGTGTTTTCCTTTCTATTTTTTAATCACATAAATGCATTAAACCCTAATAAGAAATTGGATTATATCACAGAATCTTTATTAACTGTTGAATCTTCCTTAACTGTTATGCTGCCGCTATGTAAACAAGAGCTTTAGCAGCTGGGTAATTTTTACTTCTTGGTGTGTGTTTTTAGATGATTAAAAAACTGATAATACTTTTAAAAAAAATCAAATTCACCCCATGAAAGGCAGCAAAGCCACTAAGACACAAGGTGTTACGGGTGTGGAAGAATTAGAAACAGAAACCTTACTAATGAACCTCGGAGAGCCTGTATGAGCAAACTGGGTGGCAACAATTGACTGAAATTTATGATATGCACCCAGGATTCTGAAAGGGAACTAGCAACGTGTTTTTCTATATGATCTGTGCGTAGATTGTGGATTTTAAAAGTGAAAACGGGGAAAATGAGATGGATTTTCCTCATTTGATGTGCTTTTAATTACAGAAAAGAAAAAAACTCTGTAAAAGAGCCAGCAAAAAGCAAAAACAAAACAAAACAAAAAACGATGTGCTGTTTGTGGAAACTCTGTTATGTTTGAAAAGTGCTGTTTCTACGCTGATCGTTATATTCAAAAGTGGAAATTTTGATTTTGATGACCGTAAAGGTTCTGGCGAATTTGCAGCCATTGAATCGAAGCGTTGATCAAAAAATAATCTAAGTTAGACGACACGGGACATCGCAGAAATACGTCATATATCTTATATGAGCATTGTAATGGCATTTGAAACTCACTTCGATACATGAATTGATACAATGTTTCGTCGCTTTACGATGTTACGAAAAAATCAATGGATTGAATTACGATTGAAAAGGCATTATGTGTATTGTGATCTCCTAGAACAAAATCAGACGTTGAATTCAGACAACTAATATTCACAATTGCTCCGATTAAATGTAGTAATCAATGAAAATGCTTCCGAAATTGGCCAACTGAAAATTCCCTTAATGGCAAGAACCTCAATTCTCTGAAAGCCTGGAAAAACTACTTAGATCAGTTCATCGCCCAAAAAGATACCAAATTCTGGGAGGATGAAATCACGAAGCTGTCTCAAAGATGGCGAAAGTTAATGGAACAAAATGGCATATATAGTTGAATAAATCTTTATTTTATTATCCCCCACAAGCAAGGAAATGATGCCACTAAGACGCAAATTTTGTTTCAATCCAATCTAATATCGTATTGAAGGTATTCGTTAAGAAGAAACAGGGTACAAGTTGTACCCATTGAAAATTAATTACATTACGTCTTCCATCATTTATAACGCAGGGGTTGGAATCCTCAGGACCAAACTTCCTTCGAAATTTTAAGAGGAAATGTGAGTAGACATCACACTTTGATCGCAGCCAAAAGGTTGGGAGTAAAGGAGCAATCGGTTCAATCTTCATTTGTGGTTGTGAATGCTGGACAGTTTCTTCACATATGAAGAAAAGACTGTAAAAGATGTAGTTTTACAGAAGGGTAATGAGAATATCATGGTCAGAGTATGCAAGCAATGAGGAGACTTTTAAGAAAAATGGGGACAAAAAGGACAATTATACTTAAAATAAAAAACAGACAGTTGGAATTTCTAGGACACATTGTAAGGGAAAAGCGCTTGGAGAATTTGACACTCACAGGTCATACTGAAAGCAAGAGGAGTAGATGGAAATATCGAATAACCTACCTAACGAGTGTGTAAATAATGAGGGACTGGTAATGATAGTAAGGAGAAAATATTTAGATAGCAAATGATAGGAAGTTGTGGAGAGTAATAATCAACCACGATCTGAAAGGACGCAGCATATAAAAGGAGGACAAGAATCGGCAATAATTACTACTCGTTTTGGGATTAAGAGGGTCCTTATCACTTTGGCTGGAGAAAGTTGGCAAGTTTTAATCGCTGTTTCCGGTTTCTTTGTGGATGTTACTTTTTTGGTTCTTTACTGAGCTTATCCCTGTAGATTACCTAGATCAATATATACCGGAGGAAGGCTGGAGGTCACAACGGCCGAAACGTTGTGATAAAAACAACAAAGATGAGGACAATAGTCCTAATATAAATCGTGTAAATAATGATAACTCCTCATCCTAGAAACGTAGAAAAAATAATATGTCAGATCAAGGACAAGTTGACCTCAATATAATTCTGACACTATTGACAAATAATAATTCGAATCCAGAATTTATTAATAATAAGAAAACATTTAAACCGTAGAAAGTATAACTCATCATGAATTAGCTAACATTTGAAATTAATGCTACTATGTGAAAATTGGTTGCGTTCTGTCATATGAAAGCATGTGGGATAATTTATGGTTATTCTTATAGACTGGATATCTGATAGTATCTGAGATGATAAGATTTCTTTAGATTTAAGCAGCATATATTTCGATCAGTGAAAAACAATGAGATGTCGTAAAAATTTCGGTATATTGACAAATACAGTTTATCTCATCTTCAACTTTTCAAATTTTTCCATCTTTTAAAACAATTAATATATATAGACTTACTTAATGAAGCGTTTCACATCCATTCCTGCATCAATTTTTCGTTTAGCTGCTGGGGCTGCAATAGCCAGTTGGAGCTGGGGTTGACCAGTTTTTTGCGATTCCTCTTTGTAAGCTTCATATAATTCCTGAAAGTAAAACGAGTAATATTTATTTATTTTTTAATCGGTATCGCATCATGCAAGGCAGAAAAGCCATTAAAACACTATGGGTTACTGGGTGTGGAAGAATTAGGAACAGAAAAATTAATAATGTGCAGTAAGAGGAAAGAGTAATATTGCCCAAATTTGTTTGCGCACCACTCAGTCAGTAGTATAAGAAAAATGACGTAGACAAAATTATTATAGCCGTTATGTGATCGGCAAAATATGTAGATTTACGATTTCTGTGAGATGCTTTTCTTTTTACAACAATCAAACGAATCAACATGAAAAAAGAATTGAATGATTGTTGTTCTGATCTGAATAAATGTCCATTTAGATTTGGTGTTTTCATTTCTTTTTTTTAATCACATAAATGCATTAAACCTTAATAAGAAATTGGATTATATCACAGAATCTTTATTAACTGTTGAATCTTCCTTAACTGTAATGCTGCTGCTATGTAAACAAGAGCCTTTCTGGGTAATTTTTTACCACTTGGTGTGTGTTTTTTAATGCTTAGAAAAATGATAATACCTTTTTTTTTAATCGAGTTCGACCCATGTAAGGCAGTAAAAAATACTAAGACACAAGGAGTTACTAGGGATGGAAGAATTAGAAACAGAAACATTAGTAATGAGCGAGAACAAAAACAGTAATCAGGAGGACGGCAGATAGCGATTGACATTGCATTTAAATTTTTGCAGATTAAAGTTGGCTGGAAAGCATATAGTCGTAAGGGAATTCCAGAAGCAAGAAAGGAAACTGTTAGCATAGAATTTACGGTTACATCTGGCCAGCTCAACTGTAAATTGATGAGATCTCAATGCCAGTCTAGTATTGCGCTTAAATGAAAAAAAAAGTCTAGGTAGCATAGCTCATCCGAAAAATTACCATGAAAATATTTATAGAAAAGACACAGAGAGGCAACCTTACGGCGGTGGGTAAGTGACTGAAGCCGAGTCACTAGATCAGGACCAATAATATTGCTGATTCTTATTCGGATTTTATCAAACAGGTCAAAGTAAATAGCAGACCATATGTGGCAGCAATGTTTTAATATTCATTAGAAAGTTTGTAGTTGCTTGTTTCATAAAAACTTTCCATGATATCACGGGTTACATAAAAGCTAATAATAATAATAATGATAATAATAATAATAATGATAAGAAGAAGAAGAAGAACAAGAACAAGAACAAGAAGGAGAATGTAACTTATAATGAGAAGGACGAAGAAGGCGTAGGAGGTGTTTTTATCTGTTTAGGATTATTAACAAAAAATGTTTCCATTAAAGGATTATTCTTGATCGTTCCACTTTGAGGAGCGCATCTGATTGCTTTTCTGTTAATTAATTGAGTCAAATCATTAGATTCCTAATCTCTTCATTTCCGTGCAAAGGACGGTATTCTTTTGTCTTAACATTAAACTTACCTAGTCACAATCACTGACCCAAACATACCACAATATTCCTAATACCAAAACATCGCATTCTTACTTACCATTCTTACTACATTCACCATAATACAGCAGAATCTCCATGAAGTCCTAACTAGTCCCCATATATACAAATCTGGTCTGTGGCGGGAAGAGGGAGGGGAATAAAACAACAATTTACAATCTAAACTCCAATATGTATTTACAGTATGACATAGTGAAGAGCTCATCCGTACAAATACCATGAAAGTATTTATTAAAAAAAAAGATGCAGAGCGGTAGTGGGAAAGTGACCGAAGCCGAGCTGCCAGATCAGGATCAATAATATTGCTAATTCTTCGTTGGATTTTATCAAGGACCTCAAAGTAAATAGCAGGAGCACGGGACTATATGTGGCAGCAATATTCTCAGCTTAATTCAATTCAAATT
Organism: Acanthosepion lycidas; assembly: GCA_963932145.1. Classification (NCBI taxonomy): domain Eukaryota; kingdom Metazoa; phylum Mollusca; class Cephalopoda; order Sepiida; family Sepiidae; genus Acanthosepion; species Acanthosepion lycidas. The sequence continues at coordinate 30,152,220 of OZ010581.1, forward strand.
CTAACCATCATCATGATAAGTGGGGGTAGCGTAACATATCGGCGTGAAAAATGTAATCAAATGCTCTTTGGAAAAAGGCAAGAATCCATCTCTTCTTCCACGAGCTATATGTTAAATAGAGTTGATTGGACTCTCTACACGTGGCTGGCATATCAGTCTAAGAGAAGGACAACCTCAACAAGCCTAAGTCTTTGTTCGCTAATAGATTCAATTAGCGTATATTCTCTAACAAGTTTAGTTTTCGTGACTACTGGCGGCTCTATAAGTGTGTGTTAAATAAGAACAAGTCCTCAATACCTTCTATCTTCAATGTATTTAAGTGCTATTATATTCTGCTAAGATAGAATGCTTTGCTCGCAAATTATCTTACATTTCTACTCGTGATTCATCCGTCAATGGTTTTTACGCTCATCTCTAAACTTGTTCCCAACAACCTCGATGGTAACTTTGCAATTGTCCGTATGAAATATGCCCTGCCTCTGAACTGGTTCCTGTCTTGTACAGAGAAGGACTTTTATTTTATGTTCAATTTAGTATCAAATACAAATGCCGGCACAACTACATTATTTCCTTCCCCACACCCGATGTGGTACGAGGCCTTATTTAGTAAAGCACGTTTATTATTTTTAAAATAATTTTTCTCTGCAGCAAATCTCTTTGAGAAAGGTATGAATTCATCTCCTCCGGCTATGGGTTAAATAGTAGGACTTGTATCTGGAAAAATCATTCTCAAAAAATTGCTAATGTAATATTCACACAAAAAATGAATTATTCTTAAAATCCAAAATATCTTTCGAATTTAAATACCCTACAAAGGGTTGATAAGACGTAAAAAAATCAATCATTATGATTATTTGGTCGAACAATAAAAATATTCATAGTTTATTGCAAAATTATGAGGTACTTTTTGAAAAATTCCCACCGTCATGACTATTCCAGATGGCACTTGTATTTGGGTACAAAAAAGATCAGTGACGGCCTTATTTTTTTTATTAAGACCTTAAAATAAGACGAAACGGGCATTTTAACGGTTTGTACGACATTGTTATAAAAGACCGCAAAATATTATCAAGTTCGACTTACAAAAACTTAAGGATACTTACCTTAAGTAGCATAATAAAGTGTTCCTTATCCTCTGGAACTCCATGCCTATCGACATCACTGGGATATTCCCAGTCCACATCTAGACCATCAAATTTGTATTTACGTAAGAATGGTATCGTGGATTTGATGAACGCTGTTCGGTTGCTGCTTGATCTGGCCATCCAGGTGAAGGGTTCCGCTCCAAAATTCCACCCACCAACAGACAAATACGTTTTGAGGTTCGGGTACTGATTTTTAAGAGAATTGAATTTGGAATACCTGGTAAATATATTAGTATAAGAAATAGATGAAATTATGTTCGTTGTAACTCCAAACTCAAAATCTATCTCTCTATCTATCTGACAAGTAATATTCACATCTAAGTATGATAAATTTCATATTCATGAAAAATTTCGCATTTTATCTATACAGTTAACACTTTGTTGTAAAATACAGCAAGGGTGTGTTGAGGTTGGGGGAAACACTTAACTCATTTCTCTCCCAAGAACTAGGGGGGTAACAGGCAGAGAAGAGAAAGAGACGGGAGAAAACGAAAACAACACAGTCTTAGAACCCTGTCTGCGAGCAACATGCATCTTGAGGAACAAAAAATATCCAAGGGACCGACTTTACAAGACAGAGTCTCGCCAACTGCCCACTGCTGACTGCTGCTTTTCCTGTTGCTTTTATTGACAGGTGACAGAAAACAAGGATCTAGTTGCAGAGAGGCCCGTATCTGGACATGACAAGCTGTTCTGCTGCTAACGTAGAAAACTCGGATGTAACTGGTTTTGACAGACACATCCGCATGCGAGTCGGGGCCTCTTTTGTGTACTGACGCGCGTTCGCTACACTATTTACGGGCATATCACGTTGAAACGCCAGTTCTCGTACGATCAACGAAGTTAGGCAACGTCGAGCTTATGTTTATTACCTTGATGGGTGACAGCTTGTGAATATCAGGTGCTGTAATTTTGGATGTGTAGATGTAAACGAGCCCTGTTCAAACGTGTAATTGCATGAAATTCGTGGATAATGATCTGGAGGGACTATTAATTGGATAATAATTGTTAAAATTCTCAACAGTAGACTGAAAGGCCGAGAGAAAAATGTAAAAAGAAACGAGTTAATAATTATGTTTCAAAAAATAAAATCAATTTTAGAACTGTTCCAACGAGAATCTAACCCAGAAATAACTAACCAAAATTCAGTAAAATTGAGCAAAACCTAATTTTCTCCAACCTATCCACTTCTCTCCGATAAGAAGAAGGCATGATTAATGTATTCTTCGAAGATCTTGTCCTTAGAAATAAAATTTGGGGTTTGTTTACATTAATACTATCCGTCGAAAACGCTTATATCCTTACAAAAAAGGATGAGTTAAATTCTCTTAAACAAAGAAAGCCGTGTGGTTTATGTCTAAATCCTAATCTTTGAGTTTGTTTATATTAATACTATCCAACCAAAACTCTATTGTACTTACAGAAAGAGAGTGACTGAAAATTCCATATGTTTATTGAAATGATATCATAAGATTAGGGCGATCGGAGGGGAGAATTTAGGTATATCGTTTTAAAGTTTTAGGTCGTATCAATGTAAACGAAGGCCTACAGGGCCCAAAACTCACAAAAGGGTGTCTAGCCCAGCAAAGAGAGTCGTCAGAGATTTGGTCCAGGTTGCGTGAACAGACGTCACCTCACAAGAACACAACTGCATTCTCGTGACCGCAGCGAACACACATGCACACACATGACATAAGAATATAAGAATTGAGTGAGTGACAACTGGCTAGTTTTGCTTCTACCAAGACTTCAATTTTTAATTATAAAAAAATATTTTCCAAAACATAAAGCTTTCCTACCTTTTCTAAGACACATGCGTACGCAGGTGGGGTTTTCTGTAGCGAAGGTAGCTGAGGGACCAACTACGAAAAATTACCTTGAATCTTTTTAGTAGTGCGACCCGCTTTATCAGTTATAAATCATGCGGCCTACTGCTAAAAATATCCTTTCATTAATATTTATATCAATTACTGACCATTGACAATCCCTTTCTTTGTGATTTCCAGTAAATTTTTGTAGTAAAATAATTTACGATGCTTTTCTTCAGTAATATCATTATCTATGCATTTACATTACACCTAAAAGTGCTTTCTAATGCAATCTGTAATAAAATAATTTACAATAAAACCATTCTTTTTTTTGCCTATAATTTTATTCTGTTAGCAACATTTACATTGATTCTTCGCTTCATGCATAACATAGAAATTTTCCGGAACATACTTATATAAATATTTAGTAAAACATTTCTAATTTCGGTTTTTAAATCCACAAATATGCCTTTTAACCACTAATGTTACCATAGCAATTATCATTCACCTATAGTCCTGGTATTGAACCAATGCCAACGCTCGTAATTCTTTGTAGATTATTAAAAATTCTTCTATGAGGGGCGCTAACGTACTCATTTTACTCTGTAGACTTGTTTTCTTAAGTCAGCATTAAATTTTAAAATTTCGATAAATATAATATGGAAATTTTGGCATCTGACTTACTACCTATGTATACTTTTAGTTTCTTAGTATAAATATTATATTTCGCGTGTATTTAAAAATCAGGGATGACTACTCAGACACGTGTAACCCACTAAATATAACGTTTATAGTAATAAGAATTCTAGGTCAGCTGCTAAGAAAGTTGGTTTACAGTGTCATGCGAGACAATTTTTCTCTCCGGGATCTATCTTGCATATCTATAAGTCTACCATTCCTCCATGCTTAGAATATTGCTGCTGCATATAATCCGGTGTCCATGCTATTTATCCTTGTGGATAATCCTTCCTCTCTGCCTTCCTCAAGGGATTTAATTCAGTCATTATAGGCCTCTCTAAAAAATAGCTGATTCTTCTAAATACCTTTAAATGAAAACTTTCCCGCTTAAATATACAATGTAATATCTTAAAAATAAATGCTTATTTCAGGAGACTTCTTTATTATTTTCCTATTTTCAAATTTCATGACTAATCTTTCCTTATTAAAATTTAAAGTGCACCCTAAAGTTTTAATCATTTTGCAAGTGCGTTCTGAATTAAAAAAAAAGTTTGAGAAACACTCTTTAGAAGGGGCGACTTTTAATCTTCTTCCTGCCTTGTGGGATTTTACTGTTAACTTGAGCCTAGTGTTGAATGTAAGTCACTAATTCTTTTAATTTCAGCACTGATGGGATGACTGAACTCAGAATTTAGATATAAACCCTCGTATGTGTTGGATTTTTTAGTACATTAGTAATATATCCTCTGTCTAGATGAGGGCCAGGACACCTAAAAATGAAATATTTTTCTTGTATATCTTTTCTTTTGTGAAATAGCCTAAATGGATTTACATGATTCGATATTACGCGTCGTCGTCGTTGTTGTTGTTGTTGTTGTTGTTCTTCTTCTTCTTCTTCTTCTTCTTCTTCTTCTTCTTCTTCTTCTATGTGCTGTGTCTCCATAATTTTCTGTCCTTTGTAGCTCTTAATAGATATTATCTTTTTGCTATCTCTCCTAAACTTTGTTTAATCAAGCTCGCTAAGTAGGTTATGCATTGTTTTCCTCTGTTCTTCTTGCCTTCAATTTGTCTTGTGCATATCAAATTTTCCAAGTCCGCTTTCCTCATTATGTGCCCTAGTAATTTACACTGTCTCTTTCTGATATTAAGTATAAATGTCCTTTGTGTTTCCATTTTCTCTAAAACTTCGTTGTTAGTCATATGTTCTGTTCATGGTATTATCAGCATCTTTCTGTAGTACCATGTTTTTGCGGCTTCAAGTCTCTAGCTCATCTGGGAGGAGACTGTCCAGTATTCACAGCCATATAGGAGCATCTTCTTCAGTTGTGTAAAAAAAATTGAAGTATCACCCACGTACCTAAGCAAGATCGAAGTCATCAACGGAAGAAGATGCATCGTTGTTAGCAAAAGGAACACTACAACAGAAACAATACCAATTGGAGATACCAAAACTGAACAATTTAAATATCTGAGAACTTTTTAACAGGCGACGGAAAGTGCAATATTGAAATCCGAAGTCGCATTTATATAGCCCAAAATGCCTTTTGCTAAGCAAAATATTAAGAACCATGAAAAATGAGTACTAAACTGTTACGTAATATCAGTGGTCCTAAGATATAAATTTTTTAATGTCTATTAGGTTGGTGCAAAAATAATGTCGTTTTCTCACATATGTTACTATGTGAGAAAACGACATTATTCTTGCACCAATCTAATAGCTCTACTTACAGACAATATATATCATACTCACATTCCTTTTCTGAAAGCAGTGTCCTCGTCATTCCATTCATAGGCTTTTATAGTGCTTTGCTTCGACATGACTGCAAAAGCAAAGGCTGCATGTGTACACAGCGAAATATCCATGTCCTTAACAGTGTATTTCATGTCACCGGGTCGGTACTGTGCCCAGTTTGTGTAGTAACACCATACTCGAGTGCCCTGAGGAATATCTGAAAGACATACATTTCTTTAGACTCAATATCAATGGGCAGCTATAAGCTGTAACTATTGAATAAATACATGAGAACTAGAATTCAGTTATAAAGTTGCAATTGGTAGCCCACAGCCCAAATATTCGCCTCAAAAAACAAATGAATGTAGCTTGTTAGAGTAAGTACAACCTACATACAATTAACAGACAGGAATGTCAAAAACGTACAATATGGACATGGAAGGCATGCTACAGATGATCGCTTATGACTAGCTTTTCATTTATTTTGTAGCGAAAGAAAAAAAATCAGTTTTGATATGTAATAACGCGTAGATAAGAATATATACATATATATATATAAAAATAATAGAAAAAAGCAATGAGATTTATAATTATTATAATTATTTTTTTTTAAAATATATAATCACGGAAATTCTCATGTTTCAAAACTGAAACCTCAATTTAAATTCAATCATATAAATTAAATTTAAAATACGAAGTTCCGTTCCATTTTCAAGGGATGTTAGAATAACTTTTTGAAATTGATTTACTTAATTTATAAGTCCAGAAAAATTTGATATTTTGAGATGTTGGGGTTAAGGAAAATTCCATAATTTTTTTTTATTTTAGAGGTGTTAAGATTTAACTTATTTAGAAAACTCATGTATCCAATGTATTTGATGTGGGCCCAAAGTCGGGACCACGGAAGGAAAACACGGAATACGGATTAGAGGTAAGAAAGATATATTAAACAAAAAGGTTACAAAGATAGTGTAAGTGTAAGCGGAGCTTACTAGTGCTAGTGTTCAATATTGGTAGTCGTACGCGGCTGATACTACGGTATTAGAATACTCTCTCTCTCTCTCTTTCCTCCTCTTCTCCTAGAGTGTTATATCGCATACTTTATATAGTCCTGGAAGAGTCCATGTTGTAGGTATGTTACGGTCACAACACCCACCTTCCAAGAGTTTTCTTTTTTTTTCTTTTGAAAAGGAGAAAAAAAGAACATAAAACTGTCAATACTTTTTTCTCTTGGGATTTACGTCGAGCGATTGAGTAAATTTCCTTTTCCTTCCTGAGCGTCGCACTTCAGGAGAGACTTAGGGCGTGTCGAGATCGAAGTGATCGAAAATTACGTCGATCGGCTCTTCACGGCTATTTTGTAGTGATTCCTCCGATTCCTTCAAACGGCATTTTCTGAGCTGGTTCCAATGGCGTTTGTGAGTGTTTTAGGTCCTTGGACAATATAGACCAGTTCGCCAATTCTTTGTTTTATGGTGCCTACTTCCCAGAATGTTATATTGTTTTTGTAAGCCTTGAAAAAGACTTTATCGCCAGGATTGAAATATTTCTTATGAGGCGATACGTTTTTTTTTTTTTTTTTTTTTTTAACTTTGCTTGCCGTGGAATAAGTTTGTCGAAGACAGACTTGATTTTCCTTGCGAACATTGTTTCTGCAGGCGAGCTTCCCATAGGCGTGTTTGGATTAGGGGTTATCCGATACACCTGCAGAAACTGTTGCAATGCTCTATCTGTCGGTGTGCCTAGTGCCTTTTTTAAAGCCCTTTTTAGAGTGTCCACGAACATTTCGGCCTGGCCATTAGACCTAGGGTGGTACTGAGGCGTTGTAATTTGGTCCACCTGATATGACTTGCAGAAGTCTCTAAATTCACTTGATGTGAATTGAGTGCCATTATCTGTAACTACACAATCTACCGCGCCAAAACGCTCGAATAGCTCGTGTAGAAATCCGATCGTGCAGTTTGTGGTTGGTGTTTTGCATTGTAGAACCTCAGGCCATTTTGAGTGGCTATCCACAACAATGAGGTAGTACATGTTGTCTATAGGCCCTGCAAAATCGACATGAATTCTTTGCCATGGATGGTCTGTCTTTGCATGATTCTATCATGTCTGCTATGTCCTTGTCCATGTTTGGCCAATAAACATAGCAGCGCATGAGGCTTTTCGTATGGTTCTTCCTCGGATGTCCCATGTGAAAATCCCTGAGGATTTTTCTTTGTAGGCTGTTTGGAATCACTACGCGGTCATTATATAGTAGGACATCATCACAGAGGGAGAAAACTTCAGGCACATTGGGGTCTTTATTGCGAATTTTGCTTTTTATGGATTGAATGAATTCATCCTCTCGAGACTCCCTTTTTATGTCGGCCAAAGTAACTGGGAGCTCTCTTATGGTACTCGCGATGATGTTTTTGATTTCGCAATTTGTTCTTAGAGTAGCAATGATGGAGTCTTCAAAGACTTCTGTATTTTTGGGAATGAGTTGCGATAAACTGTCTGCATGGCAAATATTTTTGGATGTTAGGAACTCTATCTTGAAATTGTAATTTAAGAGAATCGTTCCCCAACGAAGTAGTCTATTTGCAGTATAGACTGGCAGACCTTTTTCAGAACCAAAAATTGTAATTAGAGGTTTATGGTCCGTCTGTAGTATGAACCTTCTACCATGTAGATATATGTGAAACTTTGTCACAGCGAATATTATCCCTAGAGCCTCTTTCTCTATTTGGGAATATTGTTTCTCAGCTGGAAGTAGAGATCTTGATGCCTGAGCCACAGCTTTTCGCGAACTATCTGACAGTTTATGTAGAATTCAAGCACCGATGCCGTACGAGCTTGCATCACTTGCGACTATGATGTCGAGACTAGGGTCGTAGTGGGTAAGGGAGAGGTCCGAAGTAAGAGTTTTCTTGATCTTCTCGAATGCGTCTTGGCATTCCGGGGTCCATGACCATGGTTTGTCCTTTTTTAAGAGTTGGTTGAGAGGCCCTCTCAAATTTTGCATGTTCTTAATGAGCCCTTGGTAAAAGTTAGCTAGGCCGAGGAAGCTTTGTAACGCTTGAACGTTATCTGGGGCCGGCATGTTTCTGATCGCGTTGGCTCTTTTTGGATCCGGCCGACGACCGTCTTTATTTATGATGTGACCTAAGTATTTAATATCTGGTAAGAAAAAGTCACACTTTGCCTCCTTAACCTTAAATCCGTATTCTTGTATCTTTTCGAATACGTTTATTATATAGTTCCGGTGCTCTGCCGTAGTTTTACTAGTAACCAGTATATCATCCAAATAGGCTGTTGCGTAGTCAAGGTCGCCCAGTATGGTGTCCATGTAGATATCTGTGAAACTTTACGCAACCTTTACTCCAAAAGCCAGCCTGTTGCATTTGTACAACCCTCTATGGGTGTTTATGCAGAGCAATTTGGAACTTTCTTCTTCCACCTCTATCTGAAGTTATGCGTCCGAGAGGTCGATTTTAGAAAAATTTTTTCCACCATTGAGTTTGTTGAAAATTTCTTCAGGGCTTGGGAGAGGATAGTGGTGATCTTGCAAGGCATCGTTTAACCCTGTGGAAAAATCTGCGCATACTCGTATTTGATTGGACTTCTTTTTTACCTAGACCGTAGGTGCTGCCCACTCACTGAAATCTGTTTTTGACAGAATACCTGCTTGTTCGAGTCTATTTAACTCTTTGTTGATTTGCTCTAGAGCAGCGAAAGGGACATTCCGTTTCTTTTTGAATACCGGTTGTGCACCGTCCTTCACCTTGAACTTAGCTTTCATTTTAGTACATTTCCCAAGGCCGCCAGAAAAAACCTGGGGAAATTGTTGTTTGAGTTCCTTTTTGAGATTTACCAAATTAGACGTTGTACTTTGTATCTTGCGACAAAATGTACTCATTGGGCAATCCCAAAGATTGAATTTTTCTATCCAATCTGTTCCAAATAAGTTATCTGAAGTTTTCAATACGTAGTCTTTGAGCTTTTTGGTAACTCCATTTAGTGTTACTGTAAGTATTACCTCGCCTAAAATGTTAATCTTTTCGCCAGTTACGGATTTTGCTGTTTTATCCGTTTTTAATAAGGTCGGCTTGTTTAATTTTCGCCAAGTACGCCAGTTAATGGTTGAAAGATCGGAACCCGAGTCAAGCTGGAATTTAATGGAATTATTGAAAATATCCACAGTTACATATTTCCTTAAATTCCTATCGACAATATTGTCAGATTGAGCTTGCCTAACTTAATTTTTGGGTTTTCTCATTCTGTTGGCGTACCAGCACCGAGTTAAAGTATGCCCACTTTTATTGCAATTTTTGCAATATTTTTTGTTAACTGGACAGAATTTGATCCAATGCCATTTACCACAATGGTAACATGGTTCGGGCGGTTTCTTTAACCTATCTGGGTTTTGGTTACTGCGGAATTTAGGACATGAGATTTGCCTTTTGTCTTTTTAAGGGGAATAGGAGGTAGACTTGCTTCTGATTTTATTCATCTGAGTCACACCTGATTCCTCGATAGTGTTTGAGTCACACTTTACAGATATTACTCTTTGACAGTCCTCTGCCAGTTTTTGAAGAGTCAATCCTTGTTCGTTCTCAAGCTTGGTCAGTACCCGTCGTCTGACTTCGGCGTCTTCTGCTGATACTAGACCTTGTGCGAAAATTAAGCACTTGAAATCATCGGCAGTCAGTTCGGCTAGTTTGAAATCATTACAGAGCTTGTTTACCGATGGTGCAAACGTTAGAAAATCTTGCTGGTTGTCTTTGACTGTGTTCAGGCATTTCCAACGTTTGTGAAACAAAGTTGTGTTAGGCCCGAATAGTTCCGATAGGAGCTAAATAGTCTCTGAAAAATCCAAGTCAGTGGTTTTCTTGGGTAGTATGAAGTCTACGAACCTACTATGTTCTGTAGTTTCCAGTTTTCTCAATAGTAGACGTACCTTTTTTTTTACTGGGCCATTGTTCACAGTCTACGTTGAAAATATCTTCGTAGCGCCTGTAAAAAACCTCGAACGTTTTGTCGTTCTCTGGTACGTATTCAAAGGTTTCCATTGAATTATAGATTGTACTCTGGGAGAATATTGTATCTTTTTCAGAGTTTGAGCCTTTTAATGCATTTACGAGTAATTCTTTAAGTTGTTTCTGTTGTGGTTCAGCATTCGGAAGCGTAATTTGTTAGAATTCCATTTGTTGTTTATGTAATTCCAAAAATAGTTGTTGTTGTCTTTCTTCTGATTTTTGTTGCTGATCCAAATGTACTTTTAGCATTTGGTCGATTACTTTTTGAAAATCTTCCATATTTAGACAAACAAAAATGACAGCGATTTTTTTGTTGCTTTGAAACCCGTGTACCAAGGGGAGGTACACAAAAAAATCTTGATAGATTTTTTTTTTTACAAAAAAAAATATGGACAGACAATTAAACTAAACTAATTATGTGTTTAGCTTTTTTGATATTCCGTAGTTCCGTTAATTTTAACGTAATTGTATAAATTTTCACCACACTTATGTATTTTTTTTTTATAGAGGTACAAAAAAGAGAAAACTCGCCTCAGTGAATTTGAGGGGAGAATAATTTTATGCACGAGATTCAACTCAGTTACATAAAAAATTTTAGATAGTTTTTTTTTCGAAAACTTGAGTCGTAAGTATTACTTCGGCTCTTGTGTTGTCAGTTTGTTTTATGAACAAACTGTTTTTTGTTTTCTGTGTGTGTGGGTGTGTAAGAAATCGTTCTCGTAATTTTATTTGGACAGACTTTAATATTCCGTAGATGTCGAATCGCTAGTTCGTCACTGCTGTTTGGTATCGGAATATTTTTTTATATGTAGACGCTGGGTGTTGCGTTTAAATCGGTAATGTAGTAATACCAGCTTAATTTCTCGTTCAACACTGCTGTGGAAACGCGTGGAGTTTCTGTGTATTTTTCGAGTACTCAGTCGTTATTGATATGGTGAGAACGAATTTCTCGAATCTTTCTGTCGCCATTGATGTGGGACTGGCAAGGTATTGAGGTTTTCGACGTGAATGCGTTTCTCGAATTCTTCGTCGCCACTGATGTGGGACTGGTAAAGTATTGAGGTTTCGGCGTCAGTGCGTTTCTCGAATTCTTCGTCGCCACTGATGTGGGCCCAAAGTCGCGACCACGGAAGGAAAACACGGAACACGGATTAGAGGTAAGAAAGATATATTAAACAAAAAGGTTACAAAGATAGTGTAAGTGTAAGCGGAGCTTACTATGTGTTAGTGTCCAATATTGGTAGTCGTACGCGGCTGATAGTACGGTATTAGAATACTCTCTCTCCTCCTCGTCTTCTTCTCTCTTCTAGAGTGTTATATCGCATACTTTATATAGTCCTGGAAGAGTCCATGTTGTAGGTATGTTACGGTCTCACAACAGTATTGTAGCTAACAAGTCGGTCAAGACAAGGTGGGGGCTGAGGTATCTGTCTATTGATACAAACTTCCTTTTTCCAAGTAGAAATTTGTGGTTCCAACACATCGTCTGCGTTTCAATAGCAATATATTTGGCATTCTTATTTTTAATTATTATTATTTTTTTTAATTTGATTTTTATTTTTATAAATTTCAATTAGGATTTTTTCAAAAGGGACATTCAAATATTATTTAGCCATATTTTTAATATTTATACTTTTATTTGTACCGACTTAAGATATTATATTTAATTTATTTACTAAATGAGTACATATATGATAATGTTAAAATTAATATATTAGAATCTGATTATGTATTTATAAACAATTTTATTCAAATATAAATATGTTAGTTTCATTTAAAAAAACAAAAAGCTATTACACAAAGAAAAAAATTGACAATGTCTACAAAAATTCGCTATTTCATTTCTATGATTTAATAATTTTTTATTTTTCAGAAACTTAATATCTAAATTTTCATGTATGCACAAAGGACAGGGATCATTTTAAATCTACAAGCTCTTTATTTTATTTTTTTGTTTTTATTAATTTCCATTTTACTGTTGGTGTTTTATTGGTTTCTTTTAAATACCAGAAATATTTAGATAAGGATGTCTGGCTGCGGTATTTAGTATTATTGAAGGAACTTTGGTGTTGGTTCCATCTTAATTTAATTTCATTCTTTGTACATCCTACATAAACTCTAACATCATCAGAATTTTCAATAGATGAGAAATCACACTGATAAGCTACAGATTTTATATGGCATTTATTATTCAAAGGACAATTATCAGGATTTCTACAGTTATATAGTTTTTCTTTATTTTTGTTTATTCCTATTTCAGGATCTATATTTCTTTGATTTTGTTATAAGTATTTATTCATGACTTTGGCATTATGTTTCTTGATAATCCTTTCTAAGTTCTCAGTACAACTCTAACTTATTTTAAGGTATTTTATTAAAAAATTTGCTGAGTTTATTCTTTCTAGAAAAATGTTTTTCGATTAATGCAAGGAATTTTTGTCCTAGTTTACTTATAACCATTTAGTTGAATGGGGGTATGTACCAAATGATTTTTCTATTTCTATTTTTTCTTTGATTTGATTATTAACTTTTTACATAATTAATCTTTGGGCATTTATAGCCACTATCCTTTAAAGCTTTATCATAGAAATTGCTATGTTCATAAAACATTTATCATTTGCTGAATTAGTGCTTATTCTTTTTTCGACAGATGAAGGTATATGTTTCACTATTGATGGAGGAAGATTACACTTGGGGTGTATATATAGAGGATTAGTATTGGTTTTTTGTAAGGCATATATATATATATATTTATATATATATATATATTAGGTTGGTGCAAAAATAATGACGTAATAATGTCGTTTTTTGACGTATTTTTTAACGTCAAAAAGCGACATTATTACGTCATTATTTTTGCACCAACCTAATATATATAGTAAGTACAAACGATTCTTAAAAATCCATTCGGTTATAATTTATTTCTTGAATATATTCAAATATTCGTTTATTCAGACCGAAGTTTTTTTAATAAATGGAATCAATTTGTCCTTATATTTAAAGAGGAAGAAAGAAAAAGAAAAAATGTCAAAATATGCTTTAAGAAAAATTGATGGGAAGAAAGAAAGAGGGAGGGGGAAGAGAGGAGGAGTGGAGAGAGAGAAAGAGAGAGAGAGAGAGAGAGAGAAGGAAAGAAAAGAATGGAAAAAAGGAAGAATTAACCATGAGCCGATAGGGTAACCTAAAAATTATTTTTTAAGGTCTGAAAAAGTTGTTATATAGAGTAAGAATGGTGGTGATCAGACTTAAAATAGATACAGTAATAGTTGTCATTTTCGACAGCAAAGGAAATCATCATCGCATTATAATCGTCACAATTTCAAATTTATAATAATAATAATTGACATCAATAAAATAAAGTAAGCCAAATAAAATAAAAATTAAAATATATTAAAAATATATGAAAATATTAATTGAATAATTAAATAAATTAAGAAATAAAGAACCAATTTAAAGAACTTAAAATGTGTGTATATATATATATATATATATATATATATATAAGATAATATTATCAAAAATTAATATAAAAATAATAATTTAAGAATATAACTGCTGTAGGCAAGAAAATCACATAAATTATCATATACAAAAATGTGAATACATGTATATATATATATATATATATATATATATATATATATATATATATATATATAGAGAGAGAGAGAGAGAGAGAGAGAGAGAGAGAGAGAGAGAGAAAGAGAGAGAGATTAAAAATAGAAAAAAAGAGAGTGATGGTGATAAATAGAGAGGAACAGTGACAGCTCGTGACTATAATTAGTGAGGGTGCTGTTTCAGAAGAATTTTAGTCATTATTTTAATGTGTAAAACGAAACAAACATAAAAAGGAAATTTATAGATAAACTTGATAAAATCCTAAACGAAAAAAAAAATTTACTTATAAATTGTTACAGTTCAAGTTTGATCCTTTCATTTAAAAATGAGCTATATTCTTTAAATTTACTTTAAGCAAAAAGGTTAATGATTTTCTCCTTGATCCCTGGATGACTGCTGAGGATATTTTTCCCCATTGAAATCACTGCAAGTGCATTTAGTCTTTCAGGATTCATAGTGCTCCTTAGAAAAGTTTTTATTCCTTTCAGTGTTGAAAAGCAGCGTTCTGACTCTGATGTAGTCATAGGAATTGTCAAGAGGATTTTATCAGTTTCATAATTTCACTAAGAACTTCATCTAGGTTCTTTTCCATGATGAATTTCAAGAGCTCAATTAATTTGTAATATTCATGCATATCGAATCAACAATAGAATACTTTTACTTCAGTTTCAAGCTTTTCTTTGTCAATCATGTGATATGCTTCAGTGGTCAGTACTATCTCTTCTGTAGGCAGTACATTCTTAAAATTAGTGAAACTTTTCTTGTTGAACAATTGGAGAAGAATAACTGTCCATTAATATCAACATATATGTAGTCACACATTTCTTTTGCTTCTACCATGAGTGTCTTTGAAAGATTTTCACAGTACTTCGAGTTTCTTATTTCTAAAATAGCAGTTTTGAAATCTGTTATATATTCATTGACTTTAAACACACTAATTTCTCGAGATTGCATTTGATTGTAAATTACTTCAACATGAGGCATAATCTGATGAGAAAGGTCTAATCAAAACATCAAATTATCATCATTCAGGTATTGTAAAATTCATGTTGCTTCTGTAATAGTTTGATCTGAATTTGATGTTGACTGAATTTCAGTAAATTAGCTTTTTAAAGGTTGCAAATTTTCATGAACTCTGTTCACGGTCCATATGGATGGACCATTGATGGTACAACATTGGTATCATTGACGGTACAACAGATGTTTTGGAACACACTCAAATGGTCATTTTCTACGTTACGTGTTGACTGAAGAAATATTTGAGGATTTTTGGAGATTCTTTATTCCAGAAAATCATTCTGCAGATGGTATATCAAAACGTATTCTAGAACAATAAGACATTGTCGAGGACGGACGCGTAATGCTGACGTCTCTATGGTTCTTGAAAATGGATAAACGTTGTGGTGATCTTGATATATATCGAATTTTTTTAGTTTTACGGGGATACATTAATAGAACTGTGTTGGTCGTTTAGGTAAAATACTCTGAAATAGACTAGATTCAATAAATTTATTTAGAAAATACACGTTAAAACCCATTCAGAAGCAAACCTATTCGTAATACAAATTTGTGTTTATAAAAATTATTGTTAAAGGTGAAATAGCATTGATTGATGACGAGTCAGTATATTTTTATGTTTTCAGCTATTGGTAGAATGAGGTTTATTTTTGATTGTGTTAGATTTTTTTTTTAAACATTTTTTAATTAGAATGTTGGTGTAAAGAGATTTAATATCTAAACTAGCCACGAGTTATCTGTCATATTATTCCACTGAATTTTTCAACCAGATTGCTTAAATTTTTAAAAATGTGATGGACTGATTGTTACAAGAAGAAATGTAAGAATTTTTGTTATGTTTGTGGGGAGCGCTACCAATGTCTGATATAATGGTGGCGCATCGGAATGCCTGCTTTGTAGGTTTTAGAGAGATCATAAAGTTTAGGTATTCTAGGGTGGTATTCTATAAAAGTAATGAGATGTGTTATTTCAAGATTCATTCAAGTTATTAATAATCAAATGATATCACTCGTCTAAACAATTGTTGCGAAGAAGGATACTAAGAATGACCGAGCGAGTAAGTAACAAGGAAGTCTTAAAGGAAATGGCGACAAAAAGAACACTTATGCTCAGAATCAGGAAGAGACGGCAGATTTCTTGGCCATATAATGAGGAAGGAGGGATTGGCAAATTTAATCCTCACGGGGCATATTGAGGGTAACAGAAGTGAAGCCAGCAAGCCACCTATAGGGCGAGCGAGCTTGTGTGAATGGATGACAGACATAGAAGTAGAAAAAGAAGAACGTAGAAATGTAGATGTACTTACCTGTCGACGTGACAGCAGTGATAGTCGCACAAAAAATAACCAGTAATAACATCTGTATAAATAAACAAATGAAATAAACACATCAGTATAAATAAACACATTAGACGCTAGAATTTAAAAATTAGAATATAAAGTTAAGCGTTCCTGAATTTTCAGCGTTTCTCTGGATCTGTAATTATAACCGACGTTTTTTCTTATATTTAATTCCCTCTCCCCCATATATATATATATATATATATATATATATATATATATATATATATATAAATAACCCCATCAATAATACCTTCGTATTCCATTCGTAAGGAGGAAGTTTCACTCAAACAGCTTCTTTCCAAGAAGTCTTACTTTGTGAAGCAGATTCCTGAAACGATACTTCATCGATCACTACTATCTTCAACCTCTTCAAATCTAGGCTCAACCTTTATACATATCCACATAATATACACTTCTTACTTCCTCCTTTTACGCCTTTAAAATACTCATTTAGTTACCTTCTACTTTGAGTGACTCTTAGGCCTTGTATTGGACGAACAATAGTATAATAAATAAATAAAATACATTATTTAGTTGGAAGAAGTTATGTTGGACGAAATGCACATTCCTATTTCTTTTAATACAGTATAACCCGGATATAAGAGAGTTGTCGGGGTCGGAGAAGAAGTCTCTTATATCCGGGTTTCTCTTATATCTGGGTTTGGTCTATTTTGTTTAGGTATGTATGGCTCTAATTTGGGACCAGATAAAATCTATCTTATATCCGGGTTTCTCTTATATACGGGTTACACTGTATCTATAAATTGTAAATCACTATAACTGTTCTTTGGAAAAATAGTTAGTTCCATTACATTGTCACTGGCTTTAAATTCAGTTACATTTCTTCTAGACTAGCCTCCAACCGAAGATAGAGCCCAATCCGTTCTATTATTTTGCTCATACATACCTTCTGGGAGGAAAGGGAAGAGATGGATTCATGCCTCTTGCAAAGGAATTAGCGCGAAGTGAACGAAACAGTCTCGGCTGGAATTTGAACTCGGCCTGCCGATTACATTTTCCGCGTCGATAACAGTTATGTCAATATTCTTGCTCACTTCGAACGAGTTCAGATAAGGCGAACCCAGAAATAAATTATCAATTCATTTCTTTTTTCATTTCCCCTGTTGGCAAAATTTGCTATGTCATTATATACGTAATACCCAGGGTTGATGAAAATCTTGACATACTTGTTAAAGCAACCTTGCCCTTAATATCGTGAAACGAGTTACATAAAAAAGATATATGAACAGCTTACATAAATGTTAGGATGTTGGCGAAAAAGGATCTCTACAATTTCGAGTACTTTGTAGCTCTTAATAAATGTTGTTCTGTCCCACTTGCCTCCAGTATTTCTTGCGCATATCAAATTTTCCAAGCCTTCTTTTCTCATTATGCGCCCTAGAAATTTCAACTGTCTCTTTCTGATGTTAAGTATAATGTATGCTTCTTGTTTCCATTTTCTCTAACAGTTCGTCGTTGCTCACATGTTCGGTTCAACAAAATTTTCCTGTTTCTTAATATTTTGCTTTGCTTCTGGAACTCATTTTTCACTATCGCGATTCGTTTTCGAATTTCAGAGAGGCAGTTTCTGTCCTCTATTAAAACATTTCCCAGGTATTTAAATTGTCTTCAAATTTTCTTTCCTTGTACTTTTATCTAAATTAATTTTGTACACGTCGTATATTTATCAATTTGTGCCTGATTTTGAAGAATTAGTGAATATTCGAGATATTGAAGATAATTAACTGAACCGCGCACGTGCAAAAATCGGAGAACACATAAAACACACAGAATTAGATTAAGTAAACGAATAATAAGAGAGGAAAAATCAATGGTGTAACACACCCGCATAATACGCACATAGAGGGATTATTAATGATCATTTTTGAATCATAAAAATTTTTCTTTTAAATTTCAAAATGTATTCCTGATCATTTATAAATTTGAGTCTTTCAGAAAACTTGTCGACGCACTTTTTGTATGCGTTTCACTCCATACAAGGCAGTAAAGCCGCTAAGACACAAGGGGTTACTAGGTGTGGAAGAATTAGGAACAGAACTATTAATAATGAGCGGGAAGAGAAAAGAAATAAGCTAAACATCAATTCCATCTTGTGATAAAATTTTTCCTCTGGTGTGGAACTAACAAAAATGACTTCAGGTTTTATATTGCTAGTTTTCTTTTTTTTTCTCTCGAGCTTTTGACAGCATTAATCTTTTCTCTGGCTAAAGCTGTAAAAGTTTGACAATTTCATTGATCTGAACATTCTTGAACACAACCGGTGGCATAGCAAGGGTGGGCGGTCCGCCCCGGTCAGCACTTATGGCCCGCGGTAAGTTTTCAGAAAAAAACCCCCCAAAAAAAACCAAAAACAAAACAGTAGCATAGTTTCAATAATTTTTGCAAAAAAGCAGCGATAAGTAAGAAGAGATTTTACATGTTTTTACATTGTTAAAACAAAGACGAACCGTGTTTCTGTAATGTGGCATTTAATTTATGACTGCTCACTTGTTAGAATTGAAATAAATATTTAAAAAAAAACTGATAAATTATGAATTAAAAGTGCAATGTGTTTTTTTTTGTTTTTCTTTTTAAATAAAACAGAGTGTATATAAACAAAAACAAATAATCTTCCTTTTAATATGGTAAAAAGTTTTTCCGATTTAGAAAAAAAGAAGTAACATCTTTTTTTAACATATCCCGGGTTTTATTTAAAAAAATAAATAAACACAATTGTACTTTTAGTTCATAATTTATCAGTGAGGAGTTATAAATACCACGTTAACAGAAACAGAAAAAAAAACTGTCATCATACGGGCATTAGATTCTGAGAAATAAATAAAAATATTAAAAACTGATGGGTGTACGAATAATTTCGTCAGTGACTATATATGCATACATACATACATACATACATAAAGAAAGATCAGTAAGATATATAATCCGGTGTTCTTATAGATATTTTTATCTTTACAAAATAGTGCTCAATGTAAATTTACAGAGCATATATATATATATATATATATATATATATATATATATATATATATAGAGAGAGAGAGAGAGAGAGAGAGACTTTAAGGGGTTAATGAGCATTGTAATATTGTATTTCTACTGGCGAGGGGCGGCAAAAACTACTCCAATGAACACAACTAAAAAGATATACTGACCGTTCGAGAGGAAGGTTGAAATGCTTTAATTTTTGAAGATCAAATTGCGGCTAAAATCTGACCACAAATTAACACCATGAATCGAGTTTCTTATCAGCGAGAAAAAGAAAAGGGAGCATCATCTTATTTATTTGCATTATTTATATTTGGACTATTGTCCTCATCTTTGTTGTTGTTATAATAACGTTTCGGCCGTTGTGCCCCTGCCTTCATCAGATGTATATCGATCTGGGTAACCTACAGGGAGTTCTTAACTGAACCCCTTATTTAATCTACGTAAGTATACTGTTCTCGTTTCACTGCCCTTGTCTAGAGATATATTATCTATTTCTTATGTTTTTAGTACTGTTCAGTTATTTTTCGCCTGTTTCTGCTGAGTCCAAGAACACACTGCCCGGCCCAAAGATTGAACTCACAATTATGTCACCAAATTCAGGAACTATTTACAAATTTGTAGTGATCTTGGAGCCTTAAACCTAATCTGAAGGCCGGATGCCCAAACAGCCGAAACGTTCTGATAACAACAAAGATGAGGACAATAGTCCGAATATAGATAGTGTAAATAATGATAACTCCTCATCCCAGAAATTCAGACAGAAATCATCTTATTTTTTTTCTTTTTACGCTTCTGTACTTGAAAATTATAGATGTTAGATTTTAGAGGGGACTAACGAAAAAAAAAAAAAAAAAGAAAAAAAAAGAAGGAAACTAAAAACAACAACAAAAAACCCCAAACGATCTTTTTCATGATTTTTGAAATCATTTTTCTTTCCTCTTGATAATGAGTCTCAGCTTAATATTAGAAGTAGAGCATATACGTAACCATTCAACTATAGCTACCGTTAATCGACATGAAAAAAATTAACTTACCTTTCCAATGTTGAACGTACTGTAGCTCTAATATTATCATCTGGAATATATACAAGTTCATCGGAAGGAGAGAATCACAGGTGTATTTTCTCAGCCGATAACAACATTTCCGCACCGGAAGTAACAGTGCTAGGTCAAATTTGTGACAAATTAAAGTTACAGTGTTTATCAGACTGCAAAAATGTCTCATCCTAATTTTCGCCGGAAAAGAATCTTAGATAACACTCTTAGGTAAAGAATAAAATAAAAAATATGTTGACGACGAGAGATAACCACAAGAAGCCTGAAAGACTGCACTTGAGATAGCAGAATGAGAAATCTGAACTTACACATCCGCTACCAAGCTGGTGAAACTTGTTAAAACATAATTAAAAGAAAAGAAAGCCGACTTCAAAATTATGGAAAACAGTTCATATTTTTAAGGGTCAAAAAATCCGTGGCAAAAATGTTGATGACAATTAAGAGAGAAATATTAATAGAGGAGGAGGGAGAGAAGTGTAGAGAGGGGTGAAAATCGAGAGAGAGAGAGAGAGAGAGAGAGACAGAGAGAGAGATAAAGCGAGAGATAATTTTTCTTCAATCATTTCACCCCAAGCAAGGCGATATTGCCACTAAGACGCGAGGGAGTTACTGGGAGTGAAAGAGAGTGGGAAAACTTTAGTGAAGGAAAAGGACAATAAAAGAATAGAAGATAGCGATTAGCGTTGCAATTTAAATTTTGAAGATTGTAGATGTCAGGGAAGTAAGAAATCCAAAGGAAGTACGAGAAAAGAAATTATTAGAATAGAACATACGGTAGCATCTAGCTAGTTAATCAGTAAAACAGTGAGAACTAGTTGCCAATCTAGTTGTACGCTTGAAATCGTGCAGACGAGACACCAAGGAGGAAGGCCCATCAGAATAATTGCCATCAAAATATTTGTGTAAAATGGGCGGGGATATTACGTCGTCGAGAATGTGACTAATGTTGAGATGTCAAGTCAGGATTGATTACATTAGAGATAATTGCTTGAATTTTGTATAAAATTAATAATGACAGTATTTTATTTATTTATTTGAGCAACTTAAAAATTATTATTGTTCGTCCCTTACAAAATAGGCAGCTAAAACAAGATGAAAGAAAATGTAGTCAAAAAGACATAATAATTACTTTATGGAAGAAATTCAGACAACTGAAGATTATTATACATAGTAGTACACAAACAACAAAAATAAGGGAAAAAAATACGCGTTAATTTTATTTATTTTATCTGCTTTTATTACTTTTGCTTTTTATCACAAGGTTCGTATTATTTTAAATTATCTGTAGCCAATTCTTTAAGACATCGTCCCTGCTAGACGAGCTCCAAAGGACAGAGGATGTAAATTTTATCAGAAGCTTCTTTTCTTTCCGAATGATTTTGCCTTACTTGATGGCTCGTTAAATGTGCAAGAACGACCAGAGTGTGATGATTGTGCCGCAATAAAGCGCAACACAATAAACTGAAAGATAAATCAATTAAAATTATTAATAATAAATCAATTAAATAAATCAATGAAATAAATTAATGAAATCAATTAAATTTAAACCAATTAAATAAATCAATGAAATAAATTAATGAAATCAATTAAATTTAAACCAATTAAATAAATCAATGAAATAAATTAATGAAATCAATTAAATTTAAACCAATTAAATAAATCAATGAAATAAATTAATGAAATCAATTAAATTTAAACCAATTAAATAAATCAATTAAATTGAAATATATCATTATTATAATTATATTATATGTAACGTAAGTAATGAAATCTGTCGAATTAATAAAATAAAAGTCCATCACTTCTTTAGAAATTATGTAGTAGTACTCAGACAACAAAAATAAGATGAAAAAAAATGTATTCAAAATGAAATAATTGCTTTATCGAAAAAATGCAAACATTTTCTTTAAATAATTCACCCAATGCAAGACGATAATGCCACTAAGATACAAGTGGTTATTAGGAGTGAAAAAGAAGACTTTAGGAGAAGGAACCGAAACCCATTCCTAAACAGGGAACATAAAATAAACCTCTACGCCTGTTCAAAATACGGAGGAGGAGTGAAAACTGGGCGATAAGCGAACCTATCTACTACTGTTAAGACTATTATACGTAGTAGAACTCAGCAAAAACAAGATGAAAGAAAATGAAGTCAAAAAGATAACTGTGAAATCTTGCATGCATTAATTTCACTCTTCTTATTAATAACTATTTCTTTCCAGGTAAACTGATAACTGACAGTTCAAAGAAGACTTCAAAAGTTACTATCAGCGACTTCTCTAGAAAATGGACAAAATTTGGCATCAAGTACCTGCAGAAAAAGGGTGCCCGCAAGGACATTCATCCTGATATCGTTGCCACATTAGAGGATGACGCTTGAGCTTTATTAACAATGCAAGTGGGCAGCTGAATTTAGGAGGGGAAGGGTGAGTCTTGAAGGTGGCCCAAGGTCTGGACGTTCTACAGCTGCCACTACCGAGGAAAACGTTGATCCTATTCACCGCATGGTGATGGATGACAGGCGATTGACTATAAATCAAATAGCCAATATTATTAGCATAACCTGTGAGAGAATTGAGAAGATTCTGCGCAATGAACTTAGCATGATAAAGCTTTCTGCCACGTTTCTGGGTGCCACGTCGTCTAGAACCTGATCAAAAGTGCACCAGGCTGATCACATCACGGGAAAATCTGACATTGTTTGTCGCAGATCCAGCTGGTTTCCTTGAATATTTCTTAACCCAGGATGAGTGTTGGGTTCATCACTTTGAGCCCGAGATAAAGAGACAATCCATGCAGTGGAAACAACATTCCTCACCTGCTCCAAAGAAGGCCAAGGCCGTTTTATCTGCAGGGATTTTTTTTATGGAAAAGGCATTGTGCTTACTGACTATCTTCAAAATGGCCACACCATCAACGGAGAGTACTATGCCAACTTGCTGAAGCAGTTACGAAAGGCTACCAAGACAAAACGCCCAAGAAAACTGACGAAAGAGGTCTTGTCCCATCAGGACAATGCTCTTAATAATAAACGGGGGTGGGGGAAATAAGCGAGAGGATAATAAAAGGGTAAAAAAAGTATGAAATTAATAAATGGGCTTGTGTTAATACGCTCCGTCTATTAGTCGCCTAAAAGTACCCAGTGTTGAAACAATGTTTTATTTTTAAAAATTGCTGACACGCAGCATGTTAAATTATTCTGATGTTTAGCATAGAACCATAAGTTTCTCTTTCAACATTTCAGCTGAACCGAAAAGCTCAAATATATATAATATAAATATATATAAATCCATTTTTCTCTAAGAATTACACACGGTACGATAGACAAATCAAGGCCACTGCTTCTGGCGCGGATATCTTCCACGAGTTTTAAATAAGACAACATCATTACTGTTACGTACCTAATACAAGGGCGGCTATATAAATGATAGGAACCTCAGAATATTTCTCGATCTCTAATAAACGGGCGTGGGTAATAAAAGGGTCAAAAAGTACAAAATTAATAAATTAATCAGCTCCGTCTATTAGCCACCTAAAAGTAATCAGTGTTGAAATAATATTTTTTTAAGTAATTGCAGCGACTTAGCAAGTTAAATTACTTTGACATTTTAGTATAGAACCTTAGGTTTCTCTTTCAACATTTGAGCTGAACCGAAAAGCTCAAATATATACTATAAATCTTTTTTTTGTGAATTACACACGATACAATAGACAAAGAGATGTAGAGAATGTATAAATACGCAAAAGAAGAAAAGGCCTTTAATGATAGAGCCTCAGGATTGAATCTAAATATTCATTTGAATAATGTTCGATATAAGCTGTGCTAAACACCGGATACTACGCTCAATAAATTGCAAACAAGACTCCATTCATGAATCGACCATCAATTTTCCGCAGATGGAGATTTTTTAAAAATCATTTCATTCCAAGCAAGGCAATAGATCCATTAAGGCGCAAGGGGTTAAGGAGAGAGAAAAATAAAAGAGCAGAAATTAAGAAGACAGAAGATAGAAGTGGCATTTAAATTTTTGAAGATCAATATTGATAAAAGAAAGCAAGAAACCGGAAGATAGTTCCACAAGCGAAAAGTGCGAGAGAATAAACTATTAGCATAGAAGTTACATTAGTTGGTCAGTGGAAAATGTCATGATGCCATTTCTAACCCCAGGTCTCTAGGCGGGACCCAGAAAGAAATGTATAAACACTAGAAATCAAAGGAAATAATAATAATAACCACAAACAAAAACGGTGCCTCCTTATTGATATGGCAGTCCCTGCTGACTGCAATGTATCTTTGAAGATATTCAAAAAGCTGTCAAAATACAAGGACCTTGAAATAGAAATCTCGAAAATGTGGCATATGGGAACATCAACAATCCCTGTTGTAGTTGGAGCCCTAGGGCTGGTTGGAAAAGATTGCAGTAGACTAATTGTAGGGATTCCTGGAAGCCCATGCCTCAAGGAGATACAAAAAATTGTTCTGACAAGTACAGCCCACACTTTACGAAGGGCTTTATCAATGTAATTTTTATTTTATTTTATTTTTTTATTTTTTTTATTTATTTATTTTTTTTTTGTTGACAGTGAAAAGTGTCATGATGACATTTCTAACCTTAGGTCCCTGGGTGGGACCCGGAAAGAAATGTGTAAACGCCAGAAAACAAAGAAAATTAAAATAATAATAATAATAATAATAATCTAAATGGTGCAGCCACTCGTATCCGAGTATCCCAGTCTACTAATGCGGCTAACTAATCCCCATTGCAAATGCCTGCTCAGGCATATTTGTGTTTGTTCAACACCTACAGAGCCCATCTGTGGTTTATACTGCAGCTATGCTGAGCGAACCTTAGTTACAGTTTCTGGGAGAGAACGCGTTACCTAGCAGTCTGAATAACTCTAACCCTCGCTCACGAGCCTTAAAGAAATACAAAAAAGTTATACTCACAAGTACAGCTCACACCCCACGAAGGGATTTATATATGTAAAATGTGTGTGATCTTAGTTTTTTCTCTATTAGGTCTCTGGTTGGGACGCGGAAAGAAATGAGTATACACTAGAAATCAAAGGAAATAAAATAATAATAATTCCATCCCTGTTCATTGTGATCAATGAAAAAACCGGATGCCATCCCCATTGTTGTGGATATTCTGGGGATCATAAGTACAGAACTCCCGAAGAGGCTAGAGAATATTGAAGTCAGTGTCAAAATTGAATACTTGAAAAGGACTCTACTCTTTGGAATTGGTCGTATAATCCGAAGAGTTCTCGAATCATAATAAAAATATTCAGTCCACTGGTTGTGTGCAGTTGGCACTTTGGTTCCATCTCAATCCAAATTTTATGCGTTTGCCCATCAGACATGTCTATTTGGCTGCAATATATATTATTGTATACTATAATCAAGCTGGGTGTGATGATGGGTAAATTGAGATTCGAATATTTGTTGGTCTATTGCTATCACACTCAATAATAATCATAATTGTGATGATGATGTCGCTGTTTAGTTGTTAATTCGAAATCCAGTAAACTTTTGAACTAATAGTAAAATGTCTTGCTTAAAAGCATAGATCGTCTTAGAAGATAATAAAACTTCCTTAGAATTGCCTCTTTTGCGAACTCGACACGTTTTATATCAAAGGTGAACACTTTCACATTAGTTTTGATTCAATCCAGTTATATCTCCTTAATTGCGGTTTCACTTTCCGCGTTTCGTAGGTTTTAATAATAGTCTCACAGCGAGCGAGTCGTCATAATAGCAATTTGGATATGCCAAAAATAGTTGTAGAGTTGTTCATTTAAGTCAATGTTTCTCAACATTTGTAAGCAACGGTCCACCTAGAAGCAAATGAAAATATCACGGCACACTTAGCAAAATTTTTAAACATTTAAATGTTATGAAATAAAACCATAGATTTAAAAAAAATACGTGCACAAATATGAACTTATTTTATTTCAGTGTGTCTATTTAACTATTTGTGCAGCTTATTTAGTGCGAAACCCGTGGCTAGTGGGGGTGGGGTGCGATTTCTTCAATGTTTGGTCGAATGTGCGATAAGCAGACGTTCATTTCTTCTTCAGTTGAGCGTAGTCTTTCTCGCTTCTTATTTTTGATGTTATTTAGTGTTAAAAAAACCTAATTCACGTAATTTAGAAGTAAAATATTGCAATAAAATTGATAAAGATATTCCTGTTGCATTGAAATTCAAAAAGTATTAATGGATACCGGCGAATGTTTTATTTTGAGCCCTCGATCACCAGAAATGATGGCCAAATCTTCTTCTTCTTCTTCT
>OZ010581.1:30181431-30261431 GCA_963932145.1 Acanthosepion lycidas
GCACGAAGGCGGAGAGTTCAACCGATCAGCCGGTCAGCCGGTCGTCCGACTTCAGGCTGAACTCCCTGCTTCCTCTTGAGGCGCAGTAATTATTATGTATGGAATAGTCCATTACGTTATTATGGGTAAGGTCCCCTAACACCCCACTTCCGAAAATTTTGCTTAGCAGGGTTTTTTTTATATCTTTTTTTCTTTGGATCTATTTCCAAAGGTTCAGTACATTTTCTTTTTCCAGACAATTTTCTTGGTTCTGGCATTATTTGCGGTCTTGTTATATCGAATGTGTCGAAAATCGTGCTTAATTCCTCTCCTTGAGGTGGACCATTAGCATCCTGTAACGGTCTCTTCCTTATTTGGTTTACGTGTCTTCTGTGTGAGAATTTTTTCCCCTTGAACTATGTACATCATATTGCCAATTCTTTCCTCAATTATTCCTTTGTTCTCAGCAAGAGGTATTATTTTTGTATGGCTTAAAAAACTTTTTCCCCTGGGAGAAATTTTCTTTTTTGTGTGTAGGACTGTGTTACTTGTTTTGTTTTACTTGGTAATAATTTATCGAAAGCTGATCTGATTTTCCTAGCAAACATGATATCTGCTGGTGATAATGTTGATGGTGTCGCATTATTTGGCGTTATTCTATATACCTGTAGGAATTGCTGTAATGCTTTCTCCGTAGGCACATCGTACGTTTTTCGTAATGCTCTTTTGAGAGTACCCACGAATTTCTCCGCTTGTCCATTTGATCTTGGATGGTAAGGCGGGGATTTTATGTTTTACTTGATAGATTTCGCAAAACTCTTGGAAATCTGCTGACGTGAATTGTGTTCCGTTATCTGTTACTAAACATTCCACTACGCCAAACCGAGCGAATAGCTCGTGGAGGAAATTTATGGTCGTTTCTGTAGTAGGATTTTTGCACCGAAACACCGGCCATTTACTGTAGCATTCAACTATGATTAAATAATAGAACCCGTCAATTGGTCCTGCATAATCTGCGTGTATTCTTGACCATGGACGATCAGTTTCAGGCCAAGGCTTATGTATGATTGGCGGTGCTTTAGCTGCTAAATTACAACCCTTGCACATTTCCACCATTTGGGAAATATCCTGGTCCATATTCTTCCAATATACATAGCTTTGCATTAGCGACTTCATTCTATTTTTACCCGGGTGTCCTCTGTGGAAATCCTTTAGTATCCGTTTTTGTAAAATTTACAACCCTTTCGTTGTAAAGTAGCACATTATCGCATAGAGAAAAGCTGTCCGAAATTTTCTCATTTTTTCTGCTATTTTTTTTTTGTTTCATTAATAAATTCGTCATTTTTGGCTTCATTTTTTATGTCTTGTAATGTGACTGGGAGGTTTCTGACTGTACAACATAGTACTGTTCTTATGTCTTCTTCATTTCTAAGGGCTGCGATTACCGTATCTTCTAATGACTCTGTCTTTGTTGGTATAAGTCTCGACAGGCCATCTGCATGCCCGATTCTTTTCGTTGGTAAATATTCCAATCTGAAATTATAGTTCAGAAGAATCGTCCCCCATCTAAGTAGCCTATTTGCCGTGTACACCGGTAGACTTTTTTTGAACCAAAATTTTTTATTAACGGTTTGTGATCCGTCTGCAGAGCAAAGTGTCTACCATAGACGTATCTATGGAATCTTGTTACTGCGAAGATAATTGCTAGAGCTTCCTTCTCAATTTGTGAATAGTTTTTCTCCGCTGGTAGTAGGGTTCGAGAAGCATGTGCGATAGGTTTTATTGTCCCATCTGGCATTTTATGTAATATACACGCTCCGACACCGTAGGCGCTCGCATCACTTGCTACAATAATCTCTAGTTTAGGATCATAGTGTGCCAAAAATAAATCCGATGTTAATGTCTTGATTATTTTTTCAAATGTTTCCTGGCATTGCCAAACTTTTTCTTTCTTTAGCAGTTCGTTCAATGGTGTGCGAAGTTTATGCATTTGAGGTATGAATCCCTGGTAGTAATTCACTAATCCAAGAAAACTTTGTAGTTCAGTTATGTTCTTAGGGACTGGCATCTTTTTTTATTGCTGTGGACCTTTCAGGGTCTGGACGTCTACCTTCTTGGTCTATTATATGACCAAGATATTTAATTTCCTCCATGAAAAAATCACACTTATTTTCTTTCACTTTGAATCCGTAGCTTTGAATTCTCTTAAACACTTTTTGTACATGTTGCCAGTGTTGTTCAACGCTTTCGCTATTAATCAATATGTCATTCAGATATGCTATTGTGTATTCTAGTCCTGCCAGCATCGTATCCATTGTCTCCTGAAAATAGCCGGCGCTACTTTAATTCCAAATGGTAGTCTTTGGTATCTGAACAATCCCTTGTGTGTGTTTATGCATAGTAGTTTTGAACTTTCTTCATCGACTTTGCAGGTAGGCCTGACTTAGATCAATTTTTGAAAAATATTTTCCGCCATTTAATTTAGTGAATACTTCTTCAGGACTAGGTAGCGGATAGTGGTAGTCCTTTATTGCTGCGTTCAAACCTGTAGAAAAATCAGCACAAACTCGAATTTCTCCTGATTTCTTTTTAACGTAGATCGTCGGTGCGGCCCATTTGCTGTACTCTACTTTTTTTCAATATGCCCGTATTTTCGAGTCTAGATAATTCTTGGTCAATCTTTTCTATCGACGCAAACGGTACACTCCTTTTTTTTTCTTGAAAATAGGTTGAACGTTATCCTTTATTTTGATATTAGAACCAATAAAGAAGAACTCGAACACGTATATGGAATAACACAGATATATTACAAACAGGAATATATACAGAGAAGTAGAAAGTGTTAGTACAAACAATCAGGTTTAGTAGGGAGAACAATGTAGACTCGACCAATATCACTTTTCCAATGTCTTGTAGTAATTGTCTGAACGCGACTCTATTTCGGACTGCCTGTGACTCGACTGACTGACTCGCTAGCTCTGACTGACTGACAGACTCTTGACGGACTTCACTCCAGGCTTCAGACTGAACGGTATTTAGTCACCCCCACGAGAGCATCAGGTGGCACAAGGCCGGTTTAACGTGGGATCTCCGAGCTCGTGGGCTCGGCCAAAAATATGCCATTTGAACCCATATAAACGGGTTCAGGGTCGTTTTACCTCCCCGAAAGAGACTCCGCCCTTCGGCGTAGCCTCGTTCAGGTTCCTCCCCGCACGAAGGCGGAGAGTTCAACTGATCAGCCGGTCAGCCGGTCGTCCGACTTCGGGCTGAACTCCCTGCTTCCTCTTGAGGCGCAGTATTTATTACGTATGGAATAGTCCATTATGTTATTATGGGTAAGATCCCCTAACAATATTATAATAAAGTGAAAGAACAGTAAGTTATATAATCCGCTGTTCTTATTAATATTTTTATTTTTGCAAAACAATGCTCACTGCAAATCTACAGAGTATGAATATTATAAATTTATATATATATATATATATATATATATAATCTTATAAATACACAGACATGACAGAATTGAGTAGACGCTCACAGAAACCGTTTATTTTATTAAACAAGTAATTTATACAAATGAATTAATTATAAATGGTCAAAAATTTAATAACTAATACTTAGTTGACATCCCTTTTGCTTTTTTTTAATGGAAGGACCCTTCTAGACATGCTAGCGATGAATTCACGAATATCATCTTGAGGGATTTCTTGCCATGTTTGAGGCAATAATTCTAAAAGTTCGGGCTTAGAAGATGGCTTCCTGTTCTTTTTGTGGAGTTTTTGATCTAATATGCCCCAAAGGTGTTCAATAGGATTAATATCCGGCTACTGATTTGGCCATGGAAGTTTATTGATCCCATTTTGTCTCAACCAATGTTGCGTTGCTTGAGCAGTGTGACATGGAGCCCCATCTTCCATAAATAGGGAGTCAACTTTGCTCATTCTACTACTTGAGAATATTGGAAAGAGCCCTTTCTTTAATATAGAAACATATTTGGTTGAATTAATGTTTCCTTCACACTCCACAAGCTCTGAGCGACCATCACTCCAAATTGTATCCCATACCATTACTGAAAGGCCCCCATGTTTCACCGTTGGCTCCAGTCTTTAAATCAAACTCTTGACTACAGAGTCTCCATACCCATACTCTTCCACTGTCGGAAAATAATGCGAATCTTGACTCATCAGAGAAAATGACAGTGGTCCAAAAGGTTACAGGTGTCTCCACCATCTCATGAGACCAATCCTTTCTGCGTTTGATATTGGCTGGACGGAGAAGTGGTTTCCTTCTCGCAGCTCTGCCATAGTAGCCCATCTTGTGAAGATACCTGACAGCTGTTTTGAGACTGACATCAACTTGTGTTGCCATGTCAGAGGCCTTGCAACGTGGATCATGTTCAACATTTCTTTCGACAAGACGCATGGTTCTTTCAGAGGGCCCAGGGCGGCCTGGATGAGGTTTTGTGCACTTCTTGCCTTCTCTGGTGAATTGTACGATCACTCTATTAACAGTAGAAAGGGGTATTGAAAGATTTTCAGATATTTTTCTTTGACTAAGACCACCTTCATGTTGGCCCACGATACGTCCTCGCTGAAATTCGGATAGGTCTGATGCTCCTTTGGTTCGTGGCATGTTCCAGTATTGTTATCTGAAATTTTAATCAAATAATCTAAGTTAATTTATCTTAGTTATTAAAAAAAAAAATCAGAAATAGAATTTATCTTGGTGTCTATTCAATTCTGTCATGTCTGTGTATAAGTAATAATAGTCGTCCGGAAAAAAAAAACCTTAGGTGTATTGTCTTGTAAATGAACAAACCAATACCCAAGGAAAAAAAAAAAAAAAAAAAAAAAGGAATAAAAAAGAAAGAACTAGGAACATGTAATTTTGGCGGAAATAATCGACCAGAATCCAAGCTCAGAGTCCAAAGAAAAAAACCTTCGACACGAGTAAAATAAAAATAACTAAGCAAAGTGCTCAATACGCTAAGTAGAGCAAATCTAACTATGAACCTAAAGAGCAAGACAAACGTTTGCCTGGCTCTTTAGGTTCATAATTATATATATATATATATATATATATATATATATATATATATATATATATATGTGTGTGTGTGTGTGTGTGTGTGTGTGTGTGTATGTATATGTGTGTGTGTGTGTGTTGTTTATTCTATTTCAAATCAAACAAAGGCCTAAAAAAATCTGGGAAAATTTACTGTTCTTTGATCAAATTTATTGATAAATCCCAGTTGTTAAATCTGCATCTTTAACAGATTTAAAATCAGAGCATTTTGTAATTTCACTGCATTTTTTTTTTGAGTATTGCTAAATAAGGCTTTAAACGAATTTCTGGCATTCATAGATCCAAGAATATTGCATGTACAGATTTGACACTTTGCGAGAATAGTTTATATTTAGTGTAGATTACATAAATATAAACAGTTTTGGTGTGTCTGATATACTTTTATTTTTATAAGGAGTTGAAAATGACTGAAATGCCAAAATGCAAAAAGACGCTGTCTATTTTACGGGTTTCTTGCTAATAAAGTATGTCAGATAAACATCCTAATTAGTTTTCCTGTCATTCATTACCTAATAGATTATTCTCTGCAGCAAACAAATTGATTCCCGTTAGAGGAATTTTAGTTTTACTGTTTGAAAGTTGCTCGATTTGTTAACATCTTTAAAATTGCCCATTTTGATGACATCAGCAGATCAGTTAGGCAGTTTACTAAAATTTGTATATTTTTACTACATAATAATATGTATTAAAAATATCATGTGACAGAAGTTTCGATTTGTGGATAAATTCCGATCTTGGGTTAAAACATATT
Organism: Acanthosepion lycidas; assembly: GCA_963932145.1. Lineage (NCBI taxonomy): Eukaryota > Metazoa > Mollusca > Cephalopoda > Sepiida > Sepiidae > Acanthosepion > Acanthosepion lycidas. The sequence goes on from OZ010581.1 coordinate 30,187,247, forward strand.
TTCCTAAAACAACTTGTCCTGCCCAAATTATTATTTGGTCAATTATGGTATTTCATAAATGTGATATTTAAGAAAATATGACGTCGACGCTCAAAATTGGTGCCTCTATTCTTCGCTATGTAAATGATTTTTTTCGGCTTCATTTTACCTTTGTTCCGAATAGTTTAGAAGCTATGAATAGATAAAAATGTTGTTTTTTTTCAGATCGTATAAAATTATTTAACTGCACAAAGAAACTAAGCCAAGGACATTACAATAAGGATTCCACATGGTTATTTTAATTTTAAATGCATCAATTCAAAATAGTGAAAATGCATTACACTTTATTCGTGTTGAGCAATTTTATCTATACTCGAAAATATGCACATAAGTGTAAGGCAAAATCGCAATAAGGATAGTTTTAAAGGAAATTAACATAAATATTTAAGTTTTGTCTATATATCTGAGATTAAGTTTTGTACCTTTTTAGACTATTTACATTGTTCGGACCTAACATGCGCAAGTGAGATATTTGCGTGGTCGTCTATAACGATTTTTACGAGTGCGTCAATAACGGCTAACGCGTTCAGGAAACTTTCATTACGGAAAGAAGCTGCAAAGAGGAACAATCGTTTTGTTTGTTTCATTACGAGAATTTACAAAGAGGAACGATCAATTAGCTTATCTTCATACCTTGCCTGGTGGCAAACGCTGCTGGTGGCGCCAGGGGTGGCGGTCCCGCCATAGCCACCAAAACTGTGATATCACCCCTGGTCGGCGGCTGATGATGTTAACACATGTTGTATGTTAAAAAACAAACAAAAAACTTCGTCTTTATTGCTACATTCACGACGTTGTACACTCTGGCCTTCTTCAGATGATATTTGTTGGAATTTTAAACCAAAACCATTATTTAATCCACTGGGATAGATTGTTTTAATTCCACGTGCCATGCCTTTGGATATCTCAGTTTCAGTTAATTTCCGTTGGTGATTCAACTCTCCAAGTTTCTGTTCACTCTGCCGAGGCCAGGGATCGAACTCATAATTCCCAAATGATCCTAAAAGTGACTTGATCCAAAGAATTCAATAACTGGTCTCAGTAGAGAGAACGAAAACTTGGAGAGTTTGAGTTATCAAGTGGAATTAACTAAAACTGGGATATCAAAAAACATGACACGTGGAGTTAAAACGATCTACTCCCAGGGACTTAAAGAGTTTAGTTCGGATTTTCCAACAAATATCATCTGAAGAAGTCTAGAGCGCACAAGGGCCGAAACGCCGTGAATGTAACAATAAAGACGAGGACAACCGTCTGAACAATGTGAATAGTGTAAATAAATATTTAGTTTTAGTGATATTAGTCAATATTTTCTACAATAAGTTGGCTGATTTGAGAATATGGGAAAAGTGTATGACAAAGTGGAAAAATATATTTGTGATGCGTTTCGTCCTTTAGGATTTCATCGGACTTAATTTGTTATGGTGGTGCGACTACCCATCCGCACGAGCCAGGGATGATGGGAATTTTTAATTCAGAATATGCAGCCAGGATTATTTACACGAATAGGAGAAATACATTGAAAACGCTTTTACATTTCGCCATTACCCTAATTATTTTACATTCAATGCGAAGCAAAAGGTCCATAATATATTTAAAAAAAAACCCAAATCGAAAGAAGAACCAGAAAAAGAAAAAGACTTTAAATGAATTCGGTTAGATATAAAAAAAATTCTAAATTCCACAACACCGCTCGTTCCTGCGCATGCGTATTCATAACAGCATAACAAATTTAGTCCACTTTTTCATACAATTTCCCCCCAAAAGTTCTTGATATACAAAAATAGATATCGTTATCTCATATATATATATATATATGAGATAATATATATATATATATATATATATATATATATATATATATATATATATATATATATATATATATATATATGAAATGGATTAAGTGCGGCAATTATTTAATATATTTTCTTCGAGAATAAAACAGCATTTACCCGCCAGGATTTTGAATCCGTCCTCCAGGAATAGCCAACTGACTAACAGTTCTGGTTCTGCCTTTTGCTGAACATTTAATAAATAGAAGGAAATGTGTGGAAAATTTTAGTGGTGACCGATTTATAATTTTATCTAGGTCCCACTCCACATTTCACCTCAAGGTTCTAGAGTCCTTGTATATCAGATCTCATGAGCCTTCCCTTTGTAAACAGTGGGAATGCTTGCTGGGTCTGAATATTATTGGACTCTAGTTTCTTGAAATTCATAATTTTTTTCCCCCATTCGATTACATTAGATTGAAGTTTATAAGCAGTAAATTCGACCTTGCCAACCGGGCTATTCTTTGTGGCCGAGCGGTTAGGCACGCCGGGCTAAATGGCGGTTCCGTATAGGATGCAGGTTCGAATCCTGTCAAAGGACGAATATTTTCTATGAAAATTTCTCGGATATTCAGGCTGTAAATGTTATTTAATACTGTTTGTTATAAACAGAGCATTTACTTAAATACTTGTATCTATAAAAAGAACGTTAAACATAAAAAATGTCTTTAATAAATATATATATATATATATCAAATAATCATTAAATCAAGTTCATTTTCCTTTAATCGAACGGAAAAGGTGGCATAAGGCCTTTTTTAATGCATGTGATCTTCATTACGACATTATACAGTGAATCTTCCAGGAAATGCTTGTTGCCTTCCGTTCATACTGCAGACGTTATGATGTCTTCCTGACATCCGCCAATCTAAGTGCAACGGAAAAGTGTTGCTTGGATAGCAGGTCCTCAGTAACCAGATATGATTTCCTTTTGATTTCGTCTACCGAGTGTACCCAAACGGATATCATTTTAAAGAAGATATATAACAATATTTAAGGTGTTGTTCGATGATATTAAATATTAATAATGTACGCTCCCCTAATTAGTGGGTGGGAGGAGTATTAACCTAAGCCTATGTGTCTGAATGTGTTTCCTTTCATTTTGTCCATAGAATTTCCTTTATTTGATGAATTTTCCAGGGAAGGTTTATTTTTTTCTTCTTTATTGGAACTCACTTGGGGGGAAAACAGTATTTCTTGAAGAAAATCTTAATAGCTTCATTAAAACCTCCCGCTTTTGCATTTTCTCGAATGAAACTACATTTCAATGGTGCAATGATAATAATTCACAAGAGCGCGTTGCTCTCACGAGAGTTTGCGAGAATAGTTTCGCACGAATAGCCATCGCGAATGTTCCTAAGAAGCACTCATTAGAGGATTTTTTTTTCTTTTTATTGAAATTGAATAAATCCGGTCTCATATTTTGGCCCACGACAGCAAAATCGCATTCTCAAGGTAAAAAGGGTGTTGTGACACTGCATCTAGTTAGACTAAAAGCAGTGGAAACAGCATTTTGCACAAGTAAAATGACGGACGTAAGGAAACGGAAGACAATTTCAACAAGACGATACGAATGTGTAAGCAAAAGAAGGAAAATATTACAAGTTATAAATTATGTGGGTGATACACGCGTGTGTGTCTATGTGGGTGGGTGTGAAAACGTTAAGTTTCTGAGGGGAAAATACATATCTCCATGCTCGGGAAACAGGTGGCGTTGATGTCTTCGCAATAGCATGCCGGACGGGAAAGAAAGAAAAGAGATAGAAATACAAGAAGTGTCTCGTTTTTATAGCATTTGACACTGCTACCTGATAACTTCCTGGTAAAAGTGTCAAGTTATGGGAAGATAACCCCCAAGGCTTTTTCCAATGTGCATGAGATGACAGAAACATTTAGGATATATATATAATAATATTATAATTATTTTAAAAAAATATGATTCCTTCGCTACATAAGAGTTCTCATGTTTCAAAAACGAGAGCCAAAAACTTCAATATAATTATTAAAATTAAATTGAATTAAAATATCAAGCTCTGTTTCATCCTCAAACGAAATTTCCCAAAAATTTCGCTTGAGGCTCTCCTTTTGTATTGAGCACTGCTTTTTAAAAATAATAAACAAAAATACTAAAGAACTTCAGATTAGTTACCTAACGTGTACTTTCCTATTTTTCTATATATTTGCACACACACACACACACACACACACACACATATATAAGTTTAGTCGTTGTATGTGTATATATGTTCTATGGAATCAAAATTTTGTTCAAACACACACACACACACACACACACACAAACACACACACATATATATATATTTATAATCGAATGGCTAAATATAGGTAGGTATACGAGCCAGCAATCGTATACTAATACATATACATACTCTATAGTGTAAGAATAACAGTGCACAATGTTAAGTAACAGAGCTATTTAATATATACATACACACACAGACACACACATATATATATATATATATATATATATATATATATAAATATAAAAGTGAACATTGAAGTCAACACTTAGAGGCGACATGCTGTTTCATGCTAGACGCAATCGTCAGGTCTAGCATGAAACAGCCTGTCGCCTCTAAGTGTTGACTTCAATATTCACTTTTATATTTACGCACGCTCTATCTCTGATATTGAGCACTTTATCCCATAAATATAGCACACCTTAAGACTATATTTCTTCATATATATATATATATATATATATATATATATATATATCAAGAAATCAAGAAATATCCATAATATCTTACATTAATTGCATAACTCCGTGTTTCATGCCGAAGCAATTTTCACGTGCTGGAATTATATTTTTAATATTATAAGATATAAGTAAAATAAACATAATAATTCCAGCATTTTTTATTATTATTAACTATGAATATAATAATTCAAACACTTCAAAATTGCTTCGAAATAAAACTCGCAGTTGTGCAATTAATGTATTATAATTAATTATATATATATATTATCAGCTGTACACGTGTCACATAATAACTGCGAGCGAATTGCACTCAGAGTTAACTGATTATATGGAGATATTTGTGCCAGAGTTGTATCCCAAATTTCGAAATCAGTTGTATTAACCGGCTAAGAAACGAAAGACAATGGCGAAATGGGCCAGCAAATATCCCTGTTGCTATGTATCAAGATCCTCGCTGTTGCACAATATGTGGACATTTATGAAGGTCACTAGCAGGGCGGAAGTGTCACATACGACACAAACATAAAACATGAATTAGTTTGTGGGATTCTCATACGTCGAAATTGACGGAGGAGTTCATTATATATATATATATATATATATATATATATATATATATATATATATATATATATATATATATATATATATAAATATGTTTCGTTAAAGACGCCAGATAAGGTACTGCGATTAAGCTTTTTATTAAATTTTTCTTGTGTTCGAACAAGTATTTTCTTTTCTGGACACAGAGCCGGTAGAAACTGTCCAAATGTTCTGTAATTCCGAGCGCTTTCGGCTATACTTTTAGCCATTATCAAGGATGATTTTATTTTTGCTTTTTAACTGGGTGTATGGGTTGTGTGTATGTTTCTAGAGTTATAGGGATGTTTTATTTTCCGAACACAGTCAGCATATTGTGGCCGTGTTCGTAGGTAATATCAATGAATGTTGGCTTTTTCTTTTTTATTATGAATCCTTCCATTATTTTTAATCTTTTTGTTACATGTGGATGAGATTATTATGTTTCTATTTTCTACTAGTATGTTTCAGATGGAGTGGTAAGTTTGTGTATGTGTTTAAATAGGTTTTAATAGAGCTGTGGTTCGGATAGGTGTAACATAAGGCGTCTGGGGTAGGCATGTATTAGTGTGATCGATGTAATTATTTATGAATTTGATCAGGAACACAATTACTTAAGGGGCATTTGAACTTATAAATAATGTTCGTTGTAATTTTGATTTTGCTGGTGTATTGTTATTTTTGATGATAAGGTTATCTGTTTTAAATTTTTTATAGTAGAAACTTCAATTGTCATTTTCTGAACTTAAATATGTGTAATTATTTATTTTCTCTAGTCAGTATTTCTATTTGACAATATTGATAGCACTGTTATTTCCGCTTTAACATACGAAAAACTTGTTAGGCATGTCATTATTCAGTCTCGCTTTAATAACGTTTTTTCCTGGTTAGTTCACTAATAAAAGAAAAAAAAAATCTTTCTAAGGCACAGTATGATATTAAATTCCAGAACGAATCATTCCCATTTCCTCCTTGCTTCAAATATAATAAGAAAGTTCTACTCAGACATCTTTTTCGAAGAACTGCCACTTTGTGGAACGGTGGTTGCTTCCTTGAACACTTCAATCCTGATCTCTTCAAGTCTTGGATAAAATCCGGATGATAAGCTTAGATATGTGGCTCATTATATTGATTGTCTGATAGTGCTCGTATTCCTTTGCGCCCGGTTTCTTAGGCAGTATTACAAAGATGGACGTACTTAAATTTTTCGGTATATATCCACTGTCGTATTTATCATTTCCATAGAAATCTTGTCGATGCCAAAATAATCGAAAGCTCTCAGGATCTCTACTAACATAACATTCCATGCCACTGCTTACTCTCTGTTTATTTTGGTCAGTACTGATCTTTTTTCAGACTTTAATATTTCAAACTCTACCATATTTTTGTTTGCTTCAGGTTTGCTTCTCTCGACATGAAAGAGTTCTCCTAGACTATTTTTTTTACTTTTTCTATTATGATTGTTCCTTCTTTTGATTTTTATGCGTTTCTTTTTGCTGAGCACATTTTTTGTCCTGTTAAATTCTTTTATTCTTTCATGCATCGATGATGTTCATTCTTTCTATTTCTGCACACTTTTCATTGAGTCATTCCTCTTTTGCTTGCCTGCTTTCGTTTCTAAATTTTAGTTTCTATAACATGTACGGCTTCTTGATATTGTTTGGTGTTTCTTTTGCATCATGCCGAGGATTTCATCTGTCATCCACTCCTTTTTTTCTTGTCTTGTTTTCCTCAGGATGAACTTGTTTGTTAATCTCACTAGATGTGTTCCACTTTGAATTTGAAATCTCGTTCAAGTTATATTTATTTTTACCTCTTACAGCAAACACCTATTTGAAACTAGTGTAATTCAGGAGTCTTTCGCATTGTAGTTTAGGCAGTGTTTTGATTTTCTTTAATTCCCGTAATTCTATTTTGAGTTTGCATATAAGTAGAAAGTGGTCGCTCCCACAGTCGGCCCTTGGATAGATTTTACAGTGTAAAACTACATGACCGTATCTTTCTAATGTGTCACATTTTCCGCCGGCTATTATAACATTTCCCACATAAGTAAATGTTTTTGCTTGATTCTGACGTCTATTCAGAACTCGTATCTTGGGCTGTCTCTTTTGCTAACAACCATATATTCTGTCTTTTTAGAGTTGATAGTTCTTTCTTCATGCTTTCCTTTACTACTTTGTCTTATCCTTGCATTTTTTTCTCTGTATCTGCCATCAACACCGTGTCATCTGCGTATCTTATGCTAAGATTGTAACAACTGAGTACGAGGAATAATGCCAGTTATCTTAAGTTCTCTTAAAATATCATCGGTGTATAAGTTGAATAAATCCGGTGAGAAGATATATTCTTGTCTCACGCCCCTTTCAATTTTTGTGTTCTTACTCAATTCATTTTCTGTTCGTATGCAGGCAGTTCGTTAACAGTAAAAGTTGCCTTTTAGAAACTAAGCAAAGTATTTAGACAATAGAGAATATTTCGTTAGAACAAAGAAAGTGATAAGTTATCGTCGCATAAACTCATTTACAGATGAAGAAGAGACTCAAAGCGAAAGAGATGTGGTTTGACTAAACAAATGGTCTAGATGCCATGGACAGAACATGTGAACAACGTGGAAGTTTTAAAGAAATGGGAACCAGAAAGAAACAGTTAAAATTTGTATGGATCGAATGCAATGGACTGAATATGTGAGAAACAACGATGTTTTAGAGAAAATCGAAACAGGACACTTGAGAGAGTTGAAATTTCTAAAGCGGGATGTATTGAAGGCAAGAGAGATAGAGGGAAACAGTGAGTAACCTACCTTAACGAGATTTTGCAAATAGATGGCAGTGTGGTGACTTAGAGGGATGATAAAGGGACAAATGTTAGTTTGAGCTACAAAAGATGGGAAACTGTAGAGATCCACGATTCCACACGTCCTGAAAGGAGATAGTATTTAAAAGAAAATGATACATTAGTTTCTTAAATTCTGTGGTCAAGTTTTTGGTTTGAGGCGGGCAACAGACATTGGAAAATCCTTTCACTATAAAATCACGAGAAAGCAATTCATTTACACATTTACATTTGCAGTATGTAAAATATATCAGAAATACTTTTCCAAACGTTGGGAGGCGGTTCCTCCCATCAGAACAAGGACAGATGTCCATATAAACATAAATCCTTCGTTTTTGAGTTATTAGGTTTAAAGTAAGTTTACAATAGATGGCGCTGTGTTGCCATGTAGACAAGGTTACATTTGTCATTCGTGTATACTTGTGGCTAGTCTTCCTTCAATGATTAATGTGTGTTGTAGTGAGTTAACTGAGAATTATACCGTTTAATAATGGCAAAATATTCATATCGTGAGCAGGCATATATGATTCTTACATACGGCCGCGCGAATGGTAATGGAGACGAGGCTGCACGACTGTATCAGATTGCGTTTCCAGACCGAAGGTAGCCGAGTCATTCATTCTTTGCTGCTGTTTATCGTCACAAACTATGAATTGAGGAAGACCGAAATCCGCTCGTACGCCTGACCACGGAGAAGACATTCTACAGGCTATCGGAGACGATCCAGGTATCAGCACACGTCAAGTGGCCCAAACATGTCATACATCTCATAGTACTGCATGGAGGGTACTTAAAGAGAAGCTCCAGTATGCATATCATTTGCAAGGTGTACAGGGACTTTCGCCCTTTAATCACTCACCACGGGAGAACATTTGCCGATGGTTTATTGCACAAACTGCCGATCCGTTGTTTGTCTGGTCAGTCTTGTTTACGGATGAGGCAACATTTGGAAGAGATGGAATAACAAATTTACACTACCAATATTTGTGAGCGGATCGGAATACCAAGGATACAATGCAGGCTAGACACCAACATCAGTTTACGATTAATAAGCGGGTTGGAATTGTAGGTGTCTGTCTGGTAGGTCCATATGTTCTCCCCGCACGTCTTGCATAAGATGTCTTTCGAACACATTCCAGTCCTGATAGTGGATGTACCCCTGCTAATACGAAGATGCATGTGTTTCATGCATGATGGAGCTCCAACAGATTTTAGTCACATTATTCGTGATGCACTGGCTGACATCTACCACGAAAGATAGATAGGTAGGGAAGGGGCACGTGCCGCTGGCCTCAGACCATTGGATTTTCATCTGTAGGGTCACCTAAAACAATTTGTTTATGCAGCAGACACTACTAATGCAGAGACGCTTCATCATCGTGTCATGGGGGCATGCGAAATCATTCGACATCGTGCGGGAGTATTTGAAAAAGTTTGCCAGACAATGATCCGACATGTGCATGCGTGTGTAGAAGCAAGCAGAGGATATTTTGAACATTTCTTTATGAGTTGTGTTGAGGTGCAACGATGGCCTTTTGGATATATGTTTATATGGACCTTGTTTTGATGAGAGGAACCTGCTCCGAAAGTTTGTAAAAGAATTTTTGATACACCCTGTATATAGGTAGATATGAAACTGCATATGGATATTGATATGCATGTCTCATTCTCTATGTGCCGCAGAGCATGCTCATGGAATCATGTGTGTGGGTCATTTTCTGGCAAGTTGAAACAAATTCACGCAATCAGAACTTTCTTCTATTCTGATTTTCTTTCGCCTACAACTAACTCTTGCAAAGCCAAACGGCGATAGGGAATGGGTGACGGGAGCAGGTTTTGGTGAAAATGGAAACTTCTAGCCTTGAAACGATGAATGTATTCATCAACACCATTATCATCAAGAAAGCGATCGGTAAAGAAGAAATTAAATTCTTGGATACGAGATAAAATCAACGACGACGAGGTAGATATGAGAAGAGTGACAAACGTACAGGTTATCGACGCTCACAGTGAATTCAGCATGCCGAGTTCTCTTTTCTTCTTCTTCTTCTTCTTCTACTACTACTACTACTACTTCTTCTTCTTCTACTACTTCTTTTTCTTCTTCTTCTTCTGCTACTACTACTACTACTACTACTACTACTACTTCTTTTTCTTCTTCTTCTGCTACTACTACTACTACTTCTTTTTTTTACTACTACTACTACTACTTCTTTTTCTTTTTCTTCTTCTTCTTCTACTACTACTACTTCTTCTTCTTCTACTACTTCTTTTTCTTCTTCTTCTTCTGCTACTACTACTACTACTACTACTTTTTTTCTTCTTCTTCTGCTACTACTACTACTTCTTTTTCTTTTTCTTCTTCTACTACTACTTCTTCTTCTTCTTCTTCTTCTTCTTCTTCTTCTACTACTACTACTACTTCTTCTTTTCTTCTTCTTCTTTGTGCCGTATCCATTCAAAATGTTTATGGTCATGGCTCTCCATAATTTCCTGTCCTTTGTAGCTCTTAATAAATTTTGTCTTTTTGTTATCTCTCCTAAACGTTGCCTCACTATCTATTTACTCAATCTCCCTGGGTAGGTTATGCATTTTCATCTGTCCCTCTCACCGTGAATCTGTCATATGTGTATCAAATTTTCCAAGCCCTCTTTCCCCATTATGTGTCCTAGAAATTTCAACTCTCACTTTCTGATTTTAAGTATAATTTTTCTTTGTTTTTCCATTTTCGTCGTTGCTCACATGTTCGATCCATGGCATTCTCAGCATCCTTCTGTAGAACCACATTTCTGTTACTTCAAGTCTCTTCTTCATTTGTGAGGAGATTTTCCAGAATTCACTGCCATATAGGGGGACTAATATTACGTACGTGACAGTTCAGTACTCTTTTCGTTGTTTCTAACGAAATTTGTTTCTTAAAACTTTACTTAGATTTTGGAAGGCATCTTTTGTAACCGTAATCCTCCTTCGGATTTCAGTGTCACATTTTCAGTCTTGTGTTAAAACAGTTCCCATATATTTAAATTTTTATACTTAAAAAAAAATAAATTAATTCCATCTTCATCTTCCAGCTATGGGTTGAACAGCAGCGCCAACTTGTCTCCCAAACCTTGAGGTGGCAACCACTCTTAAAGAAGGAAAACTCTCAATTGAAAACCAGCCTGAAGAGTGAGGGGCCCCGTCAGGCTTTCTTGCCCAAGAAACACCATTGCTGCTATGGCTTCAGTAAATGTGGCGCCCTTACAACCCAAATGACTTGCGGAACTCGTCACATGATGGTAAAGTAGGTGCATCAATAAATCTACAGACTAACGATGAAGAAGGCATTTATTTTGCGCAACAAATATTTATTTTTCAGCGCAATCTCCTTCCTTTTCAAAGTGTTTAATTCAGCGATCAGTACTAATGAGATATCTTGAATATTATACAATATCAAATGATAAGTCCGCTAAAGGTGTCAGGTTGTGGACTTTTTGATACGCCTTCATATCCAGGTATTCCCACAAACTCTTTAAATATGGAGATAACGTTACACTATTCTATTCTGTGTCTGTTCAACCGGATGTAAATTTATAAATGTCTGCCACCTTCGGATTCTTTCTTTCTTTTTATTTGCCATGTCCTTTCAGGGCGTAGCTGATCAAGGCTCACTACCTCCCTTTATCCCTTGCAGCTCTCAACATGTTCCTTCCCTCTGCTTCGGATTTCAGTGTCACATTTTCAGTCTTCCTCCCCAAGACCACGTTCTTAAGTCCGCGTTGTTTTCCCTTGTCTCTCTTTCTCTCTATTCAACCCGTGAGTATCAGATTCTCTAGGCCCTCCTTCCTCATTGTGTGTCCCAGAAACTCCAGCTGCTTCTTCTTGATATTAAGTATAAGCTTCCTCCTTGTTTGCAACCTCTCATCGTTGCTCACACGCTCGGTCCATGATCTCCTTAACATCCTTCTGTAGAACCACATCTCCGTCTCCTCGAGTCTTTTCTTCATCTTTGAGGAAATCGTCCAACATTCGCAACCGTAAAGAAGGACAGTAACAATTCAATATTCTTTTCTTTGTTACCAAAGATATCCTCCTGTCTCGCAGTACTTTGCCCAACTTTTGGAATGTGGCCTTGGCCATCCTGATACGACTACAGAGCTCAGTGTCGCACTTACCGTTTTCTGTCAAGACGTTTCCCAGGTATTTAGAAACGCATTTCGGGCTCATCCTCTTACTGACGACTATGCACCCCGTTTAGCTATCTATAACATTGAACCACTCAAGAAATATATTAACAGTCATACGATCAAACTATAAATTTCCAAGGGAAAATAATCTGGCTATTAATTAACAGTGCTTCCATATTTACATACTTCTCGTTAGCAAAAATATATTAAAATTCGATAATGATTAATGATGAATTTCTGTTATTTTTCGATTATTTAAACACTGTTTTTACTGAATACCAACATTTTAATTGAGACCAAGAGCAGAAGTAATAGAAAAAGAAGTTTTAATCATTTTCATTTGCTTTTTAGGAACTGGATTAAACTTAAAAATACTTTAACATTTAAAAAATACATTTAACAAATTTTAAAATGCTTTTCAAAATATTCTACTTTATTTTTCTGTTTTAAATTTTCCGATTTAGGGTTTAATTTTAAGTTTAGCGAAGTTTTACACAAAAATGGACAATTGTTAATTCTCCGAGTATATTCTCTTTTTAAATATTTTACTGAGATAGCATTCAGAATAAAATATTTCAATAATAATTTTACTAAGAAATGAACTAACTCATGAATGCAATAATTTTTAAAAATCAAATGTTAATAATTTAAATTTTTTTTCTGTTTTTGTTTCGTTTTTGTTTTAAAGAGGCGTTGCATTTCTGTTTATATTAATCTTTAATATTTCTATTTTTTGACGACTGAAAACAAAATTCAACCACAAATATCTCCATTTTACTATATCGAACAAAAATAATTTTATATCAGAATAATCTTTAATTCTTGATCATAATCGTGTGAGGTTTATGAAAATTCATGAAAATTTAATTAACTTTTAGCTGAGATTTAAATCGATTTTGCGTCCCAGGTGTCAAACTTGTAAAAATCCAAGTCATAATATATATATATATATATATATATATATATATATATATGTATATATATATATATATATATGAATAAATATGCATATCCCTTACCGGTGGCCCGACTCGGAGTTTCATGCACAATGCAATCTTCAGCTGCTAAGTATAGACTGACCGCGACATAATGTAAATTTGAATAAAAATATCTAATTAACGCAATGTGGGCTGCCATCCCTCTTTTATGCAAGTTTCGTTGAAAACGACTGACAAAATGTGGTGGGTGAGTTTTTATTTCTCATGTGTTCGTATATTTTTTTTTCAAGACATAAATTATATAAAAATTGTCCGAATGTTTCCCATGCGCTAGACTTTTAGGCATTATCAAGGATGAATTTTATTTTACTTTTAACTAAATATATGCATTGCTTTATATATGTATCTCGAATTTTAGAAATATTTTATTTTCCAAACACGGTCAGCATGTTGTGACTGTGCTCATATTTGATAATATTGAGTGTTGGTTTCTTTTTTTTTTATATTAATAATGCTTCCATTATTTTTAGCCTTTTTGTACATATGGATAATCTCTATCTATAAAAGGCAGGATGTGTGTGCGTGTGTGTGTGACGAATGCACGGCCGCATTTTTCGACAGATTTGCACCAAAATTTACATGCACATGCTCCAAGTTAGTGGAAAAGCCAAGACCGACTTTGCATTTCCCAACTCCCATCGATAGTAGAAATAATCGATTTTTTCATGCTTCTACGGCACTTTTCATGTAGTTTGCGGCCATTTTGTACTGGCCAGAGTGAGAACCAATAGCTGGCTGCCACGAATAAGCAGGAAGATTCTATTGGCCATCGTGAGAGCCAACAGCTGACTGACACGAATGTTAGCTAGCATGCTATCATGCAAAAAAATCGATAGCTGCATTCGTCACAAGTGGGAAAAATTTAAATCTGCATGGCACTTTACTCCAATTGGCTCATTCGCTTGCTTAAACTCAACGTTGATTCTGATTCCGCAGAACTGGGTTGGGTGTGAAAAAATATTTGTTGCTAACATTCTTTTTTCATTCGGTTTTTCCAGTTACGAGTCCTTTTTTTAAAGCTGATCGTTTTGTGTTCATTTTGTTTAGTTCTTTTTTCGTAACAGATTTAATGTTTAGTATAGAGCTTAGAAAAAATTAGCAGTGTGAGATAGGCAAGAAGTAAGGCATGTAGCAACATCAGCACTCCTTTAAAGGTAAGGAAGGGCAAAAATATTTTAAGTCAAGTGATAGCGATTGCTGTATGAGTCGTACGATTTTTGAATCAAGCACGGGCAATGCCGGGCCATGCTGCTAGTGCTATTATATTTGTATTATCAACGATTATGTTACGGATAGAGTTTGGTAGATCACTTTCTCACCTATGTAATGTGGCTTTCCTCTGTCTTTTCTGTAAATATTTTCATGGCATCTGCTCTGACGATCTATTTTTATTGGTGTTCCTACTGCATGAATTTAAGCGTGCTACAAGGTTGATATCTCCGTCCCATCTTTTTACTGTCGAAACAGTTAAATGTAACTGCCTCTTCTACTCTGACAGCTTTTTCTCTCGCACGTCCCTTCCTCCCACTTGCTTCCCTGGTGACTATAATCTTAAAAAATTAAATGTAATATCAATCGACATCTTCTAATCCCTTGACCTTGATCCCCGTCCATCTCGTTATCCATTCCTCAAATACTGTTGCCATATATGGTCTGGTGCCTCCCGCTGTTCATCTCGAGGTTCTCGACAAAATCCAAAGACGGATATACAATATGATAGGCCCTAATTTAAGCGTGATATTAGGTTGGCATCTTGGTCCCATCTTTTTACTTTTGAAACAGTTAAATGTAACTGCCTTTTCTACTCCAACAGCTTCTTCTCTTGCACTTCCCGACAGTGGCACTCCCTTCCTCTTATTTGCTTCCCTGATAACTATAAGCTTCGAAAATTTAAATGTAATATCAATCAACATCTTCTGTTGCCTTGATCCCTGTTCTTCTTTTTATCCTTTCTTAACCCCCCCCCCCATACCCAGTCTTTCCCTTACTTACATTCTGTCGCTCCTTGCGTACTAGTGGCACTCTCACCTTTCTTGGGATGAAGTGCTTAAAAAATAAAATTTCTGCTATTCCTGCAATAGGAAAAACTTGTTCTGCTTCAACAGAATAATACGCACTCACCTTATGCTTGTGCTATCCCATATTTCCGATAACATTCCTGGTCGACACGATCGTTTGAGCTGTTGAAACAAACACGTTTATCCGCAATAAATATAATTTTTTAAATAATAATAATAATAAATATGTGTTTATTTATCAAAACTGCGTCACACATTATTAAATACTTCGTGTTTTTAGATATCTAAAATAAATATTCATTGAAATCTAAAAGTGAATGTTGCCAGCATCTGTCCGCGCAGTTAGGATAAACACTGGTTCGTTCTGTGCAGATGTAAGCAAAACCCATTTGTATGAAATTACCTGAATTTCAGTTTCAAATTAATAGGCGTTTTGCTATTTGGCCCTTTTAAAAACAATCGTAAAGTTCAATTGACTGATAAAGAATATTTTGTAATAATCCCAGAACTTGTAAAACATGAAAACATCGCAAATTAAAAAAAAATATTTACAAGTACCATCGAACTGCGAGGAACGTCATCGATCTTGGATGACTCTGATATCGGCCTGATAAGGGCAACGCGAGGAATTTTTTCTCGCCGATTTGAGCTTCGTATTAAGAGAGAAATTACAAAAAGAAATGATCAGTCTTGAAAGAATTTTCGACTTCTATTGCAACTTGGTATCAAACGACTCATTCGACATCAAGAGAAACTCGCATTGGGTTATCCCCTTTGCTAACAACCATATATTCTGTCCTTTTACAATTGATAGTCCTTTCTTCTTGCTTTCCTTTACGAATTAGTTTTGTTCTTGCAGTTATTTTTCTGTGTCTTTCTTAACCAAGTACCATCTGCGTATATTATGTTGTTAAGATTGTGTCCACTTATAATAAATCTTGGCAATATTTCTAATTCTCTTAAAAACGCATCACATTATAAGTTGAATAAATCCGGTGAGAAGCGATATCCTCATCTCATGCGCCTTTCTATTTTTGTGTATTTGCTCAATACATTTTCGATCCGTATCCGGCAGTTTGTTTTCAGTAAAAGATGCCTTCCAGAAACTAAACAAAGTATTAAGACAATTAATAAGATTTCATTAGAAACAAAGAAAAAGAGCTGACTTATCGTCGTATAAACTCCTTTACAGATGAAGAATGGAGTCAAAGTGTGAGAGATGTGGTTTTACTAACGAATGATATGAATGCCATAGATAGAACACATGAGCAACGTGAAAGCTTTCGGGAAATGGGAACGAAAAAGACAGATATACTTACAATCAGAAAGTGACAGTTAAAATTTCTGGAACACATAATGCAGAAATTGCTTGAAGTTCATCCACAGAGAATATATTAAAGGCGAGAGGGGCAGAGGGAATGAGCGAGTAACGAATGAGGCAATTCAGGAAGTTCCGAAAAGCACAAAATATTCTAAACCAGGTCGCAAATCATGTGAGGCCGGCAACTATGAAATTCATAAAGAAAACGAAATGAACCGAACAATGGAATGAACGAAGATCGATTTTGCATTGGTTCTTTTTAGTGATGAATAACCTGCTACCTTCGATGGGAAAAATGGATACTGCAAAAGCTGTATGAAAGCGTGCATAAATAGCCATTACATTTATTGAGTAGTTTGATAAATATAAATATTTATATTCACCTTCAACATCTGTCTATATTTCTGAGATGAGGTATTGTAACTATTTACACTATTTATATTGTTCGGACTATTGTCCTCATCTTTGTTGTCACATTCACGACGTTTCGGCCGTTGTACGCCTCGGCCTTCTTCTGGTGATTGGAATTTCGAACTGAACCCTTCATTTCGTTCACGCTTTTATACACTGTGCCATGTATCCTTGAGGACATATGGCCCGATGGATAAAAGTATTGGTTGAAGTAATCCAAAGAGTAACCCAAAGAGTTATGTGTTCATTACCTGGCCACAGTAGAGATGAACCAAAAAACTTGGAGAGTTGAGTTACTAAAGGGAAATAATTGAAACTGAGATATCCGGAAGAGGGATGGCACGTGGAATTAGAACAATCCACCCGAAATATTAGGTTGGTGCAAAAATAATGTCGTTTTTTGGCGTTAAAAATACGTCAGAAACGACATTATATTTGCACCAACCTAATATATGTGTGTGTGCGTATGTGTAAAAAATTTCATATAGATTAATTATATCTGTAAAAGGACAATATGAATAAAGACACAAGGTAAACTTATCTTAGCCGACGCGTTTCGTCCTCTAAGGGACTTTCACAAAGTCCCTCACACCCTCACACACACACACACACACACACACACACATATATATATATATATAGTGCAACGTAAGAAAATGGAACCTAAGAAAATGTCAAACAGTATTTAACGATAGTAATGCATAATGCCCTCGTTGTATGACAACTGATAACATTCCAATCTTGTGCGAATCATCGCAGCTGTGATTAACAGATAAAGATAATTCGCTAACCTGAAAACAAAGTTGTCAACTTAATCAGAAAAATGTTGGATCGCTCAACAACCAGTTCCTATGGTTTATGCTTTCGTTTCCCTCGCTTATCCACGGTCAAGTGCAAAAATAATCACGCCATAAGTTTTTATTCAATAATCGCCCTAAGTGTAAGTGTCGTGATGCTGGCAATTCGAATGTGCCAAAAAGAAGTAATAAAGTGCTTCCTTTAAATGAAATAATTGAAGAAAATATCGTACGAGGTCGTTAAGATCTACGGTAAGAACGAATCTCTTGTCTGTCACATAACTTTAATTACAGTATATTGTTACAATTGTTCTAATTTATTATTAATTCTTGTTAATTTGCTATGTTGAGCAATTTCTAAAAACTTCATAGGTATGTATGTATAGGAAAATACAATATATAGTGGGGTCGGTACTGCTCGCGTATTTATAAATCAGCAGATGGTTCATATCCCTCACGAAAAAGTGGAATATATATATATATATATATATATATATATATATATATATATATATATATATATATATATATATATATATATATATGTTGATAACTTTAAAATAACTATTATACGTCAGTATCTAGACAAATTCCTGGCTATTTACACTATTTACATAGTTCGGACTATTGTCCTCATCTTCACGACGTTTCAGCTGTTGAACGCTCCGGCCTCGTTGGATATGCGTTGAAGTCTTCGAACCGATACCTTTACTTCATCCACCGAAGTAGATTGTTCTAGTTCCGCGTGTCATGGATATCTCAGTTTCAGTTATCTGCTTTTTACAACGGCCGAAACGTGGTGAATATGACAATAATGATAAGGATCACCGTCTATAAGAAAAAGTGTACCATGACGCAATTCACTCGGCCAGAAATTTGTAAACGGCACGCTGTACTTCTTGGCATTCACGCCGGAAGCTCCAATTTGAACATTTCGGAGTGTTTGGGTGTCAATCTGAGAACAGCACAGAGGATTCGGAAAGAGTTGAATGAGTCTAGCGGTGATTACGAAGGTGTTTGGAGTGATCATTAGTGACGGCGACGTTCATCTTCCCACAGGACCTTAGACTCAACACGGAGAGATGGTGGGGTAGTGCTGCCCTGGTTCAAGAGAGTCGCTGCTGGAAGATTCTACAGGACTCTGCACCATGTCACACAAGCAGGAGAGCCCAGTCATGGCTGTCATAGAATTTCTGCGACCACATCATCCCTTAAATCTGGCCATCTAACGCCTCAGACTGCAACCGCCTGATTATTATGTGTGGGGCACAGTTGAGCGGGAAACCAACAAAACTCCTTGTAACACTAAAGGTGAGGTAGCCGAACAGTTTGATAATTAAAGGCAATGGAGAGATCAATATACACGGCAGAAAGAAGGAAAGGTGAAAATATCAGATAGAAAAACAATAAAAAAGTAAAAAAATAAAAATATAAAATTAAAAAAAATGAACACAAGACATTTAGACATTTAAACATTTAAAACAACGAATTGGTATATGGTGCTCTAACTTACACTACATCTACAGCTGTTAAAGCATGTGTCAGTTGAACTTTAAGTAACAAATTATAGGAAACTGGCAATCCTTTAGATTTTCCTGTACAAGGAGAGTCAAAAGAAGGTTGAAGGTTTTATCAGAGCATCAATACCTTGCAAAACACACAGCAAGGTTTATTTTAGTTGGTACATAAAACTGTACAATACATCTGTCACTATAATGTTATCAATGTCCCTGTCGGTGGCTGGATATCTAGTTTGCGGGTGAGACGCGTTGACAAAATTTGGACAGGAATGTGCATATATATATGCATACGCTTCTTTTTTCTTCTTCTTCTTTTTCTTTCATCTTTTCTTTAGTTCTTTCTTTTTTTTCTTCTTTTTTTTCATCTTTTCTTTCGTTCTTTCTTTTTTTTTACATTATTTCGTTTCATTATTAGTTTCTTATTTTCTAATTTAACCTTTTCTTTCATTTATCCTTACTTTTACTTTTTAGCGTTTTTTCTTTCTTTCTTTCTTTCTTTCTTTCTTTCTTTCTTTCTTATCAGTTATTCTTTTCGTTCTTTCTTTTCTATTTTTATTTCCTTCGCGCCTTTATTTTACATTGCTTCTTTTTTCCTTTTATTTTTCTATCATTTATCTTAATCTTTTTTCTACTTACTGCTTTTCCTTCCTTTCTTTCTTTGACGTTCTTCTGAAGAAACACAGCACGAAGAAGAAGAAGAAGATTTATATGAATGAACAATTCTCATTTCATATTCAACACAAACCCGTCAATCGCTGAAAAATTTGATTTATAAAAATAGAAATAAACTAATTTGTTGTTCATTTCACATTGACATTTCCTGTCTTTCATTCCAATTTGGTTGCTTTGCCTTTTTTTGCGCCAGCTGATGAATCCTAAATGACTTTTCTCGCAGTTTCGTTATATGTCAATATTTGCTGGCTACTCCATTAAATGATGGCGGCAGGGTGGCTGTCATATATCACTTATACAAGGCTACGTGTTAACAGTCATACTAAAACCACAGATTAATTGACTTATCAGGGCTTGAGTTTTATGGTTACATAATATTTTTTCTATATTTTAAATAAAACGAACATAGAAGTTAAAACCTTGGCTATGAACACTGACGATTGCATATTCCTATTTCAAGGGAATATATGTTGATATGAAAATACCTGCTTGCTTTTACATTTCATTATAATACAAATGCTTTCGTTACGTATATTCTTCTTCAGTTAATAAATAATTGTGTTGCTGTTCCGAATAATATACTGTCAAATAATTATTGTTTGCCGCTTATTTTATTTTCCATTTTCTGGCAGTAAGCGGGAGAAATTAAAATAAATATTGCAGTTAAGGGAAATACGAATTTCTGTCTATATTTCTGAGATGAGGTATTATGTACATTATTTACATTATTCGGACTATTGTCCTCATTTTTGTCGCCATATTTATTACAACGTTTCGGCCGTTGTACGCTCCGACTTTCTGGGAATACCCAGAAATTCATACACAGATGTCCTCAAGAACACATGGCATAGTGGATAAAGGCGTTGGTTAGATCCAGTGACAGGACCCAAAGAGTGTGAGTTCAATACCCGGTTAAGGCAGTGGAGAACTTGGAGAGGGAAATTAACAAGAAATAACTGATAACTAACCTCCATTAAACATGGCACGTGGAACTAGAACAGTCTACCCCAGTGAGCGAAAGAAAGGGTTAAGTTCGCCATTCCAACCACCTGAAGAAGGCCGGAGCGTACAACGGCCGAAACATTGTAATAAATATGGCGACAAAGATGAGGACAATAGTCTGAATAATGTAAATAAAATTACGAATTTGTGTTTATTTTATACAGTGAAGTAAGTGTAATACATAATATTACATAATCCACTTTGTTTTCAATAAGCTGCAAATTCAGAAGAAAGTTTTTATAAATTATGTGTTGTCCCATATAAATTAAACTGAAATTTAAAGTTAGTAATCGGGTTTTATAACTTTATTAACGCTTAACTATACTTGTTTCTTTCTTTTTTGACTTCGGTATTTTGAACAACGGCCGTGCATTCACGGGGTGTTTAGATAAAGCACTTTTATCAGTTATTGCTCGATTACACGTCTCTTTGTCATCACGTCATTGTTTCTTCCAACAAAAATTAAAATCCATCCCAACTCGTTATGCGCAGATTATAAGCATACATATACGTATGGTTTCAATTCCAGCTGAGGTCAACAAGGTTAAAAACATCGTCCTGTCAATATCAACCCATCGTAGTGAAATGTATCTGTCTATATTTCTGAGATGAGGTATTATGTACACTATTTACATTATTCGGACTATTGTCCTTATATTTGTTGTCATATTTGTCACAACGTTTTGGCCGATATACGCTCTGGCCTTCTTCAGGTGGTTGCAATGTCGAACTAAACCCTTTATTTCGCTCTCTGTGGTAGACTGTTCTAGTTCCACGTGCCATGTCTAATGGATGTCAGTTATCAGTTATTTCTTATTAATTTCCCTCTCCAAGTTCTCCACTTCCTTAACCATGTATTGAACTCACAACTCTTTGCGTTGGTTAGATCCAGTGACAGGACCCAAAGAGTTGTCGAAGGAAAAATAATGATCTAATCAAGATGCTGATATTCCACACTACTTCAAATAAAAGTTTAGGAAGGAAACCCCTATCAATACTGGAAAGAGCGATGACAGCTACTTGATATGAGAAACCTATTTTCCTGAAAAATTATTTCAAGAGAAAGAATTTATAAATTCCAACCGAAAGCGGCATTGGCTTCTCGGTCAATGAATGTCTAATATCTATTTGTAGGGAAGCAGTTAATATCACCATTGCCATTACCAGGGGCCGTGCAAGGGTCTTGTGCCCCCACCCGAATCAATGATACGGCTCCATCACTCCACTACGTCTCAATTTTCATAACGCAGTATTCATATAAAATACACATTTTATTGTAACCTAATTATGCAGAATAATGGATCATATAAATTATAAGTAAACAATTCCACTAGAAAGATTGAAAATAAATACAATGAATGTAAATACTAATTTTAGAGACATGCCATATTAAATCATTCCATTTTAAATAAATCAACAATGCTTTGCGGCAATTTCTAACATCAACTCAAGATTTTTCTTGTTAAAAAGTTGAATAATTTTATCACATTCAACTTTATAGATAAAAACTAATGAATTTTATAGTTTTTTTTTTTCTGTGATTCATCATGAGCAAAACAAATTCACGGATTTGAATAAAAATAAAAACCTCAAGAATGACGTCAAAATCCGCGAAAATTTTTCATCGTCAGTTGTGCTCAGTTTAATTTGTAATGCATATAAATGTAGGTAGAAAAAAAAAAGCAAATGTTGATGAAATAACGAGGCTCACAAAGCACTGCCTGGGGCTCTAGGTTAGCGCGCACCGGCCCTGACCATGACGTCTAGATTATATTAGTGTTCTCTGAAGAAGATAAAGTTTATCTTTTTGTTTTGATAGCTTAAAAATAAAGTGAAAGATCATTCCGTCATATTAAGAGAAAAAAGGGATATAAACATCACGACAGAAAATATTGCAAATATTTAAAATCTTAGATAAGTTTGACACTAATAAATAAAGAATTAGGCTGAAAACGTCACTGAGTGGACTGAAAGATCATTGACGAAGAGTTCAACCGAGGCATATTGAGAGAACTGGTCAGGTGCTTAGCTCAGCAGCGACACTATGACCATACACAATAAAGGGACCGGTGTATGAATATTAATCATTAAAACATTAAAGAAGTCAATACAATTTCAAAATCTTGAAAGAAACAAAAATAAAATTGACATTGGAGAATACTTAGGTAATTTGTTTTATTTGATGTTAAGAGGATGTATTTAAGGTCCATATAGTGTTACACGTACAGTACTGGTATGAGATTATGTACAAAGATTACGGTCACAAAAGGTTAGGAAATCTAATTCCATGATATGCATATATTTGAATGACAGAAATGATATTTTAAAATGCTGTTGCAAAATAAAGAAAATAAAAACGAAATCATCAACGATATATATAAGTTCTTTTAAAAGTATTTAAGATTGAGCACTCTTGGAATATACAAATCGTCCCATAATCCGCCGTGGTTGTAGAGATACAGCGTGGTGGCTTTCTCAGCAAAAAAAAAAAAAAAAAAAAAAAAAAACCCCAAAAAACAAAAAACAAAAAACCCCCCAAAACTCCACTTGATTCGGTCATTGGCCAGCGCCTAGGTCTGTGAAAAACTTTCACCGGTTCATTCGATGACGATTTCCGGTTATTTCTTTGGTATACTCTTGTCTTTTCTTCTTGTACCATTCCTTGGATGGTCTTGGAGAGGCCTCCTCGCGATTTAGGTTATACGGTAATATTACTTCAGTTTCGTCTTTTTAATGGTGGTTAACACGTCTCTATAGCCGACTGTCTGATGATTCGCTTTTCTATGCACCTCCGCATTCTTGACGCGGTCGGTGTAGGTAGGAAGTACCAAGCAGATATATGAAGTATCTTATCTTGAATCCGACTATGGAGTCCTGCTATTGAAGTCTATGACAAACTCGCACACAGAAGAACTGACAAGACAAGGACATGTAAAAATCGCAGAAAATAAAAATTGCATTTGTACAGGCCCCACAATAAAATAAACACACAAATACATACACATGCAATTCGCTTTTTCTTCTTTGATCTGATGAAGTCCGAAATGCATTATCAGATACTTTTTCGAAACATTACACTTTCATGAACGTGTTTTTTCCAATTGTCTCTTAATGTGCAAGTGTCATGATCATTTGCACAAATTCATAACATTATGTTCAACATTCAGTAGTGACAGTCTGCTGCATGCTTAAATGCAATCTTCAGGCCTGAAGATTGTGTTTGTGTGTGTGAATAAAGATATACTGGGTGTAACAGCAAAATTGTTCACATTGTGTAACAGCAAAATTGTCCATCCCACAAAATGTTTAATATCTAAAAAAAAAACACTAAACTAATTGAGTTTATTTTTTCCAGGCTTTCAGATAAGACATTTAACCATCTTTCACCATTTCTTATAAGAATCAATGAAAACCCCTTTGAGTTATTTAGCTAAAAAGGGAGGAGGTTAAAATCATTTTGTCAGAACCACTGTCTTCCCAAACGAACAATGGTGAGAGGGAAAAGATCATTCAGACCTTCAGTAATGGTACCAGCATTCATACTCTGGATTCCATCTTCAAAGTTCATTCAAGAACCATCAAAAGAACGGTGAATAAGTTTTAAAAAGG
Source organism: Acanthosepion lycidas (assembly GCA_963932145.1). NCBI lineage: Eukaryota > Metazoa > Mollusca > Cephalopoda > Sepiida > Sepiidae > Acanthosepion > Acanthosepion lycidas. Next base: position 30,211,771 of record OZ010581.1, read on the forward strand.
GAACAGTAGAGAGGAAAACTGGATCAGGAGGTCACAACAGGAAGATGGATCATCATTTCAAGTTAGATCTAAAGAGATCAATTAGAAAAGATCCAACTCAATTTATAAGACGTTTGGTGCGTTAGATAGTCCAAAGAGCAGTGAAAAAATACTTGAAAATAAAATCGTACGGGAAACATGTGAGGTATCTTGTTACTCCAGGACAGAAAGTTAGAAGGTTAGAGAAGGCGAAGATCATCTTGAATAAGTTGGAAAATGATTCTGGAATAATATATATATATATATATATATATATATATATATACAATTAATGATGAACATGTCATTTTCGTTTATCATCGATTTCATCGCGATTCTTCTGTTAAGCTTAGAGAGTAATTATATATTCTTATTGCTCAAAGTAGCATCCAATAGTGTTATAAAACCTCGGAGAATTCCAGTATGATATCTTTAATCATTTCTAAGATACAACAGTTCAGTGCCTCATATAACAATTGGTCATTTTTGCTGTTACACGAATTGGACAATTTTGCTGTTACACCCAGTATAAAATCCTTACATTTGGTTTGATAAGGTCTATCAGAGGACGAAACGCGTCGGTAAATAAGTTTTCCTTTTGTTTTTATTCATATTGTCTTTTTTACAGATATATTTTTATTTATATCTGATTTTTACACACACACATATATATGTAAATTATTTTCAAATAATCGATAAATAATATCTGTATGTGTGTTTGTAAATTATTTTCAGAGATAGTGTATCTGTAAAGGCACAAAATGAATACAAAAAACAAGAGGAAAAACTATTATCCTATTCTTGACTAAGAATAGTTTTCCTCTTGTTTTTTATTCATATATATGTATATATTTTTTAGATTTTACGCACACACGCACGCGCGCACACACACACACATATATATATATATATATATATATATATGATGTTACAGACATGAGTTCCAAATATAATTTCACGACTTATACTTTATCATTTGTTTTGTTCTATTTTTCAGGTTCATTTCTTGTCCACTTTATCTTATAATGGAAACTGCTCAGATAGTCTTTTAATTAAGTTTTTGCAGCAGAGACACTAGATAGACTATTATTATTATTATTATTATTATTATTATTATTATTATTATTATTATTCATTGGTTTGAATATTCACTCTAGATCTCTGATTGTTATTTCTTAGGAAAAAGCAAATCTTCTCAAATATCCAGTACTTTCCTCACAATCGAATTGTTTCAATAATTCTTTAATTATCAAATTTATTCAATCTCGACTATAGGGTATTTGAATTGCTACCCTGTAAACCAGTTACTATGAACACAAATCTGACACTAATTTTACACAGCTTGTTTACTTCTTGTGAAATATTCTGGTGTTTTGATTTGTCAGTTTCTTTTGTTTCATCTTGTGGCCTACCGAAACAACTACATAAATATTCTGAAAAAAAAAAGAAGTATTTCAGGCTTGTCCAAAGAGATTTGTAAAAGCTTCAATAAATTGTACGCTTTGTTTACAGCTTCCATTTTGTGCCTAAACTATTTGTCTATATTGCTGAACCAAAGTTATTCGCCCAATTCCAAAGTTATCATTGTCCCTACGCAGTCGTATCTATTTTTTAATATCCTTATTAAGCTAACTTGATGGATTCATTTGATGAGGAAATTTATAGCTTTTACTCTTTCTGCATATGATATGATTTTGATGCTTTTTATATGTATTTTGCTTATCCTCGTCTAAACATATCTGCTTCTTATATTTTTTTATACTAGACTATAAAGATTGCAGATTCCGTCTCGCGTGTACTCTGTGTAGCCAAGTATAGGTTATATAGGTTTTTTTTTAACCATAGCTTTTATTCGTCTTTTTAAATTCTTTGCGGATTACTCTTCTCAATTTATTTCCTTGTCTACATCTGTAGTATTCTTTTGTCTGTTATCTTTTTGTCTTTTTTTTTTTCTCAATTTTTTCGTTATCTCTTTTCTTATCTGCCTTGCATGTTTTTATTATTGCTGATTGGACACAGTTTTCGATACTGATTAGACCTTTTGGACTCTTTTTCTCTTTGTTTAGTCTGTCACTATCATGTTTGACTTTTACACATCATCATTAATTTGCTAATTCATTGTATCATAGATTAAATTTCCCCTCATTTCGAGCGTAAGAAAAATCCAGAGTACCTGACTTCACAAAACTTGCACCATTATAGTGAAATTGGCATTGTATTTAAATGTTCAACAATTTAATTCAGTAGCTTATTTTTTTTTTTTTAATTTTCCATATTTTATCGCTATTTCATTGTTTTTGTTTCCGCTACTAAATGTTAATTGTTAATGCTTATTTATATTTGAATTATTTTTAGAGTAATCACCTTGATTTTGGCCTAAATAGAGTTTTTTGATACTGTATTCAATATAGCAAAGTGAAAGTGAAAAAGCTGGTGGATAGCCCGAGGTATCCAAGTTGAAATACTTCGAACCAATTTAGGAGAGTACAAGAATATTTTGGTAAATTGAATGAATAATTTTACTTTGTCTTTCTTCTTTTGTCTGTCATGTTGGGTAAATGAAATTTTTCGGTTACGAAATATGTTTATCAATTTTTAAAGCAATGTAACATAATGAAATGAATGTCTGTCTGAAGCAATAAGTCGCTATACAATTAAAGCAGTGAACCAAATAAAGAACAGAAAGTGTATTGACGCACTCACTACAAACAATTAACCTTTTTAGGCTTTCTCAAACTATATAACATAATATCTCCGTAACTGATCTGCTATCAAAGTCAGTTATTATGTAGTCTCTAGCAAAGTTGCAATGTTATACATTGCATTTTTGTGTAAATTAAACTCGGCCAAAATAAATTATTTGACAATCATCCTTTAATGGGTAATAAGAAGAGAATTCAGAACAACAAGAATTCTTCCTTTTGAATATCATATTAAGTTCTGCTATTCCAAGCAAAAGGGCAGAGATACGAAAAGAGGTAAAACATTGTTGTTATCCTTTCTCTCCAAGGAATGAAAATTTTTTAAGCCTTTTGTGTTTGAACGTATATTTTGTTTGTTAGTATCTAATCGCGTTAGATAGAATGCCTTTTCTGATTAATAGTAGGCTATTATAACTGATTATACACTATAGTATATTTTTGCATGTGCGGCTTAGTCTGTATACTGAATCAGTATTCTTGATTTGTTCATTCTATAGTCTCCGTTATGCATATTTCGCAGTTAAGATGTTTCCACAGAATTCGAACATGAACGCTTACTTCAATTAAAGAAATTACAGCCTTTGAATTCAATAGGTCAATTCTTGTTAAATCTATAGTATTGTGGCTATAGATTGCTCTAAAAAAATCAGCAACATATTTCGAACTGTAATTACATTAATCGTATGGTGCAAGCATATATTGACTTTAGATGAGTACTTGAACTCTGGAATAATTAGCTTGCAAAACGAAAATACTTTAATACTTTAATATAATAGAATTATATAATAATTATAGCAAAGTCCCTCAAAGTCTTTGTTGTTAATATTTTAGGGGTCGTTTTAAACATTATTGTCATCGATTATTTTCTAATCTCAATCGGGCATTTCGTTTTGCACCTAGTAACCTCTAAGAAACATCGAACAGCGTCTTTTACTTTGAATGAAAACAAACCACTGATAATCCAGTGTAGGAATCGAACAAGCGACTCGCTTGTCTTTAGTAGGGTAGAAATGACTGAAAATGGAAACAAAATTTTTTCAGCTATTATTTTTTTTACTAATCTTTACCCTATACAAGACCAAAGGGCCACTCAATGTGGTTTTATGGAATATTCAATGAAATAGAGTAAATATGTTACGTTATTATCAACTGATATCATTCACCAAAATTTTTTGTATATATATATATATATATATATATATATATATATATATATATATATATATATATATATATATATATATAAAGGTACCAGTGGTTGAACATTAAAACAATTTCAGGGCCATTAACATTAGAACAGATCCAGAGTCATGCCATCTCATTCCTTGAAGGAACCCTTTCCAGACTGATCATGTCTGCATGGGTGTAACTGTACTACTACGCTTTGCCAATTGCGGGTTGGTTAGGCTATTTAACCCATCGTTGGAGGTTTTGAATTCAGAGTTGTCCTTTTACTAGTACAGTTACCACCCAATGCTATAGGACCCATTCTGTCCAGTTATTTATCTGGGAGGGGTGGAGAAGAGATAGATTCATACATTTCCAAAGGGTATTTGAATGCAACGATCTTGACTGGAATTCAAACTCGGCTTTCTAGTTCCACAATCCGAATCACCTCTGTATCTAAAATATACTGAGACATTATTTATTATTTACTGTCTTCTATGTGCCGTCTTCTTTCAGGACGTGGGCGATCAAGGCTCTCCACAATTTAGGTAGTTAATGGAATTTTATAGTTTACTTTAAAAAATATCTCATTTTAAGTTGTTTTTTTAAAGGATGGTCCCAAGCATTTTGTCTCTTAATAAATTTGGCCTTTTTCTTATCTCTCCTTAACCTTGCTCCGTCATCCATTTATTCAAGCTCGCTAGGTAGGTTATGCGTTGTTTTCCACTGTCTCTCTTGCCTTCGATCTGTCCTGTGAATATCAAATTGTCCAAACCCTCTGTCAACATTATGTGCTCTAGAAATTCCAACATGTTTTTTCTTCCTTCAATGTAATTTAATGAACATTTTTGTTATTTTAAAATTGACAAATAATTTGTCTTAAATTACTTATTTACTCATTCCCATATTATTTTAGCTCGCAAAGTGCATCGTTCTTGTAAAATATCAAGAATTTAAATATTGCCGCCTTTTTACGGTAAAGGTAAACAAGTTGTTTAATTAATATAGGATATTCTACTTGCATAAAGTTTATGCATATTGTAGAAAGCTGATGCACGCAAATATCCCATTTTATGTATTCATAAGAGAATTTAAGAGATTTCTATTCATCAGAAGTTTTCCCTTCTTCCCTTAGTGCCAAACAAACTCTCGTTAAAAGGCCACAGCTTACTGCTATGGTTTTTACAAAAAGTATGTTTTTACAAATAGTAGGACGGAGTTTTGAATTCAGAGTTTTCTATTCGCTAGAGAGCCCTTTTTTCCCTGCTATGTAACCCATCTATCTTTGAGAAAGCAGATGCAATAGACTCAGTCAGAATTTGAACTCTGCACGTCGATTCCACTCTTCTCACCGATAAATGCTGCTGGTAACATTTCATTATAATTCTGCTTCTTCTTCTCTTTGACAGCACGTACGTGCATTGCGCCCTGTCAATAGCACATAAAAATAAGGCGGGGGGGGGACTATTCCATTTTGATCGCGTAGAAAAAACAGAGGGCATGAAAGAATGAATGAAGATAAAACTTCTAGGTTGTTTAATGGAAAAAAGTTGTCTATTTCAAATCCTTTATTTTATACCCACTAAATTCTTTAGATAACGACCTTCATATTTATGATTGTTCTTGGAATATTTTGTTAAAGTTGTTAAGCTCAAATATTTAACGATGCGATAGGGGAATTTCTACGGATATTTTATTGTCGTAGAACACGCCATTAGCTTATTTAATCATTAAATTAAAAGGTTTTAATGTACTTTTAATATGTAAACCACTGTCGGCTTGGAATAATAAAATTCAGAAATAGTGCCGTTAATTTCCTTAAGGATTTGAATGGCAACAATGCAACAGAAGATGAATAAGGTTGGCTGCCAACATAAATTGTATTTCTGCTAAAAAGCTTTTTCCATCGAATTCTTCAAATTCCAAATGAACTCTAGCCTTTGTTTATTTCAAGATATATTAACATGTTAAGTTTTATTCCTCTGCTTTAACTGGTAACATTACTACTATAGTTGAATATAGCTAATTATAATAAATTTTTTACGATGCAGAGTTATAGAAAAGTAAAGATCAAATTTATTGGCAGTTGCCTTAACAATAGTACAGAAATTTAAAGAAATAAAAAAAAGACTCAAACTAAGTCACGAACATTCGATTTAACGTCATAATGAATATCAATCCATCCGTTTGCTAATTTAAGACAGCAATGAAGATGTTTCAAGTATATACATAAATTCTGATGGTAAGGTACAAAAAAAGCACCAATTGTTTATAACTATCCACAAAGGTCCGATCTGTAAACTGAACTATAATGGCAGCATAAATAAGTGCGTAATTAGAAAAGGGAGAGTAAGGTAGCAAAAATGGGAGAGTAAGGTATGTAAGAATAAATTAAACGCCAAATTTAAACAGAAGAAAGAACATGCACACACACACATATATTTCATCTACTGGCATGAATATTCGAGAAATCTTATTAAATTAACGAAAAATATGCGCTCTCCGGCATATTTTCCTTCAATATATATATATATATATATATATATATATATATATATATATATATATATATATATAGTGTTAATTTGAGAGGGTTTTCAAAGCCAGGATTCTTGATTTTTCAGTGGTTTGCTGATAGAAATGCATTTAAGTCAAGCAGCCTTTGTGGTAGAGTGCTCAATATCGGAGATAGCGATAGAGCGTTAATAGAATCAATATGAAAACGCACCAAAATAATACCTAACCATACAAAACACACTAACACAAACCTAATACATACAAGTTACTACGACTACATTCTTTACAAAACGCAAAAACACACACGCTAAATATAAAAAGCGAAAATAAAAAAAGCGATAAAACACTATACAACATGCAACAAGCACACAGTATGTAAATATATATAATACAATCTACTAAAAATACATATACAGTTAACATCCAAAACTACGTGAATAGGAGCTTGAACGTATAAACGTACACACACATAAACACACACACAAACACAAATGCACAGTCAGACGCGCACACACGAACACACAAGCGTACACGTGTGGGGCGTATATATACATATTTGTATGTATATGTATATGTATACATGCATACATAGGCACATGCATAAACACACGTCCGCACAAATTAGGAAGAAAAAGAAAAGAAATCAACAACTAGGTATCATTATATCCATCAAGCGAAAAAAGGAAAAAAATAACACATTCATATCACAATGTATAAATACAAAAAAAAATCTATAAATGTCAGCAGAATAGTTCAACTTCGTTCTGAAGAGTAGTCAGCATGACGGAAATACTGCCCAGTTAAGTGAAAATACTTATATATATATATATATATATATATATATATATATATATATATATATATATATATATATATATATATATATATATATATATATATATATATATATATATTCATTTTCGATGTATGAGGGTATAGCAACACACTTCTTAGAACTGAACGGTCATTACTATCCACTCATATGATTTGATTATAAAGATGAAAACTTGGATAGAAACCAACCACACTTTTTGGAAGAGTTGAATACAGAGAACTGGTGCACATAGTGTACCACAAGGTCCACAAACGACCCTTCTCAGGTTCTGAATTCACAATCGTCCTTCTCGCCCAAGTTCAATAGAACCTAGTCTATATCATAGTTGGTGGTTGGTGGGGGCAAAAGAAATGGATTCATACCTTTCGCAAGACATGAATGCAAGTGAATTTACGGAAATCATTTGAAATTCGAAATCGACTGGAATTCGAAATCGACTCTCCGATTTGTCTCTCGAGCTATGGGTAAATAGGTCTCTGTATTCGGCCCTTCAAAAATTGTAGATGGTTCTGTACAAAACCTTCACCACTATAATCAAATCACATGTGCTGGTTTCTGGCTGTCGGTTCCTAGGAACTGAGCTGCTTGACCCTCATACGTCGAATACGACGGGGGTATAACTTTTTACACAATGTACAGTTAATACACTCTTATATTAGGCAGAGAGAACGACAATTTCATCCAAGGTAGAAATGCTGATTCATATATATATATATATATATATATATATATATATATATATATATATATATATATATATATATATATATATATATATTAACCACAGATATGATTCTAAATAGTAAGTTTGCCATACTATCTATTTCTCCATTGCTTTTTTCTGCCGTTCAGATAATGTTCTTACTGAACGTAACGTTAACAACAGAATAAAATTTCAAACATCTAACTGGTTTTCACATATTCCATCTTATATACTTTTGGATATTTTTTTCGTATCAGGCATTTTACCACACACGCATACACGCACACATACATATGTGTGTGTGAGAAAGAGAGAGAGAGAGTGAGAAAAAAATGATATACACATTTTATACACAAGAACAATGTTAAGAATTGTAAAAGTAGAAATGACAAAGTATAATTTGTTTTTAATGTGACGCGTTTCGTCTTCTAGGTACAAAAGAGGGAGGTCGCTGAAATTTCAATCTTTTTAAATTTTATTTAAATCTGTGTTTTGGTCTATAGTCTAGACAATTTAATTTAATATCTTTGGTAGATCTGTTATCTACTTAATAACAAAAGTGATAAAAACATAAAGGAATAAGAAAAAAAAAACAATGTAAGCATCAATTTAGTTCGATGAAGTTCTAAAGGAAGAAATACATCATACAAAATTTTTCCCACTTTGTCATTGATGTTCCTAACACACACACATAGACACACACACACACACACATACACACACACACACACACACATATATATATATATATATATATAGATAGATAGATAGATATAGATATGTGTGTGTGTTTAATAGAAATATATATGTGTATGTGTGAAGTAGTTTTCAGACGATGTTGTGTTGATAATCATTTGTAGATGAACAGTGTTCAAGAGACTCTGTGCTGTTTTACTTTTGTTTCAATATTTGGCTGTAACTTAAAACTCCAGCTCTTGTCAACATCCTACGTAGTTTCCTCACTCTCTTTTGTCAGCATTTTTAAAAATATGGATGGACTCTTTAATCCTTATATCTGCTGTTGGTTACCTCTGGTACTGTCTCTGGCAGCATTTCATGGCATAGAACTTTTTGAGAACTGGTGTCATTTCACTCCTGGGGCCGTTTAACTTTTTAATTTAGTTTTCATTATTTTTTTTCTTTACTATAAAAAATACATTTTAAAAAAATTTAAAAATTAAAAAAAAAAAAAAAGGAAAAAAGAAAAAAAAAGAAAAAGCTCTTGTCACTCAGGTTCCTCCTCATTCATATTGGGGTAAAGTGAGCCATTTTTCACCTGGCATTTGCTAGGAAGTAATAATTCAACATCCGCTCACTATTTTCCTCTATATTCATTCAAAAGAAATGAAAAGGAGTTGATCTCTATATTTGTAGGGAAATAACCTCCAAAATTTTATTTTATTTTTCACTTTCATGTATATATACCGTATGTATATGTTGGGATGATAACTTTTCACCATTCTTCATCTGTATGAATAACATACATCCATGGGAAATATATATCCATGTATAATATGAATATGTTTATATTGCATGCATATAGGTATATATTTCATATATACATATATATTGCATATATATATATATATATATATATATATATATATATATATATATATATATATATATATATATATATATATATATATATATATATATATATATATATTATTAGGAGGATTTGATAATTATATTTAAATAATTCATCGAGTCTGAAAGAAACCTCAACAGAATGCTGAAAGCACTGGACGGCCGTTTCGTCTTATACTGGAGGTATTTTACAAACGTTTCGAGCACGAATAAAAGTAATTCCAGTTTATTTATATTTTTAGATTGCCCTTTTGTAATATATTCTATATATATAGTTTCCATAAAATTTGAACATTTCCATAGCTCCAGATATTTTCCTGTGTTTCATTCTTTAGAAGCAATAAAAATTTGAAACAAATGACGATGAGTGATGAAAATTAGATTAAAAACTGGAAAAATCACGTAACGCAGGAAATATCTCATCGGAGCAAAATGTTTATCATTAGAGCAGCCCTTTGTATGCAACAGTGAATCGTTGGGCTGATGAGAGCAATCGAAATAAAAGATCCCTTGAGGGAGAACTGTGGTCTGGTCGCCCTGTGGAAGCAATCATTGGTCAAAGAGAAAATAGAAATAAAAAAATTATTTTCCTGTTTGTTCGACAAAATTAGAAACAAAGTGTGTGCGCGCATGTCTGTGTGTGTGTGTGCAAGCATGTGTGTGTGTGTGCGTGCGTGCGTGCGCACACGCGCGTCTAGTTTTATCAAGTTGTTTTTCATACACTTTTTATATAATACCCAGGTAAATATTTATTATGTCACATAAATTTGGTGCCATTTAGTTCTTTAATGATTTCAGGACCCTCTATGTACAACATTGCGTCTGTGAAAGAAATATAAGTAATTGGAATTCGGGTGCTGCCCTTCTGATGAGGCGCTGATATATTAACATCATAAATAATTGTGATATCAAAACTCTTTATGCTTTGTTGGGTTCAATTTGGCAGACACACACCACAGTAAGTGCAACCGTACTGAAATGAAATTTTTGCATGTCCAAATAGTTGCAATTTTGACATGATTCCCTCCCGACGAATGAGTTCACCATTTTGAATTCACCCATCCTTCTCTTGTAGGTACGATGTCTTCTGACTGCTGGATGGGCCCAAACTCCGATAGTGCATGCTCAACTATCTCGCTCTGTTTAAAAGGGGTTACAGCGATTGGTTCTTCAGGCAAACGGTCGACGTTTTGTTCTGTGAGTCGGCTTCCAATACTGCAGTCAGTTGTCAACGTGGAAGTCCGTTGTGGGACGCGTCTTTTGTCGCCTCCAAGACACTGTTGGCAGGACTGGACACTCCGGTTAATTTGTCGCATTTTTCTGGAAAATAAAAAAAATAAGTTTTTTTATAACAGTTCCAATGGATGGAAAAAGTTAGACTATTGATCTCAGCATCCATGTATTGATGGATATGTACTCGTTTAAGCATGGCTCAATGAGAAAGCAATGAACGTAGGAAGATTCTTTTACGTTGGTCTTCCAATTGGAGAAGGGCTGTCTTTAAAATCTGCATTCAAATTTATGTACATAGACTCAAGCACTCACCTCTGGCACCAGTGGGTAATATATAATTCTAATGGCAAGAAAGCAGATATATTTACTATATATATTTACTAAGCGTCACAGTTTTAAAGTAGCAATGAGTCAGTTAAGTGCTATAGGTACACGTTTGGGTGACCAATTCCTGACTGACTACGCCAGGGGTGGGCAACCTTTTTGAGAGTGCATGCCAAAAACTGGCTAAATCTCTGGCACAAAATATTTCCACGCGCCAACAAAATTTTTTTGAGAACATAATATTTGATATCCAAGTATGTGAATAACCTTTTTAAATGATAAAAATTACCTCAGATCAGTAAAGACACGGCATTGTTAGAAATTATGTAAACCATTTAAAATTGACTCAATGAAAAACATTATGACAGGTTTTTACGGAAAAGTTTTTTGTGATATTTTCTATTAGCTTGTATGTAAATATAAATGTAACTACCATACATACACAATTTAAAGGCACGTTTAACTGTTATTAGTATCCACACAAAAAGTTAACACTAATTGTTATTTTTTCGATTAATCAATCATCCTTTTCCCTAGATATACTTTTTTATGACTAAAACACAGTAAAAGGTTATTAAAATAATCTTTCGTTTAATTTTAAAAACCCTTATAAATGATGTATATAAAAACAAAAACAAAATATATTTATTTACCGTCAAAACTACATTTAAACAGCCTTAAACCATAACCACTTTCAAAAGAAAACATCAGATAAAAAATAGAAACAGAAAACTTGACTCTTTTTATATATTATCAGTGGCACTTTTGCTGCTGCATCACAGTTGACAGAGATTTTATATCAGGTTTATATTTAATAACCTTGAGAAATATGCATTCACTACTAGTTTCATCCGTCAAGCTACTCCTGTTACAAGATTTAACAAAGTTCATCACTGAGAACAAAGATTCACAAGCATATGTAGATGAAAACATGGATAGTAATGCTGTTGCAAGCATGTTAAAGAGACAAAATTTTCTGGAATGATTTTACAAGTCCTTAATACTTCGTTTTCCGCATTCCTCTTTTATATTCCCATTTCTAATCGCTCCATTTTAATACTTTCCAAGTCAATTCTAAGATCAATTAATTTCTATTTCCAAACTGAGCTACTCTGAAATTCAATCAAGTGCATTTCAAAATCAAAATCATCCATGTCTATCCATGAAAACATTTGTAAGTTTAGTTCACCCAGTTTGATACTGTCTGGAAACTTAATGAATTTTGCTGTCTCTTCCAGTCCTCTGAATTTATCAAAATTTGTAAAGAACTGCTCAACATTTGATTCGATGATGATTACAAACAGCTTTTGAAAACATTGGCGGCCTGTTCTGCCATCTTTTTGGAGATCATTGATGTACCTCTTTAGGTTTGGGAAGTATCTAAATCACTCATTATCTACATCGCTCTTAAAAACTTCTAGTTTCATTTGAAAAGCATTTGTGTAACCAAACATAATATCAAGTGCCTTAACAGAGTCCAGTAATTTAATATTCAAGCCATTTAAATGTTCACAAAAATCTACAAAAAACATTAGTTTACAAACCTACATGATGTCAGACAATTCTTGTTAAGACTCTTGTTAGTCATTCAAAAATTCTCACCTAAGCATTCAACAAATCTTTTCAGAAACAAACCTCGGCTAAGCCAATGAACATTGTTGTACATAGTTCAGTCCGTTACATACGGATCCTACCCCATTCAACAAAATTTGAAATTTAAAGCCCGAGTAGAAATGTAATTAACAAACTTGGTAACTGTTTGCATCATTTCCTGAAGTTGCTTTAGTCTAGCTTTTGCATCCAAAGCCTCCTCGTGTATGATGCAGTAAAAACCTATCAGTTGATGACCAACACCTTTTGCAAACAGATTTACATCTGTTGTGGAAGATACTTCTTTTGAAATGTGAATTTGTTGAATTTTCAAAACTGTTTTACATATTTCTGCCACGGTAGTACGTTCAGGTAGTGTTACAAGGGCAACAATCTCTTCACATACATCGTCACCCCTACAAAATCGAGAAAATATGGCTAGCCTAGCCTAGATTTCTTATCCGGATAACTTTTATTTTAACAACGAATAACTCTGTGTCACCAGGTATATATATATATATATATATATATATATATATATATATATATATATATATATATGACGATTGCGTCCAGCAGGAAACAGCCTGTCGCCTCGGAGTGTTAACTGCAATGTTCATTTTATATTTATATTTACATACGCTCTATCTCTGATATTGAGCACTTTATCCCATAAATATCCGTATTTTTATCAAACACAAATAGAAGAAAAAACACATGAAAACAAATTTTTGGGCAGTTGTACAGCTGTATTCCTTTACAACTTAACTGCTTTTCTACTCACAGCCAAATCTTTAAAGCGCTGAATAATCTTTTCTTTTACTGAAAAATTGTCAAAAAGGAAAGGCGCACATTCTAAATAAACTTCTTTAATATACTTCCCATTACTGAGTGGCTTTCCATGTTGGGCAATAACTTTTGAAACCTCGAAACTAGCATCAACTAAGTTAGGACTAGGTCCACCTGAAATAAAGTCCCTAAAAGTATCAGTATTTTTTTGTATTGCTCAATTCACGAGAAATTAATTTCTCTTTGTTGCTCCTCAGCTACTTAAGTTCTTATGAACGTTTTCAAAATGTCTCTTTACAGGAAGTCCGACAAAAGATTTTGTAGGGAACAGAAAATGCTTAAGGCTTTATTCTCTATCGTAATCATGTCGAATTTTTCAGTCCAGTATTCTTTAAATTCTCTAATATCCTCTTCATTAGAATGACATCCTTTCTTAGCTGATGATCGTTTAGAGACTGCAAAAATTATGTTGCGTGTGAGAGATTATTTGACTGCACAGAATGAAATTCAGCTCTGAACGTAAACATTGAACACAGTTTATAAGATGAAAGACGTAACTGTTTATCAGCGTGTCTCTTTAATAAAGGAACCAGTGAATATAATTAAGGCATTTACATAGCTTCTAATGAGACACAAGTATATAACTGCTTATAATTCTTTAGCAGATAGCGTGTTCTTTCACTAGTAAAATGTCAATGCCTACAGGCTGGCTATCTATCTATCTATCTATCTATCTATCTATCTATCTATCTATCTATCTATCTATCTATCTATCTATCTATCTATCTATCTATCTATCTATCTATCTATCTATCTATCTATCTAAAGGTGGCACGGTGGAGTAATGGATAGCGGTTCGGTTTGAGGAACCGGGGAGCCGAGTTCAAATTCCAGTCGAATCCATTACGTACTAATACCCTTGGAAAAGGCATGAATTCTCTTCTTCTTCCCCACCAGCTATGGGCAAATAGCAGGACAGACCGTGTTCTATAGCCTTGGATGGCAACTGATCTCCCGCAGAAAGAAATGGCAACCTACTGCGGGAAAAAATCGAAAAATACATGATCGCCTACGCGTGTATCACGCATGGCACATAGCTTACATCTATCTATCTATCTAATTATTAGCGAATTTGTTAGATAACTAAATATTTATTGTGCTAATAATAGAGATATGACCAACTCAAGCATAACTTCAGAACATTCCCCCAAAGGACGGTAGACCCCTTACAGACAGTTTTCTGCTCAGGAGAAGAATACCCCAATAAAAAACCCATGACATCGGGATTTTGCTCAGTGGACTATAGTGTTTTAAAGGAATATGCACGCGTCATACCTCACCTTAAAACCCAACCACTGCTGGCTAAGGACTATTCTATTACTCACCTGCAGAGAACGCCCCAGGAGTGGCCTGCGATGGACTTGGAAGTCCTTCATAAATCTTAGATAGTGAAGTCAAGCTACGACCATAAAAGCCTTGAAACCTTTGTTATACAAATGCATATAAAAAAATCAAAATATCTAAATGTTGCTCGATTGTTAATAGTGGCTTATGATTATACCATAGTGGCTATATTACTAATCTATTAATATTAGCTCTGCGGTTACTAATATATAGTACTTATATCTATAGATCCAATTGGCTAGACCTTTTTTTTACGAATATATTTAAAAATATAAATATCTATGCTATTATTCGAATTTTACTATTGATTCATGCCTTACCTGAGATTCCGGCAAATTCGGGTGCTGAAAATACCATAGATAATTGGATTGGCGGCGCTGTTAAGTGGTGCCAGGCTTTGCATAAATGTAGCAAGCGCAGGTGATCCTTGCATCAAGCCGTACACCTGAAGTAAGTCGTGAACAATGTATGGACTCCAGCAGAGGATGAATGCTGAGAAAATGGATAAAAAGAAAATAATAGCAATTAAAGACAAAATTAATTAACAAATTAATTTTTTCCATATCTGTGTTTAACCAAACTGCTGATTTCTTATCCGGGTAACTTTTATTTTAACAACGAATAACTCTGTGTCACCGGGTAAATAATATATTAGGTTGATGCAAAAAATAATGACGTAATAATGTCGTTTTTTGACGTTACAAAATACGTCAAAAAACGACATTATTACGTCATTATTTTTGCACCAACCTAATATATATATATATATATATATATATATATATATATATATATATATATGTGTGTGTGTGTGTGTGTGATGATGATGATGATTGCGTCCAGCATGAAACAACCTGCCGCTTCGGAGTGTTGACTTCAATGTTCACTTTAATATTTATACTTACATACGCTCTATCTCTGATATTGAGCACTTTATCTTATAAATATAGCACACCTTAAAACTATATATATATATATATATATATACTAAACCAAGTACATTACAAGAAAAACTGAGTGTTAATGAAATATATGAAGACTGTATTGCGCCAGTCTTCTTAATGAGGCATGAGTGTCATTTTTACTGGTCACTACCAAATGCTAACATAACGACCATAATTTTAAAGTATGGAAGTATTATAAATAGAGATAGTTTTTCTCGTCGAAAACTCTACAAATTCTAATTTTCTGTTTTGGTTAGTTCCTACCTTGAAAAGCGAAAACCCGAACAGTAAAGCTGGGTTTGAGATTGAGGACTATGGAAATTAATCGAATCTTAATTCCCACTTGTTATGGTAAATTTGCCCTCGATGAGGCTAATGAAATGTCATTCCTTATATTGATAATTTTTTCATTTTTCAAACTTTTGACAGCATAAGCCGCAAATATATGAAAACTTGGCTGATCTGAAAGAACCCAACTAAAAAGATATACAAGACCGGCTGTTTGGAAGAAAGTTTAAAATGATTTTTTTTTTTATTTTTTCCTTGTGACTTTTCTATAAATATTTTCATGGTAATTGTTCTGATGAGCTTTCCCTCTTTGATATCTTGACTTTAGGAATTTAAGCGCGGGGAAAGATTGGCAGAAAGAAGGGGCAATCTGCTGATTCGATAAGAAAGATTCAATCAGTTTAAAAATTTGTCCACTAATACCATAACTTGTCAGCTTCAAAAATTCAGTCATTAGACTCGGATTCGAATCTCACCCTGGTCGATTAGTCAAGGTGGTGATTCTTGATGATATCGTCCTGTGCAGGTGACACCATTGGAAAGTGGCTGAAAACCATACCTTATGTGAAATTGGGCAGACGAAACGGGATGCCGTCGATGGTTGCGCTAGTACGAAATCACGAGTCCTTGCCTAATGGACAGATAGAAGATCTTTAGGCTTGGTTGGCAATCTAAGTTAGTAACACGATAAAAAACACCCTCCCCCAAGCAGCCTGTTAATTCGCGGGTATATGACGTCCTAAAAATGACTCACAATAACTGAAATTCTTAGGAAAAAAAAAAAAAAACATAAAACAAATCATGTGAGTTCGTTAAAAGATTCGCTCGGCTGTCGTTTTTCTGTTGTATTTTTTTACATGATGATGTGCGAAGAGTGTAACAGATATTGGCGCTGAAAGTGAAATCGGCGAGCCGAGTTCAAATTCTAGGTTACGTTGCGTTCATTTTCACACAAATGTTCTTGGGAGAGGCAGGAATCAATTTCTTCTCCTCTAGCTATGGATTAATAGCAGGATACACCCTGCTTTGTAACGCTGGTTAGCAAACAGTCTTCTCTCCCAACTATAGATTAAATAGTAGGCACTCTATCCTTGGATTGAAACCACTCTAAGAGAAGGAAAACTTTGAATTCCAAACTTTGGAGAAGGTAACAGGAAACCACTATTTTCCCCAAGAAGTTACGACAATTGACAGGTAATAAAGAAAAGGAAACTATGGAGAATCATGATCACCTAAGTCCTGATGAGATATGACATTGAAAAATATTCATATAATTTTTAGAACATTGCAAAATTTTAAGATAATTATTTCTTTTAGACGGAACCAAAATATGTTGGCATCAGGTTCTATTTTAGAGCAAAAACAAATCTATCCTAAAATGATTTCCCCATCAATACGAATTTCGTGAAATCAGAGTGACAATAACCAGGTTACAATTTTAATAATTTCTCGATGTTTAATTTTTTCTGTCGATGTTTAATTTATGGTTCTTATAGAACTGAAAAATTCTTCTGTACTTGATAACAAAGATTTTAGCTATATAAATATTACATAAAAATATGCATATATACAATATATATAAATTTATATTGTATATATACAATGAAATGATTTATATAGCGTACACCAACGAAACGATCAGAATTACCAAAAAAAAAAAAAAATACGAAAAAAGTAAAACAAATATAAAAAGCATCAACAAAACACTTACCTAGCACAATTAAAAATGTCATTTTAATTGTTCGTATCTTTGCATGTGGGATGAGGCCTTTCTTGCCGAGAATGGACACGTGTCTATAGCTATCTTCAGAGCCCGGACCATTCGTGTGTTTCATTCCTGTTAAATGAAAATAAATAAATGAATAAAGCGAGACAGTGAGAGAAGAGAGAATGAGAATGAGTAAGGGTGAGATAGAATTATATATATATATATATATATATATATATATATATATATATATATATATATATATATATATATATGTGTGTGTAAAAGGAGAACAAATGAAGTATAATTCCACTGTCCGTAACATTTAATTTAAAAGAGGGCTTATTAGACAGTAGAGCTAAATATTATTTATTATAGGAGATTAAAACAAAAACATGTTAAAATCGCTACACAATACCAATCGTGTTTCTATACTACAAATGTGTCTCCTCGTGCACTGGTAAATTACTGCCGAATGAGCCATTAATTTAATTTTAGAAGGAGAATACTTCCTCTTTTTTTCGAAAAAAAAAACCCTCAAAAACAAACAAAAGACAAAAAAAAAAATACAAAACAGAAATAAAATGAGACTTGTGTCTTTTACGGTGATTAATCAATCAAATGTGACCAATGCTAAATTCAAACGAAGCGAAAAAAATTATATAGATCATGACATGAAGTTGCCTGTATATAAATCCTAGATAATTTCATTTAGGACAGATACAAATGGTTATATTATTTCGTAAAATATATAGAAGTATGACGTTCAACTTTCACAAGAAGTTAAAGGGAAAGAGGTAAGGAGGCAAATCTATCATAATGTTAAGTAGTTATATGCTCAGTCAGCTTCCTACATAAAATTTTGTAGTTGATAATTAAAAGGCCTCTTTAAGAAACTTTAAAAAAAGGAAATCAGATCATAAATACAAAACTGGCAAATTAATATGCATCTGTTAAGTAAAGAGCAGCCATATAAGATGTTAATAATATTAACTAATCAATGTAAGATATACTAAACACATGTACATCCATATAAGATGTTAATAATACTAACTATGCTTACAATTTACAGTTAATTCACATCTTTGGTTAAATAAGGAGTTTTTATCAGAAAATCTGGTAATTTCTAATTTCCCATGTAAGCATAAAAAACAAGGTTCATTTAAAGATCTAAATGTTCTAGCGTTTTTTTTTATTTTCTGTTTATCGCAGGAGTTTTATTAGCTTCTTTTAAATGCTAAAAATATTTAGAAAGAAATGTATTATTTTTATAAGTACTATTAGTGGAGGATACGATATGTTGGTACTACCTAGACTTAAAAGAATTCTTAGTACTATCCATATAATTTTTTTCAACAGTCAGATTCTCTATTGTAGAAGTAGTACAAGTAGATAAACAAGAAAGTTGGTCAAGCATTTGTTTCGGAATGGGCATTCGTTAGAATCCTTGCAATTATATTGGTTAATATTATCACCAGTATTTATCTTTGAATGTGCATTATTATCCTAATTTTTAAATTGATTTAAAATTTTATTATTGTGTTTCTTTATAATATTCTGAAGATTATTGGTGCAACTATAACTTAGTTTTAGTGTATTTCTGTTAAATATTTTACAAAGAGGATTACATTTAGGGAAATGTTTATCAATTAAATGGAGGAACCTTTAGTTTAACTTAGTACTGATCAATTGGTTAAATGGGAGTGTGTACCAAATTATTTTCCTATTTCTATTTCTTTTCCTTAGATCACTATTATCATGTTTTCTATACTTGATTTCAGCATACTTGTAACCACTATTTTTAAAGCAGTATTATAAACAGCGCTATATTTATTAAACATATCTTTGTCAGATGAGTTGTTGCTAATCCTACATTCTCTAGATGAGTGTATATGTTTGATTACAGATGGAAGGTGATTAGATTTGGGTGAATATATATTATTTAAGCATTATTTTTCATATAAGGTTGGAATATATCATTAACGATGTTACGTTAGATCTTGTTATAATATAGAGATAAATAGAGGGGCAGAGAGAGAGAGAGAGTGAGAGCAAACGAATGAGAAAGAATGAGATAGATAAAATGGAAATATATATATATATATATATATATATATATATATATATATAGAGAGAGAGAGAGAGAGAGAGAGAGCGAACGCACAAATTATCAAGATGTAATAGTTGATATTTCTAGAAAAAAGGATTTTCAGTTTCTTTGAGTCATTCAGCTAGAAAGAGAACAGGTTAAAATCGTTTCGTGTCAGCCCATTGTCTTCCCAAATAAGGAATGGTAAGGGGAAAAAGATCATTCAGGCCTTCAGTAAGGTACTGACATTTATATTCTGGCTTACATCTTCAAAGTCCATTCAAGAACCATCAAGAGAATGGTGAATGTTTTAAAAAGAGGGAAGAGTCGAGAGGAAAACTGGACCAGGCGGTCACAACAAGAAAAGACATCATCATTTCAACTTAGAGCTAAAGAGATGAATTAGAAATGATCCAACTCAATCAACAAAACGTTTGGCACGTGAGAGAGAAGTCTCAGCTATGACAGTGCAAAGAGCAATGAAAAAATACTTGAAAATGAAATCGTACGTGAAATATGTAAGGCATATTGTTACTTCGGGATAGAAAGTTAGAAGGTTAGAGAGGGTGACGATCATCTTGAATAAGTTGGAAAATGATCCTGGAATAATATATATATATATATATATATATATATATATATATATATATAAGAATAAGAGCCATAAGAATGTATAATTACTCTCCACGCTTAACAGAAGAATCGCGATGCAATTGATCGTAAAGGAAAATGACATGTTAGTTATTAATTAATGATAGGTAAAATTCGGAAGCTCATTAAGGATTGAAATTAAGCTCATATATATATATATATATATATATATATATATATATATATATATATATATTATTCCAGGATAATTTTCTAACTTATTCAAGATGATGTTCACCCTCTCTAACCTTCTAACTTTCTGTCCTGGAGTAAGAATATTCCTCAGTTTAATTTCAATATATATATATATATATATATATATATATATATATATATGATAAAGAAGAAGTAGGAAACATATCTCAACGTATCACTTTATTTTTATTAAAGCTTCGTTAGAGATCAAGATAGAAATGATAAAAAGCAAAGTGATGCAGATTAATGGTATGATGTGCTTGATTTGTTCTTATTGGTTAGATACGTGTTACGTGTAATGAAGTAACAAATATGTGTGAGAAACATTCTGGATGCTAAAGTGTGTAAAAGTCTGGGAGGCATAGCAGGATATTTTGAAAAATATTCTTATGGATTGATTTTTCATTAAAGCACATCTCTTGTGTATTTTGTATATATCGTCATTGATTTTTATGTATTGGATAAACATAAGTTAGATTCATGAATAATGGATCTGTAGAAAATTGGCGAAGTAATGTAGTATTTTTAAACGTGTGTTGGTAGTATTGCTATGAATGTTTTCATAATATTTCTTCTTAAAGGGATATGTTCTTTTTTTCAATAAGGCTAGCATTGAAGTCAAAATTATGTCTCACGTCGTTGCGATGTAAGACGAAAGAGTTTGAATGTCTGTCTAATCACAAGTATCCTTTGTGTTCTTGGATTCGAGGTTTAAATCGCGTGATGTCTCCACAATAATTTTGTCGGATCCATACTTAATCTATATTTTATCTTCTATTCATATATATATATATATATATATATATATATATATATATATATATATATATGCATGTTTCATTAAAAACGACAGACAAGTTACTACAGTTAAGCTTTCTTATCTGGACAAAGAGTGTGTAAAAACAATTTCTTCACAGATGACTTGAGACGGCAGAGATGTGGTTCTATAGAAAGATGATGTGAATACACTGAAGGAAATGTGAGCAATGAGGAAATTTTAAGAGAAATGGTAATGAAAATGGTACTTTGCTTGGAATCAGAAAGAGACAGTTGTTATTTTGGGGGCAGATTCATAATGAGCAGAGAGGGTTTGAAGAATTTGACACTCAGAGAACGTATTGAAGGCAAGCGGAAGAAAGGGAAACTACGAGTAACCTGCCTGACGAGCCTGCGCAAATGGATGGCAGGACATGAACAGGGATTGATGGTAAGTGGTCAAACATTGCTTGGTGCTAAAAGGGATAGGAATTCGTGGAGAGCCGTAATCGCTCATGTCCTGAAGTCACACAGCATATAAATTCAAGAGTTTTCTTACCAGGTTAGTCAGCGCTTATTTAAATAATGTTCACCCAATATAAGGCCCAAGAGCCACTCAAGGTAGAGGGTTACTGTGTAGTGTTGTATGAGCTTAAGAAAGGGCAAGAAGTGAAGTTCATGGGGTTATGCAGATGATAAGGTTAACCATTGACTCGAAGAGGTTAAGATTGTAGTGATTGGGAAAACATCATGCCAGCAGTTCTTGGGAAGAAGCTATCTGAATGGAACTTATTTCTTACTATTGAAATACGAAGGGAATAGAGATGATTCAAACTTGTGTACGTGGCATTGTGGTTCCCAGTTGTAAAGGTGAGGGGTGGTCGGACTAAGGAATGTAATGCCATAGTAAGTGAAAATGGTTGGATGATTAATTTTTCATTCTGGTTTAGTGATTCCTACAAATTGAAATGTTCTCTAGATTTAATAAAATATATGAAAGCAGGCGAATAAAGTGCCTTTTTCCCCTTTGAAGAAGGGGACAGTAAAAAGTGATATCGCTTATACTGCTTTTCCTTTCGTCCTATAACGGCCAAGAGAGGCAAGTGATTGATGGAATAAAATCTTCTGACCCAAACAATGCATATATATGAAATCTGCAGTACTGAATTAGCATTTAGCTTTCTAAATTTGAACGGCTACCGGAATGTAATATTCAAAAAGATTGTTTTGCTAAACCATTGTTCGTCTAGAAAGTTATATTCTAATGCGATTTCTTACGACCGGAAACCTATGCGAGATATTAAATATATCTATCTATCTATCTATCTATCTATCTATCTATCTATCTATCTATCTATGCTTGTAACTGTCATAACAAAACGCCACCTTTTCAATAATTTATAATTTTGAAAAGTTCTCTCGTATAATAAGTAATATAAATTGGTAGCTATTTTGCGATTTATCTAGTAAAAATATCGGAAATTGAAACAGATTCAAGCTATTTTCGATTGCATCTACTCATGGTACTTAATTGTCGATGATTTTTAAATATGGCTGTTCATATTTTCAATATCCTCGAACAGGTATCCCTTCTCCTCATTTTACCTTGACCGCGGGGCAGGGGTGATCACAATGACTAACCTTTTCTTCGGTTGTACCAAGTCCTCTTTACAGCAGGTTTTACACACCACTTTTTCTTTCCATTCTGCCAAATGATGTAGATGATGATGACGTAGCACAAGACAATAATAAAGGCGGGAATAATGAAAATGATGGCCGTCACCGTTGTGAAATAAAACTAAATTCAGAAAAGAAGATGATAAATGAATGAATATATGCACAACTAGCGTTTATATATATATATATATATATATATATATATATATATATATATATATATATGAATGGATAAAAATGTACATACACACACAAATATTTGTAAGTATATTTATTTATCAGGTGTTATAAATACAGTGCTCAATGTTATGAAACAGTGCTATAAGTATATATTATTGAATATACATAATATCAAACGTCGATAACACTACTCGGAGTTTCATGCAGTTAATGCAATCTTCATTGGATATATATATATATATGTACATGTTTCTATTTATCTATAAAGGTTAAGAGAATTTGAAAAAGGTGATCAGCCTGCTCAGTTATTTAGCGTTTCCCATATCACACCGAGCATTTTTCCCCATCTCTGAAAATAACTTCTCCAGAAAAGAATGAATCTTATTTTGAATCAGTTCTTTTTAGGAATGTAGTCTGCCCCATAAGCTTTCCTAGAATTTATGCAGCATTTAATGAATTATTATTATTATCATCATTAATAATAGTAATAATATTTATATTTAATAAAAACAAATAATACCCCTACTAGAAATCAAATGAAATAATAATAATAATAATAATAATAATAATAATAATAATAATAATAATAATAATAATAATAATAATAATGTGCTTTTTTACTGACATGGCAGTCCCTACAGATTGTAATGTATCTTTGAAGATCTTCAAAAAACTATCAAAATACAAGGATCGTGAAATGGAAATTTAAAAAAGGTGGAATATGAGGACAATTCCAGTTGTAGTTGGAGCCCTCAGATTGATTGGAAAAGGTTCCGATAGACTCATTGAAGGGATTTCTGGTAGTCCATGCCTTAAAGAAGTACAGAAAATTGTACTTACAAGTACAGCTCACACATCACGAAAAACTTTATATATATGTAAAATGTATGTGATCTTTTTTTTTTTTTAATAAAAATGATTAGTGAAAAATATCATGAAGCCATTTCTTATCCTAGACCCTGAAAGAAATGTGTATACAACAGAAATCAAAGGAAATAATAATAATAATAATAATATGTGAAGAGAATGTATTGTTATGTGAACTGATTAACTTATGGAAACTATTGAGTTTTCTGCTCATTAATTTAACTTACATTGATTTACACATTAGTTGTTAGTTATTAGTTAAATCATACATTTTAGATGCATCAAAGGTGGTCTTCAGTGTTGCACTGTTCTCATCGCCGATTTCGGGTTTCGCATCATATCGGCCCCAACAGCATCCCCGATCTGATTCTAGACGAGTCAGGCTGCCTCCTTGAAAGCGTCGTGCTACGCACCACGACATTGCAAAAAACAGTAATCATACGAAGGCCGGACTTCTTATTGACATATGTCAGTCAGCGCCAGCCAATGAAAACAGAGCTTTTCACGCTCCTCTACTATATAGTGTTGTCTTTTTTTCTCCCGTTTAGATTTACTACTTCCGGAATCCATAACGAGGTGAGCTGGTATCTTTATTGAATTGTTTAAGCCCATGTTTTACATATTAAATACTAATCCAATAGCGATACTAAATCTTTAACTAAACCTACCCGCGTACCCAAATCAAATCTATCCTATACTAGCACTTTCTAAAAAGAAATTCGCTATTCTAACAGGTCAATCTGTAACTCTTACCTTATACTCTTATTCGAACAAAATCACACACACACATGTATGTTATATCGATAACCAGTAGCCTTATACAAATATTTATCATACATTATATTCAGGCGTATCAAAGGTATTTTCTTCTTTGTAATCAATAAGGAATTTCTCAAGAGCACTCGTATATTTTTGAAGTTTATGTAATGTTCTATATACAGTATCTTACTAGGATCTCTTCTGAAAGTTTTCAAGTACTGGCCGTCGGCTTTATCTATACCTTGTGTTTGAAAACATGAAAATTGACAACAGATGGCTGTTCACTTTTAGGTTTTATTTCAAGGGAAAATCACATCCCTTAAAAGTCGTAACCCAATTTTGGGCTGTATGGTCAGATATTGTTTCATTTCCTTACACTTTCCAAATTTTGCAAGCAACTTTAGCAGTTTTGAGATCAAGTTTAAAATAATGTCCAAAAATTATCTGACTCTCAATTCTTGTATCTGTCATTATAAAATCTGAAACAAAAAGTACAGGTGAATAGCATTGATAATGAGATATTTACTTTTACAGTGATGTTCACCCTGTACAAGAGGATCACGTTAAGAGGCAGTTTGTACGGATAGAAGAGGAAGATAACAGTTAACCCAAGACTTGAATAGGTTAAGATAGTAGTGATTGGGGAAACATCCTCTTGGGAGAAGTGGTTCGAGGGAAGAAGCTGCGCGAGTGCAACTTACTTCTCGCCCACGGAGAAAATGTGAGTGGTTGGTTACAATATAAGTGGTATAGCAGATCCTTGCCGTGAAGGTGACAACTGGCGGAACCAAGGAATGTCGCTCGTCTGAGCACTTTCCATGGAAGTAGCGATAGAGCATTGAGAGGCTTGGCAGATTCCGTTGGAGGGTGGAAAATAATTCACCACCTACAACTACTCGGAGACGATTTTGAACTCTATCCCGACTGTAAAGTGAGGACTCGACATATTTATAGTAATAAGGCTCATAATGTTTACAATTTTCTGTATTTATGGGGAAAGACTGATAATGTTGGTAGGAATAAAAATGTGGGTGAAAGAAATATGTATTTTTTTTCAGTAAAGGTCGCCCTGTACAAGGCCGGGGTTCACTCGAGGTAGAGGGTTACATTAAGGGGTATTTTATAAGAGAGGACGAGATGATAACGGTTATCCCTAGACTTGAACAGGTTAAGTCTGTATTAATCGGGGAAATGTCCTCTTGGAAGTCGGTTCCATAGAGCAGTTGTTCATGGGAAGATGCTGTTCAGGTGGAACTTATTTCTCACCGATGGAATACGGAGGAAATGTGAGTGGTTGGCTACAATATAAGTGATATAGTGGGTCCTTGCTGTGAAGGTGACAACTGGCGGAACCAAGGAATGTCGCTCGTCTGAGCACTTTCCATGGAAGTAGCGTAGAGCAATGAGAGGTTTGCCACATTTCGCCAATGAGAGAGAGGTTGGAAAATATTCTTCTCCAACAAGGACTCGGACACGCTTTTGAACTCAGTCGAGACTGAAAACTGAGTTGTGGACATCTCCAGTCCAAATATGGAAACAGGGCACCATTTTTAGCCTTATCTGGCTCTTGTAAAGGTAGAGAATAGCACTAGGAGCCAGGTACTTACTGGAGCGGTACAGGGAGCTGAACATTTTACCTGCATCTTTACTGATTGATCCTATGTACGAGTTCCACTGGAGGTCAGGTGTGAATGCAATTCTAATAATGATAATATAGTCTTTGGATATGTATAGGAAATACGTTTTTGAGTAAAGGTCTGTAAAAACGAAAATACTTTTGATACACCCTTGTGGATTATTATTCTGAATTGAAAATAACTTGTAAATATGGACATAGGGCTATTTTGACTTACACTATGTAATAAAATATATTATATTATCGTTGCATTCTTAATAGTAATGAAACTCACCTTCCACTGCCACTCTGGCAAATTTATCCAACATTGATAGCTGTTATCACATAACTGAATATGTTTTTGGATCACAAGTAAAGGAATTGAAAAGATAAAAGAAAGTACCCAGGCGCTGATAACAAGGAACTTTCCGAGTCGGTCTGTGGAAAATAAAATAAAAATCAATCGGTCCGTTATTCATATGCAATAAATACAATAATTCTATTGAAAAATAGGCATGGGTTGTTTCTTGCTGTTTGTACTATTAAGTCGAGCACAACATTTATCAATTACTTGGAGAGCAAATTAGGACTCCCAGTTAACCTCCATTACTCTGAAAGATCCCAGCTATGGATTAAGTAGACTTAGTTCTATAGCCTTGGCTCGCAACCATTCAAGAGACGCTGACTTGATAAATATTTTCCAGCAAGCCTGGGCTAATCGTGAGGTTGCATTGACCCATGAAAACTCACATTCTTCAATCGTCTGAGTTGCGCATTCTATCGTAACCGGAGAGAATCTTTACGTTTTCTTGTTGCCTCCAGAGATTCAACGGAGAAGAATATTCAGCATGGAATCCTGATCATTTTATGGGATATGGAAAAAACATTTACCATAAAATATCCTTACTTCCAATTGCCGTGACCCCCCCCCCCCTAATGTTTCTACCTGCTACCAAGACAAATGATCCCTTGCCAATATGATCAAATTGGATATACTGATTCCGAATAAATTCTCGAATTGTCTTTGGTCAATTCTTTTAGAAATATGCGCATACCATGATGTTCAAAGTAAATATTATATTAATAATATTTTAGTATATTATTAAAAGGAATGGAATTTGTACAGTGCAGTTACCGTCTACACACTGAAATTACTTAGCACATAAAAGAAGTACTGTTCTCAAACTGTCAGTACTGAAATGACTTAGCACATAAAAGGAGTACAGTTCCCGAACTGTCAGTACTAGGATTTTATCGTTCTGCGGAAATATTCACGGAGCTAACGCTCATTTTCGTGCTATGTAATTTGATTTAATTGTCATGCGAGTCTTTGTAATGTATTGGAACGTCTCTGTGAACATTACGAACTCTATTTATATTTATTTAAAAAAAATATTTATGTTAAGGCTTTTGCATAGCGCGTTATTTGAATGCTAATTTAGTAAGAGCAAGTGATAAACTGAAATCATCTGGTCGTTTATTGCCTGATCTTAATAAATTTACACTAAAACAATGTGGAATATGTAAACCTTAAAATAAATGAATGTGTAAATAAATAAATAGAAATAGAAATAGAAACTGAGTTGAGATTTAGTTAAAGCCTAACTCTTCTAAAGGGAAAAACAATTCAAGTAAAAGTCAAGCGTCGAGATGCAGTAATCTCTTGCATCTTAGTGGCTTTATTGCTTTTCTTGAGCTGAAATGATTAAGATATATATATATATATTATAATTTTATCATATTGACAAAACCATTTTAGTCACTACAACGATGCAACTTGGTTTCAGTGTATTAAAATGATTTTGTCTATATGATAAAATTATAATAAATAAATAATTTTCTCTCTACTATCGGTATCGAGCCCTCTTTTGTATTAATGCTGTGAACATTGGAATTTATATATTACTTTCGTTCTCATCGCATCTGGTATATATATATATATATATATATATATATATATATATATATATATATATATATATGTATATGTCAGGAAACATTCGATATCACGTTATTTGATACGCTGATTGCATATTGTTTATTAAATCAGCATGTTTTCTATTTCTGTGAAACATAAGGAAGTTCTGTGCAACTTACGCGGACGAATCCCAACTCAAGTGGGCACTAGTATATTATTAGGTTGGTGCAAAAATAATGTGATAATGTCGTTTTTTGACGTTAAAAATACCTCAAAAAACGACATTATTACGTCATTATTTTTGCACCAACCTAATATTATGAGAGGGTTTCGAAATGTTTTCAGCTTAACCTACTTCTAGAAATCAATATTTTATTTATGACAAAAGATATGAATACTGTCTATATTTCTATTTACATAGTTCGGACTGTTGTCCTCATTTTGGTTGTTTAATTCACGACGTTTCGGCCGTTGTACGCTCTGGCCTTCATCAGGTGATTGAAATTTCGTCCAACGAGGTAGATTGTTCTAGTTCCAAGCCTCTTCCGGATATCTTAGTTTCAGTTATTTCCCTTTAGTAACTCAACTCTGCAAGTTTTTGTTCAACTCTGCTGTGGCCAGTTATTGAACTCACAACTCTTTGGATCAAGTCACTGAATTACTTCAACCAACACTTTTATCTACCTTGAGGACATCAATGTATGAATATTTGGAACCTCATTTTTTTTTCAGAGTTCATATTACAATTTGTTGCTAATATTGTTCCCATATTGTATTTATATCTATGCTTGGCCGGTTTAAGACATTTCTGTGGCCTAGCATATAACTTAAGGAATTAGCGCGTCAAGGGTTCTATTCATAATTCCAATTACTTGACGAAGGCCAGAGCGTACAACGGTCGAAACGCCGTGAACATGACAACGAAGATGAGGACAACAGTCCGAAAAATATAAATAGTGTAAATTCTTTTAGAAAGTCAGACCGAGTACTTTTCAGCACCTATTCGCAATATAATGTTTACCGTGAATATAAATGTTTTACCCGTAATTACAGGGTACGATGGGTAAATTCTCGCCATTTTATATTTTTAATTTCGCACATGTGCGTTGTTTTTGATTTTGTGGACTACACTGTATATAGGACCAGTTAGTTGAAAAAGAGCACCATGACGCAATTCACTCAGCCAGAAATTTGGAAATGGCATGCTGTACTGCTTGTCATTCGCGCCGGAAGCTCCAATACAAATATTTCAGAATGTTTGGGTGTCAATCTGAGGACGGTGCAGAGGATTCGGAGTCTAATGGTGATTACGAAGGTATGGCAGCTCAGAAAACTCACACTGATCATGGTCAGTGAATTTGATGGTGAGGGTCTCAGACTCAACAAGTGCTTTGAGAAGGTAGTGCTACTCTAGGTTAAAAGAGTGGCGGCTGGAAGACCTTATGTCTGGCAACAGGATTCTGCGCCATGCCACACAAGCAACAGAAACCAGTCATAGGTGTCAGACAATTTCTGAGGCCATATCACCTCTTACATGTGGCCATCTATCTCTCCAGTCTGCAATTATTATGTGTGGGGAACAATTGAGCGAGGGATCAACAAAACTTGTAACACCAAAGATGAACTGAAGGCAAGGATTATGGCAGCATTCGCTAACTTAAACAAGGAGACCGCACAGACGAATTGCAGGAGATTCCGAAGTCGTCTGGAGGCCGTTGTTGAAGCCAATGGCGATTTTATTGAAGGAATTTACTTTTTAGTATTTCAAGATATTTTTGTGTAATTTAGGTAAATATATTTGTTAAAATGAGATGTCAGTGTTATTTTCATTTTTGCGTAATTTAGCCTACAATTTATCCATCGCACCCTATAATATACAACATCAGCTTTTATCTATTCACATGACATAGTTTTCTCCAAAGTACCAGTCTTTGAATAGCCATATTTATTTTCCCGCTGGTTGTATGTAGCACACCGGTTTGAGGTTGATGGAGCGGCGCAGCTGTCACAGCAGCCTGAAACTGCTGATCATATCTCCTGCGTCGATCCGTAAGTAACTCCCTCTTGTCTGGAAGTCTTCGTTTTGACATTCTCATATTAGCTCTGTACTATTCTTTTGTGAAGGCTTATAGCAACTTGGAAGAAGGTGTCATACACCAACAACAGAATTGCGAATATATACGCACAAGCAGATTTTAAAGAAGGATTTCGTCCTTCATTAGGTGGGTTCACTTGTGCCAGAAACCAACCTGTAATTTATACTCTCCTGATAGATTTTTCTTTTATCGTCTTTTCTTTCTCCCTAGACAGAGTACATTCATTGCAGCTAACGAGCTCCACCTATTTTCGGCGCAAGTTAGCGGAAAATCATAATTTTTCTGCTCTTCCATGCTAACAAGTTCAATCTATCCGATTTAAGCTTAATGATCTTGGTATTCCCAAGCAGCCTACCAAGTACTGACCAGGCTTGACTGTTAAAACCAGTGTCTTCAACGAGATATGCCCGTAAGCGATATATAAGTTATGTATTAGTTTTCTCCAATTAGGTGCATGCATTTAAATCGATATCCTGACATGTTGAAATAGTTGGAATCAGCATACACCATTTACTTGAAAATGTATATATATTTTTTATTTCAGTAACAAAGCCTTTGTTACCTGGTGATCTCATTCAGTTGTCCTCCGTATATGCAGGCTCAAGTTTCAATTTATAAATTAGACACAGTAATAAATTAATACAAATAACTAATAATAAAAATAGAAAAAATATAGCAAAATATTGTAATAAAAATTGTGATGGATAAGGGATTCATTTTACGATAGATCTTGCAAATTCACCAGACAATTTTGAAGTTTTACTTAAAGAGAGCGGTTAACGGCTTCTCTATGGTACGTCCAAAATTAACAGCTTTAGTGTTATTATTAAGGAAAAGTTATGAAATATTTCTGGGGGATTCCTGGAACTAAGGAAAGGTAAAACAAAGATAAGGGGACACTGTATTACCTTGTTTATGGTCGAAGTTAAACAGCGTCTAGCTAGATCTATACTTAGATGGGCGGGGGAAGGGTTAGAAACACTGGGAAGAGTAAGTCATTGCAGAGTAAACCTCAACAACAAAAAATCCCATCTTTGGAAAGTGGGGATGTAATAAAAGATGGCTGTGTGCAAAATGACAGATTGTTGTTTTAGATCGCATTTTAAATATGGTTGCCGGAAGAATTTCATTGTCAACGGCAAGGAGAAAACGTTTTTAAGAAAATGAGACAATGCAACCTTTAGTAGGAGTTGCTTGCGCTAATTGTACCAAGTCACTTAGAATGAACCTGAAAATATGATTACTAACATTGTACTTTACCTACTCAAATAGTATCCGCATAAAACTTACCTTCACTGTAAATATTGATAGGAAACAACAACAACAACAATAATAATAATAATAATAATAATAATAATAATAATAATAACAAAAATGACTTGGAAATAGATATTGCAAAAGCCTAGAGTTTAAGTACAATTACTTTTTGCAATAATAATAGAATCACTATGAGTGGTTGAAAAGAATAGTGGAACATATAATAAGTAAATTCCAGAGAAGACATCAAATTCTGAGATTGCGCTCATGAGTACTCCCCATATTTTCGGGAAAAAAAACTTTCTCAATGTAATATGCTCAATGGAAGTATTGTCTTGTGAAATCCTTACTTTGGATAAATAAATAACTTGCTAATAGTAATGACTTCAAAAATATCTACAATGAAAACATTGAAAATTTATCTTACAGCTTTGTGAAAAATTCATTGGTCTTGCAATCGCATCCAGCCTGTCTATGCTGAGAGAAACAAGTATGAACGTCGAGGAGATCGTGACGAGAGCCTGAAATATAAAAAGACAAAATGGACGCGCTTGTAGACGATGGATAAATGTAAAGTGAACTACAGAGCATTACTTCTTGGATTTAGTATCAACAATTTTGTTTCAGACTTAAAAGAAACATAACAATATGTATTAACACTAAACAAATGACAAAGAACAAAAGAAATGACCGAAAATATCACGCACACAGACACACGTATTATGGCAGTTGATTCGTTAAATGAGTATGATAATGGCTGACAAGTTTAATCAATGTTTTTGGTGCTCGTGAGAACGAAAATGACCCTTGAAGCCTGCAAGTGACTTATTGCAGATGTGGTAAACTAAGTTGTTTTGTACAGAGCCTGGTCTGTTTTGTAAAGTCTGTTCAGCTTGCTCATTTGTTTTCATGTAACAGGTAAGATCGGGGGTGTTTCTATAGGTTTTCTACTGATTGTTAAGTTATTCCCAGCGTAGTACAGATCATAATTTGTGAAAGGTCTACCAATATGTTTCTTTTTGTGGCAAACAAGGCTTGCATTGGAGAGGCATACTATGCCACATTCATCACATGTAAATTAATGGAGTGCTGGATCAATGATTTCTTATTACCTAACTGCACGCTTAACATTTACCCATCTTCTTGGAAGATCCTAGTGCCTTCAGAAATTTTACAAGTTACACACACACATATATATATATAAATGGTGGTACTCGCTTGGGAAAAAAACCTTGCATATTCCGACTTGTAGTAGAACAAACCAGTACCCAAGGGAAAATGAGGAATAAAAAAAGAATGAGCCAAAAACATGAAACTAAGGCGAAAACAATCGTCCAGAGTACAAGATCAAAGTCCAAAGAAAAAACCCTCCAAAACGAGTAAAGGCAACTACTTAAAGTGCTCAATGCACGAAGTAGAGCAAACCTAAGATAAACCTAATGAGCCAGGCAAACCTACCTAGGTTTCACCTAAACGGATCGTCAGGGCAATGATCCGTTTAGGTGAAACCTAAGTAGGTTTGCCTGGCTCATTAAGTTTATCTTATATATATATATATATATATATATATATATATATATATATATATATATATATATATATATATATATATATGTATGTATATGTACACGCTCTCATACACGTGTCCGGTTCATAACAGAATTTTATTTGGCCTAAAAACGGTCTTTGTCGAAAGTGTTAGATCAAATCTTCACTTGGTCAAATGGTTCGCTTGGCCGGAAAATCAAAGCGTGGAAAATTAAAGGAAAGCAACTTTCATGTATGATAAGTGTTTTTAAAATTATACACCATTTAAAAATGACAACAATTAATTCGATTATTTATTTTATTGATTTACGATAATGAATATCATTTTACCCATAAATCCATCATCTTCATTCGCGTTTCATAATGTTATTATTTTGACCGTATTCTATGAATATTTAAAAACGAGTAAAAATCTCGAAAAACTCATTTAAACATTAAATTAAATAAATAAAATAGAAATATGAATTAATAACGAAGTTTTTTTTTGTATCTAATTTAACGTTATGTATTTTGGATAGGACAAATATCAGCTTAATGAGTCACATGATAGCTTATCTGATGGATAGAGTACAGATGAATTTGTCCGGAAATAGAGTTTCTCTTAGTGTCGTTTGGTTTCAGGTGGAAACTTGCAAAGGAATTTGCCGAAGTTATGTGTTATGTTCCTTGGACAATCGTTGGTCTTTTTCAAGAAAA
Source organism: Acanthosepion lycidas (assembly GCA_963932145.1). Taxonomy (NCBI): domain Eukaryota; kingdom Metazoa; phylum Mollusca; class Cephalopoda; order Sepiida; family Sepiidae; genus Acanthosepion; species Acanthosepion lycidas. The sequence continues at coordinate 30,245,887 of OZ010581.1, forward strand.
GAAGGTAAAAAACGAGAACTAGCTTTTATGTTGTTAACAACGGAAAGTTTAAAATATAATACAAGTATGTATTTATATTTATCAGACATTGTAAAACAAAACTTAATTACAATGGGGGAGTAATATGTCTGTAGTCTGGCGTAATTATTAGCTTAATGTTGTTATATAAAATCCGATCTATTTAGTGCGTTTACAAAGAATGGAATTATATTTAAATATAAATATAATTGACTTTTTTGCAGTAGATTAATTCAATTACTTACGTATATTTGCCAATATACTTAACACTTTGTAGATAATATACACATGTGTGTACACACCCATACACACATGCATATTCAAATACACATATAAATATATATGACATATCTATATGTCCATATGTATATGCATATAAATATATATATTTTTCCATAAGCAAATCTTTTATAAGCGACTCTACAGAAATTTGACTAAATACTAAGTAACCCCGCTACTGACATCAGTGTGGCTTCAGCAACTAAAAAATCAAAACAAAAACAAACTTAAAATTAAATAAAAACAGTTACTAAATACTTTATTTTGTATTCTATGTGCCCCTACAGGAGTTAGAACTTCGCTCTTGGGATCACTGGGACAAGTAAGCCCTCTACCATGACAAGGAACGACCATATATATTTTACACTGGATGTGGGAGTGAACAGTTAGTTATCAAATATACAACTTTGACTTGTTATTACTTTAATGAAAATAATAGAAACGAATTAATAAATAAGAAAATAATAAAACTAATAAAAGTATAAAAATTATCATTAAATATATGAGAACATTTTTATTACTATTGTTGCTAAAAATAAATAATTTAAAGATAATATATATATATATGTGTGTGTGTGTTTATTACTTCAAACGTTATTTTAATAGGTACCATTAAATAATTTAAATTTTAATGGGTACCCGTATTTAAGCAAACGCCCTGTTTATTTTAAACATTATGTATTTCTTCTACCGGCTTGTTTATTCGAGAAAACTGAATAAAGAAAATATGCCCTCAATGATTCTTATTTTGAAGATGAATACAACAACAAATAGGCGATCCACTGATACGTCTTGAGAATTTTGAAGTTAAACCAAATTATAATTTCAAAGGTGCGAACTAGGCAGGAATGTATCTTACTCGGACGAAAGGAACAAGTTTGCACATGACAGCCCCGGCATTCCAGGCTACAGTTATCTTCCACACGATGTCTGGAAACACACTGAAGAGTCCGTTGGACAAGTCTATAGAAAGAAGAAAAAAAATTAGAAAATCCCATAGCAACAGTTACGTTTACAACAAGAGCAACAACAGTAGCAGCAATAACAACAACAACAGCAGCCATAATTATAATAATGAAAGAGAGAGCATCGTGGCCAGTTGTCGAGAGTGTTGTTTTTTAAATTTTTTTTTTATTTTGAATGATAAAGCAGCTAAGGCGACTTGGGCGTCACATTTACATGCTTGGAATTCTCCCTCAATCGGAGAGACCGGCTGAAGTAACCCGGACCTGATGATATTTAAACTGAGCTTCACCAATTTAAAAAAATAAAACCTGTCAATATAAGGGCACATTTGGCTGTGTAGCATATCCATGATATACGCATATTAAACACGGTGTTATGGTGACTATATTGGGTCTTGTATATTTCTATCCCAACGTCACATGTTGGTATGCTGTGCTTTCGTTCAGTAATAATATAATAGTATTATTAACTGGATCGCATATATATATATATATATATATATATATATATATATATATAAGATATCAATTTTTTAGAAAACCAGCCCCTTCTTGTTACTGCGGTTTCTACCAATTTGTTATCGTCGGTCAGTAAATTGAATTTCATATCCCAAAACACTCTTATACATGAAGATGCCGCTGATAAAGGTGCGGAAGAGGAAGAAGTAAAAAGGAGAGGAAGAACAAACTATTTTATATAAACATCTCCACGCGGGTTCATAGTTTCCTAGGAGAAACTTTCCAGCATGCTTACACGCCGTCATTATCTCCTATCTTTCGTTTAGCAGCTTATGTTGGTCAGGATTCTGCATTATTGCCAATTTCTCCTCCTGGCACAATTTTCACATTTTCTTCCCGACATTAAATGCATGGATTTTCCTCACTACATCGCATTTCACAATGTTTCTTCAGATATTTTCTTCATTCCCCATATATAATTAGCAAGTCTTGTGCTGTTTTGTACCATACTGGTTTGAAGGATTGTGCTGTTTTGTACCATACTGGTTTGAAGGATTGTGCTGTTTTGTAGCATACTCGTTTGAAGGATTGTGCTGTTTTGTACCATACTCGTTTGAGGGATGATTAATGGTTGTCATACTTTGTTTTGAACGTTCCTTCTTTGAACAATTTACAGTATTTCGGCGCTTATGCATACATACATACATATACATATATATATATATATATATATATATATATATATATATATATATATATAAGTGAACATTGAAGTCAGCACTTAGAGGCCTGACGATTGCGTCAAGCATGAAACAGCCTGTCGCCTCTAAGTGTTGACTTCAATGTTCACTTTTATAATTACACAAGCTCTCTCTCTCTGATATTGAGCACTTTATCCCATAAATATAGCACACCTTAAGTGTATATTTCTTCATATATATATATATATATATATATATATATATATATATATATATATATATATATATATATATATATAATTTCTGTCGTGAACTCTCTAACCATCGTCAGGTCTCATTGGCTGTCTGGGGTTATCTTATACAAGTTGATTCTTGTCTTATTTAATTCCTATGATGCCGTTTAATATTCATTTCCTGAGTTAAGTTGTAAAGATTTCAATATTCTGCATCAGCATGAAGTACCAAAAACAGAATAGAAACAAAAGAACACAAGAATAAACGCTTACTAGACATCCCCAATGGGTACCTGACGATGGCTGGAGAGTAAATGACCGAAAAGAGGAGAAAAATATTTTGAATAAATCCATGAACAATAATAATAATTTCTGAGAGAGAGAGCGAGAGAGCGAGAGAGGGAGGGAAGGAGGGAGAGAGAGAGAGAGGGAGGGGAAGAGAGAGAGAGATCTTTATCGTCAACATTTCCTTCACTGAAGGTGCATTTCCCAGAGACGAAATCGTATAACTTAAAGTTTCAATAGTGTGAGTGGGGACAAAATGAAAACTAGGCGCAAATTTCAAAAGAGGGGACGTTAATATTATTTGGTGCTTGACAAGTAAAGTGGCGAAAAGGTTATTTAATGTCCGTTGATGTTGAACATATTGACCACACACACACACACACACACACACACACACACACACACACATACACATATGCATACATATACGAGAAAGAAGCTGATAATATCACCTGCGATTGCTAAATGCATAATGAAGAAGTTCATTCTTGATCTCTTCTCGGCCCGGGAGAGTGTGACGGCCCTCAACATGACCAGATTGCCAACGATGATGACACAGAAGAGAAAGAACAGGAAAATGAGTTGACCGATCTGAAAAAAAGAATAATTGTTAGTTCAATCGCGGCGCCAAGCAGTGCAGACTTAGTGGAAACAGGACGAGCAATAACGGGACAGTACGAAACTAGACGATATATCCCGACATATGGGCAGTGGAACGAAAACAATTACCCAACGTTGATTAAATAAAGAATTAAGTGCGAAATTCCCTGAAGGTTACCCGGGACGACAAGCACCCAACGAAGACTGGAGAGCACAGCTGTCGAAACTTTCTGATAATAACAACAAAGAAGACAATAGTCCAAGTATTAGGTTGGTGCAAAAATAATGACGTAATAATGTCGTTTTTTGACGTTACGTCAAAAAACGACATTATTACGTCATTATTTTTGCACCAACCTAATATCAATAATGTTAAAAAATAGAATGAATGAATGGACACAATACAAAAAATTACGGAAACTCACAAAGAACTGAAAACTCTTGCGAAATTATTACAGCATTGGTAAAGATTAAAACACTCGCACATCGAAAAAAGTCCTTTTTTATCCTGTCCTTTCTTTAAAATAACATCATCATTATCAATTGATAAAACTATTATTTTTTAAACAGTCTCGTTATTAGTTAACACACACATATTTAAAAAATAATTTCTTGAGGTTCATGGTCCATTCTGTTAAATATTAGCTGCTATTTCTAGTACCAATTTATAAGAATTCAAAACAAATAGGCAATGTGTTCTGAGATGACGTATTCTATTCAATTAATATATTCTCATCGTGGTTGTTTTTAACGCAAATATTTTAATGCCTTCAAAACGAAACTACTCTCATTTAACAATAATAGAGAAATTTCTCTGTCTGTCATCAGCATGGCTAATGCTAGACTCCTGGAGAGCGCCACACTGCACCTTCTTGGCCTTATGTTTTCAACTGACTTGAAGTAGAACAACTACATTGAATCAATAGCTGCATCTACTGCAAGGAAAGTTGGGTCGCTGTGTCGAGCCAGAATGTTTCTCTCATCAGAGTTTATCTTGCACATTTACAAATCTACCATCCGTCTGTGCATTGAATACTGTTGCCATATTTCGTCTGGTGCTCCTGCTATTCATCTCAAGGTTCTTAACAAAATCCAAAGAAGGATCTGCAATGTAATCGATCTGGACTTGGCATCTCCATTTCAATCACTTTCTCACGGCCGGGACGTAGATTTACTCTGTCTTTTCTACAAATATTTTCACGACAACTGTTCTGACAAGCTTTTTTCCATGGTGTCCCGACTACATGAATTTAAACGTGCTAATAGACTGGCATCTAGGTCCCAACATTGTACTGTTGAACCGCCACTTCTACTTCATCAGTCTCTTTTCTCACACTTCCCGACAGTGGAACTCTCTTCCGTTTACTTGTTTCCCTGAAAAATACAATCTTAAAAATTTAAATGCAACGTCAATCGCCATCTTCTGTCTTCTTTAATCCCGTTCATATTTTATTCTTTTCTCAATCCCTCCTATACCCAGTCTTTTCTCTTACTTTCACTCTATGTAACCCCTGTGTACCAGTGGCATTCCAGCCTTGCTTGGGGTGAAATGATTAATTTGTTTTTTAAAGACATAAAATTGTGTCCAAATTATTTAGATTTCGGAATTAAATTACCGATAGGTGTTGAGATGAAACTAAACAAAATAAACCGACCAACCAACCAATCTAATAAAAAAGCCAAATTCCTTTGCACACACTTCAATCTAAGTTTAATTTAGTTTGTCACGACACCCAATAGAAATGTCTTAATAGATTGCTTGCGTTATGTCAGCCTCAGAAGTAGGAAATATATGTCTGCTCTAAAAATAAGCATTCGAAGTTATGGTTTATGTCTGGACTCGAATATTGATCACCTGATAATTGTGGTAACTGTAGAGACTATCTTCAAATAGGACACACCAAGAGAAGCTTTAGTGACATCAGCAAACGATATCATCCCAAAAGAAAATGGAGGAAGAAGAAAAAACGAATGGATCACAAATGTGGTTCTTGATATGATGCAAAGGAGACAGCAAACAATGCCTAGACATGGAACAGAATACAGAAAAATACACAATGAAATATGGAACAAATAAAGACAGGCTAAAGAAGAATGGCCCAACAAAAATGTGCAGACATAGAATGAGTATCACAGATAAAGTAGATATTCATAAAAAAATAGGAGAACAGGACAAAAGACATGGTCATCAACAGGCTGCATAATATTCAAGGACAGAACTCTCATATTAAAAAAAAGAAAAAAATCTTTAGCGCTGGAACGAATATATTGGAGATCTGTTCCATGACGAAAGAGAACAACCGACAATACACAGAAATACCGATGAATATTATAAAACGAAGTGGAAGATGCACTGGCCAAATTGAACAAAAACAAAGTAGCAGGGCCAGACAGTATTGTAATAGAGATGCTGGCACTCTTTGATGATTTCGACATAGACAAGATTACAGAAATAATGAATGAAAAAGCAAAATATCATCCGAATTCTGATGAATAGAACGCACATTAGAATCAGGCTAGAGATAGGACAAGAACAGTGTGGGTTCGTCAAAGACACCGGAACATGGAACGCGATATTTATACTCAGAATGTTATCAGAAAGAGCAACAAAAATGCAGAAGGATGTGTACGCCACAAAAATCTGTTACAGTTGCTCAGCAACCTTGACATATTCGGGAAATACATTAGAATAATCAAAAATGTCTAATGGCAGCAAATTGCCTGCATATGGATAAAAAATGAGTTTAGCAGATATAAGAAAATAGAAAGGGGTGTAAGACAAGGATTTGACTTCTCATCGGAGTTAGTCTACCTACACAGTTCTGATAGAACTAGAAATCCTACCAGGATTCATCATTGGCGGACACAATCTTAACAATATAAGATATGCAGATGACAGTGCTAATAGTAGACACGAAAAGGAAAGTATAAAACCTTTTAAAGAAGGTAGCGAAGGAGAGCGAGAAGAAGGGACTAAGCATAAACTATAAACTATAAGAAGACAGAATGCATGGCTATCAACAAAAAATAAGTCCAAATGCAAATTACAGGGATACTAAAATCAAGTAGTTAGAGAAATTTAAATATCTGGGAAGTGTTCTAACAGAGGACGGAAAGTGCAAGACTGAAGATCCGAAGACGTATTCCAAAAGATAAACAGGGTATTAAGAGTCAGGAAAATTTCATTGGAAACAAAGAAAAGGGTACTGAACTGTTACAGGATATTTGTTCTCCTTTATGGCAGCGAATATTGGACAATCTACTCAAAGATGAAGTAGAGACTCGAAGCAATAGAAATGTGGTTCTACAGTAGGATGCTGAGAATACCATGAATCGAACATATGAGCAACGACGAGGTTTTGGAGAGAATGGAAACAAAGAGGAAACTTATACTTAACATCAGAGGCAGTTGAAATTTATTAGACACGTAATGAAGAAAGAGGGCTTGGAAAGTCAGATACTCATAGGACGGATATAGGGAAACAAGGACAGGGGAAAGCAACGCGAGACATACTTAATGGCATTGAGAAAACTGATGACAGCGCAGTGTTTGGGAGAAATAACAAAAAGACAAAACTTGTTAAGGGCTACAAGGGACAGGAAGATGTGGAGGACCATGATCGCTTACGTCCTGAAGGGGCACGGCACATAAAAGGAAGGATTTTTCTGGCTTTACATATAAGTAAATAATGCGTTTGATTTTCACCGATCTCTTTGGCGTAAATCGACTCAGGCTGGTGACTTTGATGCCGTCGCGTTGCTATGTTTAATAATCGGCCAAAGATTTAAGAACATTAGCAGACAACGACTTAGATAAACCCGAAAGAAGTAAAGGCAAAAAATAGAGAAACAGAACAAGAAAAAAAAAAGCACACAATTGCAAATCAAACAAAACAGATAACTTCATAAGACGATAATAAAGGCAATCTTACTTTGTAGAAATCTTTCCCATGTCTGATGTCTACGGTGCAATTTGAAATGTTGCCCATATCGGAAGTGTTTTCCCACAGAATTAGATATTCTGTAGTTGAAGTCAGCCATTGAGTATGATTTAGACTGTGTAGATCACTGCCGGACGTCATTATTCTTTGCTGAATGGTGTAAAGTGTCCCGTGAAATTTTGTTGACTCTACTTACAATTGAACGCCTTGCCATTAAGCTACAAAAGAAAAAGGAGGAATATTTATAACATTTCAAGTGAATTGCATACTTTGCAAAAACGTTTACACTTTTAAATAAAATCAAAAACAAAAATCTTTTTATTGGATTATCCAAAGAGGAACACACAAGAAGAAGAATCATTGTTTAATCTCCCATTTTCTCTCCACTCAACATTAAAATGAAAACTAAAGCAAAAGGGAAGATGTCCGTGTTGTATTTCGGCAGTGGATCACTGCTCAACGAAGATTAAAAAAAAGAAAATATCACTACATTTATTTTTTTTTTTTATATCTGTCCTTTAATAGTTGTTAGCATATTTATTCTTTGATTATTAGAAACAATTATTAAGTGAAGACTTCGTATTATTACGTTTAATCTGGTTACCTTTGAACAGTTCAAGCAATTGAAAAGTTCAGAATTTCAACTGCTATGGTTACGTGGAACGAAGACGGAAATAAACACCAAGACAGTCAATTATCAAATGACAAAAAATTGTTTCTGTGTCGGAGGATCCGCGCATCCTCATGGTTAATAAATTAATCCTTTGAAAATAAATATTTAATTATTTTTCAACTAGTGGGTCGCGGTCCCGCTGACAGTAAAAATACTCTTCGTGATCCCTTTGAAGAGTATATAAGCAACGTTTCTAAACCAGACAAACAAGTAAGGGCCAGGTGAGACATGTGACAATAGATTCCCGACGGTGTGGCTTCAACCTGTCTTCCTCGCCAAGCTACGTGACATTCAACACTCTTCCAAGTCAAGCTACGTGACACTTAAATTTTCCTCCTCACTTTCTCTCTTGCCTCGTTTTTCTCACACGCACACTGGAAGAAATCACATTTCTTTTCATCTTAAAAAACAACTACAAACAAGGAACTTTATACACAACTTTGACACGCTGAGAAAAATTAGTTGTAAAAACACGAAAATAAAAATATTTTATATTTAAAACCCTTTCTCGCCTTTTTATTTCTTATCTGTTGATTCAAATTCGCTCCAGTTAAAAAATTTAGCAGACAATTTAAAAAATAGTTGGAAATCTAAGAACATGTAAAGTAAACACCAAAATGACAAATGATGCTTGAAATGTGTTATAACGTTAAAAAGTTTCACCATTGATTCTAGGAACCATCATTGCAATTTCAAAATAATTTAAAGCACATCTCTATTTTATCAAAAAATGATTTAATATAAATTAAATAATTTAAATATCTCTTAAAATGAATGATGTCATGAATAAAAGATTTAATTTTCATTCAGTTTATATTTATTTTAATTTTTTTAAATTTTAAATTTTTTAGCAACTATTTCCGGACAAATCCCACGCACTAAATGCAACAACTATTATAGCATTGAGTTAGTAATACAATAGGTACCGTTACTGATTGTTTCTAGTAGCTTTATTTTATTACGTTTACTATTGCTCCATCAGTACTATGCTTCATTTTAATGTGTCTGCACTAATAAATCGAACATTTATAGCCGAAAGGAAAAAATTATCGATTGAACAACAAATTTTGCAACTATTAATGTAAAAATTGTTTTTATTTCGACACTCATTATGTCCGTTGACCATAGGAAATAACAAATGAAAGATTGTTAGTGTGATTTATTGTAGTTCAATATAAAATGAATAACAGCACATACTTAGTAACATTTTCTTCTATTCATCTATTCAGTCACAAGATACTAAAGTAAAATGTTATTGGTACAGAGAATGAGATTATTGTAAAAAATATTTTTATTGCATATAAAAATATAAAATTCATATTCAAAAAGTGTTAACACCATTAAAACGATAGAAATTTAATATGGGTTTAAATAGTTTTATTTTACGCAAATTTCTTCTCATTTTTCCTTAAATACACATTTTAATAGAAAAATCCGATCAGAAAGATGATCCTTTTAAATTTCTTCCATTTTAAATATTGTCATTTAACCATCACAGAATCCCGTTTCTCATTATTCTGAAGCCTTTATTCAATTATCTTAAAAGAATGCTTAGAATAAACCAATCATTGCTCATAATTACGAAACATGTCAACATATGCCTGATTATCTGAGACAACTTTGAAGCAAAATCTTCCTCTCTCTCTAAAAAGAAGTTAAAAAATGGAAGCTTGCAGAAAATGTCAAGTTGTCTTTTCATTAATATTTACGAAGTCTTAACAGTCTTTCAAACTGCATCTTTACAAGGAAAATATTAGGGTTAATCTACGGCGTCCTAACTGAACTGTATCACTTCGAAACTGCAAATGAACAAAATCATGTTTGTAAAAATGATAGGATTAAAACAGAGCGTCAACATTAAAAATGAAACCTCCTGACCAATCAGCGCATTCAAAGCAGTGTATTTCAACCTATAAAATTAAAGAAACCACACTTCAAATATAACTGTTTCTGGAGCCTCGAAAAAGCTATTAATCCTGAACTTCATTAGTCCGCATTTGACGCTATGATACTCACATCATTTTATGCTTGAAAATATTCTGTCTCGATGAACCTTAAAAGTCGTATCTATCAGCAACACCAATAAAAAAAATTAAGCTTCAACAATCATTTGTATGACAAAACTTTAATACATTTTTGTCATATAAACCTTAACTGCAAAATTTTGTTTACCTACATGGATTCTTTGTGAAGATGTATCAACTTGTGTATATAATTTTTCCTATTAGCTAGAAGGGATTTATTCTTCCTTGCGTCCTGTTTAAAAACTCTTTCAGAAGATCATTTATTTCAATACTTGTTGCTAAATACCATTTTTGCTTGCTCTTACTATGAAAAGATGAAAGCTAAAGGAAAAAACTCCCAAATCTTTTTTACCTACTTTCGACTACCATATCATAGAGTCACGTCAGTTTTAATTGAACCAAATTCTATTCTATAATTTTTCTAGTTATAAACTTCAAAATATTAAATTCTATATTAGTCGACTTAGTAACTTCTTTGTAACTTCTTAGCATTATTGTAGGTAGAGTCTATTGCAAATCTTAAATGAAATCTATTTCAAGTATGAACAAAAGCTCAACGAATAATGAAAAATAAATAAATAAAATAAGAAGAAGTGAAACAAGTTAGTAAAGGTTTGTTGGTTAGTTGATTTTGCCCAGTGGCATATCAACCTCTTGGGGTTATTTAATGTCGAAATTTATATATTTTGAACATATTTTTATGGCTTCAACTAAATATATTTTAAATCTAATTGTATGCTTTCAACTACAGATAAAATATAATGTTAGCCATTCTATAAAATTGTATTTTTATACTTTCATAACGTTTTCTTTTTGTTTTCGTATTTGACCATAGACTGGACCCTGATCGGTGCTACCACCTAGTAAGTGAAGAAAGGGAGAAGAAAGGACTAACAATAAGAAGACAGAGTGTATCGTTGTCAGGAAAAGTGACTACCAAAGGTATGAGCTTTGAATTGGAGACATCGGAATCAAGAAGGTATATAAATTTAAATAACTGGGTAGTGTAATAACTGGCAACGGGAAATGTGACACACAAATCCAAAGGTGCATCAGTGTAGCAAAAAAGGCTTTCCAGAAACTAAGCAAAGTATTAAGAAATAAGAAAATTTCATTAAAAACAAAGAAAAAAGTGTTGATCTACGATATCATATTTATCTTCCTATATGGTTGACTCGAAGTGACAGAGATATGGTGCTACAGAATGACGTAGAAAACGGTCTGGATATGTGAACAGCGAGGGAGTATGAAAGTAAATGGCAACCTAAAGGACACTTATACTTAAAATAAGAAAGTGAAAGTTGAAATTTCTGTGTCATGCTAAGAGCAAAGGGGGCTTGGAAAATTTAACACCCACAGGAAATTTTGGAGGCAGGTGAATCAGAGGAAAACAGCGTACGTATTGAGTTTGGATGAAGGAATAGCAGAGCGGAGACAATGATAGGTGGTAAAGTGTCAAATGTTATTTAAATCTACAAAAAACAGGAAGTTATGGAGAGCCGCGATCGCCCATCTTCTGAAGAAACACAGCAAATAAAAGATGGACAAATGTTCGTTTTATTCTGTAAGAAATCGAAAGCTGTAAACTGCTCATAAAATATATACAACTGTGAAATGATACTTGTTGTTTTCTCCAAATCACACGTTTCTACAAACAGAAAAATAAATACAGACGTTGAAGTTATTTCAAGGTGAAAAGAATTCATAACTTGCAATAATGCATCATTTACAAATATGGTTTATTCGAAAAATATAAAGTAAAACAAAAACAGAGCCAACCCGTATCAAATTTAATACATTTCCATTTCACAAAGCCGCTTCATTGAAATTGCATGTTATAGCGAGCAGTACCAGACAGCAAAAGATAATTATACACTGTTTTATACAAAATAAATATTATAGTTCTACATATTTCGAAAGGAGAGATTAAATTACTGTTCAGAAATTTTAAAATTGAAGACACAAGAAAGAACATAATTACGTAAAGTGCGCAGGTGCACAACGCATGCGCACATGAATAAAACTGCAAAATGTGAGTAAGCGCGGGCACTCACATACACACATATATATAAATATGAATATTAAGAACAAGTATACAGTAGTTATACATTTTAAAAAAGACAGAAAGTGGTTATTTTTCTTTCAGAAATACTCATATATTTGGGAAAACATATTTTTGAAATTATATATATATATATATATATATATATATATATATATATATATATATATATATATATATATAGCCTAAAGATTGCGTTTGAGCATGAAACAAAATGTCTCCGCTCAGATATTGAAAATTTTATCCGTAAATGAAGCATACGTTAAAACTATATAATGCATTTTATTCAGTCTTCTACACGTTCAAATATTGATGCAAAATGACTGCAGTTAAGTAACTGATTATTTTTTCAAATATTTGTTCGATATAAGTATGATTTTCTCGATTTCTTGGTAATTGTCATATTTCTCTTTTGTTCTGAGTCATATAATGCTAATTATAAAATTATATTCATTCATTTACCAAACTGTTCTCCTTTTCGGTTAAGAAAACGTTTAAACTATATGTTAGGTGATGCTAACAATATTTCTCCTATAAAAGAACACTAAAAATGGAGTTGCTTCCCTTATCTGGGGGATAAGCACGGCACTTCAGAATTCAACATGACGACAACCTGACACGCACGAGGAATTCACGGTTTAAATTCAAACTAGTCCTTGCTGTTCTCAGGCGTTATATGAATAAAAGCTGTTTTATTAAAATAAAATATACGTGTCTTTTATTTTCATTTGTTATTGTTCGTCCCAACAACCTGGAATATAACACTATACGATGTAGACCTCGTACTGAAAATTTAGGAGACTTGAGGCAACAGAGATGTGATTCTGAAGAAGGATGCTAAGTATACGACGAAAGGAACATGAAGGCAGCAAGGATGTTTTAAGAAACTCGTTCTCATTTTTTGTTCCGAAAACAAATGAATTTTTGAATGAATTTTCCATCCTACCATTGTATTCCGGAGTTAAGTGTAAATAGTTACACTTCAAAGTTCTGAACTGGCTCATGGCTGCTTAAATTCGGTGAACTGGCATCATCCGGTGAATTCAGTCACTTTATCGTAAGTTAAGATGCAATTCTTGTAAAATCTGTAAAACAAAGATGACATATGGAAGTTTTTAGTTTTGTAATCTCAAGGTTAAGTGACTTATAACTCCGTTTTGTTAAAACCTGAAGATAACCAGTTTTCAAAACCCACCTTGAATTCAGTGTGCCTGAAAATGAACACAAAAACCTATTAAGCTTTTAATAGAAATAAATAAGAAAGTTCAGAGGATTCGAAAAGAGTCTAATGGTGTTTACAAAGGCATAGCAGCTCAGAAAACTCACTCTAATCGTTCTGATAAAAAAAGAATACCTAAATTGTTGGTCAGGGCCTCAGACTCAACACGGAGGCCTACACCGTCTTGATGAGGTAATGCTGCCCCGAGTCAAGAGGGTGGCTGCTGGAAGATCCTCTATAATGCAAAAGGATTCTGCACCATGCCACGCACTCAGTCATGGCTGTGAGACAATTTCTCCGACCACATCACCTCTTACATCTGGCCATCTAACTCCTCAGACTTGCAGCCCCCTTGATTATTATGTTTGGGGTTCAGTTGAGCGAGGAGCCAACAAAACTTGTAACACCAAAGAGGAACAGAGTAAAAGAATTATGGCAGTATTCACCAACTTAAACAAGGAGACCGCCCAGAAGAGATGCAGGAGATTCCGAAGTTGTCTGGAAGCTGTAGTTGAAGCCAATGGCGATTTTATTGAATAAATTTACTCTTTAGTATTTGAAGATATTTTTCTGTAATTTTGGTGAATATATCTGTTAAAATGAGATGTCAGTGTTATTTTCATTTTTGCGTAATTTAGATGACAATTAATCCATCGCTCTCTCTCTCTCTCTCTGTGTGAGTGTGTGTTTATTGAAAGTATCGACTGACACATCAACGTCAATTAGAAAAGAACGAATATATGTGAGAGCCATGTATAAGAAGACATAACTGGACGGCCAGTATATTTCCTATCGCAGTCGGATGCTGATGCTTTATTAACAATTACAGTGATCCCTCGCTAATTCGCGTTTCTACTATCGCGAATTCACGACTTCGCGAATTTTTTAAATATATATATGGAAAATATATCGCGGAGTTTCTGGAAAATTCTAGAAAAATCGCGATATATGAACACCTAAAGTTTTTCATTAAATCCATTAAAATATTAATAATAAATATTATGTCCTAGTTTAGAAACAACAAAACAAGCGCAAAATAGTAAAAAAAACAAAACAAAAAAAACAAAAAAAAACGAAAAAAACAAAAAAACATATACAGGTTCTTGATTATTTTGATATCTTTCCTTATTATATATCAAGGACTGTTACAAATATTAAAGTTGGGAAAATTACTTTTTTTTCTTTATTTCTATAATATAAAAGCATTAAAATATTATTTATAGTTTTTTTTTAATAATCAAAATAAGTATTAAGTGAAAATAAGTATAAGTAATAACAATTAAAAAATGTTCTAGTTTGACGTGCACACACGAGCAACCTTTTCCCGTTGTTTGGGGGGTAATAGACGTACAAACTCCATTTGTATCAATTGTACTATTGCTTTTATAACTCACAGTAATATAGTCAGAAGTTAAACATTGTTTTGTCTGTAAAATCTATATTTGCCATTGGACAAGTGATACCTTCCAAGTCTTCAAGGTATAACTTCATTCTATGTAGAATCAATGTCTTTGAAATGAACCAGAACGATAATTTTGCCAGTATCTGGCAAGAAGAAATCAATACATAATGCATTCAAATGTCAGTCTATGCCGATTTGACGTATTCATATCAACATGGTGGATTCGTCATTGTTATCTGTCTATATTTTTCCAGCTTGTGGCATTAGACTTGTGTGTCGATTGACATATCAAGCAAGCATTTCTGTAGATGGTGGTGAGGAAGAGGCTCTATTTTTGTGCCAACTTTATTTGTTCCTTGGTTGATTACGAACATTCCTTTCCATGGGATTTTATCCTCAGGATTCGCAATTTCTGTTCCGTGTAAAACTGCGATAAGACCAGTTACTTCCAGCAATCAATCTTTATGGAAATTAAACTTGTTTGTGTGAAATCGACACGCTCCTAAACAGAATATAGCGTTAGCTTACATTTCTTTAATATCTACCATGCGCGCCTTTTTTTTAATGAATTCCAGATATAATTTTATATGCTAAGTACAATAACATTTTTGTAGGTTAATAATAGTTTGTTGCTTAAAAAATGACTTTTCGTGTTTATGTTCCATCAATATCGGCCATCTTTCA
>OZ010581.1:30263931-30348931 GCA_963932145.1 Acanthosepion lycidas
TACTGCTTTTGTATTCTTTTTATTAAGTTTGCCCAGGCAATAAAACAAGTTGACAATTGTACTCATTGTGTTGTATATTTATTCTTTCGAGTAAATGCCAACGCGTGATTATGCTTTCACCGAATATTCATCAACAATGTAAGTAAAAATATTTTGAAGAGATAAAAAAAATCAAGAACAAAAGTGGCTTTTCTCAAAGGCGTTTTTTTCTCTTCCGTTAAATATTCTTTGACAACGAATAACATACAAATGGAAAACAGGCTTTTCCTCCTTAAAAAACAAAAAAAAAAACAAAAAAAAATCTGACACTTTATTAAAAATATTCACGACTCAAGACAAGAACGCTACATGTAAAAAAAAAAAAAGCTGAAAGAAAATTATTAAAAATGTATAATGAAAATAGCTTATGATGCGAAACAAATACGTATTTTATTTGGTGAGTATATTCTGATCTTAAATATTTGTTCCGTTGTTTTACGTGAAAAAAGTAAAGGAAAGAAATAAACAAATAGAAAACAAAACAAAAGGCAGTGGTATTCCGAAAAAGTCTGTGTATGTACACACATTGTTAATTGTTGGATGAAAAAGGTGAAATTGTCAAAACCTATTTGATTCAGGAATGCGTCAAAATAATCACAAGGGACGAAAATGAAAACCATTTCCAACCTGTAAAAATCGAGAGAAAAATATCCAAGTTTTCAGATTTGATCCTCCCTTGAACTCAAAATAAAATGAATAAAAATAGACAACTTTAAAACGATAAAGATTATTACAATGTTCGTCACGTACAATGTTTTTGTGATTGTCATTGCGATGTCAAACTGTCTACTATTTGCGTCGTTTAAAAAATGTCTACACGGGAAAACTAAGTGCGATGGGACATTCATTGATTTTTCGCTCCTTTTTTTTCTAACGACATCATTTTTTTTGTCTGAAAAGAAAAAAAAATGTAATGTTATGTTGTAAATTTCACTCTCCATTTAGTCTTTCGTGTCCCTTAGACAACAATGAAAGAAATGAATAGATATACAATAGATATAAAATGATATACAATGATATACAATAAATATACAATGAGAGAAATGGATAGATATACAATAGATATACAATGATATACAATAAATATACATTGATAGAAATGAATAGATATACAATAGATATACAATAATATGCAATAAATATACAATGAGAGAAATGGATAGATATACAATAGATATACAATGATATACAATAAATATATATTGATAGAAATGAATAGATATACAATAGATATGCAATGATATGCAATAAATATACAATGAAAGAAATCGATAGATATACAATAGATATACAATGATATACAATGATATGCAATAAATATACAATGAGAGAAATGGATAGATATACAATAGATATGCAGTGATATAGAATGATATACAATGAGAGAAATGGATAGATATACAATAGATATACAATAAATATACAATGAGAGAAATGAATACACCATCTCAGAAAACTCAACCTTTGTGTTCACACACAAATATACTGAGTAACAGAGAGTGAACAATAAAGTAAGATGGAAATTATCATTTTGAACATGCTGCATTTCCCTACCCCACTAAACAAAAACTGTGGTACTTCTTAAATATTTCGGTCCCAAATGCTTATAATATTGAAATATTGTATAGACTTAGCTTTTTTTAGCACATATGGATTCAACAGAATCATTAATCTAATAATTCTTTCCATCATAGGTGTAGATAGATTCGATTATCATCCGGTTCACACTCCTCTCCTGTCTTTTGAACGGGAGTAGAGGTTTATCCCTTATTTCACGTTTAGGATTGAGTTTTCGGTTCTTTCTAAAGTTTTCTCATTCTTTTTATTCCTAGTAACCCGTTGTGTCTCAGTGGCATTATCGCCTTGCTTGGGGTGAATTGGTTAGAAAACCAAAGAAGAGAGATACAGAGAGAGATATACACAGAGAGAGAGGGAGAGAGAGAGATAGAGAGAGAGAGAGAGAGAGAGAGAGAGAGAAAGAGAGTAGTTGGGGAGGAAAAGATTGTCTTATACAGATCTATACATATCTAGGATCCAATTGAGATTTTCAATAGTTAAAGATCTTTTAACAATTCAGGCAAACATAATCAATTATCTGAAACTGAAAACATTCAGTATATTCGAGAACTTTTGTAATATCAAATGTTTTACATGGAGAAATCTAATTTATCACTTTTCATTGAAATATCCGTATTGAACAAAATGAATAACCCAACAATATTATCCTAGAAAAAAGTACGGTGGTATTAAATGCCATTTTTAATGGACTTTTCCGATGAGATGAAAATTGATTTCAAAGTTTCGACATTCAATCTACATGTTGCACACTGAAATTTAGGAAGAAAGTGATTGTCAATTAAGGAGTGAATTCAAGCGTTATTGACAGAAAATATAAATTCGGTTGGAACAAATGTTCGTATCCCTTTTCAATAAGCGGCATTTGAACATGTGATTTGAAAACTGACATATTCTTAAATGTAAAATTTCAACACGTCTTTCTCCACAATCCGTGTGTAGATTGTGAATTTTAAATGTTTTTACGTAAGGCATTTGAAAACTTTTTGATACGTCAATCGATACGATATTTCTGTGCCTGACAGTTGAGCAAAATAAATAAAATAATAAACCGCATTTCCATCTTCGACTCTCCTCTATTCAAAAACATCTGGAATTAGCCAATCGAATGGCGTTGTCTTCGATCAGGACCGGCCTGGTATCTGTACATTTTGTTTGGGATTAGGTACATTCACTATTTCGGCTTAAATTTTCGATACCTAAAGTTTAAAAAAGAATTTTTAAAAATGAAGAACATTCTTGAATATTTCATTTTAGCTTTAATTGAAAGCTAAATGATTAGATTTATTATTTCCAGTAAGTAAAATATTCTAGTGTCTTTCAGATAGAAATTATATAGATTGGAATGTCAAATTTAATTTCGATTTCTTAGATTTTCTTAAAAGCAGCCATTTTCTTAATTTAAGAAATTTGTAAACAAAAAAATTATCGATTTTAAAATTCTTACAAAAAATATATTTCTGACACGTTATTTGAGTAAAGTTAGATAATTTAAAGTTAAATTAATCTGATTTGAAGTAAATATTACTTATAGCATAAAAAAGTAATATGCAACAATTTATTTAATGATCGGTCCTGCTTATTATAGCTTATCTGAGGTGATAATGGATGGCCGATGAGTAATGAAGCGATGACAGGTAGTATGACTGGCTAGACTTGATACAATATCTAAGAAAGCTAAGTGAACGCTTCTTTTTGGTTTTTAATTACTTAGTAATTTTTACAAATGAACATATTTTTCGCAAGTATCTAATAATTTATTGACTTTTATTTACCTTTCGAAGATGCTTTATGAAAAAATAAAATTTTTTAAAATACTATAAAATTTTCTTAAATTTCTCTTGTAAAGAGACTAAACTCTTAGATCACGTGACTGTTTCATAATAATGTCACTTTAGACATTCATAGATGAAAATAAGGAACAAATTAAGTAAAAAATAAATAAATAAATAAATACTGTTCTCAAATTACAGTTTTTCAAATTAAAATTGTCCGGGTTTTCAACTTTACTCCTAGAGGCTATAGCCCGAAATATCATAACATTTTAGAGTCAGGCCGACTCCGTGAGCAAATGAAAAAAAGATTCCAGGCTGGATCCAGACCCCGCAATCCTGAAATTTTGGATTCCCAAGTTTTCATTACTGCCATTGTTTTCGGCGATTTTTTAAGTGAATTTTTGTACGATAACAATTTTTATAACTTGAAAATAAATTTGGGAATAATTTAAATTGTGAAATCTTGCGAAAGTCACCCACGAAAAAAAAAAAAAAATTTTGTACAGAATTACTATATACAGTGTAACCCGGATATAAGAGAGTTGTCGGGACGGGAGAAGTCTCCTATGTCCGGGTTTCTCTTATATCCGGGTTTGGTCTATTTTGTTTAGGTAAGTATGGCTCTAATTTGGGACCAGAGAAAAAAATCTCTTATATCCTGGTTTCTCTTATATCCGGGTCTCTTATATCCGGGTTACACTGTACATCAAATTGTCTTTAAATTAAGTGGTGTCAGAAGAATCATCGTTGAATTTTGAAAAGATAAGTTTAAATATTAATGCAATACTTAAATGCAGTGATCAATTTTGAGTTATCTAGTTTATTTTTGCCTATCGCATCTACTCCTCTCTACCTATTGTGATGAATACCCAATCAAGAGCCTTCCGCAGGAATTAGCTTAAAAACCGGCTATTGGGCGGCATTTATGTTAGTATTTAATAAAATGCGATATTGTTTTTTGCATATCTAACTTTTTATATATATTTAATTCTCGTAAAATATAATTCACAGTTGTAACACTGTAAATATACAGTGGGGATAATTTCAAATGGGTAGAGTAGTGGTGATATAAACGAGACAATGCATAATTCGCTAGACGGAAATTCAATAAAGTTGAGGAGCGCAGATAGTCTCATTAATGCAAATGATATCTTAGATTTCAATGTTGAGTATTTGCATACATTAGTGCCAAACGAATTTCTAAGACACAACAAATTGGTGAAATCAGGAATGCTATTAATGACATTGCGGAATATAAATCCTCGGGAAGGCCTATGTAATGGAACAACTATTAGAAACTTACTGACAACTGACTACTACAATGTACCATGTTTGGAACAGGACGGATGGTATTAAATCCAAGAATAAAGTTTATTCCTAAACCAGCCGAATATCCTTTCGAATGGCCAAGAATTCAGTTTTCGGTTCGCCCTGCGTTTGCGAGAACTATAAACAAATTACAAGGCTAAACGCTTTAAAAAGTTGGAATTTGGCTCCAGAAAGAAATATTTATTCATGGCCAGTTGTATGTTGCATGCTCAAGTGTAAGAAATCTTAAGAATTTATTCTTCGCTATTAAAAAGGAAAAGAAAAAAAATTTTCTTAAAAAAATATTGTTTACCATGAAGTCCTATAAAATTAAATGAAATTAAAGAATTTATTAAACCATGAAGCAGGGTTTTTGACAAAGTATTTTTAAAAACAAATCAGCTTATTCAAATCTCATGGATTGGTATGCCAAAGTGAACGAAACTTAGAGTTTGTAAATCTCAGCAAAAATGTTAGTGATAACTTTAACAATACTAAATATTGGATTAATAGGATTTCAACAAAAAAAAAAAATAAAATAAATAAACCTAGCGTTACAAACTTTTGTTCTGATCCAATACATACTACCTTAATCGATCCAACACATAGTACTCTGCGCCGCTAAAATGAAGACGGCATTAATAATTTTGATATTTTATAAGCACAATGATTACAAAATTACTGAGTTAAAAAGAATTTAAATAAATAAATTACAGTGTTTTATTAAGTTTAAATAACAGAAAAAATATTTCCACAATGTCATCAGTAGAGTCCAGTTATTAACGATATATGTCAATGAATTCAATAGATTTATCTTATTCTGGCGAGGCGGGACCGTGTTTCTACGATACTTCATATCGAAAAACAAGTTATTGTTTTTAAATCGATTTCAACCCAAGCAAGCCACTAAGGTACAATAGGTTACTGGGAGTAGAAGAATTAGAAACAAAACATTAATAATGAGCCGGAAGAGGAAAGAGTAATCAGGACGACAGTAGATAGCGGTTGACACTGCATTTAAATGTTTGGAGATTAAAGTTAGCTGGAAAGCATGGGAGTTCCACAAGCGAGAAGTGCGAGAAAAGAAACTGTTAGCATAGAACTTACGGCTACATCTAACCACCTCAACAGTAAATTGATGAGATCTCGACGCCAGTTATTTATTACTTATTGTTGCATTCTTTTAAAAATATCGAGCACTTTATTTGCAAAGAATGTATTCGCCTTGAACGCATTTATTTGCTGGTTAACGTGTTTTGTAAGGCGTTGTGCAATATCTTTTTGCCAAGTATTATTGCAGCTTCTGCATAAAAATATCTGTTCGTTTAGACCGCTTTTTCCTGTTTACTTTATATTAACGATCTTATGAATAACACCTTTTCTCTGAGATTCTCTCTATGATTAAATAAGAAAAAAAATGTTGATCAGTTTTACAGCATTGAGCGTAGAAATCGATATTTGGGATGAACAAAATTTCGTTCAGTCCCTAATTCACTCCCGTTACTGAACAGAGATGTGGTTGCGTGTTGCAAGAAATTCATCCTTAATAATAAACTGCTTGTCCCTCGAATGTGACACGTTAATAAGGCAAATATTTGAAATGATAAATAAATAAAATACAAAAGATTGCGCAGTAGTTTGTGTGTTACACCGGATGCTAAAATGTTTACTATTTTCTGAATATGTTAAAGGGGATAATTTGATGTAAAGTATCTGAGAACAAATCTATGAAAATCAGCTAAGATTAATATACGAGGTATGACTATTTAATCACACGAAATAGCCGCAGTGTGTCACTAGGTTAATAAGTCAAGGCACATTTGGACATGTTTCAACTTCCGCTTTCTTGAGTCGCAGACCAAATGCATCATTCTTTGTCGAGCAGTAGAGGAAGGCATACGTGTTTCTGTTATAGTGTTGGAAAAGAACAAGTAAAGGAAATCTGTAGAAAAGTTGTGCTTAAATATTACTAAGGGTTTTAGTGACATACTTATTAGAAATGGTTGATGGTGAACGTAAAATAAAGTAATCGTGTGGTTTTGAGTGGCACAGGCAGTTCAATGTGGAGTAAAGAATGGCGCAAGAAGTGGACATAGTGTGAAACATAGTGCGCTCAGATCGAAGATTAAGTGTGCAACCGATAGCAGAAGAACTGAATCGAAATAGGGAAGCAGTAGGTACATATCCATGTTTTTTTTCTTGAATAAATTCATGAAACGTGGTATTATAAAGTTTAACCGACAGTAGCTGTTCGGTCAATGAATATAAAATGTTTCCGTATGAGGTAGAGAACCATTTTTACCTTCCATCAGCATGGCTGATGTTAAACTCCAATAAACAACTCATTGCGCCTTCTTGGTCACATGTTTTCTACTGACATAAAGTGGAGCGATTATATGGAATCACTTGCTAGGTCTGCTGCTATGAATGTTGGTTCACTGTGTCGTGCCAGACAATTTTTCTCGTCAGAATCCAACTTGCACATTTATAAATTTACCATCTGTCCGTGTATTGGATATTGCTGCCATAGTCTGGTGCATCTCGAGATTCTTGACAAAATCTAAAGAAGGGTCTGTAATCTTATCGGTCCTGATCTGGCATATCAATTTTAGTCACTTTTCCACCGCCGTGACGTAGCTTCCATCTATTTATTTTTTTCAATAAATATTTTTATGGCAATTGTTCTAATGAGCATTCCTTCTTGGTACCTCAACCGCATGAACTTAAACGCACGACTAGATTGGCAATTAGGTCTCGTCGTTTTACTGTTGAAATAGCAAGATGTAACTGAGAGTTCTCTTCTAATTGTTTCCTTTCTCGCACTTCTTACGTCTGGAACTCGTTTCCTGATTCTTGCAACCCTGACATCTTAATGCATCGTCAATGGCCATCTGAATCGTGTTCTTTCTTAACGTCTTTTCTCCCCAATAATGTTTTCTCACTCTCTTCCCCTTGCGTTTTAGTGGCCTCATCGCCTTGTTTGGAGGGAAATGATTAAAAGAAAGAAAAAAAAAAAAAAAAAAGAAAAGAAAAGAAAACAGCTAATATTACAATTACCATTCTAACCAAAGAACTGGAATGTATTAACGAACATCAGAATATTCGTAGAAAAAAGAATCGTTATCTTTAGACATGCGATAATATTAATGTAGCGAAAAGCTACAAGATACGGGTAATTGTGGAGAAACATGATCTCCAACGTCTTGAAGGGACACGGCACATAGAAGAAGAAGTTCATTTGAAGAATATGTCTTTGATTCTTTGAAGATAAATTAGAAAAAAAGAAGCTCGAAAAAAAAAAAGAAGTTCGAATTATTTTAGAACGGAATTTCATCAACGACGTTGTAAATTATTTCTCAGATACATGTCCTTCACTCTATCACCTCTGTAAATGTGACAAGGAAATAGACAACAAAACATTGTCTTTCAGAAAGTGAAATGTACAGGATGTTCCAAAAGTCTCATTGCCATTAATGATCTTGAAAATTTTACATTTATTTACCAAATAGAATCGTGTTTCTGCATGTGACAATATATATTTTATTGGTCGAATTATGGAAGATGATATCATGCAAATTTTCCTTGTTTGCAATTTCACAAGTGTATATTTTCTGCTAATTGTAGCGTAACTTTTGGAACACCCTGTAGTTTAAAGCTTTGATGAGAAAGAAAAAAAATAACATTGCGATCATTATGCAGAAATTGCATCCGCGAACGAGCATGCGCGGAAGGAAAATCTTGTCTCTTTGTCTCTCTTTCTTTCAAACACTTTGAAAAAAAAAAAAAAAAAAAAAGAATGTATTTGTGTCTTATTTCTCAGTGCTTACGTAAGCAATCTAAGTGCGAACAGAACGCTGCATAGTAGATCCTCTGAGACATGGAAGAAAAAGAGCCTATCATTATATTCACGCTAAAAGAAAAGACATCTTGCAACACGTTCGCTGATTGAGAAAAAAACAGACGATATAAGGACCTAATAAACACTTGACCACCGGTTTTCCGAAGGAAAAGAAATAAAAATTAGTAACCGCTTAACAATTGTTGTAGAAGAGCGTCTCATAGCAATTAAATGGTGAGATAGATCATTAGTCGGGAGTTCGATCATCACTGGGTACACTGTGCGCGTGGCCTTCTGCTGAAATTAAACACTAAGCTTAGTAAATAACAACACTTGCTGTAGAATGTTTTTCAGTTTATAAATGCTGTACTTGAGGCGTCTCGAAGTGAGGGTAATGGTTAACGAATAAGCCTAGTAAAACATTACAGATGTTTACTTTCGGATCCGGAAAAGAAGGGCTTGGCCGGCTATTTAAATTTAGATTTTCTCCAACCTATTCCAGACCCCCCGTTTATTTATTTTCCACTTTTTTCCTATCCTGCCTGTTTATTCCAACCTGTATATTTATTTCAATCTCCTTTTTTATTTAGAAAACAAATTGTGGTTCCTTATAACATTTTCTTACAGTAAATTCTGTATAATAGAACTTGCTTAAGTTTCGAGCAATGTATAATGAAGCTTGTCATTTAGTTTGGTTTATTTTGTTTTACGGCATATCAACACCTCGATGGGTTATTTAATGACGACAAGATTTTCAGGATAGGTCCGTAAGAATAAAATATGTATAATTTGTAAGAAATCAGTTGGTATGAAGTCAGGTTTCGTTGGCGTATTTTTATAAAAAGTTTTTTGTTTTTGGTCGAAAATCAAATCTATTGCTGGTAATGGTTTTATTTTTTCCAAAAAATGTATTGCTGATATTTTTACTATAAAAATGTATTTTTTTACTTTCATCGTGTTTTGACTCCAGTTCGGGGGTTAACTATTTGCCTATAGCTGGGACCCTAACAGGTACTACCACTCCGGTCCACGGTGGATCTGGGAACAACAGCAATTAAGAGATGATTCCACACTCGTCAAAACCTCCTGATCAGTGGCCTTGCTGCGGAATGTAGTTTATCGTCATACCCAGGATGGAAGCTCGTCGTCGTATTAACAAAAAAAAAAAAAAAAACTGACTTGAATAACTAGTCATATATTCTTTTAGAAAATGCTATATATTTTGATATACATTATTTTTATGTGACTTTTGCTTCATTTACTATATATTGATTCCCACAGAAAATATATCGTGAATAATCTCTTACAGCACAAATATTTTGTATATCTTTTTCCTTTTATTCCAAACTTCGCCTTTATTAATATTAAATGAATTTTCCAATCTACTCTATTATTCCAACCGCCCCTTTTATTCAGCACTTAAAAGTAGTGAGTCCATTAAGTGCTTCAAGATCCGTCTAAGTTAAATTTAGTAAATACATATTTAATTAAGTTTACCATATCATACCCTTTGCATGATATGACCATATCTTTGATATGAACGTATCTTATGAAAAGATAATATCATATGATAGATTTACATAATAAAGGGTGTTCCAATCGATTTTAAATGTGAATTAAATTTAAGTGTCTAATGATTTTTTTGATTTTTTTCAGATTTTTTTCAGATTGCTATAAGTTAAACAACATGATCCAATAGTGAAAAAAATAATTTTTCACCTATAACACTAATTTATTTACTACTGACTTTGATCCGTCTTAATGAAACACCTTTTAGTTTATAAGCAAAATAAAACCGAATGTTTGTTCTAGTGCAAAAAAGATTTAAATTAAGCAGAGAAGCAAGTCATTGCGGAAGGTTTTATGGAAGTAATTATTGTATTTGATCGCTTATAAGAACAACGTTTTCCGTTCAAAGTTTAGAATTTCATTACTTGTAACTAATGAGCGAAATAAATACTTATTTTGATCAAAACCAAATCAGGTTTCAAACTTTTCTTCGGAAATAAATCAATCCGACTTTATCTTTTTCCATTTTGAAATTTTAAAAAAAGGTAAGAATTAAAATTTTCTGCTGGAGATAAATATTTTATTTGCGAACTGCGCTGCTTACTAGCAGTCACATAAGTTGGTATCTAGGAGTTGTAATAAAAAGCAACTGAAATTAAGATGAAAGAAATACTAGCCAAAAATTAATAATAATTAGAATTCTACAGTTCTTGGTTACTTTGGTAGAAGCAATTTCACGAATGTTAATTTTCCAGTGAATAACGAAACTCAATAAATTACAAATTAATCTAATTTTTTTATAATTGACTAAACCGATGTAACATATAGCTGGGTCCTTCGTGACATTTCTCAGGTTTTTTAAGTAGGTGAGTGCAAAAATGATCTATAGTAGAATCCCTCATATCCGGAGTGCCTCATATCCAGAATCCAATATATATCCGGACATGATCTCGATGTGTATATTTGAACTATTTGGATGATATGTAACTGATTTGAAATTTCTGTTTTTCAGGAAATTTACTTTGGATAATTGCTTATGCTTCTTTCACCCTAATGGCTTGTATTGGTGCAAAAGATTATGGGAATAAGAGGAAAAGAACAACTTTGGAGTTATTGCAAAAAGTTCATTGTAACTAATGGCTGAGTTCATCATAGAAAAGTTAACATTGTATGATATAAAATCTTCCAAAGAAACTATTCTCCAGCGTTCACACTGTCACAATGAACAAGGAAATAAAATGATTGCGATGAAACTTGGACTGAAATTGAAAAAGCTATTGAAGAGGTTGTCATTTTTATGGAAAGACAGCCAGCATTCAGCTATGACGATTGCAATAACGCACGTATAGTTAAAATTGTCTTTCGTTTAAAAAATTTCAAGAACAAAAGCAAAACGAAATGCGGAAAAAGTTGAGAATGACATTAGAAGAGAAAGAATCATTATGCAACAGCGATTAAAAAATCCTCGTTACATTATTTCTTTTGCAATTTAATGAATTTTCATTAACATTACATAATTTATTTCTTTTTCCTTAAAAACAATTCCGTTATATTTTGCTCACCATTAGCTTAATTTGTTTACTATAAAACATTGAAAATAAATATTAAACCTGATTTCAGTTCTTTTATTTTAATCTAAATACAACCCCTCATATCCAGACTTTGTAACCAATTCCTCATATCTGGAAGGCCTTCTTAGTCTGGTTGTCAGGGATTCTACTGTACTTACAACATATTGCTAAAGTTACCACGTTTTTCCCACTGAGCTTAATCCTTTAGTGTTGTGAGTTAATTCTGTTTGGGAGACGAATAACCCAAAACTTCATGGCTTTACTTTACGATCAAACATTTGAGAGGATTAACATAATCTGTTGCAACATCTGGAGCAGCGTTAGTGAGCCCGAGACGGATGAATTACAAACAGCCCTGCAGTGACGCTGGCTTTGCGATGTTGCCTCGTTTCTTCTATTCATTTTCTGCCTTTTTCCTTCAATGTAGGAGTTTACCTGATAGGATCTTTATGCTTTCATGTCACCTTGCCGGCTTCCTTTTTTCTTACTGAACGTGGTTCAATCTATAGAAATTAGGTTCCTTTCAGGGAGCCTTCTTAGTAAAGTCTCAGCTAATCCAGAGACTAATTCCTCGAATAGAAAGTCATTATAAGAAGTGTCCTCAATCCTCTCCACGGGGCCAGCCCATTCTAATTAAGTCTTCTTTTTTTTTTTAACATAACTTCAATACTTGAGGCCGTGGCTGAGTTTAAATCCTCAGTATTAGTAATGAAATTGCTCTAATGTACTTTTTGAAAGCGCTCGAGTAGGTGGAGGTGGTACTGGTGTACGATCCAGGATTCGTCAGGATATAGATTGTTGGACAGCACGATAATTTTTTTTTCCACTGATATCTGTCTCTGTCTGATATCTGTCTCTTTCGTGACGTTTCTGTTACTCCAGACACATTTCTGTAGTATATCAAAGGCTTTGTCGACCTTAGCCTACATTAAGTCTAGAAGTGGAAGGCATGTGATACTTTTGGTTTGGTGAAGGTTGAGAAAGAACGATCGTCTTTTTAAAGGCCGAAGTGTTGTGTGGTCTTTGCAAAGCCAGGCGTTACCGGGTGGAGGGTCACTTCTGAAAGAGTGGACAAAGTTGCATATCCGCAAACAAGAAGTATTTGATCAGCTGCATCGGATCTTAATATGGGCTGAGGGATGATTGATTTTAAACAGGTTGCCTCATTGCAAAAACCATGTCGGTTGTACCCTCAAAGATATGAATTACGAGTTTATTTAAGAGGGGGCACGTCGGCGTGGTGTAATGGTTAGCAAGATTGTCTCGCTGGAACAATTACGACTGAGTAGTGAGTTCGATCCTTACTGGGTGCCCCATACTTTCGGGCTTGTGCCACATCTAAGCTGTGCTTAGAAAATCGTTTGGGCACCTCGAGGTGGTGTAATGGTTAGCAAGCTTGGCTCGCTAAAACAATTACGACTGAGTAGTGAGTTCGATCCTCACTGGGTGCCCCCTAATTTTGGCCTTGTGCCACATCTAAGCTACGCTTGGAAAATTGCTACAAGTTTATTTAAGAGTATTCTCATTGAGATTTTGCCTGAAACTGAAAGCAGTGATACCGTGGCAATTTGAAAAGTCCGATTTTGCTGTTGGGAATTAGTTTTTTTTAGTGTAGTCAATATCTTGATTTATTCACGCTGCGCTGCGAGATGTTGCATAATCCTAGTGAGAAACTCTGATGGGAAAACCAATTTGAGAAAAATAAACATATACAAGTTGGACTTCTCAAATTAAGGGACTATATCACTGCTAGCAATTAGTGGCATTGTGGGATAGTACTAAACTGAGTTGTAATTTGGCTAATCTTCATATTTGTCGACCTGACAAAGATGTTTGACAAGGTAAGCAGAGCTTCTGGATAAACTTCGTAAAATAGCTCATGTTCTAACAAAACAGACATGAGCAAGTTGGACTTAGAAAAAAATAAGTGGTTGAATTTAGTTATTTTATATAGATTTATTGATTTGTTTTTTTTTACAGTTTATCAACCCTTGGCAGTTATTTAAAGCTAGAAAATATTTTAAGATTATGAAAAATCTTTTGCGATAAACGATTTACTGATTTACTGATACACGTCCTGGGGGAAAACGGTAGAATCATACTTTTCCTAAGTATAAATGCGTGTAAATGAATATAACGAACCCGAACGGAATTGGAACTCGGTTCTCCAATTTCCAATTCCGAGCCTTCATTCATTACACCACCCGCACACCCAAACTTGTATTCTCAAGCGATCATCCATCTAGGTATTGATCAAGCTTGTCGTTGCTTAACTTCGATGATCTTGCGAGAACCGGTGTTTCAACGTGATATGACCGTAATCTATTTTTGCAGTGAAGATTTGTTCTGGTAAAAAAGATGGTTATTTACCCAGAAGTAAATAACAAGCAACAAAAATGTAAGCATGAACCATATTTGGCAAAAGTTTTACTTGGAAAAGATCAACCTATTTTTTTTTAATGAATCCACCCCAAGCAAGGCGATAATGTCACTAAAACGCATTAGGTTACTAGGTGTGAAAGAGAATGAAAAGACTTTAGAAGAAATCGGAAAATCAATCCAAAACGGGGAACAAGGGATAAAAGAAAGAACCGCGGAGGTGTGTGAACCTATCTACTCCCTATGATGTGCTAAAAATAAGGACATTTATTTATTGTACTGACAGTAACAGCCAAATCAAAAGTAACACAGTCAATTAGCCAATGTTTTTTTTTATAACCTTATCTATGAGTAGATGAGAAGAAAAAGTGAATACCCAAAGGAAAATAAAACACATGGTTGTTTTATAATGACGGGTCCCCACACATTTCCAAATGATGTGTGTATCCAGTAATTACTCAATCCTACCAGCTTTGGCAACTAATGACTACCACTGACATCATTCATTTTAATGAGGAATTGCTATCAGAAAAAATGGATTCCTCAAAACCGGGTTCATTATTATTAAGGGCCTTGGATGTTAATGCTTGATGGCCAAAGACTTGATAATCTTTCAATAGCATAAGGTTCACTGCACAGGCAAATATATTTTACAGTTGAGGAAAAAAAGTTACACAAGAAATATATAATTTACACTATAGCTGAGAGTCACTTCATTAACGTTTCTCTGTACATTACAGTCTGATTTTAAGGCAATATATTAACAAGTTTTTTATCCTTTATATTCCAGTGAATTTTAGCTGATATGATAAAATAACCATTAATATATCCATCGTAGAGGATAAGCTATCTATCGACGTAGAACACTTGCTTAACATATACACGTTTGACTAAATCTTTCAATTATGTTTTGCTGAGTTTTTTGCTGTTATAAACAAAGGATATTTTTGCTTAGGGCTTTTTGTGCACAAATTTTATTGGTGAATTATTTTTAACCGCCTGTTTTCATTTAGTTCGAAATTTTTAAAAACATGTAATTACACTCCATCAGTCTGTCGTTGCATTGTCCATGGAAACGTCGATGATCAAGCACAAATTTCCAGTCATTGTAAAGATCGTGTAGAGACAGGAAAAAGAAAATAGTAGAATAAATACATATTTGTGGTGTGACATCAACGTTTTCGTGGCTGACATAGCTCAGGTAATATCTGTAAAAACTTTGTTGTGGTTTTCAAGTTCAAGCCTTGTTTGAAGTTAAGTCTTTTTGACTTTGGTCGGCTTACTCAAACTGTCAAGGAGTATATCAAATTAGAGTGTTACTCTAAAAGAATAAAAACAAAAATTATAATTATTCTGCAGAACTATTCTTATTTGGATATTAATATTTCTTATTGGTCTTTCTTTTATTTATTTGTCACTATACACGACGCTTGATTGTTAGTCAAATATTATTGATACATTATATTTTTTCTTTCTTTTTAATACTTATAATTGTTTTAATATATTTATTGTGTTGATTTAAGAATAGCAATAAAAAAACGTTACGTTAATAAAAATAATGTTCCATTAAAAATAAAACAGGAATAATTAATGCTTTTTAGACAGAGAGCGAAAAGGGGCCACGTTTGCAATAAATTCTCCTGCGTGCACCGTAACGTTAAACGGTGATGATTTATCTATGATGGTGTGACCGTCTACGTGTATGTGCGTGCTTGCAAAGCTAAGGTCTCTAAAAATCACCATATGTCAAATTCATCATCTTGGAGGAGTCTCCGGATTCTTAAAGAACTTAATACTACGATGACATGCGAAAGCTTACCTGATTCTAAATTAAAGGAAAATACCTTTTCTCATTGTTTTTTTTTTATTATTTTACTCTTTAACTGTTACGTTCTAGAAAATAGCTTTTTAAAAACATATAGATAACTGAGGTAAAAAAAATATCCCACTGCAACACTGAGTTACCACCATCTTACAAAGTATATTACTTAAACTCTCAGTCTTTGAATTTAAAGGGACAAAAATCTACCGTTTGTGAGCATGCTATTCACAAATCGGAAATTTGAAACCGTACCTCTTAGATTTACTACAAAGGCATAATCAACTGAAAGAATATCGATTCAACTTATTGTGTATGAGGATAAAATAATAATAATAATCTAATGCTGCATGTTATCTCATAAAATATACAAAAGTAGACATGATTAGGTTGGAACTGGTAACTGCGCAAATAGAACGATTCCCCTATAAAAGAAACAATGGTATATGTACAAACCAGAATCTCTTTTACAAAATGAAAAGCACAAAACCCTCTGAGACCTTAAATAGATTAATCAATCCAGGCCCGGTAGCGGATCTAGTCGTTGTAAACAAAGATTAAAAGAGCCTGAAATTGAATTTCGCTGTTACAGCAGAGCAGAACTTATGAGTAAAAGAAAACAAATAGTTGGATAAGTATCATGACATTGCCAGAATACTGAAGAAGCTGTGGAAGATTAAAATGATAGTAGTACCTGTCATATTTGTAACACTGGGAATAACCTGAAAAGACTAACGAAAACGCTGAAAGAACTGGAAATGGGAAGTAAAATCGGGATAATCCAAACCACAGCACTATTGAAAACAGTTAAATTACTGAGGAGAGTTCTAGAGTATTGAGAAAACGTTCTCTCATTTTATCTCCAGTATACTCCACCAGTTGCTAATGCACTCTTTTTTTAAAACAAAAAACGAGGGACTGGATAATAAGTTTAACTTTCGCAAACACACCGAACAATTAAAATAAAAACGATTGCGTTCAAGCATGAAACAGACTGTCGCCTCTGGTCGTTATCTTCAATGAAAGTTTAAATAAAAACTTCAATTCGAAATTCCTTGTAGGTTACCCGGATTAACAAGCACCTGATGAAAAGCGGAGGGAAAAAAATAATAACAATAATAAAGATGCGGACAATAATCTAAGTATAAATAATGATAACTCTTAATTCTAGACATTTAAATAGCCTATATACACCCTTGTGCAAATTAATTAAAAACAACCACTTTAGTTTCTTTCTTTCAACATACGGTCACTTTTAGACCCACTGGAGTGACATGGTGTAATCGATTTCTGTTTTTTCCTCAGATTATGTCACTTGCAGTGGTGTGCAGTAATATGAATCTATTTTCGGTGTGCATGATGAAATTTGTTTGGCCTTGAAAAATATTCCTTTATCCGAGATTGCATCAGATTTTTATCCCGCCCAGACACTATTGCCCCGACTCTCGATTAGTTGTCTTACGGCCATTGTCTGCAATGGACTTTACTTCAAGGGAGCGTACGAAAATTTGTAACGCTGCACGAACACACTGGTAGGCCTTACTAGTGAGCAATTCAAGGTACTAGAATGGCACGGAAACTCTCCTGATTTAAATCCAATCGAGTATCTGTGTTCAATCTGCAAGGAAGGACTTCGTGAAATGGACATACGAAGTACTAACATGTCCACTGGGTCATGTTTAATTGGAAAAATACGAAATAAAGTAAATAATAACAGAATTATTCGTTTTGTTTCAATTAATTTGCACAAGGGTGTATATCTATGTTATTAGTTCAAACGTCATTTTTAGTGAATAGTCCTGTTTGAGTAGACGTCCTGTTTTTTAAACAGTGCCTATAACATATACTGTGTTGCGCACTAAGAAAACTTAAGAAATGAGTTCTTCGGCAGGGATGGAACCTGCTTCTGCCTTTGTAGGAGAGACAGCCGTCTGATCCGGCATGCTTTATGTCACTCGGCCTCTGAACACGCCACAAGTCCAGCAGAGTTCTATTTAACCTTTATGAAATGCACGTCCCCTCGCCCATATCTGTTCGATTTCGTATCCGAAACATAAATAAAGCAATTTCTAAAGAATTAATAGATTTTTATTTTGAATTCAACAGTTGTTGTTACGTCAAATGTTATTTTTAGTAGGTATCCGTGCTTGAGAAGACGTTTTTTTAAACAGTGTATATTACATTTACTGGCTTGCGTTCTCGAGAAAAGTACCGTCTTCATTCCAAAAGCAAACTATCCGATGGTCTCCTTACCATTGCTATTCGTTTTTGCTTTTTCTGCTATCTTTTTAAGCCAACGTTACATGATAGCAAGTTTGTCGTTGTCATTGATAGCACCGTTTTCAATTAACGTTTTCATATATATATATATATGTATACAGGGCGTGATGAGTAAATTGTCGCCATTTCATATTTTTTAATTTCGATCGTGTTCGTTGTTTGTTTTTGATTTTGTCGATTGCACAGTATAGTAGGGTCTATGAAAAAACAGTACCATGGCGCAATTCCCTCATATGTCCCTCCAGAAAATTGGAAATGGCATTCTATACTGCTTGGCATTCCCACCGGAAGCTACAATACAAACATTTCAAAGTATTTGGGTGTCAATCTGAGGACAGCTCAGAGGTTTCGGAAAGAGTTGGATGAGTCTTATGGTGATTACGAAGGTACGGCAGCTAGGAAAACTCACCCTGATCGTTTCTGATAAGAAAAGGAGGGGACCCCAGACTCAATACAGAGGCCTACATCAAGTTCCTTGAGGAAGGAGTGCTTCCCCGGGTCAAGAGGGTGGCTGCAGGAAAACCCTATATCTGGCAACAGGATTCTGCACGATGCCACACAAGCAGGGGAACCTAGTCATGTCTGTCAGACAATTTCTGCAACCACATTACCCCTTACATCTAGCTACCTAACTCCCCAGACTGCAACCTCTTGATTATTATGAGTGGGGCATAGTTGAGCAAGAGACCAACCAAACATCAAAGATAAACTGAAGGCAAGAATTATAGCAGCATTCAGCAACTTAATCCAGGAGACCGTCCAGAAGAGTTGCAGGAGATTCCGAAGTCATATGGAGGCCGTGCTTGAAACCAATGGCGATTTTATTCAATTAATTTACTCTTTAGTATTTCAAGATATTTTTGTGTAATTTGGGTAAATATATCTGTTAAAATGTCAGTGTTATTTTCATTTTGCGTAATTTAGACGGCAATTTATCCAACGCATCCTGTGTATGGGTGTGCATATATATATATATATATATATATATATATATATATATATATATATATATATATATATACTATAAACGTTATTTTTAGTGTATACCCATATTTGAGTTAGCTTTCCGTATATATATTTTAGTATTTTATTTCATCTACAGGCCTGAAAATTCGAGAAATCTTATGAAAGAAAGTGCGCCCTCTGTCAGGATTCGAACTTGCGTTGCTCTTTGCAGAAGTATTCGGCGTTTGATCCAATGTGTTTCAGCCACTCGACTACGAAGAACTTCATAATAAAGTACGGTTCTAGTTACTTTTCTCCTGTAAAGGGGAGTGCAGGTTCTAATCCTGCCGGTTGCATAAATGATATATATTGGGCTATGATAAGTTTTTAACCACCCATGATTACAGCAATTTTGGCTTGTGTAATAACGTATCTTCTTTTTGTTTCAGATAATACCCTGTTAGTATCAAGATGTGAATGATAGTTGACTTATATTTTGCAATGAAAGTTCGCGGAAGTAAGGAAATTGGTGAATTTCAATGAGGGCAAGTAATAGGATGGCATCAGTGTGGCTAGTCAAATTGAGAAATTGCTATGTTTTTCCAGATTAATCATCAAACGGTTAATAATATTTTAAAGAAATTTAATGAAGGAGGCCATTGTCGTGTGGAACAACGAATCAGGAAACCCAAGCATCGTGTCTGAGCGAACGAAAAGGGCTCTGAAGAGGGAAGTCATGAGAAATCGTGATCAGAGCATCAAAGATGTCGCCAACATCATGGAAATGTCACCATATGCGGTGAGAAAAACTCTGAAAGAGCTAGACTATCAAAGAAGAGTCGCAAGCAAGAAGCCCTTGATTTCAGAAGTTAACACGAACAGGCGTATGGACTGGACGAGAGAATTCGAGAGCAAATATTATGAATTTTAGGCAGTCTGTGATTTGATCAGAAGTGAATACTGCCAATATTCAAATTCGAAACAGGTTTATGTTTGGAGAAATCAGAATGAGACTTGGAACACTGAATGTCTGCAGGCGACTATGAAACATGAAGGAGTTGGAGTAATGGTGTGAGGAGCTGTCTGGTTTGGAGGGAAATCTGAGCTGATTTTTGTTGACGAGCGGTTGAATGGTCCAAAATACTGTAAAATATTAGAGAAAGGATTACTCCCACTATTTGAAACCAATCAAATTGACAAGAATGTCTACCTTTTTTCAAGAAGATGGAGTGCCATGTCATACGAGCAAAGTAGAAAAGACCTGGAAGGAATCGCAAGAAATCAAGTTACTGCAATGGGTAGCCCAAAATCCTGACATGAATCCAATAGAGCACGTTTGGAAGCACCTTGAGCGAAAACTTCAACAGCGTGCAACCAAAATCTCGTCAGTGGCAACCCTTAAAGAAACATTGCTAAAGGAATGGCAAAATATCAGACGATTGTTGATAACTTGATCAAATCCATGAAAAATCGAATACAAACACTGAACTAGCAAAGGAGGATCTACCCCATACTAGTTCCAAATACTGTTTATTCATGTTGAGTTGGGATTACGTAATTAAATTTTGAAATTGGATGTAGTTTATTTCTCTTGGTTAAAAACTTAGGCCACTGTAAATCATAGAATATAATTTTAAGCGCGTAATAATAATAATGATATTAATAATCATCATAATGATTATACTAAAATTCAGAAATGTTATTCAATACAATAGCATCACTGACACAACAAAAACGAATAACAAGGACAAAATCGTCAGTACTCCAGAAAATGGTCTTATTTATTAAAATTCATAACATACATATTATTCATATCAATTGATGACGAGTTAAGCTCTCATGTTGTATCTGTCAGTTGTGAATTTTTTTAAAAGAACGTAAGTTTGCCGTAATGAACGTATCTTCAAGCCGGGTTCAACAACCCCAATATGGTAAAGTTGAAAGAGTTGTCTGGATTTAAAACAACGAATTGTGAACGCTTGCAAATCAGGAATGTCTTTTGGAGTAGTAACGTAGCAGTTTTCAATACCTAAGTCGACTGTATCGTGAGAAAATAGCATGAGAAAAAAATTAAAAAAATTGTATCTCTTCCTGGAATGAACCGTAAAGTGTTTTCCGCATGATACGGTCGTAAATATTTATATTTACATATATATCCATGTTTATATATTCATGTATTAAAAGTATATTGATATATCTGCGAATATTCTTTTCTAACTATCTAAAAATTATTGTCCATTTATATAAAAATATGCTGGATATAAAATAAACATCGTTATATTTGCGAACAGGAGATAACGTTTTTAGCATTGAATATTTCATCTAGCATCCTCGCATATTCTTACGCAAATATCTAAGTGTATTTATGTATTATGATCAGTTGCTTAGTTTGTTTTTTACATCAACCTTTTGCAGGTTATATAAAACCAGAAAATATTTTAGATTGTAAGAATGTTTTGGAAATAATAATGATTTACTGACACAAGTCCTATTATTTAACCCATAGTTGGGGAGAGAAGAAGTGGGAGGTTCATATTTTTTCCAAGGTTATTTGCGCGTTAGTGAATATAAAAACCTAATTAGTATTTGAACTCAACTTACCGATTACCAATTTCGAGCCGTTATCCATTATAATATCGCACATCTACACTTACAGCACTAAGCGGTCACACACCTAAATATTGACCAGGCTTGACGTTGCTTAACTTCGATGATCGTAAAAGAACCGATGTTTCAGCATAATATAGCCGTAAGCCTATTTATATGTAAGTGTGTTTCTGTATGCGTGTATGTGCGGGAGGGTGCGTGTGTCTGTTTGAATTTTCTTGTGTAAATGTATGTATGTGCAAATGTAAGATTTCCATTACGTATGAGGAAAGAAGGAAATTAATAATAAATATTGAAAGATCATTTGGCCTACATGAATGAACGCCTTTTCTATAAAAGGTATATACATTTATAACACTTAACCCAGTGATCGATTCTGGGTCAGCCTGGTCAGCAGTGACCAGACGTTCTCATCACACGCCGCCCATGCCAGAAATTGTCTTCGTCCTCAGAGTCGTAGAACGACGAATTGATTGCAGGGTCAATCCCACACTGTTCGATACTCTCGTGGTCCAACTTCGTTGGTCTCTGTTCACTTCGGTCACCATCTTGCTCCACCTACATTGTGTTTCTTGATCACAGAGCTGGTAGGGATCGATTAACGTCAATATCATAGCGCTGACTCAAACCGCGGCGAGCTGAGCTATGATAAAATTAAAATAGAAATGTCTTCTTGCAGATTTAATAAAAACGAAAAAGTCTTCGGGTCAGTTTTTGATTTGGTTTATGTAGTTCTTGGTATAACAAAAATTAACCCTGATCACTAAAATCTATCGATGCGAATCTCTTTCGAACAGGGCAATTCTCTCGGCATTAGGTCACGTGGGTCTCAGCAGCTCCTTCACCGCTGTCTCGTCTGCGTCTCTCGTTGTCTGCTGCTCGTCTCTAACTCTAACTGCAACTCCCGGGGTCGCTCGAGCGCTTCGCTTATATTGAATTTGATTCAAGATTGGAGTCGGCACTGACGGTGTCTGGGAATTTGGGGGTGCCCAGGTTTCTGTAACGATTACAACAAAAGTCCTTTATTGTAATATTAATTTTCTCTCCAAATTTGGGAGATACCCTCTTCCTCCGGGTAGAGTTTGCAGGTATTGGCCTTCCCGTATAATTTCTTCTCTTACCTATGCCTTGCACTATTACTTTCAAATTAGCGGACATAATTTCTCTGTTTCTCTTGGTATCTCATCTAAGCCCGCCACCTCAGATGTTTCTCCGACTTTCAAAGGGCGTCGGCAAAACGGCGGTTTCAACTTTTAGTCATTAATTTTACTTTTTAATTTTCAGTAAAGGTGCCAATGAACTCCACAGGTCTATTTCCTATTTGAATTCCTTCAACGCAAAATAAAATCCTACGGTCAGCGAGGATATTTCTGCCTGCTGACAGTCTCTTGATTCGGCCTTTGTCTCCAAAATTATCAAATACTATACTCAATTGACTCTTTTTTCCAGGTAATCATGAGACGTAGTTTCGTCACTTGTACTTTCAGAAAAACAATCATAAATCTATAAGTCATTTCATACTTTTAACCCTCTCTTCCTGTTATAAGTCATATTCCAAATTAACCATACCTTTTCTTTTTTAACAGTGTCACATAGTATCTAAGACTCTTTCTCACATACAAGGAAACATAACGACAAACAGAGACACGCACGCACACATGAGAAAACATTCATGCCAGATGCATTCGTATGTATGTATATGCACTTACACGGGCAATGTAATCTGCAATGTTATTGGTTCTGACCTGACATTCCAGCTTCAGTCTCTTTCCGACTACCACAATATTGCTTCCGTGTGTCTTTTCTATAAATGTTTTCATGATAACTGTTCCGATTAACTTTACTATATGGTACCTAAACTTTATGAATTTAAGTGCAATATTGGATTGACAACAAAGTTTCATCAATTTACCGTTGGATTGTCCAGATGGAACCGTAAGTTCTATGCTAACAGTTTAGTCTCTTGCACTTCTCACTTGTGAAACACTCTTCCGGTTTCATGCAACTTTGATTTTTAAAAATTGAAATGCAATTTCAATCGTAATCTATTGTCTTCTTGATATCTCTTCTTTTATTGTTCTTAATATTTTTTCTTTTTCTTATTCTTTCACACTCAGTAGCCCCCTGTGTCTTAGTGGCATTATTGCCTTGCTTGCGGTGAAATGACTTAAACAAAAATGTAAGCATATCTCCGAATGATTCTGTCTTGAAAGATACACGAGTGAAAGATTGTATTCACAAAAATGTATATATGATAATAGATATATTTAAGCCAATAGCATGGGGCATGCACGCATGCACGCATGCACGCATGCCCGCTGAACGTATTTCTTCCATGTTTTGTTCAACCTTATTTCAATTCAAGACGAAGCAAAAGGCAAGCCAACAAAAATCTATATTTCTTAGTATGATGGCGTTTTTCCTCCCTGGCCTTAGTATTTTTCGAATTGACAATTGGACATAATTCATTGCCTAACTATTAATCCTTCTTTTATTACTTTCGGTTAAATGAAGAAATTTGATATTTATTTTCTCCATGTCCTTTTTTTTTTATTATAGTTCTTCTTGCGTGTGATTTTGCAATTTCACAGTTTCACTCATGTATTTATATTCATATTATACGGTAAAAAGGCGAAGGAGGAAGGGAAAAGGAGTTGATAAGAAGGAAAGAGAATACGA
Organism: Acanthosepion lycidas; assembly: GCA_963932145.1. Taxonomy (NCBI): domain Eukaryota; kingdom Metazoa; phylum Mollusca; class Cephalopoda; order Sepiida; family Sepiidae; genus Acanthosepion; species Acanthosepion lycidas. The sequence goes on from OZ010581.1 coordinate 30,288,256, forward strand.
GAATTAATGAGAAGGAAGGAGAGTATGGAATAGAATAAATAAGAGGTTAGGGAAAATAAGAAAATTAATGGGAGGAAGGGAGAGTAATAGACTTAATGACAGGGAGAGAGTGTATGAAAGAGAGGTAGGGTCATGAGAGGGAGTTAATGAGAGAAATAAAGTGAAAGATAATTAATGAGAGGGAGAGGGAGTAAGAGAATTAATGCGAGCTAGGATATAAAAGACAATTAATGAAAGGGAGAAATTATAAAATTAATGAGAAGGAGGGCATAAAAGAAGATTAATAAAAGGTGGGGAAATAAGAGAATTAATGAGAGGGAGGGTATGAAAGAGAATTAATGAGAGGGAGGGTATGAAAGAGAATTAATGAAAGGTGGATAAGAGAATTAATGTAAGGGCGGGAGAGTACGAGAAGATGGAGTAAGAAAATTAATGAACGGGTGTGTAAAAAAGATAATTAATGAGAATTGGGTATGAATGACCATTATTGAGAAGGAGGGAGAGTGATAAGATTAATGAGAGGGAGAGAAAATAAGAGGATTAATGAGAGGGAGGGAGTGAAATAATTAATGAGAAGGAAGTTATGAGGAGAGGGAAAGAATTACTAAGGGAGAGAGTGAAAAATATATAATGAAAAGAAAGTGGTAAAGAGAAAGAGTGAAAGAGAATTATTGAAAAAGAGAAAATGTAATATAATTAACGGGAGTGATTTATTGAGAGAGAATTAACGATAGGGAGGAAATGAAAGAAAATTAATGAAAGGGAATGAAAGAGAATTAATGAAAGTATTAGCTAAGAAATGAAAGAATTAGTGAGAGTGGGGGTAAATGAAAAAGATTAATGCTAGAGAGAATGAAAGAGAATTAATGAAAGTATTAGCTAAGAAATGAAAGAATTAGTGAGAGAGGGGGGAATGAAAAAGATTAATGCTAGAGAGAATGAAAGAGAGTTAATGAAAGTATTAGCTAAGAAATGAAAGAATTAGTGAGAGAGGGGGGAATGAAAAAGATTAATGCTAGAGAGAATGAAAGAGAATTAATGAAGTATTAGCTAAGAAATGAAAGAATTAGTGAGAGTGGAGGTAAATGAAAAAGATTAATGCTAGAGAGAATGAAAGAGAATTAATGAAAGTATTAGCTAAGAAATGAAAGAATTAGTGAGAGTGGGGGTAAATGAAAAAGATTAATGCTAGAGAGAATGAAAGAGAATTAATGAAAGTATTAGCTAAGAAATGAAAGAATTAGTGAGAGTGGGGGTAAATGAAAAAGATTAATGCTAGAGAGAATGAAAGAGAATTAATGAAAGTATTAGCTAAGAAATGAAAGAATTAGTGAGAGTGGGGGTAAATGAAAAAGATTAATGCTAGAGAGAATGAAAGAGAATTAATGAAAGTATTAGCTAAGAAATGAAAGAATTAGTGAGGGGGGTAAATGAAAAAGATTAATGCTAGAGAGAATGAAAGAGAATTAATGAAAGTATTAGCTAAGAAATGAAAGAATTAGTGAGGGGGGTAAATGAAAAAGATTAATGCTAGAGAGAATGAAAGAGAATTAATGAAAGTATTAGCTAAGAAATGAAAGAATTAGTGAGAGTGGGGGTAAATGAAAAAGATTAATGCTAGAGAGAATGAAAGAGAATTAATGAAAGTATTAGCTAAGAAATGAAAGAATTAGTGAGGGGGGTAAATGAAAAAGATTAATGCTAGAGAGAATGAAAGAGAATTAATGAAAGTATTAGCTAAGAAATGAAAGAATTAGTGAGGGGGGTAAATGAAAAAGATTAATGCTAGAGAGAATGAAAGAGAATTAATGAAAGTATTAGCTAAGAAATGAAAGAATTAGTGAGGGGGGTAAATGAAAAAGATTAATGCTAGAGAGAATGAAAGAGAATTAATGAACGTATTAGCTAAGAAATGAAAGAATTAGTGAGAGTGGGGGTAAATGAAAAAGATTAATGCTAGAGAGAATGAAAGAGAATTAATGAAAGTATTAGCTAAGAAATGAAAGAATTAGTGAGGGGGGTAAATGAAAAAGATTAATGCTAGAGAGAATGAAAGAGAATTAATGAAAGTATTAGCTAAGAAATGAAAGAATTAGTGAGGGGGTAAATGAAAAAGATTAATGCTAGAGAGAATGAAAGAGAATTAATGAAAGTATTAGCTAAGAAATGAAAGAATTAGTGAGGGGGGTAAATGAAAAAGATTAATGCTAGAGAGAATGAAAGAGAGTTAGAAAGTATTAGCTAAGAAATGAACGAATTAGTGAGAGAGGGGGGAATGAAAAAGATTAATGCTAGAGAGAATGAAAGAGAAATAATGAAAAGTAGGGAATGGAATGTAAGAAACTTAATGGGAAAATAAAAGAGAATTAATGAAAGGTGAGAATGAAAAAATAAAAGAAAGAAAGAAAGAGATAGAATCAAGGACATGAAAAGAGTGAAAAGAGAATAAATAAACGAGAAAGAGAGAGTGAGAACTAATAAAAGAATGGTTTGGTTTGGTTTGTTTTACGTCACCTCAACCTCAATGGACTATTTAATGCCGACAAGATTTTTATTGCTGGAAATAAATTTTTCTTAAAATATTCATTGCTGGTAATCATTTTCTTTTACAAAAGTGTATTGCTGGTATTAAAACCCATTTTTACACTTTCATAGTGTTTTGACCGCAGTATGAGGGGTTAAATATTTGCCCAAAGCTGGGACCCTAACAGGTGCTACCACTCCAGGTTTGGGTAGACCTGGGAACATCAGCAATTAAGAGGTGGTTTCACGCTCCTTGCTGTTGGACGTAGTTTATCTTTGTCTTATCCAGGACTCTAAAAGAAGGGGAGTGGAAGAAAGACGATAAAAGAGTTATAACCCGGATATAAGAGAGTTGTCGGGACCGGAGAAGAAGTCTCTTATATCCGAGTTTCTCTTATATCTGGGTTTGGTCTATTTTGTTTAGGTAAGTATGGGAATAATTTGGGACCATCAAAAATCTCTCTTATATCCGGGTTACACTGTAGTGAGACGGAATTAATGAGAGGGAGAGAACGAAGGAGAATTAACGAAAGCGAGCGAGCGAGCGAGCGAGAGAGAAAGAGAAAGAGAGAGAGAGAGAGAGGGAATTAATAAAAGGAAAGAAGGAAGAGAAAAGGAAATAGTGAAAGAAATTGGAGAGTAAGGTAGATAATGTAAGGGAAAAATTGAAAGCAAATAAATTAAAGGGAGAGGATAAATGAGAATAATGAAAGGGAGATAGGAATAGAATGAACAGGGCGGAGCATAATAGAAATAACAAAAACGAATGAGAAAGGAGGGAAAGAGAAATAATGAAAGAGAAAAATGAGAGAGAATTAAGGAAAATAAGGAAGTGAAAAAATAATGAAAGTGGGGCGGTGAAAAGAGTGAAAGAGAAGTGAGAGAATGAATGTAAAGGAGGGAGGGAATGAGAGTTAATAGAAAGGAGAGATAATGTAAGAGAGGGATGAAGGAGAAATAGCGAAAGGGAAGGAATAAAAGTGATTTAATGAAGAGGAATTTTTTAATCAATTCACCCCAAGAAAGGCGAAAATGCCACTAAGACGCAAGGGGCTACTGGGAGTGAAACAGAATGAAAAAGACTTTAGAAGGAGCCGGAAACCTAAATAGGAAACAAGGGAAAAACCTCCACTCCTGTTCAAAAGACTGGGGAGGATTGTAAGAGACTTAATGAAAGTAATGTGTGAATATAATGCATGTGTGGAAGCGGAGAATAAGCGGGTTGTTATGGGATATGGAAAAGAATAACAGTTCAAACTATTAGAAAGTTGTTTTCTTTTTTTTTTTTTTTTTTTTCACTCTCGTCTGGTACCGGGTTGAATTGATGGTACTTTTGTACACAAGAGTTTTCTCATCCGAGTCGGGACAAAATAAATTGTTTCCGTTCTTTTTGTCAGCACCTGCAAAATTTGTGTTTCTCGTCAAGGTAAGAGTTTTTTTTTTTCGTCACTTCAGCCATGTTATTTCGGCAAAAAGAAGAGATATAATATCAATGAAGATGAAAGTAAGCAGCAAAATGATTAGACCATTCAATGGTGAGGGGGAATGTAGTTGTGTGGGTAATAAAATGTTGCCAGCTTCTTGCTGTTTAATTTCAAAGGCGACCTATTGGCGTTTTACATAGAAATGAACGAAAACACCTAATTCGAGGCGATGAAAATTAAACCCTGAAGCTAATTGTTTTTTCTGATCATATTTCGGTGGGGTTGCAACATTGAAGATTGAAACCATATCTATGAGAAATCTGGTGGTAGGACCGAGAGTGCTAACGGAGAATATGATCTAAAAACTTGTGGTTGTTGGATAGGGAGAATGAAGGCGACTCGCCGAGTTTGTGTTGAATCGAATGACAGAAAGAGGTAAATTTGAATGCTCAAAGGATAGTATTTTGGATGCCAGGAGCCGCATATGTTTAGGGATTGTAAGTGACAAGAAACCTGTTAACATGCTATTGGGTTCGCCAGGGGTTCTCACGGCAAGTAATTGCGGACAGAGAAACGGTCAAAAGGTGACTACTGCGCAAGTGGTTATTTCATCTATCCATACATTACCAGCGGTGAAAATGCTAGTATTGTGCTAGTCCCACGTTACTTTGTGTAGAGGGGTCCACCTCTTTTTATACAAATGAACTCACCCAGTATATACATATACTACTGTAAGAGCGAGACGAGAGTAAGAGAGAGCAAGACCGAGGAGTCGAATCCAGAGTGACAGAGTAAAAGGTTGTAGGTAACCGGAAGAGTGAGAGGTGAGGTAACAGCGTTGTAGGAGTCACAATGAGCGAGCACGTAGACTCAGTAAGGAGTCATACAGCGACACTTCAATACCAAAGACTGTATATATACATTTGCTACTAACCCGTATTCCTGGAACTACTAACCTGTTTTACTAGTTTGTATTATTGCGTTAATACATTATTTCCATATATTAATTCCTGGCGTTTGTTATTTATTGGTACCGGATTTCAACCCGGAATCCACAACACTTTGAGACTAACACGAATAAGAATGAAACTTTATCAACATTTAATAAGGTTATTTATTTACGTTTAAAAACATGAATCCCACGATTAACATAAACACAATGTCCTTTCTATATATAGAGAATATGTCAGGCGGAGTTACCCATCTGGTGGAGTGAAATAGAGCCAGACATCTTGAAACTCTTGGTAACTGGTACCGTGGCGGCGGAGAGAATTCCTTGCGCGTCGCTTCAGAGCAGGTCCGAATCTCTTCTCCTCGTGGTCAGCTTTTACTAAATTCACGTGGTTTAATTAACCAAAGAGAGATCACCTCATATCATGTGACCTATCTCTATATATGGGAGCAGACTAATTTTACAGACCCAACACTAGTATCTAGAAGGAAGGCGAAAGGCCTCGTTGATACGAGCAGCACAACAGCGTTGATGGTTTCTAAACTGGTGGTGGAGGAGGACGAAAAGAATAAGGGCGGTTGATAGGAGGAAGGTTAAATGCAAGGGCTCAAGTACTATAGTGCTGATCGTTCATAGGAAGCAGCTAAACCACCGTAGAATAGTAATTGTTGAAAGTATTGACGTGTGGATAGAGATGGGCAAGATCAATCGGCGAGAGGTGGGGTCTATTATGATTGATGTGGATGGGGTTGAATTTAGAAAGGAGAGATATGCTTTGAGTGTGCAACTGAAGAGTGGGGACCGTTGTAGAGTTGAAAAGCTGTGGAAAGGTGGATGTCAGTTCTGGGATCGAGAACGAAAACTTCTGATAAGAAATAGACGGTTAAATGTTTCTGTAAAGTGGGTTTGCCTCAAACAATGAAAAAAAACTTAAACTGTTAAGCGAGAAGAGAAGGGTGGAAGCTCAAGAAAGGCTCGAGAAGGAAGTTGATAGGTTAATCAGTGAGGGAATTCTATTGTCTTGTGTAGAGGACGTAGAAGCAGGTGTAGTGCCACCGATAACGGTAATTCAAGCAAGGAAAGACAAAGTGTGGCTGTATTGGATTTTCGGGAAGTGAATATCCACATGGTGTGCCAGACACGTTGTTGTATTGTGGTGAGACACAGAGGGAGTGACGACAGATGATTGAGTCTTCTACTGTCTTAAGCTTAAAATCTGTTTACCTACCTGTAGATAAATCATGGAAGTATCAGACAATTAATTATAAGGGCATGACATATTTCATATACAAACTAGTGTTGGGTTGAACTCTGCATTAAAGTGTTCAAACCAATCCAGAGAGAACCACTAACGAGATATTGGCGTTAGCAGTGGAGTTGGTGGGTGTCACTTGATGAAATTTGGGTCGATTGCAGAAACTGTTAGAATCTTTGGAAGTGGGTAGCATCAGGACTGGAGAATGGTAGGACTGGAAAAGCTGACTTTTCGGGAGGGTAATGAGATCTCGAATTGAGTAGAAGGGAGCTATTTTCAATATGAGGAATATTGGTAGAACATTGTCCTTTTGCAGAGTGGCCCCGAATCGCGTGCAGCTGTTAAAAGAAGAAAGGAGAGCTGATGGCATGAGCAGGGAATATAAGATGGGTGAAAGGACAATTGCAATGATAAGAGATATGGAAGAAGTGGAAAGACAGAACCCGTTGAAAGGGAGATGGTAGGTTCTTAAAACAGAAACCTGGTCATATAGTGCGATGATAGTAGGGTGGTAATGAACATTATTCTGGATTTAGGTGATGTCGAAGGAGAGGATTCGGCCTGGCTAATGAAAAAGGTAAAATTTATTCTTGTTTTTAGTCAAACTATTTGCTATCTTTTCAGTTCAAATATCTCTCAACGGTCAGCATAAAAAAATTATTTAAAACTATTAAATTAAAGTAATAAATGAAATTAATATTTCAATACACCAGAATTATATGGAGAAAAACATAAAATTATGGTTGTAATTTAAACAGTGTTAAGCTAAAAAAAATAATTTTATCCTTGTAGTTTTGACTAATCGTGTAGGTGTACCAGTAACATTGTATCATTCCATATTTTGTTATTCAGACTAATAATCATTTGTACTTAGAACCAGAAAGAAACAATTGAAATGTTTCGGGAACATAACGAGGAAAGAGAATTTGACACTCACAGAACATATTGAAAGCAAAGAAGACAGAGGAAAATAGCGTATAATCTAGCTAACGAGCTCATGTAAATGGCTGACAGAACAGGAGAAATAGCAAAAAGAAACATTGCTAAGAAGTACAAAGAACAAGAAGATGTGGAGAGCCAATATCCCACATGTCCTAGATGATGATGATGATGATGATGGAAAATAAGAAGAATTATTGTGGGAAGAAATTATTTTGGAAGAAAACCTCAGTTTTCTGACACTGTCCAACTCTTAATAAATAGCTCATTTCACCCGTTTCTACCAGTTGGAGAAACCATCTAAAACTGATCAAGACTACATAATTGATTAATAAAATGATAGTAAATGATTCCTTAGTGAACTAGTACCCTTAAAAAAATCAAAGAGTAATTAAGTTCACTCAGCATAACTCTATACCAAGGTAAAAAAAAAAATGAAATATACAACAAAGAAACATCGATTTTATAAACTTTGTTTTCAGTGAAAACAATTATTTTAATTATTCATATGCACCAAATTTCATTTTCCGTCTCACTGGGTCATGAACAAATTAATAGCGTAAAAATAAGAAAAAGAAAAGAAAAACCAAATAGATTACATTTGTTCCTGGTAAGTTTTCAGTGAATAAAAACGAGAAAATATATTTTGGAGAAAAAGTGTTCGTGAAATTACTTTTACAAAAGATACAAATATCCTGGGAATTAATAGTAAGAAAAGAAATTGCAGCCTTAAAGTAGATTTCTCTTTAATTGTGTGAGAAAGGGAATTTAATGTTTTTACATTAAAACTTTCTTTTAAATTGAGGGTAACTTTTATGTATGCACCTAGAATTTGAAGACTATACATAAGTTAAGTGAACAAACTTTTCCCGATATATATATATATATATATATATATATATATATATATATATATATATATATATATATATATATATATATATATATATATGTGTGTGTGTGATAATAAATATATATCTACTCCTCATTATTTGGTGCAACATCAAGTTTCACGCACGTGGCAATAGTCAGGCACAAATTGAAAATTGACCGTTGCTATATACCAATATTTGTAACCTATTATTAAGATAGTGGAGCAGTCCTTTTATTTAGAAGAAAAAATAAATCAATCGGTAGGAAAATAATTTAATACAAAAACAGATAGATTATAAAATATGAATTAAAATAGAGAATGCAAAAAATATTCACATACACATACTCGAATATATGTATAATATATATATATATATATATATATATATATATATATATATATATATATATATATATACACCAATTTATGGGCCAGCATTCACTGCCATGAAGAAGGGCTGATATTAAATAGTATTTCAGTACTTTTTTTCTTTGTTTCCGATGAAATTTTCCTGTCTCTTAATACTTTTCGTAGCTTTCGAAAGGCAACTTTACCATTCAAAAGCGCCTTCGGATTTCGGTTCGCATTTTTCATATACTAAAACACTGAAATTCTGTGTAAGAATATCTCCCACCTTTCGAAAGTTCTTTGTACACCACTTTGCATTTACGAAAGTCATACATTCGTATAGGCTTCTCCCGCTACCTGCAATAGCATATATCAAAGGAGCAATTATCAATAATTAATATGGGAGAATATTTTAAGTGCCCCTAGATAACCCCTTAAAAATATTTTTCATTATCAATTATCAATAATTAATATGGGAGAATATTTTAAGTGCCCCTAGATAACCCCTTAAAAATATTTTCCCTTATCAATTATCAATAATTAATATGGGAGAATATTTTAAGTGCCCCTAGATAACCCCTTAAAAATATTTTCCCTTATCAATTATCAATAATTAATATGGGAGAATATTTGAAGTGCCCCTAGATAACCCCTTAAAAATATTTTCCCTTATCAATTATCAATAATTAATATGGTAGAATATTTTAAGTGCCCCTAGATAACCCCTTAAAAATATTTTCCCTTATCAATTATCAATAATTAATATGGGAGAATATTTGAAGTGCCCCTAGATAACCCCTTAAAAATATTTTCCCTTATCAATTATTAATAATTGCTTCTTCGCTTTATGCTATTCCAGATAGCAGTGGAAACCTATATGAATGTATCTCTTTCTTAAATGCAAAGTAGTTTACAAAGAACTTTCGAAAGGTGGGGGATACTGCAAAAGCTAAGCAGCGTATTGAGAAAGAGAACTGCCTTAGAAACAAAGAAACGAGTACTGAACTCTTATGTGATATCTGTCGTCATATATGGCAGTGAATGCTGGACAATATCCTCAAAGATGAAGAAGAGACTTCAAGCAACAGAAATATGGTTCTACAAAAGGATGCTGAGGATACCAAGGACTGAACATGTGGGCAATGATGAGGTTTTAGAGAAAATGGAAACAAAAAGGAAACATACTTAACATCAGGAAGAGGCAGTTGAAATTTCTAGGGTACATGATGAGGAAGGAGGGCTTGGAAAGCATGATGCTCACAGGGCATATTGAAGGCAAGAGGAAAAAACACATAACATACTTAGTGAGCTTCAGTAAATGGAAGGTAGAACAGGGTTTAGGAGAAATAACAAAAGGGCAAAATTTATTCAGAGCTACAAAGGACAGGAAATTGTGGAGAGTCATTATCGCCTACAACCTGAGGGAACACGGCACATAAAGAAGAAGTTTTCCCCCACCAACATCCTTCTTTTATGTCTTCCTGCTTGGAAGTCAAAGGTCGGAGTTTGTCATCTCAGGCAAGTTCTTGTCATCTGAGGATGGGGCTTGCTTTCCAGCTTAGGTTTGAGCAAGCCAGAGTTTCATCTAGTAGACAAACCGTGGAATTTTTGCGCGAGCCTACGGGCTGTCGGGTAAATACCGCCTGTCATCTGAGGCTGGAAGGATACAGCTTTTGGCTGATTTTTTTAGCCTTCAGTCAGTTATGTGCCATGCGTCATCGAGGCAGATTTTTTTCCCCGCAGTAAGTTGCCATTTCTTTCTTTCTACAGTAGACCAGTTGCTTTCAACCAGTCTGTCCTGCTATTTACCCATATCTAGGGAGAGAAGAAAAGGATTCATACCTTTCCAAAGGGTATGAGCACGTAAGTGAATGTAATGGATTCCACTGGAATTCGAACTCGGCTCACCAGTTCCTCAATCCAAGTCAATACCCATTACTCCACCGTACCTCCTTTTTAGCCTTATGTATTCTATTCATACTTGTCTACAGTCACTGTAGTCGTAGTGAAAAATCTCAAACAGTGTTATTTTTTTTTGTGTGTAGTCAATTTTTCCCCATCAAAATTAACGGTACTTTCTTTGATTTACGCCCTTTTGACCTGCGAAACTTTTTTTTTTACAGGAACGCTGACTTTCAGATAGCGGGAGAAGACTTTTGGAATTGTTTATTTGCATAACCAGTGTAATGAATCGAAATTATACTCCCACTTTTCAAGTTACTTCCCGCTGATCTGAAATCTATTTTTTTTAAGCATTTCCCCCCAAGCAACGCGGGAAGCCACTAGGACGCAAGGGCTTACAGAAAATATAGAGCGAGATCAGATAGGAGTGATAGAAGAGAGTATGAGGAGAAGGGTAGTGGATAGATCAAGGCAACTGGAGATGTCGATTGACATTACATTTGAATAGCTGGAGATTATAGCTCTCAGGGAAACTGGAATAGGGAAGGGGGTTCCACAGACGAGAGGTGCGAGACATGAAGCTATTAGATTAGAAGAGACAGCTACATTCAGGAGTTTCGACAGTGAAGGGATGAGAGCAGGATGCCAGCCTCGTAGGGCGCTTGAACTCATGAAGTCTGGGAACCAGCGAATGCAGCTCCTCGGAGCAATTACCATGAAAGTATTTGTAGAATAGACAGAGAGAGGCGACGGCGCGTCTGCGAGAAAGTGACTGTAGAAGAGATGCCAGAGCAGGGCCAATTATATTGCATATCCGCCTCTGGAGCCTATCAAGAACTCCGAGGCAAACAGAAGGGGCACCAGACCATATATGGCAGCAATACTCCATGCAAGGGCGAATTGTTGATTTGTAGATCTGGAGGATCGAATCCACAGTGATAGCCTGTTCAGATTATTCTCATTGACTTAGCTAAAATGATAAATTCTTATGCTTTACAGCTGATACGTTTACTGAATATAATGCATTAAACAAGATTGGCAGTTTTAGTATATGAAAATAAAATTGGGGAAGTTGAGATCGTCTTCGATCTAGCTTATCGATGATTTGAAATCGATGACATCCTACCTCATGGTAATGTGAATGTGATTTTATGTTGAGGTAACGTGAAACAAGAATGATCTAAAATTGCTACATCAGGGCGGACCTTACTAAAGTTACTCCCGTTGCTCTCCAATTATCTATCTATCTATCTATCTATCTATCTATCTATCTATCTATCTATCCTGATAGATTTCGATATCTTTTTATATCTCTTCAGGATGTAGGCTAATATGACTTTCCATGCCGATTATCATTACCCTATCGTACATCTGTCACGATATTTAATCGAAACGTGGATCTGGTCGTCTCTGACAAAATTCGAAACCCATTCAGTCCCCTTTTCAAATTTCGTAAGAACCAAAAGTAATTTTAATCGTAACACCTTCTTTTGCTTTTCCAAAGGACATAACTAAACATCGAAATAAATTACAACAGAACAGCAATAACAAAGATAAGTATATTGATGGAAAGACATTAGTTCACTGTAAACAGCTTACTTAATAGATGCATTCGTACTGCCATTAAAGACAGTTCTGTGGGGCAAAGGAAAGATAATTCAATTAAATTGCCTACAGGTCAAGAGCGGATTACACACGTGTCCACTTCAATTAAGCATTTTGTTTCACGAATCCAATAAAGTTTAAAACATGATCTTATTTAAATTGGGCGCAACAAGATAGGCTTACAAGTAAGGTCGAAATATACGATATCATAAAAACAATATTTGTGGCTATAACGACTGCAACCTAAACTTGATGGTTTTCTTCCCATCTCTGTGAATGAAACAGAGGACATGATATTCAAACAAACATTTAAAAACTTCTGGAAAAAATAACTAAGCAAGTTCATACATGCACGCGCATGTGAGTATCATTTTAAATGATCAAATTCAACCCCAAGCAAGCCAGTAAAGCAATTAAGACACAAGGGGTTACTGATTGTGAAAGAATTAGAAAACAAAATATTATGAAGGAACAGTCAAAATAGAAGATTAATCAGGAAGACAGTAAATAACGATTGACATTGCCTTTAAACTTTTGAAGATCAAAGTTGGCCGGAAAGCATGGAGCCGGCAGAGAGTTCCACAAGCTAGAAGTGCGAGAAAAGAAACTGTTAGCATAGAACTTATGGTTATATCTAGCCAAATCAACTGTAAATTGATGAGACCTTGTTGTCAATTTAATACTCCGCATAAATTCCTAAAGTCAAGGTATCATATCTCATCCGAACAAATAGCATAAAAGTATTTATAGAAAAGGTACAGGGAAGCAAATTTATGTCGGTGGGAAAGTAACTGAAGCCGAGGCGCCTGGTCAAGACCAGTAATGTTGCGGATTCTACTTTGGATTTTATCAAGAATCTCTAAGTAAATAGCAGGAGCACCGGACCAAATGTGAGAGCAATATTTTAAGGATGGGCGAATGGTAGACTTATAGATATGCAAGAATTTTCATCAACGATCTTCCTGATGACATCAGCTCTCAACACTCTCTCTGCTGATGACACCCATTTACACCTGTCTCGATACTAAGTCTGATCAGTTCGATAAGGTCAAATTGGCGACTGATTTCACGAACGACCTACAATCTGTTGTTAACTGAGGCAAAGAATGGCTTGTTAATGTTAACGTCTCTAAAACTAAACTGTTCACTGTTAATCACCTGAGAGGCCCTTTTCTGTCTTCCATCAACATGGCTCAGTATTTCTCAACCTTTTTAAGCAACGGCACACCTACGAGCAAATTAAAATATTACGACACACTTAACAACAATTTTAATGGGTGAACATTTAAATGTTATGAAGTAAAACCAAAATTTTTGAATTAAACAAAGAATGTTGAAATGGTTAATATTCATTTATTCAAATAAAAGAAAATTTTAAAAAGTTAAATTGAAAATATAAAAATATTTTTCGAAAAAGAATATTAAAACAAAGTATTTAAATAACATAATTTAAGAATAGTGAAAAGAATTATTTGAAAAAAAGGTTAATACTTATTCACTTATTCAAATACTAATGCTGTACCATTACTACTTCCACACACACACGCACACACATATACATATATATATATATATATGCATGTATGCATATATATATATATGCCTTGACAATATTTCGCGGCGCCCCGGATGCTAACGGTCAAAATAATTGTGCCATCTCGGGTTAACATTCTCGACTCACATGAAGTGGAAGACTACATTGAATCCATTGCTATGTCATTTGCTAAGAAAGTTGGTTCACTGACATAATAATAAGCCTTACTTTCTTTTTAATTTTTTTGTATTTACTCACCCCCTCCCCACGAGGTCAGGTTGTGACACAAGGTCAGTTTAATGTGGGAAGCCCGAGCGCGTATTCCCGGGCTAGGAACAAAAATTTACCTATCATTTCTCTTTATATCTTATCGTTTCTATAGATAATACATTTTTGTATTATTCGTGTAATATTCATGTTTGGACCTTCATTATTTGCTATTTATGATTAAGGCTTTTTAGGTATCGTGTTTTTGTATTATTGATAAGTATTTGCCGGATTTATTGTTGTGTCTTGCTGAAAATTTGGTTAGTATACATGATTTGAGTTGTTATTGAATTAATGGTAAGATATTTTGATAATTTAGCGAATGTGTAACCAATTTAAGAACCAACGTTTCTTAATTAAAAAAAGAAAAATTGACGCATTAGAAAAGACCCAACTTGACACCTACCAACGTGGGAAGATGCGACATTCTAAAACCACAAACGAAACATAATACATATTCATAGACATAAAAATATCAACCTATAATAATAATAATAATAATAATAATAATAATAATAATAATGATGATGATGATGATAATAATAATAATGTTTCAGTATGGCTTATTGAAAAAAGCTTAAAAGATATTAAACACTTTATAATCAAATTATTACAGGGAATCAAAGAAATAAAATAAAAATTCGTTGCTCTTCAAATAAATTAGCAAAGACACACACATATAAATATGGGCGTGCACGTGTGCATATGTGAGTTTGTTTAACAGCATATCAACATCTTATGGGTCATTTAATAGCAAAATTTAATCTTGGGGGCATCAGTAATTTCTTTTACAAAAATGTATTGCTGGCTATTTTTTTCTTTTTTGTTACAATGTATTGCTGCTAATTTTTTCTTTTGTTACAGAAATGTATTGCTGATAATTCTTTTTTCTTTTGTTACAAAAATTAATTTCTGATAATTATTTCCCTTTTTTGTTACAATGTATTGCAGCTAATTTTTTTGACAAAAATGTATTTGCTGCTAATATCTTCTTTTCCTTGCAGAAAGGTATTGTGTGGAATTTGTTTTACTATAGCAATGTCTTGCTGGTATTTTTACTATAACATTTTTATACGTTATTTTTACTATATTTTTTTATACTTTCATAGTGTTTTGATCCCAGTTTTGGGGTTGCCAATAACTAGGACACTAACAGGTGCTACCACCTCGGGTCTGGGTGGACCTGGGAAAAAGAGCAATTAAAAGATGGTTCCACGCTCCTCAAAACCTCTCGATCAAAGGCCTTGCTGTCGGATATCCAGGACGACAGAAAGAAAGAGAGAAGAAGAATTTTTAAATAAAAAAGACGATTGAATATTTACCATTGTGTGAATTTTTGAGATGAGGAATTATACTGATTTTTTTTCGGATTAGTACCTTTATCTTGGCTGTCATCGTAACAATTCTCTGGGTGTCTATCGTGTCCGGTAACCATCTGCGACTTTCAAACAGAACACTTTATTCAATCCACAGGGTTAGATTGTTCTCCTTCCGTTGTCCGTAAGTGTAGAGGATAAAATCGTTGGTTATCCGAGTTATCTGGCAGTCATGATTTAAATCCCGGATAGCGCAAAAAGTGGTTCATTGGAAGAGACAAGCGACATCACAAGGTTGAACTAGATAGAATTAACTGTTATGAGTTATCCCTCACTAATATGACAACGAATTGAGAACAATATAACATAAATTATTGGCTATATGGCAGCAAATGACTGAAGAAAAAGAAAAGATTTGAAAGGACGGAGATGTAGTTCTATCGATGAATGCTAAAAGTATCATGGACAGAACATGTCAGCAACAAAGGAAGTTTAAAGCAAAATAGCAATATTAAGGAAGGTGGTAATCATAATAAAAATAGAGCTGC
Source organism: Acanthosepion lycidas (assembly GCA_963932145.1). Lineage (NCBI taxonomy): Eukaryota > Metazoa > Mollusca > Cephalopoda > Sepiida > Sepiidae > Acanthosepion > Acanthosepion lycidas. The sequence goes on from OZ010581.1 coordinate 30,303,743, forward strand.
TGGGCACACGATGAGGAAAGAAGGTCTGAGAAATGGACATACGATAAGGAAAGGAGGTCTGGAGAATGGGCACACGATGAGGAAAGAAAGTCTGGAGGATGGGCACACGATGAGGAAAGAAGGTCTGGAGAACAATCGGCCTGAGCGGAAAACCGTCTTTGTGAATCTTAGGGAGACCGTATATGTGAATTAGCTTGGTGTAACGTTGCGATAACTGCCTATACATCTTAGGTGCGAAGTGATCCTTATTCTTGATTAGTATCTGTGACAGTTTGGGTTCCGTTTTCATTGTAGGATCCTTTTTTACTTTGCTGAAAAAGAAATATAAAGTGGAGGCAGGCTACCCCCTTAAGGTAAGGCTTCAAGAACACTAGAAAGCTGTAACGTGAGGGGAAGTGGAAAAATCAGGCGTGGCTGACCACATATGGAGAGAGAATGGAGATCATCGCCCTCTGTGGGATCAGGTTGAGATCATAGACAAAGAACACCAAAATTCGTAAACTTAAGGAATCAGCACATATGCTAGGCTTCAAAAATCTCCTGAGCCGACCAATCATAGAAATGAATACAATATGGGAACCAGTAATAAGGAGTGCCAGAGAAAAGCGATAATAACAACAAAAATTGCAATATGAGCTCTGGTAAAAACATGCAATGATAACAGCAAAAATTGCAATATGAGCACTGGTAAAAAATGGTTGCTGAGGACATTAGGTTTACAATACCCAGAAATTCATACACAGATTTCCTCAAGGACACATGGCACAGTGGATAAAGGCGTTAGTTAGATCCAGTGACAGGACTCAAAGAGTGTGAATTCAATAGCCGTTTAAGGCAGTGGAGAACTTTCAGAGGGAAATTAGCAGGAGATAACTGATAACTGACATCCATCAAACATGGCACGTGGATCTAGAACAGTCTACCCCAGTGAGCGAAATAAAGGGTTCAGTTCGACAGAGCAACCACCTGAAGAAGGCCGGAGCGTACAACGGCCGAAACGTTGTAATAAATATGGCGACAAAGATGAGGGCAATAGTCCGAATAATGTAAATAATGAAAATACTGTCCGATGTCTTTTTAGGTTTATTACGGTTTGTTATATATATATATATATATATATATATATATATATATATATATATATATATATATATATATATATATATATATACTACCCCAGTAAGATGTGAACGAATAGACTGCAAATCCAACGTCCGTAACATTGAATTTGAAGAGGGCTCACTACAAAGTAGAGAAATATCATTTTTTTTATGTTATTACATCGAAAACATGTCAAAATCGCTACACAATTGCAGTCGTGTTTCGACGTGTATCAAATGCATCTCATCAGATGATTGTAAATTACTGCCGAGTGAACAAATTATTTAGATTTAAAAGCAAAATACAACCTCTTTTAGGAAAAAAAGAAAACGGGTGTTATAAGGTTTGTGGGCTTTACTCCGATCAACCAATATGACCTACGTTGAATTTAAACTAAGCGAAGAAGCAACAATTAAGAAATGATTATTTTTATTCATTTTGTTCCTTTACAGATATACCTTGTCTGAAAAAAAAAAAAAAAAAATAATAATAATAATAATAATAATAATAATAAATAAATAAATAAATAATAATAATAATTGGGCGATCCAAGTTATACAGGCAGGAGATGATTGAACTTGCATGAAAATGTATCCCCCACAACCGATAATTCTCAAGTAACCAACATTTTTAGTCATTTTTTACTCTTCTTCCAGTTTTTGATTAACGACGGAGTAGCGCAGCGCAGAGGTTAAAACGTAGTTTCAAAATAAGTTTTGATTTTCAACTGTTATTTGTTATAATGTGACGGGTACACACCTGGCCCAGGGTCGAATCCTTTGGTTACGGCGCCAACTGTGACGTCGCTCCTCCTGGTCGCTCCTCCTGGTCCCAAGCGTGCCGCTCCAACCTCTTGGTTAGATGATCACCAGCCTCGCCTTTCCCAACCCGCTTCCAATACCTGGTTGCTAAAGCAACTGTACTGATCTCCGGTCTGTCTACCCACGCTGTGTTTAGATCTTAGACAGACGGGACCAGCAGGGATTGGGCCGTATGCAAGTTGAGTCCGACGGGGGTGGCAAAACACAAGTAAAAGAAAAAAAAACTCACGAGACAAAAAAATTACTGATAAAAAAAGGGTGACAACCTTTTATATCTAATGTCCGTTACATAAAGAAAAATTGTTCTCATTCCCGACCCGCTCTGTGGACTATGGCACCAAGCTTCTATCATACAACTTAATGATTTCGAATTGTCTACTCTCTAGAATTGTGTATGTCGGAGTGTGGTTTAGTTCGACACTGGGGCTAATTTCTATCAATCATTCGCAGTTGATTCTTCTCTTCGACTTGAGTTGTATTTCTTCACTTCGATCTGGTTGGGTCGAATTCTGTTCTCGGCTGGGCTTGATTTTAACTTCTTCTTCTTCTTCTTCCGTCCAGTAACTCTTTGGCCTTGTCTTCGACTTGGCTGCAACTTCTCCGCGGCTTTCGAGTAATCTTCTCCTTCGTCGACTTAGATAGAACTTCTCTTGTCTTTGACTTGGGCCGGAAGGATTTCTTGTTTTCGACTTGGGCTGTCGTCCGAGGTGGTCTCTTCTCGCTGCCGTCCGGGGCTGAACTCATTTTTTTGTCGATTGGGGTCCTGCTTTTATTGACGCCGCAGCAAACCGGGGTGGGTCTGTCGGCGTCAGGGCTCTCTCGATAATCCCAAAAGTCGCATTAGTTCTGATTTCCCATTATCGCTATTATTTTCACCCCTACTTCCTCACAGTGCCTCTGGGGGGAAGACGCATACCCATCTCTCCCGGTCTCTCGTATGTCAGGTGACCGTTTTCGACCAATGGTTCTTGATCGAGCATTCTCCCTCCTCTTTCCGCATATCACGTGACCGCTTTCGGCTAATGAGACTGTGGTGGGACGCCCCCGTCTCCAATCGGGCGTGGCTTACATCGTTCTTGTTCTAAAAAAAAACAAAATCTAATTTGGCCTTTTTCACACGTACGAAAAATGATAATCTTGGCTTTTTCTCACCTGGGTTCTGTCAAAACAGCCTGCCGCTAATTAGATGTGACTTCAGGAAAGAATATTGGCGCTATCTGTGAGCCGAGACAATCGTTTTCTTTCCTTCTTTGTTTTTGGTCAGACCTGATAGTCAAAAATCTTAATTATCTGAATTGAAAATGTCTCCACTTCATCATCGTGGGGTTCCAATTTTTAACAGGTCAGAATCTGTATACAGTTCCACCGGTCACCACCTCAACACAAAAAAAAACACCTTTCCTCCGATTAAAATTTCGTTTCCATTGTTCTAAAAAATCTTTATTGTTTCAGCCAACCTTAACAACTTCCATCCTACGCGGACATGGAATTAGTTCAAGTGCTTGACCTGATAATTTTGACACTTGTTAGGTGCTGGTCGTACGTGTGTGTTTTCGTTTCGTATTATGTTTCTGTCTTTCCTCTTCTTTTTGTTTTATTTTATTATCTCCAAACTCTATTTCTTCAACCAAATATAACAATTTCTATTTCCCTGGATTTCGGTCAGGTAATTTGACCTGATATATTTTGACACCTGTCTTGTCTTAGTTTTACTTATGACCGGGTTTTGTATTATCTATTCCTCTTTCTCTTTCTTTTTATTATTTTTTTTTTCTTCTTCTCTTTGGATCGCCTAAATACAGTTAGAGAATTATTCTCAAAACTCAATTATTCTTCGTTTCTAAATAACTAACAACTGGTTAATAAACCGAATAAAAATTAAATCATATTTCTATGAATATCTCTTTTTAGTCTTTCTAAAAATGCAGGGTGCCACAATAATTTAATTCAAAAGAATCATTGAATTGTACAAATATCAATTTTGATTTAACGGTAAGCAAATTTAGTAGAGTAGATAAGGAAATTGAACATAAAATAGGCTTCAGTAGAGGTAGTTCAAAGCCAAAACATGAAGGGAAAAGATTATATTGATTCCATTGCTGCTAGGAAAGGTGATTCACTGTATCGCGGTAGAAGATTTTTCACTCCAGAATCTAAATACTTAGAGATTCTGGATAAAATCTAAAGAAGAATCTGCAATAATATTGGTCCTAACCTGGCATCTCGACTTCAGTCACTGTCCTACCGCTGTAATGTAGCTTCCATGTGCCTTTTCTATAAATACTTTCATGGGAATTCTTCGCTATGGCACCTAGAATTTATGAATTTAAGCACAGTACAAGATTGGCAACAAGGTCTCACCTTTTTACAGTTGAATTAACTAGAGGTAACAATAAGTTCTTTGATAAAAGTTTCTTTCTCACTTGTGGAACTCTCTTCCACCCTCTTGCTTTCCAGCCAACTTTAATATTCAAAGATGTAAATGCAATCTCAATCGTTATCTACTATCTTTTTGTTTCCTCTTCTTTTATTGTTCTCGCTTCTTAATAATGTTGTTCTTATTCTTTCACACTTAGTAACCCCTTTGTATCTTAGTGGCTTTATTGTCTTGCTTGGAGGGAATGATTGAAAAAAAGTAAATTTTTAATCAAATCTTTTGTAGGGTATGATTGACGTTATAAATACTAGACAGTTTGAATCGAATCTAATGTCAATAAGGTAATTTTTTCCAAGAGGGGTTGATATATATTGGACTCACTCTGAGAGATACTACACTGTCCTTTGCCTCGGTGGCATACCAGAGAATTAGTGAAGTGAACTGCATTAAAAGGTAGCTTCATAATCATCAGGTGCAGAATCATCCCTCAAAAATGTCAAGGGCAAGTGAGTATTCCTCTCCATCGTAGTATGCTTCGCCTCATCAGCTTCCTTAATATCATTAGCAAACTCCTTAAATCTGTTATCAGCAATTAGGTAGTTAATCACTTCACCATAAATAATTTCCTCAGCAATAAACATTATGGGTTTCACTCCTGTTGATCTACTGCTGATGTTTTGACTGCTATCACTCACATAATGACACACTTGATGGTAGCTTTGTCATCAGGGTGATCGTCGCTTAATATGTAAAGAGTATGTCTTGTATTCGCTGTCATATTAGATGTTACATAGTAATTCAGAAATATTTTCTTTGTTTCTAACAAAATTTTACTATCTCATTAAAGTGGGCTTAGTTTCTTTGGATTCCTGTGTTATATCTTCTGTTGTCACTTACTACACAAGCCCATAACAGAAAATGTAACACAAGAATCCGAAGAAACTAAGCCTAATTTAAAGAGATAGTAAAATTTCGGTTGAACTGTCACATAGAAGGACTGAGATTACATATTGTTAAAAATATTGTTAGAAATCTTATATCTGAGATATAGATAGAGCATAGATTAGTCATTTATGTGCCATACGTGATACACGCTTAGGCGATCATGTATCTTTCGATACATGATTGACGAGGTAGATTTTTCCTGCAGTAGGTTGGCATTTCTTTCTGGGGTAGACGAGTTGCCATCTAAGTCTATAGAACCCGGTCTGTCCTGCTATTTTACCCATAACTAGGGAGAGCATAGATACTACCATAATGCTGCATTTTGAATAAAAGCTAAATAAAAGTTAAACGTGGAGAGGTAGATGGGGCGCCATCTGTGTAGGGCTTATCTGCATTGATATTTAAGAAGTCTAGTCTTCTTCTTTTATGCGACGTGTTCCTTCAGAACGTAGGCGATCCTGGCCCTCCACATCTTCTTGTCTCTTGTAGCCCTTAATAAGCTATGTCTTTTTGTTATTTCTCCTAAACCCTGTTCTACTATCCATTTGCATAATCTCATCAAGTACGTTACACGCTGCTTTCCTCTGTTCCACTTCCCCTGAATCTGTCTTGTGCGTATCAGGTTTTCCAATCCCTCTTTCCTCATTACCAGTCCCAGAAATTCCAACTGCCTCTTCCTGATGCTGAGTTTCCTTTTTGTTTCCATTTTCTCGAAAACTTCATTGTTGCACACATGTTCGTTCCATGGTATCCTCAGCATCTTTCGGTAGAACCACATTTCAGTTGCTTCAAGTCTTTTCTTCATCTTTGAGGAGATAGTCCAGCATCGCTGCTATACAGAAAGACAGGTATCACCCAGTATTATTTTTCTAATGAAGTTTCTAATGAAGTTTTTTTTCTGTTTCTTAATACTTTGCTTAGCTTTTGGAATGCATCTTTGACTGTCCCAATGCATCTTCGGATTTCAGTGTTGCACTTTCTGTCCTCTGTTAGAACATTTCCCAGATACTTAAATTTCTGTAGTTATTTGATTTTACCATCCCCGGTTTGTAATTTTCATTTTGGGCTCATCCTTTTGCTGATAATAGTCTAATGTTAAATAAAGTTTAAATTAGGGTAGGAAAGCTGAGATTCGTCAAGGGAAGAAGTCTTGCCTCCCGGCCATTTATCAACTTTAGAATACTCCGGTACAAAGTTAAATTGGATTAAATTTTAATAGGGGGGAGGAAGATAGGGTTTATATAATCTTCATGTGGTGCGGGCTTCCCAGCCTTGATAATGCTAAATTTAACGTACATCCCCGATCACTATAAACTTAACCTGTTCAAGTCTAGGGCCAACCGTTATCTTTCCAACATGTCACCATAAACTGTGCCTCTTACTCTGTAACCCTCTACCTCGTGGGGCTCTTGGGCTTTGTACAGAGTGAGCATCATTGTAAAAAAAAGAAAAGAAAAAAGAACTGATAATATAGAGATAAATAAAATTTAAATGAAGGAAGAAAGATTTGGTTAATCATAAAAATGTGGAGGTCATTCCTACGACAAATATCAAAAAATGAATAACGGTTAAATAAGATGAAAATGAGTGGTTGTCTTCCGTGGGGTGCCGGGGAGGAGGCGTACCTCAAAAAAGGTTAGCATTTTACAGTTCTTTATAATTCCATGTCCCTTCAGGGCATAGGCGATCATGACTCTCTACACATCTTTATCCCTGAATTGCCATACATACCCGGGAAAGATAGTGGAGTTGTTTCACATTGCCTTCTCTAAGATTTTTACTTCAGATTTGTCTTTCTTTAGACTGATTGCCCACCCAAGTCTAGAGAGATTACTCTACTCTGTTATTTAACTAATAGATGAGGGGAAAAGAGAGGGATTAATACTTTTAACACGTGACCCAGAAAGAATACGGTGGCTTAGTATATTTTTATATTGTCATATCCCTTCAAGACATAGGTAACAATGGCTCTTCACCAATTCTGTTCCTGTTAATTGCTATGCCATCTTGGGAAATGTGTTGGACTACTTTCTCTAGCCTTCTCCAGGTTGCTGCCCACAGCTAGAATGCTCAGTCTACCCTGCTATCTCACCCATAGCTGAGAGTAGGAGATATAAATACATGCCTTTCCCTTTGTCGCTAGTTCGAAAGTAAACGAAACGTGCTAGCCAGGAATATGAATCCGCTTATCTACGACATAAAGGTGAATAAAGTTTAAATAGCGGATTGGATTTCAGATGGCGGGCACTTAATTGTTTTTTTTTTCTTTCTATTAACGAGGTTTTTAATACTAGCCTACAAAGATAAATAAAGTTTAAATATATTTGGGGTAATTGACGCGCATATCTGCCTTGATATTTACCAAGTTTCGCTTCTTACAACTCATAGTCAAGTAAAGATTACATTGACGTATGGAGATTGGGTATTGTCTTTCATTTGAGGAGGGCCTATCTGTCTTGATAATTACCAAGTTTTGTCTTATACGACCCATAGTCAAATAAAGATTACATTGACGTATGGAGATCATGTATCTTTCGATATATGACTGACGAGGCAGATTTTTCCGGCAGTAGGTTGCCATTTGATTCTGCGGTAGACGAGTTACCAAGGCTACAGAACCCGGTCTATCCTGCTATTTATCTATAGCTGTGAGGAAAAGAGAATTCATACCTTTCTCAAGAGTATTAACACGTAAGTGAATGTAATGGATCCGACTGGAATTCGAACTCGGCTCTCTCAATCCGAGCTGCTATCTATTACTCCACCTTGCTCCTCTCTGAAACGTTGGTATTTTATATCGGTACAGCCGCTCTGACCGCATTCTGATCATAAAATTAACATTTTGTAATCCAATTTTGAACAAAACCATTTCCGGTTTAATCCTGCTTCCAGCTGTATTTATTTGAATCTTAATGCGACGTTATATGGCTTATTAAGGTGATTGTTCGATGGAGTTCGCATTCATTTGTTTGCACCTGCTTTCTTTGGCATTTCTATGAAAATATGTCTATTAAGACCTTTCGGTATTTCACCGCTGTCTTATATTTCAATTACTATTCAACTAATCTTATCGATCTCCAAATCGACACAAGCTGATATCTTTGTATTAATCTCACTTGATCCTACTTTTTTGTTTCGATTTACCTTGGCCAGTGCCGATCTACTACGGTACAAAGTTGAATAAAGGTTAAATGGGGGAAGTAAGATCATAAGAAGTCATAATTATCATTGGAGACCTGAACACCAAAGTAGGCAGGAAGAGGGCAGGGGTGATAGCTGGCAAATTTGAACTAGGAAACCGCAACGAACGTGGAGAAAAATGAATCCAATGGTGCACGGCCAATGACCATGTAATAGCCAACACATGGTTTCAAAACACCCGAGACAATTATAGACACGGAAAAGCTCAGGAGGAGAAGCTAAAAACTAAACTGACTACATAACTATCAATAAAAGATTCAGAAATGCAATGTTTCACTGCTAAACCTACCCAAGTGCCGACTGCGGAAGCGATCATATGTAAACTAAGAGTGAAACTACGGAAACCGAAGAAGCTTAACGAAGCATCCAAATTGCAATGCAACAAACCCCTGAGCGACCGGTACCTGAAGGAATAATATATGGATGGTGTGAAGAGAACATATGAGGGAGACGATGGAAGTGGAAACTCGAAATGGGACGCACTAAGAGAAGTTTTAATGACATCAGCAAACGATATGATCCCAAAGGAGAATAGACGAAGAAGAAAAAACGAATCGACGACTGATGAGTTTCTCGACATGATGCAAAGGAGACAGAAAACTGCCGGAATAAGGAACGGAATACTGAAAACTACACAACAAAATAAGGGCCGAATGCAGGCAGGCTAAAGAAGAGTGTCTAAACAATATATATATATATATATATATATATATATATATATATATATATAAAAGTGAACATAGAAGTCAACACTTAGAGGCGACAGTCTGTTTCATGCTATATGCAATCGTCAGGCCTGACGATTGCGTGTAGCATGAAACAGACTGTCGCCTCTAAGTGTTGACTTCTATGTTCACTTTTATATTTACACACGCTCTATCTCTGATATTGAGCACTTTATTCCATAAATATAGCACACCTTAAGACTATATTTCTTTATATATATATATATATATATATATATATATATATATATATATATATATATATATATATAGAGAGAGAGAGAGAGAGAGAGAGAGAGAGAGAGATTGAGTACCACAAACTAGGGAGATATGTTTAATCAAATAAGGGAACTAACAGGGCAAAAGACATGCTCATCAACATGTTGCATAAAATCGAAGGATGGGACGTTCATATTAGAGAAGGGAAAAATTCTTCAGCGCTGGAACGAATATATTGGAGAACTCTTCCACGATGAAAGAAAACAACCGACAATACACAGATTTACTGATGAACCTGAAATTCTAGAACCCGAAGTAGTAACTGCAGTGCTCAAATTAAGCAGAAACAAGGCGACAGGGCCAGGCGGAATTGCAACGGAAATGCTGACAGCCTTAGATAATTTTGGCATAGACAAGATTACAAAAATAATAAATGAAATCTACGACAGTGGGGATATACCGGAAGATCACAGCAGATCTATTTTCATAGCACTGCCTAAGAAACCAGGCGCAAACGAATGTGAACTCCACCGAACAATCAGCCCAATGAGCCACATAACAAAACTCATAATCCGAATTCTGATGAATAAAACGCGCAGCAAAATCAGGCCAAAGATAGGACAAGAACAGTGTGGATTCGTTAAAGACACTGAAACAAAGAACGTGATATTCTTGCTCAGAATGTTATCAGAAATGCAGAAGGACATTCACCTGTGTTTTATAGACTACGCAAAAACGTTCGACAAAGTACGCCACAAAGATCTGTTGGGTCTGCTCAGCAACCTTGATATATTTGGGAAATCATAATCAAAAATCTATATCGGCAGCAAACGGCCTGCATACGGATAGAAAATGAATCCAGCAGATATACAAAAATAGAAAAGGGCGTAAGGCAAGGATGTGTCTTCTCACCGGACTGGTTGAACCTATACAGTGAGGCAATTCTGAGAGAACTGAAAGTCCGACCAGGATTCATCATTGACGGCCACAATCTAAATAACATAGGACATGCAGATGACACAGTGCAGATAGCAGACACGGAAAAGAAATTACAAAACCTCCCGCAGAAGGTAGCGAAGGAGAGCGAGAAGAAGGGACTAAGCATAAACTACAAGAAGACAGAATGCATGGTCATCAGCAAAAGATGAGCCTGAAATGCGGGGACACTAAAATCAGGTGTGGAAATTTAAATAGCTGGGAAGTGTTCTGACAGAGGACAATAAGTGCGACGCTGAGATCCGAAGACGTATTTGGATGGCCAAAGAAGCATTCCAAATGCTAAGCAGAGTATTACGAGATAGGAGGATTTTGTTGGTAACAAAGAAAAGAGTACTGAACTGCTACGTGATATCTGTCCTCCATTACAACAGGGAATCTTGGAAAGTTTTCTCAAAGATGAAGAAGAGACTCGATGCAACAGGGGTATAGTTCTATAGAAGTATATCATGTACCGTGCGTGTGAGCAACGATGAGCTTTTGGAGAGGATGCAAACAAAGAAGAAACATATTTAACATCAGGAAGAGGCAGCTGAAATTTCTGAGACATGTAATGAGAAAGGAAGGCTTGGAAAATCTCATACTCACAAGGCGAACAGAGGGAAAGAGGGACAAGGGAAAGCAACGCGTGACACACCTAGCGGGCTTAAGCAAGTGGATGACAGAATAGGGTCTGAGAGAAGCAGCTAAAAAACAAAACTTATTGGAAATTACAAGGGATAGGAGAAAGTAGAGAGCCATGATCACCTACGCCCTAAAGGGAGACGGTACATAAAAGAGGAAGATTAAGTTTCGCCAAGCTTTAAAATAGCGAGGGTTTTGTCTGCTTTAAAATTCACAGGGAGTCACTTTTTGAGGTAGAAATCTTAAGAACGTTTCTATAAGTGTAGGAGAATTGTGTCAATTGGGTTCATCTGCCTCGAAAATAAGCATTTAAATTCTTCCTTTTTCCTTTTTTATCTGATGTTCGTGGAGAATACGAAAATTTATCTAAGTTACAAAACAGGACAAGAAAAAGTCATAACATTAATCAACCTTTTGTTAGTCTTTTTTAATCTTGCTGTTCCTCTCAATTTTCTATGTTGACCTTCCTCCTTCTGTTAAAGTGAACAGTTATATGGGAATTTAAAATAGATTCCGATGAGTCTGAAAATATCTGTGGAAATTGTTTTTAAAGAACCACACCTTAACTAATTCAGCCACCCATTGCTTTAACAGCCGGAGAACATTCGGCATAGAAACTTGTGATAAAAAAGCAACAATAATATTAATTTTTTTAAAGTTTCGCGAGATGGTTGTTCAAGTCACGCTACGGTCGGAGGGATATCAGCCATAACAGTTGTGATGAAAAGCAATGGAATGATTTTATTGAATTCTATTTGCATCTCCCTCAACATATATCTTGTCTGCCTTTGTCGTGTCCATGTTTTCCTGGGGCTGTCTTTCCTCGGTCTCCATGCTGTCTTCGTGATCCTTCCTGGAGAAGGGTATAGGATTCAATAACATTCTGCGACAAAATAGTCATCTGAGAAAGGTCAGCAGGTACACTATCGAAACGCTGTGAGATGCATACAAAGATGAGGAAATGAGAAAAACCACATAAGATGATTAAAACGCCATGTCTAACAAAATCCAGATAAGAATAACATAAGTTCTACCAAGAAATCGTACGAACGATTAACGCCTGTTATTATCAAGGCACTTACACCACGTGGATATCGCAGGTTTTCAATGACACAAAAGTACGTTCTGCGAGAGAAATCAAAAGATTATGTTGCATTATCTGTTTTGTTTGCTTTGAACTGCTTGGTTGATTTTGTTTAGCGGCATATTAATTTTATGCCTTCAAGTACAGATATTTTTTTACATAATTTTACACTTTCAGGGCAAACTTATGTTTTATAGATATATAGTTTGTAGATGATAAGATGTATTATCGGTAATTTGTTTTTGAAAATCTATTGCTGGTAATTTTACTATAAAATGTATTATTGGTAATAATTTTTGTTTTTATAAAATGTGTTGCTGGCAATTTTACCACAAAAAATGTATTGTTGGTAATTTTTTTAATAAAAATATATTGCTGGTATTTTTGCTATAATAAAAACGTTTTGATTTTTATTTGGGGACCCTAACAGGGGATACAATCCTGTTTGCTGTGAAATCCAACTTTTGAATACTGTTTTTTTTTTTTTTATCGGAACACGAATATCGATTACTGGCTGCAAAGGTAGTTATACTTTTGTACTAAATGCAAGTACCGTTTTGTATAAACGTGCCGGGGGGATTTTTGAACTTATGATTTTTTTTTATTGAATTTTTTTTATTCTTAGAACAGAATAATCGCGGAGAATGAAAAAAAAAAAAAAAAAAAAAAAGACTGTGTTGTGCGAGGGAGAGGATTGTAGGAAATAATTTAATCGTGCCGGCACTTATATTTGGCAAACGATAGAATGTTATTAAAAATTAACAAAAAAGATTAATGAAGACAGAAGTGATAAATCAAGAGTTTGACGGATGCTTAAACGAAGGAAATAGAAAAGAAAGAAACGATAAGAAATCAATTAAGATAAAGAAAGAAAAAATCCGTGAAAAAAAGTGGAAGAAGAAAATGAAAAGTGGAAATAAAATAATGTGAATAATAAAGAGAAGAAGAATGAAAGAAAACGAAGAGAAAAAGAAAGAATAACAACAAAGTCGGGAAATAATGAATGGGAGAAAAAAAAAGGAGCAAAACACAAAGAAAAATAGGGAAAGGCAATGAATAAATAAATTGGAAAATAAAATAGGAGGCAAGAAAGGACGGTTATCAAAATTGAAGAGACATAAAGCGAAACTGATTTATTTGTGATTTGGTCGAAACGGAAAAATCTCGTACAAAAGGGACGTTGAAAAGCCAAAAAAAGAAGAAAAAACAGAAAAAAAAAAAAAAAACTTAAGCCTTCACAAGCGGCTTCATTGCACGAGAGATATATGATGATTGAATGCTAGTATAATCAAGGGAGGCCATTGGATTTCATAAAAAAACAAAAACAAGCAAACCACCTAATATTTCCATTGTTTGCATTGAATTTTGGATTTACTTTTAAAAAGAACATTACCTCGTTCTGGCTTCAATAAAGCAAAATGTATTCCTTTTTGCTCCGGCAATGATGTATGGTAGAAGAATTTTGAAGAAATCTCTCACAGCCTAAAAAGACATGATCAGCAATGGAGTATGCTGAAATAGTGGATGAAGAATAGGATGTACTTTACATAATAGAAATGAATTAAAACAAAACCAATAAATTGTTTCTGCAAAATGCATAAAACGTGAAAATTGAGGTAGTGCTTATAATAGTAGGCACACTTGGAACAGTATTAAAAATAGCAGAAGTGAATTTAAATGAACTAGAATGTCGAGGAAGAATTATAGTGAAAGCGAATAAATAAATTCACCTCGTGAATGGGCACTTGTTATATGTTTACACAAAGGTAGAAATACTATGTTTTCGTAGATATTTCATGTCATCATGCGTCTAACTTGCTTGTATCGAGTAGGTGGACGTAAAGTTTTAACCGATGTCAAAATTATGCATGAAAATATATACAAAAATCGATACCCGATCTTCAATCAATTTGCTTACTATGCAACAACAACAACAACAACAACAACAACAATAATAATAATAATAATAATAATAATAATAATAATGACTGCACTTGAAATTCTTCCAAAAACATTCGAATTCGAAATAGCTTAAAATAGTTCAGACCAGCGCTGCTGGGTGTGTGAAGATATTAAGATGGTGCTGGAGATTAACGTTGACTTACTGTCACTATGACAGCTAGCCACCCTAGCAGACAGGTATACTAAGAAACGAGTGGCCAACCACTATCCCAGCTATCCTATATTTCTATCCCAGCATGAATTTGTTGACATACTGCTCACTCACGCAATACTACTACTACTACTACTACTACTACTACTACTACTACTAATAATAATAATAATAATAAAACAAGTTATAAGATTGTAATGACAAAAGTACGCAGGTGTAGGCTTTAAGAAAGCTTTATTCAACCGAGAATACAAGGTTCGCGTATAGTATCCTTTTGTAGTCCCAGTAAACAGAAATAGCCCTCTCAAAGAGGAGAGTGACAAAACAAGGGGAGACAATTCTTGATTATTCATAACGAAGATATTGAGTGTTATGATAGATATACTGGGCTTTGTATAATTTTTACTTCAGTCTAACTTAGTTGGCGGCCTGTTCTCTCAATAATAATAATGTTCTCTCGCATGTTCAGCTCATACTTTACAAAGAGTTTTATTGCAAAATGTGTGTGATCTTAAGTTGTTTATTTTATTTTATGTTTTTCTTTATATATATATATATATATATATATATATTTTTACAAAAATGTACAGTGGAAAATGTCATGATGTCATTTCTGATGATAGGTCTTTGGTTAAGATCCGGAAGGAAATGAATATACAACAGAAATCAATTAAAAAATAATAATAATAATAATAATAATAGAATGTGTCGGATGAAATCAAGATAATAACAATGAAAAAATAAAGCATAATATTGAAATGGTAAGAAAATCGGTATTTCTTCTTGTCTGTGAATTATTACTACATAACTTCTACCACACTGTGTATCCTTTTACTCTATTATTTTGGATACATTTAATAAATCTATCAGTGCTAGGAGAATAAAGATGTGAACTTGTTTGGGGAGGATCAGCTGTCATATTCCCATGCTGAGAATTGCTATTTTGTTTTTATTTTTATTTTTTTTTAGAATTCTATGAATGATTTTTCAAAACTGTTGTTAGACGATTCATGTTGAAAGTTCACGCATCCGCTGTTCGATGGCATTATAAATTCTTACATAGTCTTTCATTTTTAGAGAATTTCAAGAAAAAAAAAAAAATTTTTCTGTTTCTGTGTTCGTTGTTGATTCCGATCTTTAGAGAAGATGTATTTCAACAACGATTCCGTGTAAAACGCTCTCGCTCTTGATTTTTTAACGACTCATAGCAATTATTCAGCGACATCAATTCCTTATCTATCTATCTATCTATCTATCTATCTATCTATCTATCTATCTTCGTATCTAGCTATCTATCTTCGTATCTAGCTATCTATCTTCGTATCTATCTATCTATCTATCTATCTATCTATAGCTAGTTAACTATATGACAGCCTTATTCTTTCAGTAAGGATTGCCTTAATTTACAATATATTTTTATAACTGTAAAATCATTTGCAGAATATTTCGATAATAAAATTATTTTGCATTGCTTTAGTTTAGCAAAAAATAAAAAATAATCAACAATGCGTTTGAATTACGTATATGTTGCTATATTTTGTCAGTAATATGAATATAAATTCCTTACAATAGGCAAACATTTTCCTCTTTTGCTTTACACAATATATAACAGGATCATTTTCGTTCATAGCCTTGTGAACAAACTTCAGCCGTTGCGTTGAGTCGAAGGTGTGATACCATGACCAAGAAAAACAATCACCAAAAATAAGATATTACAAATTCATCTGTTATGTGGAGTCGATAAAATATCTTTTGTACCTTATAGGCAACCCTCAGAAGTTTCTGTTTTGCACGATAACAAAAGTTAGATAAAAAATTTTTTTAAATCAACTGTTTTTATCTTTTTCGATATAAAATATGTCAAATCTTTTCTCTGCAATGTCTACTATTTCTATGTATAGAGTCATCTGTCTTTCAGTGACGCCGCCAAGTGGCAGTATCTTCCTTATGATAATGGTGTACTCGTCTAAGAATTTTATGAAATTAAGAGATAAAAAACGAGTTTGTGAAAGAGCAGAATACAGAAGAGAATACTATAATTGGATTAAACCCTGAACTTACACCTATCATGATGGATGGTACTTCCATCAATGGGGATCTTTGCTTTGAATGTCTATTGTGACTCAAGCTCTTGTCAGACTTCAAATGGAACTCATATATCCGATATATTGCTAAAGATGCTGGAAAAATGGTTGCTTCATTGTACCCCTCCCGTAATTTTCTAACTGCCACCCACCTGCTATATTCTATCTTTACAAGAGACAGAGCAGACCAAAAACAGAACATTCCTGCCATATCTGGGATGGAGCTGCCCAGTCCTCACTTTCCTGTTTTTATAGTGTTCAAATATATCTACGCGGCCTTCTGAGTGATGAATTTTTCTCCTCCAACCCCGACCCTCTGAGCTTACTATTGTATTTAAAGTAGATCTGACATTTAATTGGTTAATCAAGACATACCCACAAGTCTGTTTTTAATTCTGATCTTACGTTCCCGGCCTCTTAACTTTCGGAAAAGAGGTAACACTTTGTTTTAAAATTTTCTTAAAAATAAGCATTTAATCACCAGTTATTTACCATCGCCCAAAGAAGTACAATAAAAGTATTGAAACATGAAAGCTTTTGTGCAACGATTTCAACATGTTTTTATTATAATCTCTTAAAATAAAAATAATAATATATTGCTGTACTTTGTATTGAGCACTTTTTAAAAAGTAAATGCTACGAACAGGGGAATTTTACCCCACGTGTTCTTTCTTTCATTTGTATATATATATATATATATATATAATGCCGCCATTTTGGAAAGGATATGTAGGCTAGTTCCTATGCTTTCTATATCTGTTCACATGCTAAATATTAGGTTGGTGCAAAAATAATGACGTAATAATATCGTTTTTTGACGTATTTTTTAACTTCAAAAAACGACATTATTACGTCATTATTTTTGTACCAACCTAGTACCTTATGGAAATTTTGGTATTTATTTATTCCCAATATAAGATTTTAGAATTTGCTGTGTTTTTATATATTAGAGAGGACGACAGTTTTGAAATATCTGTGTCATATTTCTACCAGTATTATTACAGATTAGGTCCGGATCGCTGGGCTCCGAAAATAAAGTTTTAATACAGTAAATCATTAGTAACATAACGTTCTACTGTTTCTTTTCTTAACAAAATATATGAAATCTTTCAAATGTTTTTTTTCTTTTGCTTGTAGTGCTGACTTTTATTTTAACATTTTGTCCCAGTAATTTATGTTAGAATATGCTGTAAGTCATCTGAAAATATGCCGGCCCATGGGAATGAGCCAAATGTTGTCAATGATCTTGTTGAGTTTGCATCAGATAAAAACAAATACAGCGTTATATCGCTACTTCGTTGACTAAAAAAAAACAAAACATGATTAGCTTTTAAACACTTTCCAGTTTTAGTCTCTGCACATTCTAGCATGGCGACTACTAAATCTATATATAAAATTCTGTGACTTCCGTCCCTTCGTTTGTCCGTCACCCCTGTAAAATTGACCGATCGAAACCAAATTTGGTAAGAGAGTACAGTTGGTTTTACTAGGGTGCATAGCTTAGTACAATAAATTTTCATTAACTATTTTGAAAAATTAAAAGATTTATTATTTGACATACAAAGTAAGTTCACCACGTCGTCATTCTTCTTTCTCCCAACAGTACACCACGAACGTCAGACACCCCCACCCAATACACACCTTTCAACAAAGTGAGATCAACCTTCGTTAAGCATTTCTTAAGTCACTTTTATTTTACTTAACTAGTTGCAGTTTCGGCAATATAATTAACAAAGCCAAACGCTTCAAAAAGTTGGAATTTGGCTTCAGAAAAAATATTTATTTATGTAGCCAGTTGTATGCTGCATGCTCAAGAGTAAGAAATCGTAAGAACTTATTTATTTATTTATTTATTTACCTCTGCTGTCAACAATGACAGTATAGTGTTGTTTCTAACCATCAGAAAATGTATGTGTGTGGTTACTTGTGGCTCGGACAATGTATGTGTGTGTTTCGTAAGGGAGTCAAAACTCAAAGTGATTATGAGAAGTAAAAAAGAAACAATTTGCTTCACTTGCCAATTTATACAACTCTCAGAAATTATTTTTAAAATATTGTTATAATACTTTATAAAATATAAAATAAAATAAAATAAAATCCCGCTAAACAAATTTACAAAAAATTAGAATCGCCAATGCCCTGCTCTTTTTTTTCTTTATTTTTTTTAATCAATTCACCCCAAGCATGGCGATAATGCCACTAAAACGTAAGGAGCTACTGGAAGTGAAAGAAAAAGAAAATACTTTAGAAGGAACCGGAAACCAAATCCTAAACAGAAAACAGTGGATAAACCTCTACTCCTGTTCAAAAGACCGTAGAGGTGTATGAACTGGACGATAAGTGAATCTACCATTAGAGAAATTGCTCTAGTATTGCGGAGTTTTCACTTTAAATCTGAACAAATTGAGCGAGAGATTTTCTTTAGAAGAAATTTTTTTGATGAATATTTTGATACAAAAAAATAACTTTCTCTTGAATGTTCAATCAGTATTTTCTCACTATTCTCACTTTAGGCGCGAACAAATGAATTTATCGCTGCTATTGAAAGATTTAATATCTGTTTAAAAATATGAGATATGCAAACAGAATATTCGGTTATATTATACAAATAATATTTGTAAAACTTTCAGGACATATTTTAAATTAGGAATATGTTGTGTGTGCTTCAGTTTATAATATCTATCCCTTTTTAAAAGTCTGGTGACGTACGGTGGCCGTTAATAATTAAGTATAATTCAAAACTTCAATGTTAAGATAAAACAGTATTTAATTACAACTGCAAATAAATAATTAACAAGAACAAAGAAGTAAAAGTCAAGCACAAATAATTATGCATTTCAGTGAATACCTTGTTAGTAGCGCGGCTCGGCTTAACGTCCGGTAAATCCTAAATCAAAACTCAAATCATCGACGCACAATAATTCACACTAATTCGACTGGATAGTTCCACTCAATAATCACTCAATAATCATTCCAGTCAGTAGCCTGACACCTCTATTTATACCCCTGGTGGAAAACATATTCGTAAGTCTAGAGTGTCACGCTTGAACCTCGGTAGTTACTCATTTTCTTCCTATATGGCAAAAATATTAATAAGTTTTGGCGGGGTCAGATCTTATTGGACAAGATGTTAAAATGTTTCTTTGTAAGAACTCACATCAGTTCCCTTCATTTATCTTGATAATATCACCAAATCTGAAGGGAACTATAATCATACTGCTAAAATACGCACCCAAAAGAATTTATGACGGAATGTTCGAAGTGTGGAATTAACCAATATTATGTCTTATTATTCGAACCTGTATGCTCATCTTGGTTGTTATACTCACAACATTTGGACTATTGTACTCTTTGGTCTTCATCAGGTAGCTGTTTTCATACTCTAACCTTTTCGGAGTTTTAAACCGAACCCTTGGATTGTTATAATTTCGCTTTCCATGCATAGAGGAGATAACTCATATCATTTAATACTACTCCAGTCTTATTCACCTCGCCGACAGAATATGGGAATTTCAGCATTACCAGACCTAGGGATTGAACGCAGAATTGCCATAGAACCAAACATGTTTTACAGATATTTTACAACCAAAACTTTCATCTACTTGGGCAAGTCAGTGATGTAATTTTTGAGTCGTAAAATCTATATCTTTACTTGGGTGGTGGTACTGTATGAGCGTCCTAATTCATGTTATAGAATGTATGTTTCCTTTCTTTCTTAACCATAGGCTCCCAGATGGTATTCACCTCTATGCTAGGTCTACTGAGGAGGTTGTCGGTGCCTAATATGTGAACTGATTCTTACAGTAGTATTTTCCAGCCTTGTTCTTTGTCTGTTATCTTGTATTCGTTCAACAAGTGCTGATGATTTCACTTTTCCTTTAATATATGATCAGCCAAGCGTGATTTCAACGTTTCTTTCCTATTACTTTTAAGGGGAAATATCTTCGAAGGTGTGAACTGCATGTGACATCTGGATGTTATATGGATTGCAGATCCACTAAACTTTTTGAGATGTACCTGTTATGTATGCTAAACAGACCGTGACATGTTTTTTATTTTGTCGCCAACACTTCTTTCTGCTCCTGTCAGTGGAAGCTGATATTATGCTTTGTAATTTACCATTTAAGGTAATCAGACATTAACGGCAAATTAATAAGAACAACTATAAGAATATATTGTAATAAAAGTAACTCGACCGACAGAAGAGTTGTTTTTGCTAAAGCATATATTAGATACAATAAGTGATTAACACTAATAACTACTAATAAAAGAGAACAATAATATCAATATACTGTAATAATATTTATGTGACAGAAGATTCATTGTTACCCTAGATCATATTTGGGACAATATTAGATTAATGACAGCTAAAAATAAAATAGAACACTTATAACAATATACTGTAATGTGTAATAAAAGTTATGTGATAGAAGATTCGTTCTTATCTAAATCATATTAGGGACAATAAAAGGTTAACGGCATTAACTAATAATAAAATAGAACGATTCTTTATGTGAGTGACAGTAGATTCTTTCTTACTGTAGATTGTAACGTCTACACACGATTTTTCTTTTCTAATTAATTAGGGAACTTTCACCTTTTCGCTCAAAGGAAGCACTCTATAGCTTTTCTTCGGTTTATCCAAATTGCATTTTCGAATCATTATTAAGTAAAACATTCCATGACTTCACAGCGGGAAATGAAACAGCTAATAAGGAAGAATTGGAGCCATATTTTATAAGCATATCAAAGAAACTTCTGTTTATTATATCAATATATTTAATAATTTCTAAAAGTCGATTTTCTAAAAGTTTATTTCCCTTCTCCTTGAATTCGGTTACATATATTCTATATAAAACGATATAACCCCAGAGGCATACGTTTTGCTTGTTTAATGTTAATATTACTCTTAGTTACTTTTCCGTTAATATATGATCCGCCAAGCGTAATTTCAACGTTTCTTCCCTATTGCTTTGAAGGAGTTGATCACTCCCTCGTATTACTTGCTACAACTGTTGGATATCGGTTGAGGAAAGACCTTTGGCCTTACTTCAGCACATCAACGTGTGAGCTTAAATCAGAACAGGAAATGTTTCCGGTGGCTAAAATAAACATTTTTACCCCAAATGTTCTTTCTCTCATTTGTATATATATATATATATATATATATATATATATATATATATATATATATATATATGTGTGTGTGTGTGTGTGTGTGTAATGCCGCCATTTTAGACGGCATAGGTAGACTACTTTCTAGGCCCTCTATATCTATTCACATGCTAAATACCCTATGGAAAGTTTGGTATTTATTTACTCTCAATATAAGATTTTAGTATTTTTGTGCCTCTATGCATTAGAGAGGGTGACAGTTTTGAAATATCTGTGTCATATTTCTACCAGTATTATTACAGATTAGGTCAGGATCATTGGGGTTCGATAATTAAGTTTTAATACAGAAAATCATTAGTAACAGAACGAACGTCCTACTCTTCCTTTTCTTAACAAAATATATTAAATCTTTACACAGAAGGCCGTTTGAATTGATATACGTTCCAACTCACCAGAACTGACTGACGTGACTAGCACGCTAACAACTGCACTGTAACGCACGTTTTAATGGCATATAGAGATGAAACTGAATGAGATCATTTTCCAAAGAATAGGAATGCATTTCCTGAAAGCACATCGCAATATTCCCGCGCTGAAAACGTCAATTCGTGACATGAAATCTACTCCCATTTAGTTTTAAACAAGATTGACTGAAAAATCGAATTATGATTTTCTTTTGCATTATTCAAAGACGAGCATGAGAACACGGATATTTTATAATGGAAATCAAGTAGTTTGTCAATTTTTCTTTCAAGAAATCATTAATTAGATTTTTTTTATATTACGTCACGTGTTACTCCCACCCATCATCTGAAACCCTAAAAATCAATACATAGGCACATATATAGCTATCTCTTGACTTTTAAATTCTTTCCGTCCAAATGACCGACGGAGGTCGAAAGTATAATAATGTTAGGCTGCTCGTTTCCGATTACATCCATGTGCTTGAGTGTTTAGCTAATCCCTGTTGCAGACACCTGTTCAGGCATATTTGTGTTTCTTCAACGCCCACATAGCAACTTCAATTTCTGGAAGAGTGACAAGATCAGTAGTTGATGAACTCTCGGGCATGATGACTTGTGTTTTCGTGTTAATACAACCACCGACGGTTTCGTCTACATAATTTCACTCACGACTTATGGTATGGTTTTCCTAGACCGTTATTTGAAAAATCGACCATGGTGAAATTCAAACCCGTGTCTAATGGTCGGAACGCTAACGTCTTAACCACTAGACCATACCCCAATTTGCTTGAAGTTTCTCAGAATATTACACAGAATTTTCAAGTTTCCACACGACATGAATTGACTTCTTCAGTAATCACCAAAAGGCTGAATAAATCTATCTCGTCTAATAAAATGATTGCTGATTGAATATAATACAATGTATATGCACACAATATATTGACGACAGAGCGCTGAAAAATTTCTCGGCCGGACCGAGAAAGAATCTATTAGGTTGGTGCAAAAATAATGTCGGTTTTTGACGTATTTTTTAACGTCAAAAACCGATATTATTTTTCCACCAACCTAATATTTCTTCAAATTCTGATGGTTTGTCATTTGGTCAGATTTTAGAAGTGCATCCATACAAGAACATTTCAAGATCCTTCATAAACAATGAAATCAGAATAACTTTCGAAAAATTTCAATGTGTATCGCATACCTCAAGATTATGTCATATATGGACAGAATTATAACTATCTTTGAGACTTACCGTCATATCACGTTGAAACACCGGTTCCCATACGAACACTGAAATTAAGCAACGTCGATCCTGGTCAGTACTTAGATGGGTGACCCTTTCGGAATGCCAAGTGCTGTAAGCTTGGATGTGCGGATGGTGTAATGGAATTATTAATCGGAGAGCCGAGTTCCAGTTTCCGTTGGGTTGGTTATATTTGGTTACGAGCAAATACCTTTTGGAAAGTTATAACTCCACCTCTTCTCCCCTTAGCAAGACTTGTGTTACTAAACTATTATTATCTCAAAAATATCTTACAATTTAAAATATTTTCTGTCTTTAAATAACCTGCAAAAGGTTGATAAACCGTAGAAAACGAATCAATCAATCAATTAACCATCTTTCTCACAAAAATTTTCTTCAGCGAGTAGAGTTCTCATTTGGTAGTGACGTTGCCGCCTCTTTGTCACGTTTTTTCTATAGCATATCGTTTATTTCATTTCCACTTAGCAGTGCACATAAGTAGTCTGCAGGGTTTCCAGGTAAATTAATTTATTATTAAATTTTAATTAGTTATTTATTATTTGCGTTCCTTTTATCGCATCCTATTTTATTAGCCCGGTGTAAATTGGAAAGAGATGTCCGTAAAAAAAATTCTATCCGATCATTCGGTTAACGTTCCTGAAGTAGCGCTTGGTACCTAAAGCGGTATTCAAAACAATACGAGGGTAAAAGTTAAAACAATCCAGACTTCGAACACAGCATCCATTAAATAATGCACCCAAATAAATGAACTTTGCGAATCATTAGTTAGAGATTGGAGATTTTACAAATGCAATATATATATATATATATATATATATATATATATATATATATATATATATATATATATATATATTCTTCACCGGTAGCATAACTTCAGGCGCTTGGTAGAGACTGACCGTTACATAATTTAAATTTTGATAAAAATACCTGGTTAATACAATGCTGGCACAGTCCATATATTATAAGGAGAATATGTTTTTATTATTTAAAATATATATTGCATTAAAAATAGACGGGATTTTTATTTTATATTTAAAATAAACTAGAATTATTCCATATTTAAAATAAACAGGGATTCATGGTATTTATTGAAAAATATATTAAAATAGACGGACCTAAAACTATATAAAAAAATTATTTAAAGTTGTGATTATTATATTCAGCATAAAGGGAGATTACTGTTTTTTAAATTTATAAAAAAATTATATAAAAACAAATCGACCAAGCGACCATAAAAATAAAAATAATTATATAAAAAAGGCAAGTCATAATTTACAGTAAAAATTAATCTGGATCAACGCATTTTAGTAGATATTTATTTTTATGCCTACCTATAACCATCAATTCATTTATCGTGTTTAATAAGTTATGGTTATTTAAGTATTTTAAGATAACTATTTTTTATACAAATTTTCTATAATTACTTCTATCGCCTTTCCGATTGTCAGATTTGCTTTTTGCGACAATATCCCACTTAATAGTGGGTGTATTACCATCATTCTTTAATTGCCAGAAATGTTTGGAGAGTGCAGTGCTGTTCATATATCTTACATTGTCTAAAGTCATTCGATAATGATGGAAACGAAATTTTCAAGGATTTTCAGTGAAACAAAAGTAAAATTTGACATCGTTACCCGAATGTATGCGATATCATTATACAATATTATAATCATATATTGGCCGTTTAAAGGACAGATCTTATTTTTTCGGCAGTTGCATTTATTTTGAAAAAGGTTAACGTTGTTGTTGTCTTTGTTGGGCATTTATTTATTTAGTATAATAAATTTTTTTCCGATATTTTTAACTCAGCTATTACATTATTTTTGTTAAAAATCTTCTTTAGTATATGCGGAGTGATTAAAACGTTTATAAATTAAAATTAGGAAAATTCTAATATTCTTTGAACATTAACATTAGATGTTGAGGTTAAACCATATTACATTACGGAGTCACTGTTTATTTTTACCTCTTTTTTTTTTCTAAATATCCTAAATTTACTTTATGGTTACTTAGTTCTTTATGCTTTTATATATTTAATTTTACTATTATCAAATATTTCCTATTGCTGGAGTTAATAGATAATCTAACTTAGACTGATTTATGTAAACTATTTAAAATATTGAACAGATAAGTGGACTCATTGGTAACGTATCTATGGTATATGGTTTGTAATAAACGGTATTCATGTCCAAGGTCACATCGAGAAAGTTAATTACTTTAGTATTGGTAGTAGTGTTAATATTTAGCTCATGATCTTTCTCAATCCGTCTATATTTCTTGAACTTGTTTTACGGAGGCGAATTAGACCGTCATCTTTGCAAAGTCCGGTGACCTTAGTGTCGAAAATAAATCTTAATAGCCACAATAAAAAAATTACAACAACTTCGCAAGCGTCTGCAGAATCAAGCGCACCCATAGAAATGTTGAATTCTGTGTTATTTCTTTTGGTCCACAAGTAACCATATTATAGGTTTTGTGCCTGTTTTATGATTTTAATTTCATGGTCGCTAAATCGACAGTAATTCTTTGTTAAATTGATGGCATACATTAGCGGATTCTCGGTGATGGACGGATAAAAATCACAAATATCCAGTTGGATGAAAGTACATTATTTCTTCCTTTTTATATTAGTAAACCATTCTATGGCTTCAGCTGTTTTATGCTAATGTTTAATTCGTAGAGCATTTATCGTATATTTTCATGCTCTTTCAAGGACGTTTTTACTAATTTTGCCAATATTATTTTAGTACTATATATACTATTACAAATACAAAATTAACGCAACGCTCTACATTACATGAATCGAGCATTATGGCTGTCTGGCATTTGTTTACATTTGTAAAAAATATATGATAGAATTTCCCTTACGTTCTGCATTGCGCTAATAGCTCATGTGGTTGGAGCTCCGACTGATGCTCTATTGGTGGGGTTTCGATCCCGGCTTGATGTCTAGCTGTACTGATGAGCTGTGCAACAATCGAACTGCCCTGTATGTGAATGACATCATATATAGATGTTTTTTTTTAATTATTTTACTTAGCGTATTGTGCACTTTTCTTTTTTATTTGTTACTCGTTAGTTTTTTTTTCTTTGTATCAGAAATTTAAGATAGTGGACGATTTCTTTCGCCCTGTTCGGATGTTTCTGGTGCTTTCTTTTTTTCCCATTTTTCCATAGATTTACATATATATATATATATATATATATGTAAATCTATGGAAAAATGGGAAAAAAAGAACTAAAAATCCTTGAAGCATTATACATCAAACAGTTGAAACCCAACCTAAACAAAATCAATTATGGCATCTCTACAAATATTCTTAAATGTCTATAATTGGTAACAGAAGCCATTGGTTTATAATAACGGCTTTCGATTCATACTTCTACTATTCACTCTCGTGTGGTCATGTGTGACGTCATGAGATGCGGTGCGATTGTCGCTTCTAGCGTCTTAAATGCGCGTGTTTATCGTTGCTTAGAAATCTTCTATGTAAACATTGACAGACTATCATCACTGTCGTGTCCGTATATTGTTTAATATGTTGTAATTGACATCTTTGATAATGGCTTAAGTAAGCCGAAAGCTTAGATTGTATTAAAAAAATATGGATCACTACTGTGAATTTCTTTCTTCTTTCAACGATAATGTTATTAAACTTATCAGAAGTTACGAGAAAAATTTACATAAAATAAATAGACAACACTTGTCTATATAATTTAATAAAACGTGTATATATATATATATATATATATATATATATATATATATATATATATATATATATATATATATATATATATAATGCATTTGTAAAATCTCCAATCTCTAACCAATATCACCTTAATAACATCCATAACCTCTGCATATCAATAACGAAAACTAGTCGATATTAAAATGGGGTGTAATCGTTTAAATTAGGATCTTAAATTCTATATCAAATGAAGTGTCATTTACCAAGGTTGATTGAATTATTTATTTTTTTGTTTTTTTACAGGTAAATCAATCTTTTGAAGGTTATTTAAATCCAGAAAATTTTTTAGATTCTAAGAATTTTGGGAGATTCTAATGATTTACTAATACTAGTCATACTAATTAATCCATAACTAGGAGGGAACAGAATACGTGCATTTCATGCCTTTCCCAAGGGTATTTGCGCCTAAGTGAATATAACGAAACCGATTGGAATTGCGACTCGGCTCTCCGATGAATAATTCCGATCCGTTATCCATTACACATTCGCACATTCAAACTTACAGTACCTGGTATTGCCAAGCGTTCACCCATTTAGGTACTGACGTTGCTTAACTTCGGTGATCGAGAAGGGGTACTGGTGTTTCTATGGGATGTGGTCGTAACTCCCTTTACCGAGGAGACATTGCAATAAAGAGAAATTCTGAATTCAGGCAATAACTATTCTTTATTTTACATCTTTAGCATTCCGGATACGCAGGTTGCCATAAGTGGG
Source organism: Acanthosepion lycidas (assembly GCA_963932145.1). Lineage (NCBI taxonomy): Eukaryota > Metazoa > Mollusca > Cephalopoda > Sepiida > Sepiidae > Acanthosepion > Acanthosepion lycidas. Next base: position 30,331,345 of record OZ010581.1, read on the forward strand.
AACATTTAAAGAAACACACATTGACAATAGCAACAGTTAATAAAAAAGAAAAACGAACTCTAAACTTGTTTCTGTCTTTTGAAAGAAATTTTTTTTCTTGATTCAAAAATGCTGCAAATGTTAGAAAGAAAGAATAAAATTATTTCGTAATGCGAAATATTCAATGCAATTCCTGCGTAATTAGAAAAGAAAAAGGTAGCTTTTCTCACCATTTATAAAGATGAGTAGTTTCTTTCGGTTCGTAAATCGATTAATTTAGAAACATCGACTGAACAGTTTAATCAATAGTTAAACGCCTGATTGCCAGACACGCAACCTTAAATGAAGCCTTTTATTTCATTCCCTTTGTTTTGATTATTATTGTGTTTGATTGATTACCCATGACAATGACAAGGACCAAAGAAGGAATAAGGACATTCTGCAGCTGTGCCGAAATCGAGAACGTGAATCGATTAGAATGCCTAAATAAAGATTTTCTTATTTGTTTTTATTTTTTCTGTTAGTAGATTCAAGAATATGTAGAGGTGTTTGCAATAACACCTTCAATCACGCATGGCCATCTACATTAGCATATAAATAGATATGTACACGGATATATCATTTGCAAATATGAACACATGTTTTGTGTGTTTAAGAAAGATTGTGCGTAACACTAACATCTCAAAAGCTACACGTCAGTTATAAGTGAACTTTATACTTTTAGAATATTTTACTCATTAACTTTTGTTTAGTCTGAGCTAAGCTTAGAGGAGCTTGTGAGAATCAAATTTATCTCTGAGCCTCATTTCGAAACGGCAGTGAAGAGTGTGAATCACTTTCTAATTTTTTCTTTCTTTCCTTTTTAAGCTTTAATTCCTTAACTCTCTCTTTCTTTCTGTTTTCCTTTCCTTCTATCTTTCCACTCTTCTTATTTGACTTGTTTTTCTTTGATTTCTTCACCCTATCGTTTAGCCAGCGGTCATTAGCTTTAGACCTGTGCTTGCAGGTTGGAAGGTGGAAATGGTTTACACGTATTAGTTTGGCTAACACATAAACCAAATGGCTTATTCAAATTTTTATAACGTGGTTCGTTTGGGATCGTTCTGGCTTGAGTGGGAACTTGGGAATATGTCGATCTCAATTGTGGGATTTTAAACCATTTTTCTAATAACCTGTTTTTTCACGCAATAAAAAAGAATCTTCCTTTCTTCTGCCATAATGACAAGATATTCCAGTGAAGAATTACAATGAAGATTTTTTACAGAAAAATGATTTTCTACAATTGAAACACAACAGCTTTTTTTGTAATTTGTGTGTACGAATTATGGTGAAAATTTTTTTTTTATATCGACAAGGCAACCATCTTAAACAACAGCTGCTAAACGAAATGCAATTCAAAGAAGGGCTTTGCGACTACATTGAAATCCGATTCAATTGCATGGAAGCCTGAAGTTGATCTGTTCAAATGTGTGTCTCGAATTTATTGAGAATCGGTGAAAGGATTCACAATCCACACTCCCAGACACATAAAAGTTACATTCCTTCGAGGAAACGTTATGGTAACAACAAAGGTGAGGACAGTTGTCCGAATATAATCAATGTAAGTATTCATATCTCCTCATCCCCAAAATTGAGACAGAAATTTAAATATCTTCTATTTTTTTTAATCATGTACATGTTTCCTGTGCAGAAGTTTCTGGGAATAGATGATCAGATAACAAATCGATGAATGGGATCTTTTCGATTATTAATTTCGATCTTGATTTTCTTCACCGAAACAACTTCATTTTTTTGCGCCACAGATCTGTAAGGGTAAACAATATGCCATTATTAATTCTGGACAATATTTAATTTCATCTGAAATTTTTAGTTGCTTTTTATTGTAACTTTACTCGGGCCGTCGATCTATGGCAGCGAGTGCACATTGTGGATAGAAAATATAGGAAATGTTTAATTTCATTTTGCCTCAGGAAAAACAACTTGAATACGCCAGCTGCTTTACAGGCTAAGCTACATGAACTTAACCGATTTTCAGAAGAAAAAACAACTTAAAATGAATCCTGCACATATGCTAGGCTCAGTAGGACTAGTATAGAAATGAATGCAATATGGGTGCCATTAATAAAGAAAGAAAAGGGAATTATAGCAAGGCTTCAACAGAGGCAGTAAGTAAAGAGAAGCCTCTGTGAATGTGTGACTAGTAGCAACAGTAGTGTCCCCAGCTTCAAGTTCTATACTCTGGATTGTCCCACGGGACAATAACCTAGTGGATTTATAATATTGCTTCGTGAATTTTCTAACATAGACATAGTAATGATGCGTTTAATCCCTGGACAAGGTAATTCAGATTTACACTCAGTAGAAACAAGGCGTGAAATAGCTTAGCAACACCAAATATTAAGACCGGATATTCCTAAACGTGGAGGGAAGAACGAGAACAATCTAACCCCGTACATTAAATAGTTCAGTTCGAAATTCCCTGAAGGTTATCCGGATCGACAAGAACTCGAAGAAGGCCGGAGAGCATAATGGCCTAACGTGATAAATTCTCATCGTAGAAATTCAAACAAATTCAACTTTTGATTACATCTTTTGCTACTTTTGCTGCATTTGGTTTGTCAATTGAAGTTAGATTTTGAAATCAGTCAGTTTTTTATAACGTATAGTTTAGTTCATGTTCTTTGTTTGAATTAAATGAAGTAGCGATGAAAAAAAAAAAAAAATGATCCTTAATAATATAGTTACTTCTCTATATACTTTTAAAGCACTCTTTTTAAGAAATCAGACTAAACTAAGATATTCTACGATCCCTTTCGGTGCCATATTTATTTCTGTTTTTACATAAGTATTATTAACAGTAATAGTCTTGTTTTTATTTTACTTTTTATTAGATAGGGCATTGTAAACCGTTATTATTATTTTTTACTTTTATCTTAAACTCTTAGCTGCTTTTGGTCGCAAATTTTACTCAGGCCTTCAGTGAGTGAATATCACAGATCGGAAGTAAAGGATAAAATTTCCGGTGAAACTCGAAATCGTGTCCATTTTGTTTCAGTTGCAATTTGCAAGAGGTAACAATGCTTGATCTAATAAAAAATAAAATAAAATAATGCTGATATTGCTTTTCACTTTTTCGTAATACTGATTGAGAATTATTTTCTTTTTTCGATCAAGTTTAAACAAATTTTATTTGATACATGAACTTTTTAGGATATTTGAAAACCCTATTCCAAAAAGAAACATTTCTGGTTGAGAATTTTACCTTTTTCCCCATCAATGAATAATTTTGTAAACAATTTTTTCCCAACTCTGATTGCCCATGTCTTGGTGTATGCTATTCATCAACTTGACGTAATTCCCCGAAAGGGAGTTTTCTGCTCGTAATAGCGAACTTTACAAAAATGTAATGTTTAACCCATGGGAAATTAATTTTGGCTCAAATCCTAGTGGTGACCCGTGTCAATTATTACGCATAATCAACTGCAGTAGAAAGTATTTATTCTTTTAATTTAATCTCTTTTTCATTGAGCAGGATCGACATGGAACATAAAAAAAATCTCCTCAGCACCAAAAATGCATAGTATTGAACTCTCGTCATGAAGCACGAGTTTTTTGATATTTTTATCTCAGCTCGGAAAATTTCCAAACTTTTCAAACGCCTTGATTCGATGAATCCTACTGACCTGGATAAAGTCCCTGCGGTTGTTCTAAACTTTATCCCAAGGCTATCTCCAATCTTGGCAAAGCTGTTTAACTGCTGCTTGAAAGAAAAATGTTTTCCAAGCCCATGTCAGATTATCAGCTGCATGCCCTGTTCACAATAATGCGGGTGGTCTCTCGTCTCCGTTACAATATCGCCCTATTAGCTTCTTAAGTGTAATCAGTCAACTTTTTCATGCTATCATCAACAAAAAATGTGTGCATCACCTCACCTCTTAGCGACAAACAGTATGGCTTTTGTTCCTCCGAGTCCAACTGGTGTATTAATTAACATCCCGCATAGAATCTGTGAAACACTTGAGAATAAACACCTTCGATCCCTCAGCTACAGGTTAAATTGTAAATAGTAGACCGAGCTCTCTAGGCTTGGGTGTAAGAGAAGGGCAGTTGAATTTCAAACCATGGAGAAGGCAACGGGGACATCTATCTTGCCCGTATAATAAACAAAAGGAATCTGTGGAGAGTAATGATCACCTATGTCCTGAAAGGACATGTAGCGAAAATCATTTTAGGAAATTACAACCGATTTTACTATAGTAGATAGATTTCTTAAGAATTCATCTAAAATAAGATTCAATCTGGAAAAGACGAAACCTAGTAACGAATTTCGAAGGCCAAAGTGAACCTATTTTTTAACGCTTACATTCTTGGACATACAAAATCATTCGCACATATTATTTATACAAAAATAAATTTAAATGACAGATAAAGCATTAGTATTTATTGAGCACCAATGTTTAACCTTGGAAAGCAGACATATCAACAAAGAGAAAGAGATGTTAAGTTCAAGAGCACTAAAAATAAGAGAAAATAAGCGTGAGATACATACGTAAACAAGAAGTTTACGTCCCCCTAGTATATTTCCGGTTTACACCATACTACTCCCCTTTAACACTCCCGTGATAAAAACAAATCCAACATGTCCACCACGTGTTCCTTGTTTATTAAATACAATTTAATATATTCATTCCATCCTCCCTCATTACATCACATTAAGCTCCAGATTCACGTGCTACTCTCAGAATACAGGCGTTTATTTCAGAATAAATACCAAAGGCATTTGTTATTACATAAAGATAAATATTCTGGCGGAAGGTATTATTTTTTAAAACTACCTGTTGCTGGCTTTGACAAAGAAGTAGAAAATATCTGCGCTGTCATATGACATAATGTTTCTTTTTAGTAAGTGCTAATTTTAGCAAGTACTCGAATATATATTCTATTAAACTAAATGTTGGATTTATAGCTGAAAATAGCTTGTGATTTCGGGAATCGAATAAGAAATAGGCATTAATTTGATTTGAGCACCAAGCAAAACGAGACAGGTTGAAGGAAAATGAATCTTTTAAAGCGATAGCAGTCAATAAATAAATACATAAATATATACAGAAGTGAAGATGATGTGACAAAGGCAAAACATTTTAATCAAAGACGCGTTTCGCCGCAGATAAGCTTATGTTCTCTTTGGCGTCATCTTCACTTTTGTTTCGAAAACTATTATACATCCTGTAAATAACAATATATACATAAATTATAAATATACGAGTCATTAGATAAATATACGATTCATTAATTAAACATACAAATCATACAAATAAAAACAGCAATAGCAAAAATACTGAAATTTTCTGCGAAAAAAATGTTTGAAAGAGTTTTCAAATTCTTTGTTTCTGAAATATCTGCCACTTATGAAATATTTTAGTCATCTGGACAAATGTTTATCTGTGGGATATAAATCTGATTAGTAGAGATGATGTGGAAGAACTCCGCGCCATAAAAATCTGATTTTGGCTTGGTTTTGTTTTTCTTTGTGCGTCCTTCTAATGTCATTCTGGGGAATAAACATTTCTGTTTACCAAAACAGAACACTTTTGACGTAACGATTTATTTAGGCCAGTGATTCTGAACTTTTTTGTTTAACCAATGGACCACTATTACTCACAATTTTTTTTTTGGGGGTGGGGGGACCCACTAACCTTTCGATGAAAAAAAAAAGCTTATTTTATTTTTTATTTATAGATAAGTTTAGGAATTGTATTATAGAAATAGTAAATGTATATGCTTTATTTTGAAGTAAAACTAATTTAATGAAAATAAACTTGTATTTAACAACTAAATTCTATGGAACATTTATGTACGCTAGTAAAATAAAACATAATATAAACCATTTTAAAATATGTGAGTAATTAATAAACTTAAAAAAGTGCAGATTTATTCAGTGAGTGTTGCTGCTGCTTTGCGAGTTTTTATATTCGGTTTCATCGATGTCAATGAGAGTCGAAGATCACACCTTTTCACAATATCGAGTCTATTGCTATACTAATTAATTTATATTAGAGTATTTACATTATGCGGACCATTGTCCTCATCTTTGTCGCCATATTTGTCACAACGTTTCGGCCGTTGTACGCTCCGGCCTTCTTCAGGTGGTTGGAATTTCGAACTGAACCCTTTATTTCGATCCCTGGGGTAGACTGTTCTAGTTCCACGTGCCATGTTTTTGATGGATGTCAGTTATCAGTTATCTCCTGCTAATTTTCCCTCTGAAAGTTCTCCACTGCCTTAACCGGGTATTGAACTCACACTCTTTGGGTTTGTCACTGGATCTAACCAACGCCTTTATTCACTGTGCCATGTGTCCTTGAGGAAAAACATGGCACGTGGAACTAGAACAGTCTACCCCAGGGATCGAAATGAAGGGTTCAGTTCGAAATTCCAACCACCTGAAGAAGGCCGGAGCGTACAACGGCCGAAACGTTGTGACAAATATGGCGACAAAGATGAGGACAATGGTCCGCATAATGTAAATACTGTACATAATACCTCATCTCAGAAATATAGTCAGACTCTAATTTATATTAATATTTCAGCTTAAAAACCGTCCAATCAGGTGGGATTTAAGCTAGCTCCTGCGGAGGGCTACTGATTTAGCCTACATCACAATAGGTAGAGAGGAGTAGATGCGATAGGCAACAACAGACTACAGAACAACTCAAAATTGATTGCTGCATTTAAGTATTGCATTAATATTTAAGCTTATCTTTTCAATGTTCAACGATAATTCTTCTGCTGCAACTAAATTTAAAGACAATTTGATATACGTAGGTCCTTTCCGTACAAACAATTATTTTAATTTCATGGTTGACTTTTGTTGCATTTTGCAATTAATTTCCATATATTAGTTATATAAATTGTTATTGTACAAAAAATTCGTCGTAAAAATATCACTGAAAACAACGACAGTAATGAAAACTTGGGAATCCAAAATTTCAGGATTGCGGGTTCAGATCCAGCCAAGAATGTTTTTAATTTTACTCAGGAAGTCGGGATGATCCCAAAATGGCATATATTGAGCTACGGCCTCTAGGAATAAAGTTGAAAATGTGTAACACACTGAGACACTGATATTTCCATTTATTATATAGATAAATACTTTATTTTATTAATATTTAAAATTAATATTATTATTTATTATTAATATATTAAATTAATTTATATAATAAATCATAATCTTTACATAATTTTTCTTTTTATATATAATCCTTTCTTTATATATCCTTCTCAGTTTTTATTCAACTTTTACAATCAAAACATTCGGTAAAGTAAAAGGGACGCTAATTTACATTGCTTGATCGCCTTTTCTGTTAGTTTTAGAGTTATTTTTTTATTAATATTTTAGTATGGCATAGATTATTGTAGAAATTCCAATTCTCAGTTGTAACTACCTTTCCGAAGTGAAATCGCCCTATGGACAACTAAAATATTACCGTGGACCCCCAATTTTCTATTTTTGTGTAGACCCCCAGTAATGTTACACGGACCCCCACCAGGGGCCATATGGAGCACGGTTAAGAACTTCTGATTAAATTGCTGATAATATAATATCCTCACTGATTGCCCTTCAATGTCTCAATAGCTCTTAATGAACGGCATGTTTCATATTATACGAAACAAAATAATTATGTCTGTCGATGGAGTCCTGGTTTTGGTGTTGGCACTGGTTTCTCAATTTGGGAGAATCACTGTTATTTCGTTTCCGTTGACATGCAAGACCTATTTTTCACTACCTTTAACAATGTGTTGCAAGAATGAAAGGTTGAGTTTCCTTATAAAAGATTGTTGCAGATGATGAAAGATTGTGTTCTGTTGTCAAGCGAAAAGACATCAGGAACCAAATTTGTCTCCTTGCAAGTTTTCCCAATTAAATTCTGAAATGCACTAAAAACGGCATAATGTCGGAGATTAATTAATACTAGATGCAGTTTTCTCTCATTCAACCTTGGTTTGTTGATTCAGTTCATAGCATGGAAATGCATAATTACTTTCGGAAACAGCATAATATTCAGTTAAGTCTCATCCATGGTAGACGATTGGGCGATCATGTCTCTTTCGATTCATAATTGGGCATAAGATTTTCCTGCAGTAGGTTGCCGTTTCTTTCCGCGGTAGAGTGGCTGCCAAATAAGGCTACAGGACACAGTCTCTCCAGCTATTCAATTCATAGTTTGGCGGGGTGGGGGAGAAAAGATGGATTCATACCTTTCCTAAGGATATTTGCACGTAAGTAAATGTAACGAACTTAACTGGAATTCGAACTCGGCTCTCCGATTTCTCATTCCGAGCAGATATTCATTACATCATAACGCACATCCATAATATTACAATATCCATACCAAATATAACAACAATGCCAGTCATACACGACACATGATGGATTCGGGCAGTGCAATGATCGTATTCTCATCCTAATAACGCAATACGGCATAATTTATCATTGTGCCGTCTGAGGCTAATTATGCCAAGATCTATGGCAATAGATTTATCTTGATTTTCATGCACATTTTGCACACTATCTTTCGTCTCTGTAATTAAACTGCGAAAATTCTTAGTTTTTGTGTCGGATGGGAAATGAAAAAGAAAATAAATAAATAAATAAAAAAAACATTTACAGTTAACTCCTCTGCACTTATCAGTGACATGCTTAAAAATTATTGCTTTTGGTTAGAAATGCAAATTTCAAGTTGCCATAAGCAGAAATTGGTTTGGCTATCACATTCAATAGGTATGCAAAGCAAAGCCTGAAAAGCATCAAAGACATAATGACTGTAGTAGTTCTTATGTCTTTGATGCTTTTGCATTTGGCTACTGATGGCAAATTTGCTTCTACTTTTATTATATTAAATTAAATGCCTCCAAAATTATTTTCTTCCATTTGTAAATAAGTCCTGAAAATTTAATTAAAATTCGACAATTATTTGATTTTTGCAAGAATTTTTATAAAACAATGTGTTTTTAACGCCAAAAAAGCTAAAACTCCCTATCATTAGGTATGTACAAATGCTCCTAGCGCCCTCTTTTGGAAACTGGATACAATTGTAAAACCGTCAAATTTCATAGAAACTATTTCAGGCATCTATTTTTCAGGTTTTGCTTTTTGTGTGAGTTTGAAACACTATACTGGCTCCAATTGCAATGGATGGAATAGGTTTTTACTATCGCCATTAATACAGTCTTCAACATAGATGTACTAATTTCTGGTATAAATCATATTTGTAAGCAATTTAAAAAACATTTCTGGTTCATGTTGTTTACTAAAAAACCGACGTCAAGGTATTTAGGAACATTCGTCTTAAGAATATCTGTCTAAGGAACATTGGTCTAAGGTACAGTCGTCTAAAGGACATTGGTCTAAGGGATAGATGTCTAAGGAACATTAGTTCAAGGGACAGTCGTCTAAAGAATATTGTTCTAAGGGATAGACGTCTAAGGACATTTGTCTAAGGAATACTCATCTAAGGACACTAACATTGTAAGTGCTATTTTCTCCGAGTGAGGAGATGGAGCTTGTGTTGCCAAGCTGCCTAGTTGTATGTTTTTTGAGACAAAGTTTCAGATCAGAGGGTAAGACAAACGGCTGGCGGGACACAAACGAAGAGTAATGTTGTTACCCGTTCTAAAAAAAAAATCAAGGTTGAGTCAAAAATGATTTACGTTTTTCTTTATCAAAATTATTCTTAAAAAAATGAAGTAAAATTACATTTTATTCCATTATATTATCACCATTATTTGCAAATGCATGATACCACTAATTAGGCAGCTCTTCGAAACGGTTTGAGTAAAATTCTTCAGATTCGATATACTCTTGCATCTGGTTTTTCTTAGAGAATTTTTTGGATCTGGTCAAGATTAGCGAACACATTCACGACAAGAAGATGATTGGATTCGTTATTCTTTACATGAGAATAATCGAGTTCATTTTGGTACAAGTAACTTTAAGCTTCAATAGCCATTTTCACATACTAGTTTTAATTTATTAATTCAGATATCCAAGAACTTTCAAGATGGATAGATCTACGTTCACGGAGGTTGTGAAGCCATTACTTGGGAAGGATAGCTTAACAGTGATTGACTGGATGAAGAAGAAATCACTTATTCGACGGAAATTAAAATGTGAATCATGTAATACATTTGCGAATTGGACAAAGTGCAGTGCCTCTCTGAACAGTTATGTTTGGAAGCGCCAAATGACCAACGAAATGTAGCAATAAAAAAAGAATGTAGATTGAACGAAATACAGTTAACAGGTTATTATGGTTCTGTAATGCTGTCACCATACAAAATGCTTTCAATAAGTTATTTTAACAGATTTTTATGTAAAATGAATAATGTTATTTTAATTGTTCATTTATTAATAAACGAGTTTATTTATATTTCCAATTTTACTTTTAATAAATAGAACATTTTGTCAAAATTTGCTATTTGTTTACATGAAGCGTTGGGTTCGATAATCTTGACAAGAGCCAAAGTTTTCCCCATCAAAGCATTTTACAGTGATCGAACAAGTAATAATTGGTTAGTGAAAGGTCAGGTGAAAATGACGTTTAGGATAGAACAAACCAACCGAGTTCCAAAAATTGTATCCTGTGTTATTCTTGTATGCTACCTTGCGTTGCCATTGTGGAGAACAATATTTTTTCCTTTTAATTCACGCTGCCACAACCGTGTAAAAACTAAGGTATATTAATGTAGTCGAAATTTATTCTTAATTGGCACGTATGATTAGTAGATAGGACGATACATTCATCATTACATCTGGTCCCCCTAAAGAGAAATTAATAATGACTCTACTTGATATTTGTTACTATTTAATTGAAATTCTATTGTTTTCGATTTTTTTTTATCAATTCAACCCAAGCAAGGCGATAATCCCACTAAGACGTAAGAGGTTATTGGGAGGAAAAGTGAATTAGAAGACTTTAGAAGGAACCGGAAACCAATCCTAAACAGGGAACCAGGGATAAACCTCCACCCCTGTTCAAAACAGGTGTGATGCGGGTGATATGTGAACCTCTCTACTTCTATTATTTTGAAACCAAAAGATCACCCTAAAAGATAATGATATAAATAAAATTCATCAATATAGTAGAAAATAAAACAAAATCTTTCTATCAAATCCAAAATGAAATTGTAATACAGTTCTTTTATTGAATCGAAGTACGAATTCTTCACATGTTTTGTATTTGTTCTTTCCAACAATATCATAACACTTATTTTGCATTTTGTGAGTGTTAAATTGAAGAATTTAAACGACATCTAGAATTAGGAATTGAACAGGAATTCCCGCTTAACGCAACGTATTTCCAAATTGATAAACCACAATATTTGATAATCCGTTGCTTGGTAGTCGGTAACGGCGTTGAGAGGACACAGGATATAGGCACAAAGCAATCAATTCTATCCCTACTTACCGGAATTTATCTGCTCAGGTCATATGGAAAGCTTGTAAACTTGATAGCAATGTTACCATCTGAGACTTTATTGATTTTGTATTGTTGCTGAAAACGTACGTTTCACTGTCAAATGTTTGCGAAGTATTTTCTTAAAATGATAATTAAAAAATATTTCAGTAGAATTATGTAGGTAGATAGATAAGTGATAATTCTGCATAGTATTTCAAGAAGGCATTAACAAAAGAGATGAAGAAAAAAGAATTGAGATAAGTCTTAGAAAAAAGACAAGTGGAAATAGATTGGCTAATCTAAGGGAAAGCCGGAAGAAAGAACTGTCAGTTGTAAGAAGAAAATATATGATCGTTAGCTAGAGGAATATTATTGGAATTTAGAATAACAAATCAGCAATATAGGACTAATCAAGTATAGAATAAAAGGAGAACGCTGATTTGCTAAAGAAAGGGCTGATCACTGTCCCTGTAAGGGTCACTGGACTCTGACTGTAAAAGCGCCAAATTCAAAGACCCGTCTTTTGTTTTTCTTCCACTACGTTACTCAGGCAGCACGAAACAATACTACTCTCTCCCACCACAAGCCCGGTTAGTGGTTTTAAGTTACGAAGGAATTGGACAAGAAACCTCAAGAGAATTTTCTACGACCTAAAGAAACTAGCCTGAAGAAGACTTCACCTTCAAGAAGGACTGTTGACAAGATAACTGGACACCTTTTACAGATTATCTATCTCGAGATAACCAAAAGCCTGATTTTTCGTATATACTCGTTTATGAGCCTACTTCATATATAGTACGACCTCAGAATTGTTGTTTGAAAAACTTGATTTTTTTCATATAGATCGTGTATAATGCAACCCCAGCTTCTGATTAATATTAGTAGGCCTACCGAAGTCAAATATTGCAATACTGTGTATCATCCTGGACATAGCAAATAAATGGTTTTCATTCTTTTTGGTACAAAGCTACTCCCAAATGATGAGAAAGACTAGTTACCGTAAAATATCCGACAGAAAGATTTAGATACCGTACTTTTATTTGTGTTCATGTCAGCGTTGTGCAACCACTTGATGTCTACCTAAAGAAACCTTTTAATCTGCGTGGGATCTGTGGTACCTGTACTGTTAAAGTTAGCCAAGCGTACCGTGAGAATGTAGGCCTACCAAGTAGGTTACAGTCACCGAAAATGTATGAATTTTAACCCCTCAAGGAAGATTTACCTATGTATAGTGTAACCAGTCACCCAAAATGCATGATTTTTAACGTCTTCATAAAATTACCTGTGTAGAGTGTTATTCCCTATTTTTTTGCGTAAAATCTCATAATAAAAACGCGCACTATACTCGAGTATATACGGCTCATTCATCATGACAGTCGTTGATAGGCAGTTCTGTCAAGGGATGATATTTAGCCAGTAAGATAGGATAAATCAGCTCGTAGTCAAACATTGAGGTTTCGACTATCCCGCCGTCTGTCCTCAGTATTCCTTCAAAAGTTCAAGAGCAAGTTTAAATTTTTAACAAGGTCACGAGGTTTATCCTTTAGATACAATTTAATTTCGGGAGACACAGAATTTGGTTGCAATGGAAACTCAAGGTATATGTTGCCAATTTTCCTGAATGTTTCTCGAGCAAGGTATTTATGTTTTCATTGTTCTGGTTAAGAGAATTGATTTCATACATTGGGTTCAAAGAACTAACTGTAGCAGATTTCACTGGTGGCAATACTGTGTTCTTTTCTACAGTTGTGCTAACACTTTCTTGTTCATTATCATCATTATTGATACTACAAATGATATTTTCTTTGTCGAAATCAAACAAGGATAGATGTTTAAATATTTGAGAAATGAAATAAAATGTGACACCGAAACCTGAAGGCGTTTTCAAAAAGGGAAATATGTCTTCCAAAAGCTAAACAATGCATTAAGAAACATGAAAATTTCGTTAGAAACAAAGAAAATAGTGCTGTAATGGTAGAGAGTTATGGCAGAAAGATTTATTCTCCCATTTGTATTTCTCCTGTTATGGACATTATTATATCCGTGATATAATAACACCGTACTTCACGGATGGAACGGAATGGATGAAAGTAGAAGGAATGGCAAACATGCTTTGTTCTCACAGAGACTTTTATATCACAAAGACATACACAAAACTATATATATATGTCCACGAGGAAAACAATATATCATATATATCTAAACAGTAAAAGAGAGTGTAAGGAGAAACAAAAAGAAAGGATCTTACTTATATGTAGATACTCTTGTATTTCTGGAGAAGCATGTTTAGAACGCCAGATTCAAAAGAGCTGGATTCATCTATGCCCCAGGCGAGGACATATTCAACGAAGGGGAAACAGCGAGTCTTGGGTTTTCTCCAATTGAGAACTGCGAACTGGAGTTTCTTTCTATATCTGTGAAAGATATATTTCCAAAGGGAAACGGCACCATGGACTTGTAAGCTGCAGACGAGGTAAATTTAGCCTCTAGCCGCGCCTTTCGGTTTGCCTGCTGTTAACTAACTGAATTTGACTGCCATTTTCGTTATTATATGGGTTTAGGCCAATAAACGGCTGTCATGTGAAACATGTAACTTATCTCCACCAAAGCGAGATAAGCACCTTCTGTATGTAATGTAATATTTAATATCGATCCTTCCATATTACAGCGAAAACTAGTCAATTTCCTTATAGATGAAGAGGCGACTTGAGGCAACAGAGATGTGATTCTACAGAAAGATGATGAGAATACCATGGAGAGAGCATATAAGCAACAGGGGAGTTTTAAAAGAAATGGAAACAAATAGAATGAATATACTAAGAATTAGAAATGAGCTATCTAATCAGTTTGAGTAAATGGATAACAGAACAGTGAATGGAGGCGATAGTAAAATGATAGTTGTTTCGCAGTGTTACAAAGGTCAGGAAATTGTGGAGAGCTGTGATAACCCACTTCCTATCTTAGTTCTCTGGCTCGTTTGACTTTCTGAATGTGACGCCTAATTTCATGAGGAAAATAACGTTTATTAAATGTTTCTTTTCATCTTCACTTGTTCACTCACATATTCTCTCATGTATAAATGAGGATTAAATAAAATGTTTCTTGAATTTTGTAAATTTTTCTTGGAAGTAGCATTTTCATCATTTTAAACCATTGGCGATTTTAACTAACATCTGTGTAAACATCTTTTGTTTTAGAAACAGGACGTTCATAATCGTTTTTTCTCTGTAGTTGAAATATATATGTTTTTATTTTAAAAATTATTTCTTTTATTTTCTAATGAATAAATAAGAAACAAATCATAAGCAGTAGCCATCTGAGATAATATTATAACGAGACTTCTTTTTTTAATTATTGATAAATCTTTTCTTCCAAAACAACCTTTCCTCATTTTTATGGCATATGATTATGCGTATGGTTTTCTCTGGTAAAAATGGCTGAGGAATCTTCAACGAAAAATTACCTTGAATCTTTTTAGGGTGGCCCGTTTTATGATGAGCCATATCTGATGCGATTTACTGGTCGGAAAACGTTGCTGAATTCTGTTCGAGACGAATCTAAGCTTAGTAAACATCATTGCTTATCTTAATCTCAACGGGAAAGGAACAACACATATATAGCATACAAATGACTTATTTCAGTAAGATGGACAAAGCATAGAATCAGTACCATTACTGTGACTGTAATCTATATGTTGTAATCATTTCCATGTTAGAAAAAAAGAACTCGTTTGTAAACAAGGAGAATTGAATAGAAATAGCTTTAAAAACGTGTTGTGCGAGAGGAAATGTGAATGGAATCACTGAGCAAGAAAGGGTGAATGAATATAATTATTTGCTTGTTAAATGATCAGTGAAAACGGGGGGGGGGCGAAGAGAAGGGAAGAGGAGAATGTGTGTATATATGGCGATTTTCAAAGCGTATCTTAGATATGGAACAAGGCCGAAAGAATACGTGCATATGACTGTCACAAATCTATATATTAATATTTAGTCAATCGAAGCTGACCGACAAATGACCCCAACTAATTACGTGAAATTCGGTTTGGATAATTGGCCACTTGTGCTAGTGAAAAGCGAACGGTGGAATAAGAAGCGCTGTAATTAGAGTATGGGGGCTTATAGGGACAACCAAAGTCAGCAAGGAAGGTGAGGGAACTGAACTTTTGTTATACTTCGATATGTTTTAGTGAACTCAACCAATAAAAACATTAAAGACTAGTTGAATGAAAAACAAACACTTGGAAACTAATAGGCTGTTCAGATGTGACACCATTTAGTTTGCTAGAAAGAAAGAAGAAAAAAAAGGCGAGAATTAAATTTAGGTGATAAGAAGCCATCACGAAAAGGACACTAAGCGATTTTATCTTTTTTTTTTAACAGAGAAAAGTGCTAAAGGTTTTTATTCTCATTAGCGAGGAAAGTGGGGTCGCGGATGTATCGGATTTAAATTAATTTATGACAACGATAATGAAAATTTCAGGTTGGCCGAGAACCCTTCAAAACAGAAACTGGGAAATAGAAATTAATTAAGCAAGCACTGACCGAAAAACAAAATGCCCGCTGGACCTCCCGTAGGGTGCTGAGAGATAAAAATTAATTAGGTCAAGCTTGACCGAGACCAAAATGTCCGTGGAACCACCTCCATGTCATTTGGGAAAAACACCTGTTTATCATCAGGGCTGGCTATGATAGCGAAATTATTTTATCAGAACGAATAATTCGCACCAAGGTGCGATACGTCCAATTTGACCACCCACTTGATAATTGGCGAAAATCTCGTCGACGAATTCCATATGATAAAGTCCAAGTGACATTTGGCTAAGATAAGAGTCCAAGGGTTTGTTGTCGGGCAGAAGGAAAGAAAGAGAAAGAAAAGAAAAAAAAAAGTGCAAGATATATTTTTTTTCTTTGAGCAAGATTTTTTAAACCGAGGATAGTCTAGCCACACCCACACTGCTGGACGCCCATTGGCTGAATGGTGGCGTGAGCGTTAGGCGGAGGTAATCATGTGAAGAAGGAGGGGAGGCCTGTTGGAACCCATTGAAGAGATCGGTATGAGATGCCACTGTGAGAGAGAGGGGAAACCCGTTGACACCCTCTAAGGGTATGGTGAGATACCAATATGAGAACAGAAGAAGGTGGGAGGACGAAAAGACTCCCAAAAATGGAAAATGATAAATTTTCCTGACCGAAAAACAAAGAAGTGGATCGTGGATTTAGAATTATCAAGGAACCTCAAAACCCGACAAGCCCACCCCGGTTTTGGTCGGCGTCCATATAAGCAGAGTCGCAGCGAGTGAAAAGCAGTTCCAGTTAAGTTCGCAGTGAAGTTCGCAGCTGAGTTGAATTGAGTTGGGCCCGCCTCGCAAAAAGTTGACTGAAAGATTCCACGCAATTCCGAACTCAACTTCTAACCAAGAACAATTTATTTTTGAAGAACGACTTAGACTCACACAACCAAAACAAGTTTCACGAATATCGCCTGAAGATACAGCAAAACCAGTTTCTTAAAAGAACAAATTAAGATGTTAAGACTCGCCTAACAAACACAAAGTGTCACGAATCCATATAGCGGGTTGGTAAGAAGACTTAGTCCTGTATTCAGCAACCAGATATAAAATATTGTTATCCTTTTTAACACATTTGAACTTTTCGAGTTATTATTTTATTTTCTTTTACATATACTTGTGCGGTGTTGCCCTTGTCCGGACTCAGCTTGCATTACGGCCCGGCGACTGATTGATTTCGTCTACCTAAGATCAAATCACAACTTGGGTAGGTTAGACTAGAAATCAAAACAATTACTTCGGTAACCAGACGTTGGAGGCGAGCTGGGAACGACAAGGCTGATACCGAATCTAACCAGATTCACATCCGAATCACTAAAAGGTTAGAACCTCACATTTGGTGCCGCGACCAATACCAAGCCAGTTGGTCGTCACAGGACAGGATAGCACGACGGACGTGGCCAGGCAGACGTCACATTTGGCGCAGCGACACCGGGGGATGTCACACAGAAAATAATGACAGATTTTATACTATATTGTAAGCATGCAATATTTATCTTATTTTCATGTTTTTCTTCTCTGATGATAATTTGCTTGCTCAGTGGTTTTAGATTTATGTATGAGTTTTAAACTTGCTAAC
>OZ010581.1:30353931-30426431 GCA_963932145.1 Acanthosepion lycidas
GCTTGTGTGATTGGATGGCAGGACATATACAAAGAGATATTATAAAGAGTGAAAAGTTATTTAAAGCAGCAAAAGGCAGGAAGTTACGGAGAGTCATGATCGCCTATGTCTTGGAAGGACAGAGCACATAAAAGAATATTTTCTTATTGTCAGAGTTGTAAATATGTTACAGAAAATTGTGTGAAATAAGGCCAACATTAATTAATCAAAGGGCATCAATTTTGCTTGGTGGCCATGCTCGTTGGGATATTACACGAATGTAGATATCTGAAAAAAAGAAAAGAAAAAAAAGAAACCTAATGTTTAAAAATAATTTTTAAAAATGAAAATCTTTCTTGAAGCTTTTATTTTGGTTTTAATTTCAAGGTAGCAGATTAATATTCCGATAAGCAAAATACTTTGCTATATTTCAAAAACTAATTAAAATTGACTGGAAGGAGATTTTTGTTTTTTTGCTAAAATAACTGATTATCGTCCTTTTTTAGTCGTCTTTGTAATTCTCTTTATTAAAACATCTTTCAAAAATAAAATATACTTTTCTGAAAATTTATTCCAGGAAAATTTTATTTTTAATATTTTTTAATCACTCTCATTTTCTGATAATGTCGTATATAGTCTACCGCATATAGAAAATCTGCACGATTATACACAAAAAAATTCAAAATTCTTTTAGAAATATTGGTGTATGATGATTTGTACTAAGCTTTTCAATTTATGATTAATAAATATAGTTTTCACTTAATAATAATATCATCTAAAAGGGACAAATTAAGAGAGAATTTTAAAAGATTAAAAATATTTTAAACTTAATAAGTTATTCTAATTAAGATGTAAAAAAAAGAAAACAAATGTTGTAAAAATTCATTATTCATCGGAATATATTTTCTTAAGGCAATAGTGTCCTTAATATATCTTATTTATAAAAGCAATTACAAGCTTTTCTAATTAAATAATGTTTTAGTTTGATTGCATGTTTTATTTTATAGTTCAGAGCAAATTTTCGGTTAATGAGTAACTGTTTCAAAAAAATATTGATTTACATTCTCCTCGGAGTCCTGTTTTTAATTAATATAAATATGAAAAGGGACACAATTTAATTTCTGGAAATTTCATTAAGTAATTAATAATTAGTAAGATGTTAAAAAATATTTCTACCAAGATTTTCTAAAAAAGTTTCTAAAATAATTTCATTCATTTGTGAATAAGTCCTGAAAGTTTCATTAAAATCCGGCAATTATTTGATTTTTGCAAGAATTTTCAAATCAATGTGTTTTTTTTTTTTTTACCGCAAAAAGACGCTTAAATTTCTTATACTAATATTTGCTCCCCTTACCGACGCAAGAAGAACAAGATTTTTAACCAAAATTTCGAACATGCTAGAAAGGATTATTAATTATTATTATTAATAAAAAATTAATAAAATAATAAAAAAATACTTTGGACTTTTCTATTAATAATAACATTTTGACGATTAAACTTTTTTCAGCGAATTATTGGAGGTACTTAACAAATACTCTAAAAGCTCAATAGAGTGTATTTCAAAGCCTTACTTTTGTCGTCATATACTACAAGTCAGTAATCGGCGGATTATCCTGTTTTCAAACTTCTGGATAATTTGTAAAACCAAAACTGACATTAACATGTTTTTTACCGTTAAGGAAAGCTAATATTTTCATTTTGGATAAAAAGCTTTTTTTCTTACGATTAAAAAACAGATATTGTCATTGTATTCGTTGCATAAACCTCAAATATAAAAGATAATGCCGTTTCAATTAGTTGAGACACGACTATCAATCAAGGAGCTTTATAGGCTCTTGGAAAAGTTTCATGGTTTCCTTTGTAAGTGGACACTTTCTGTCTTCTATACATATTTACGATGCTAATAATTAGGAAAGCGAGCGGAGACAATAAAAATAAATATGGCACATATATTTTATTTTAATATTTTTAAGATACATTTCCTTTGTATGTAGTTGATATAATGGAATATGCGTACATCTGTGTCCCCCCCTCACTAGAATATGATTGGCTGGTGTCCGTCATAAATACCGACCGACGTGTAGGAGAATCAAGAGCCTTAGTCTGAGAGCTAAGTCTATAACGACGCCCATTGGACTACGCCATTGATCTACACTTCTTACTTGCGACTACGACGCGTACCAGTATGATTACTGCTACCATATTCTACTTGGTTATAGTAGCCAAAACCACTTAGCTACTTCGTTTAAATATATCTCTTTCCGGGACATATCAGGAGTGAATATATCCGAAAAGTTATTTTATTATTGATACATATTGAAAAATCTTATATGTGTACTTATGCTAATGTGCCGGCTGTGTTTGGAAATTAATAATAATAATAAGATTCCCATCACTACAGACAGAAATATAGAAAAATCTACACAAAAATAGGAAATCCTTATTATTGTGGCCGTGTTCTTCTTCACACAAGAAAAATTGCATAAAAAGCTTAGTCGCAGTTTTATTATGTCTGATTATTATATTTTTCTCTTTCTTTGCTTTTTTTTTCTATCGCTGCTGTCGTTTCAACTAAAATGTTCATCTTGTGCTACCAAACCATTCATCCTTTCTGTCGTTTAAACATTATATTTTTATTTTCTTTAGATTTAACATAAGTACACATATAAGATTTTTCAATATATTAATAATAAAATATATAACAATCTACTTTTCAGATATATTCACTACTGATATGTCCCGGAAAGGGATATATTTGAACGAAGTAGCTAAGTGGTTTTGGCTACTATAACCAAGTAGAATATGGTAGCAGTAATCGACTGGTACGCGTCGTAGTCGCAAGTAAGAAGTGTAGATCAATGGCGTAGTCCAATGGGCGTCGTTATAGACTTAGCTCTCAGACTAAGGCTCTGACTCACCTACACGTCCGTCGGTATTTATGACGGACACCAGCCAATCATATTCCAGTGAGGTGGGGGGGGAACACAGGTGTACGCATATTCCATTATATCAACTACAAACAAAGGAAATGTATTAGGTTGGTTAAAAAATAATGACGTAATAATGCCGTTTTTTGACGTATTTTTAACGTCAAAAAACGACATTATTACGTCATTATTTTTGCACCGACCTAATATCTTAAAAATATTAAATTAAAATATATGTGCCATATTTATTTTTATTGTCTCCGCTCGCTTTCCTAATTATTAGCATCGTAAAAAAAAACGAGTGTATTGCAAATGCTTCTGTTCCTGAGTGTATGGTGGAGGGAAAACAACATTTATTATGAAGGACAAAGGCCTTCATATTGGAAATTGTCTCCCTATTGCATGACTGAATCTCTTATAGTATCATTTAACTGGCATAATTTCAGAAAAGACAAACTGTTGACAAACAGACTATTACCAGACCACCGAAACGTGTGCTGAAAAAAATCTCTGGTCGCTAAATACTAATTTGTCATTGATAAAACTGTTCTCCGAAACTGTAAATGGCGAGGAACCAAAATGTGTTGGTCGGAATTGACTTTAAGAAAGCTAATAATGTTTTCCCATTCCTGGATACTGAAGTACTTACAGATGTCAGGTGTAGCCAAAAATATAATTAAAAAGACTAAATTTGCTCTTTGATCTGTTTGCATACTAAAAGTAATATTTCTGGCCGATTTCTTCTCTTTAGTCTTCATGCTTTCTATACTCCCATTATCGTTTTAAAGAAAAAAAATCTGATACATCCTGGATAAGGACAACCCAGAGAATGCCATCATTTCTTTATGATAATCAGAAACTATTTGCCAAGTGTGGCAGATATATTAACTTATTGGTGCAAACTGTGAACACATACTGCAAGAACGTTGGCATGGTGTTTGGTATATCGAAGTACTGACGACGAAGCGAGGGAAAAAGAGTCGCTATCACAGGGATTGAATTACCAACAGGAGAGACCATCGCTGACCCATAGGAAACTGAATACAAATACTTGGGTATTCTCGAGTTGAATGACGTCTTTAAAAGGTTGATGAAAGAACTGATTACAGAGACATATGAAAAGGTTACGGCTTCTGAAATTGAATGCCTGTAATCTTATAACTGTAGTTAATGCCATGGCTGGGTATCTGTGGTAAGGTATGATGTACGAGTGGTTGAAAGGACAAAGAGGATTTACAGACTCTGGAAATAAAGACCCAAATGTTTCTGCTTGAAAATAGTACCCTACACCAAAAGTTAAATGTGATAAGATTATACAAACCACAAAAAGAAGATAGATGACTTATCGGCATTGAAGAGTGTAGAGCATATGAACATAGGCCGTTGGAAATGAATCTGGAAAACGACGAAGAAATACTCCTAAAGTATGTGGAGGAATCCAGAAATTATTCAAAGGAGACCATCGAGAAGAAAGAAGAATATAGGAAGAGAATCTAAAAACAAGAGACGCAACGCCGTTTCATGGACAGTTTGAGAAGGAATACTAATGCCATTAAGACAAAACATTCGTTGGTTTGTTGATAAAAATCAAATTGTAATGCGAGAATAAAATTTTACTAGTTGTTGCCCAAAACAAATCCCTGAATACTAATTCCCTCAGGAAGAACACCTACCCCCAAGTGGATTTGGACAAGTGCAGGCTGCGTGACAAGGAGGTGGAAAATATTACCCACATCATTAGAGTTGTGGAATGCTCGCTCAGAAAGAATACAATCACCGTTTTCATGAAGTGGTCTCTCATCTGCATTGGTCCCTATGTAGTAAGTATTGATGAAGTCAACGAGAAATGGTACCGCCACAAGCCAGCAAAAGTGAGCGAAAACGACTAAGTTAAGATCTTGTAAGATTTCAACATCCAGACAGGCCACCAAACCAGACATCACCGTCGTTGATAAAAAAAAAAAAATCATTCCTTATTGACGTGACTGTTTCTGGGGACTATAATATTAGGGTCACAGAAGTTGATAAGCTTAAGAAATACACCGTATTCCAGCGACTATTGTCCCAGTTATCAGTGGGGTGTTGGGGTCTGTATCACTGAACTCATGCATTAAGAAAACCGGAATAAAGCCAAGTATCCTATCGTTTAAGAATCTGTGAAATGTGCTATATAATAAATGCTAATTTCCCAGTGTCACATTTTTTTTTCAACTTTACTCCTGGAGGCCGTAGCCCAACATATACCATTTTGGAATTACAGCGATTGTTTTCAGCAATTTTTTATGTGATTTTTTGCGACGAATTTGTTTTTTTTTTGTGCGATAACAATTTATATAACTTGGAAATAAATTTGGGAACAATCGAAATAACTGCGAAATCCAGCGAAAGTCACCCATGAAATAAAAATAATTGTTTGTATGGAAATTAAGGAACGTACATCAAATTGTCTTTAAATTAAGTTGCGACAGAAGAATTATCGTTGAACTTTGAAAAGGTAAGCTTAAATATTATTAAATATTAATGCAATACTTAAATGCAGCGATCAATTTTGAGTTCTTTTGTAGTTTATTGTTACCTATCGCAGTTAATCCTTCCAATCTATTGTAATGAAGGCCCAATCAAGAGTCCTTCTCAGGAGCTAGTTTAAATGCCGCCCGATAGTGAAAATAAAGAAAGTGTTAAATCATAGAAATATTTCAGGAATTGGCTTTCAATGTTTTCTTCGAGCCGGAAAGTAGAACGTATTATAAAGAACTATAGAATTTTAAAATCTCTGTGCAAAATTGGAGATAGCCTACTTTGGTAATCAATCTATAAATGTTACCATGAAAAATAATGAAGTTTTATATATAGTTCTATTATTATAACAATGATTATTTCAGATATCACAATTTGGATGTGCCGGTAGTGTAACGACTATTGGGGTGGAAAGTGGAATTGGTCACTCCAATTCAAATTCTAACTTTGTCTGTTGTATTCACTTTCACACTAATACACCCGAGAAAGGCATGAATTCATCTCTTCCCACCATGCTATTGGATTAAATAGTTTGGTAAACTGAGTTCCCTAACCTTGGATTGTAGCCAGTCTAGGAGAAGGAAAAGTTTCAATTCCAAACCGTGACGAAGGCAACAAAGAACCACTCCACCATCTTTCCCAAGAGATTATGTCAATTCAATAAATAATCAAAAAGGGAATCTGTCGTGAGTTATGATCGTCTAAGTCCCACAGGGAACGACATTTGAAAAATCACAATTTTTTTAATTATAACAAAATGTAATTAACAATGATGATATTAGTAATAATGTTCCTATTAATGATAATAATAACGATTGTTAGAATTATTATTGCTTTCATAATACTTGTTAAAGCAACTACTTAAATTTCGTCTGTGTTATTCCACCAAGTCAATTTAATGATGTAACAAAATATTCCCGGAAGAATGGATACTTTAGTGTCAAACACAAAATAACAAACAAAGAGAAAAATCGCCTATTGTCTGACAAAACGGAATCAAGATGAAAGAAAATATCCTCAGATATAGAAGCCAGTGATAACAAGAGAGGTTACATCTTGATTTAGCGCGGAATTCTCGCCATGGAAGACAATCGTAAAACAGAATCAGAGGGTAATAGAATGACGAGACAGCGGGCTAAGATCAATGATTATTGGCTAAAAAGCTCAGCGGTGTGGTATCAGTGAGGCGTAGGAGCGGAAGGTGATTGTCACCTAATTCTACAAAGATGTAAAGTAGTCTCATGAGAAAAATAACCCGGTGATGTCTGGTAATTTTTTTCCTCTGATTATCACTTGATTTTATTTGGCTTGGTACACGATCAACAGAACAAGAAAGTGAATCCTTGAAAAGAGCGTATCAAGAACGAGTCTCAAAAGAATTTTAAAAATGAATCTAAAAATGAAGAAGTATTCGAGATCAATAACCGATATTACGATTGGGCTGTTTATTTATTCGCCTATTGTCAATATTTGTATTATTATATCATTCAATAACGGGGCCGGTTTCTGATCTTTTGGGGCTCCATAAACTAATGAAATTATAGACTCCACCGCCCCATACGGAGCCACCCTCCATCTCGAACGCACCTGTATTGAATATCTTTTTTTTTACTCGTGATATATTTTAGCGACACTTCTTTTTTTTTATGTGCCATGTCCTTTTAGAACGTAGGCGATCATGGCTCTCTACCTCCCTCTATCCCTTGCAGCTCTCAACAAGTTCCTTCCCTCTGCTACCTCCCCCAGACCACGTTCTGTCATCCGCTTGCATAAGGCCGCTAGGTATGTCATGCGTTGTTTTCCCTTGTCTCTCTTTCCCTCTATTCGACACGTGAGTATCAGATTCTCCAGGCCCTCTTTCCTCATTATGTGTCCCAGAAACTTCAGTTGCCTCTTCCTGATATTAAGTATAAGCCTCCTCCTTGTTTGCATCCTCTCTAAGACTTCATCGTTGCTCACACACTCGGTCCATGATATCCTTAGCATCCTTCTGTAGAACCACATCTTTGTCGCCTCGAGTCTTTTCTTCATCTTTGCGGAAATCGTCAAACATTCGCTGCCGTAAAGAAGGACAAATGTCACGTAACAGCTTAGTATTCTTTTCTTTGTTACCAAAGAAATCCTCCTATCTCGCAGTGCTCTGCCCAGCTTTTGGAATATGTCCTTGGCCATCCCAATACGTCTACGGATCTCAGTGTCGCACTTACCGCCCTCTGTCAAAACGCTTTCCAAATATTTAATCTTCCGTGTCTGCTTGATTCTAGTGTTCCCGACCTTTTACTGATGACCATGCATTCTGTTTTCTTTTAGTTTATGTTTAGTCCCTTCTTCTCACTAAATGAACTTATTGCAATTATTTTAAATAAACTAGAATAGCTATCTTTTGTTTATTAGGGAAAATATTATTTAAGAAATATCAATACTTTACTATTTATTGAAAACCAAATTAACCAGCATCATAACGGAGCTTGAGAGACCCAGAGCCGCAGCTTATACTAACCTATTGGATAATCCGGACCTGATTATACGGCTTACCCAAAATGTAAATCCCAAATATTAATTAGACCCATCATTAACAGCGCCCCACCCCACAAAAGTAACTGAACTAATAGCTAATATTTTAACTCCTTTTTTTAGGTACAATCAATTCATATTAAATACTAAATTTTTTTTTTTTTAAATATTCCGTGTTATTACTGTTACAAAGAAGTTCCCGACATCGACTCACGAATTGAAGTGCAGTACTAAATTGGTAGTTAGGTCTCATCATTTTACTGCTGAAAGTGGTAAATGTAACCGTAGGTTCTATTGTAATGGTTTCTTCTCTTGCGCTTCACGCTTGTAGAACTCTTTTATAGCTACTTGCTTTCCTGTCAACAACAATCGACAAACATTTAAATGCAAATTCAATCGTCATATTTCCCCCTTGAATCCCGTTCTTTTAATAACCTTTCCTCTTCAGTAATGTTTCCTTCACTGTACTGTCTTTCATTTTCAGTAACTCCTTGCGTCTTAGTGACTTTATCCCCTTGCTTAATGTGAAATGACAAAAAAAATTAATAGTGAAACGCTACATTTATAATGTTTTTCATACTTGTTAGTTCTTTAATGATTTTGTAGGATTAAATCCATATCTTTAACTCGTTATTGTCTCATATAAAACTAACTTTTGTGAGTGGGGCAACAGAGCGTTTGGCTTCGAAAGAAGCGTGCAAGTATACTCGTTGTGGAACAGTACTAGCAATATTGATCTTCTTAGATTATACCTCTATTCTTGACATGAGTTGTGCACATCACGCGAGCTGTGCACATACATACACATTTGCATCTTTTTTTAAAAAAAAATTATGGTTAACTCATTGGAGAATAAAAGGAACACGCGTGCCGCGTTTCGAATCACGCACATGCATTTTTTCAAAAAGATGGATTTGGATGGTGGATAAGAAATTCAACTGATTCTAACGCTGCCGAGAAACTCGGCACCATCATGGTGGGAAGTGTTGAAGACTGTTGGTGCTACCGAAAGAAAAGCAGCATTTTCGCCATCATTTGGCACTTCTAAAATCTAAAATAAAGAAAAAATACCTGAGCAGTGTTTTAACAGAGGACGGAAAGAGCTACACCGAAATCTGAAGGCGCATTGAGATAGCGAAACATGCTTTCCAAAAGATAAGCAAAGTATTAAGAAACAGGAAAAATAAAAAATTAGAAACAAAGGGTATTGAATTGTTACGTGATATCAGTCCTGCTATATGGCAGTGAATGTTGGACAACCTCCTCGCAGATGAATAAGAGACTTGAAGAAACTGAAATATAGTTCTACAGAAGGATGCTGAGAATATCATGGACTGAATATATGAGCAACGACGGAGGTTTAGAGAAAATACAAATAAAAAGGACACTTATACTTAACATCAAGAAGAGACAGTTGAAACTTCTAGGATACATAATGAGGAAAGAGAGCTTAGAAAATTTGATACTCACAATAACGATTGAGGCAATGGGGACAGAGGAAAACAACATATAACGTGTCTAACTAGCTTGTGTAAATGGTTAGTAGAACAGGGTTTAAAAGAGAGAGAGAAAAATACAAAATTTACTAATTACAAAGCAAAAGAAATTGTGGAGAGCCACGATCGCCAACATCCTGAAGGAATATGACACATAGAAGAGGAAAATTGGATAAAAATTATGGAAGAATTTAAAAGGAGATTGTCGCATAAATAAACTTATTACCGTATCAAATTCTTATATAAGGATTCATTTGACTAACAAAAAATGACAGAACAAAAGAGACTAGACATAAGGAATTTAAAAACTATATATGTCGTTATTTCATGTCAAATTTATTCTAAACTAGCAGCATGGCCCGGCGTTGCCCGTGCTTGATTAAAAAATCGTACGACTCATACAGCAATCGCTATCACATGACTTAAAATATTTTTGCCCTTCCTTGCCTTTAAAGGAGTGCCCCTTTTCCGTGCTGATGCTGCTAAATGCCTTACTTCTTGCCTATCGCACACTGCGATTTTTTTTTCTAAGCTCTATACTAAACATTAAATCTGTTACGAAAAAAGAACTAAACAAAATAAACACAAAACGATCAGCTTTAAAAAAAGGACTCGTAACTGGAAAAACCAAATGAAAAAAAGAATGTTAACAGCAAATACTTTTTCACACCCAACCCAGTTTTGCGGAATCAGAATCAATGTTGAGTTTAAGCAGGCGAATGAGCCAATTGAAGTAAAGTGCCATGCAGATTTAAATTTTTCCCACTTGTGACGAATGCAGCTATCGATTTTTTTTTTTTGCATGCTAGCATGCTAGTTAACATTCGTGTCAGTCAGCTGTTGGCTCTCACGCTGGCCAATAGAATCTTCCTGCCTATTCGCGGCAGCCAGCTATAAACCCTCACTCTGACCAGTAGAAAATGGCCGCAAACTACATGAAAAGTGCAATAGAAGCATGAAAAATCGATTATTTTCACTATCGATGGGAGTTGGGAAATGCAAAGTCGGTCTTGGCTTTTCCACTAACTTGGAGCATGTGCATGTAAATTTTGGTGCAAATCCGTCGAAAATTGCGGCCGTGCATTTGTTACACACACACACACACACACACACACACACACACACACACACACACACACACACATCCTGCCTTTTATAGATAGAAATTTAATTTAAATTCAAAGGAAAAGAAATATCTCTTCAGTAGTTTTCATTTTATTAGCAGATCAAAAGAAAACAGTTTGAATACATTTGAATAGCAATGAAAAAGTAATAAGTAATACTGTGAATTTTTTTTCTTCTTTTGCCGTTAACCCCGGAATAAGTCGTTGGGGTCCCGATGTGCTGAACTGTCCCCTGTCCTCCTCTAACTATCGTGGTCGTGTGCCAGAGAGCCTGGATCCCAGTGAATGGTTTCTTGGTGTGCTCTAACTGTGGCTCGACTTGGTCATGAACACGTGGCCGTTGTATTTCTTCTGAGGAACCCTTCTCTGCCCTGACCGGTGACCTGCATCGAGGAGCTCCTTCGCTTAGTGGTGCCGTGTTAACATCACCCACCTCATGTGAGTTTAGACCGCGAGCTGAAGCGGTTTATGGAGGCATGGCAAATTAGAACCATCATGTAAGAGATTTAGGAGATGGCCGAGGACCAGTGATGCCCGTCCACTCGAAGGTGCAGCTTGCCAGATATCAAAGGTACTATCTCTATCCTCTGTGACCATGAAATGTCGGAGTGAACAGTTAGGCATCAAATGTACCACTTTAAGAAACAACTGTGGTCTTAACAAACAATGCTAGATGACATATATTATTATTACTATTATTATTATTATTATTATTAATAATAATAATAATAATAATAATAATAATAATAATAGTTTTTAAAGAGAAGAAAAACCCAACGACCGGCAACTCACGGTGTTAATCGTGTAGAGGAGTGAATGACTGCTGCGTTATAATGCCGCGAACGATCCCCTGCAAGCTTCGGAACCCTGTTTGCAAAAGACCGTTACCCAATGTACCGGGCGACTTTATGTGGACTTTTGGATACGTGTGTCACTCGTGGGAACAATATGAGAACTAAAAGTCAAATCAAAAATTCCAGTATGACTCTTCCAGTGGATAAACAGTGAAACCGTCCACCAGGAGGGAACCTAACTGAGCTCGAAAAATCTGCCATAAGAAAAACCTCCCACACAAATAATAGTATGCAGAATAGTATACAGAATAATATACAAGGAGCTAAGAAAGAAACCATGCGACATATAAGTCGGACACAAAATATTGAAACGAAGGAACGAGAACTACTCCCAATATTAAAAACAACAAAGCAGAACCCCAATACTGTTAAACTCTACAATGCATCATTCAAATTAATTTTGGATGAAGTAGACCCATATATGTCTCAACGAAGCAATATATGTATTAGCTATAGCAGCAACTAAAAAAAATGAAATATCAAAGTAAAAAAGGCAGACATACATACATAAAGATTTACATTGAAAAAGAAAAATAGAGAAAGAAATTGAACAACTTAGAAGTGAATTATCAGTACTCGACGAACTGTCAAGAGAAACAAATGTAAGGACTAGAAAAGGCAGCAAAGTAAAAAGAAAATACAAAATTAGGAATGAAAATGAAGTCCTATCAGCTAAAGACAAAAAAATAAAGCTAACAATATAACTGAAGGCTCAAAGAATCAGACTCTATGAAAAAAGATCAAGATTTTATAGACAGAACAAAATCTTTGAAACCGATACGAAGAAATTTTTACAGAGGAATAGGCAAACAAAAAAAATTGAAGTGACCCACACCAAGAAAACGGAGGAGGTTATACAGTTTTTGCCATAAAGAATGTGACAAAGAAGCAGATTGAATTGCGCAAGCAGTGGAACGGATGGTAAATAAACTAGAACAGAAATGAGCGAAAATCACAGAAGAGGATGTTGAATGTGCACTGAAAAAAGCACACAAGTGGAAATCTCCAAGAAAAGATAATATACCTAACTTTTGTCTCTGTTATCTAAATAGTTATCTAAATTCTGCCATGGGTAACCAAAGGAATTACCTTCCTTCTACCCAAGAATGGTGACACAAATGCCCCAAAAAACTACAGACCAATTACATGACTTCCCACTACTTCCAAACTGATGACATCTATTCCGACACAACAGATATATTCCTTCTTTGAAAAATTGATATACTACCTCTTGAACAAAAAGGGTGCAAACATGGCTCTTGCGGATGTAAAGACCAATTACTAATTAATCGGATGAAAAACTGCTTCAATACAAAGAAAAAACTCAGTACTGCCTGGATAGATTACTTTAAGGCATTCGATAATGTACCCCATTCCTGGATCTTAAAGTCTTTAAATATGTATCACACGCCCTCATCAATTTTATCAAACAATGAAAAACAACACTTCAACTCAATCATATAAATGGAGTCTATGAGTCTGGCAAAATAAACACCAACAGAAGAATATTTCAAGGTGATTCTTTGTCTCTTTTACTATTTTGTATTATGCCTAATAGCATTAACCAGCGAACTTAAGAGAATGGAATATGGTTATAAGATATCACAAAAGAAAACAAACCATTTATATTACATGGATAACTTAAGTTGTATGCTAAGAATGACATTGAGCTGGCAGGTTTCCTGAAAACAGTAAAATGTTTCAGTGATGACATTGGAATGGAATTCGGTTTGTATAAATGTGCTAAGGCGGCAATTTTACGAGGATCACTCAACAAACCTTCTCTGTTAGCTTAGACCCTGGGGTAACAATCAAAGATTAAAAGCAAAAAGAAGCTTATAAGTACCACGGTGTAAATCAGAGTGAAGGAATTCACCATAAAAATGAAAGAAATAGTGCGAAAAGAGTACTACAGAAGGGTGTGATTGATATTAAGAACTGAATTGAATTCTCAGAACAGAATTATGACCATTAATAGTCTTGCCATCCCAGTGGTTCAATGTTGTTTCAACATCTTGGACTGGACTCTAAATGACATCAGACGAATGGATTCTAAGAAAAGATAGCTTCTTTCTAAGCATAACATGTATCATCCAAAGGCTGATGCAGGCCGTCTATACATATCCCGTTCAAAAGGTGGAAGAGGTCTTATTCAACTAGAATTGTCATACAAGACAACTATTGATTGACTAACATACATGGAAACAACAAAGGACTAGGTGAAAAAATATTCAATCATGAAAGAAGTAGATTCTCTAAAAAAACAAAACAGGACCAAAGAACCAATTGTTGTAGGAAACATTATGAAAAAGAAAGTGAAGGTTAAATCTCTTGAACAGATGAAATATCGCTGGCAAGACAACCCTCAGCATGGCTAATATCCAGAACGTGTTAATAAGGCCGATGTTGATAAAGTTAACACTCATCGATGGTTACGTGTATCTGGATTAAAGGCTAAAACGGAAGGCTTTATTCTTGCAGCGTAAGACCAGAGTCTTTTCACTAGAAACTTTCAGGCAACCATCATACATAAAAGTATGGATCCAAAATGAAGGTTCTGTGACAAATATTAGGAAACCATAGACCATCTAATCTCAGGATGTTCTGTACTTGTGCCAAATGAATATAAAAATCGTCACGATAGAGTGGGGCAATACTTGCACTCGACAATGTACAAACACTTTGGAAAACATGTTAATAAACGTTGGTGTGAACATCACTCAGCACCGGTTACAGGAATAGAAGATATTACAATTCTATGGGATTACACCATCTTTACACACAGGAAGATTGAAGCAAATATGCCGGACATAATTCTCAAAAACTGTAAAGAAAAACTTGCCTACTAATTGATATGGCTTGCCTAGCGGACAGTAACTTAGCAACCAAGAAATTTGAAAACTATCGAAGTATAAAGACCTGGAAATCGAAATAGAAAAAATGTGTAAATTGAAAACAAGAATAATACCAGTCATAGTAGGTGCGCTTGGAATGATAAAAAAGGAACACATTGGAAAAACTTCCTGGAAACTCCAGCTTAAGAGAAATACAAAAAATTGTCTTGATAAGTACAGCCAACACACTAAGAACTTTGTCAATGTAACTCTAATGATGTTATGGGAGTTAGAAAAATCATGAAATGTAACCATAACAACACACTACTATCTGCCTTAAGACTTCCAGCAGACTTGGTAGGTAGTGTGACCATAGAAGAAATCGAAATATAATAATCACAAGTACAACTGATATATTACGAAGAGATTTATCTGTTTAAAATGTGTGTGATCTTAGGGTTTTTTACAAAAATGATCAGTGGAGAATATCATGGCGCCATTTCTTACCTTAGGTCTGTGGTTGGGATCCGGAAGGAAATGTATATACAACAGAAATCCAAGGAAATAATAAAAATAATAATAATGTCAGATGACAACATGGAAGATTTGGTTAAAGTTCATCTTGTAAGTTAATCTAAATCTGATGCAATATGGGCATCATCAATAAGTGTAAGATTGCGAGAAAATAATTTCAGCTGTTGGTAGTTTGTATTCTAAGGTCTTCATTGTGGATGGTTCTGGAAGGTGATTTGATAAATGCTTTTCACACCAATCCAAAAATGACAGCAAACGTCAACTGATATCTGTGAAAAGCGAGGATTGATGACATTAATATTTGCTGCTGTTTCTCCATTCAGTGTCTTCTCGTTTCATTGATTATTCTCAAGAAAACAGAAAAAAATGCATGAAAACTGTTTACCGAGCAATGTCACTTTAGGGCAATGGTCAAGCTGACTTCCAGTATGTATGAGACGAAATTCTTTGAATTTGATCTCGCCCATTTACGCAAAGGCAGATTAAAATAAACGTCACAAACCAGATTAAATTGTCAGGGCTGAGTTATGTGCAACAGTATCCCTGGTTGGCAATATAGTAAAGATTTTTATAAGAAGCGGCTGAATGCATAGCTTTAATAATTTACCAACTGTTTTTACGAAATAATATCATCTCTCTCTCTCTCTCTCTCTCTCTCTCTCTCACTCACTCAGAAGACATGGTGATACAAATTCATATTGTTTAGTTAGTTCTCTGTTACTGATCGGAGATGCGATTGGTATAACAGTTAACATGGAATCGGAATAAATAGCCTAGCAGATTGGGTTCTTTGGGCTTGGCTAGTGGCCATTCTAGGGGAAAAACAACGCTGAATTCAAAACCGTGGCGAGAAGGCAACTACAAATTCTTCCATTGCCTTTCTTAAAAAAAATAATCACATCAATGCATAATTTAAAGCAGAGGATATCGTGAAGAGGCAATGTCTCCGAGATAAAGGAACATGACACTTAAAGAGAAAAATAAATTACTTACCGTAGCACAATATTATACTCGTCTTACTGATCGATGCGCAAATCAAAAGGGTTTGATTCTCACTAGGGAATGTTACTTAGCTTTACTCCAGACTAAGCTGAATGAATTTATTGGTCGGATTTGTTTGTGAAATACTCTCCCACATTGGCGCGTATACCGAGTGATTTGAATGTTAACTTTCCGACCATGAAAACCGAGTTCTAATTTCAGCATGGTCGATTTGTCAAGTAGTTGGTTTCTTAATTATATCCTTCCGAAGAGACGATCACAGTATTCAACACCACTGGGAAATGTTTGAATATCATTGCACGAGTTGATTCAAGTCTTGTAAGTGAAATTGGGTAGGCGGAACTGTTCAGAAGCCATCAATGGTTTTGCTATCACAAATTCACTACCCACCATGACAGAGGATTTGAGCGTGTTGGTCATCTTCAGATTATGAACTTTCTCTCAGAAACTATAAGGTCAGCTTAACGTATTGCAGTATAGACCATGGATTGTCTCGGTGGGCATTGAAATAGCATAGATGATCCTGAGCGGGCATCTGCAACAAGGGATTAGCTAGCCATCATAACAGATGAGTATACTCGGGAACGAGCAACTAGCCATTATTACTCTTTTTTATTAGCGGTAACTCAAAAATATTTAAAAAATTAATCCCGAATTACAATGGACGGAAATTTGAAACCAAAGATCCACAGGAAGAATATGCTATTTATAGGACAAGACTAAAAATTAAAATTAGTAAACGGTAATAACAATGATTGTAGCTTTGTTGGTACGCTGTAGTGAACTATTTTAATTGCATATATTAATTATTTATAGCTATTTCTATGTCTGATTAATGTGTAAAATAAAAACAAAAAACATAACTAACAATTATTTAGCTCCGTAAACCGACCCAAAATTCGAGAAGAAAGCAGCGAGTAACTTACCTAACGCGTTTGTGTAAATGTTTGAAAGAACAAAGATTAGGTGAGATAGTGAAAAAAAAAGTATCTAAGAGGTACGATGGATAGGAAATAAAGAAGAGCCATGATCGCTCACTTCCTGAAGAAACGTGACAGCTAGCAACAGCAACAACAGAAGAAAAACATGGAAGACTAGCAGACTAACGCTGGTGTAGTGAGCTTGATCTTCATTATTGTGGTCTTGTTTTAGACTAAGTAAAAGTAATTGATATGTAAAATGTTATTGAGATTATTCTGACGGCGAGGAAAGGTTAAAGAGAGATACCAAAAAGACAAAATTTATTAAGGGCTACAAAGGACAGGAAATTAGGGAGAGCCATTATTGCCAATTTCCTGAAGGTACATAGAAGAAATCAACCGAATAAAAAATATCAATAAAATCCATAAATGTAAATTTTATTAAACCTACAAATGTTTAAGAAATACGTAATGGTATCTACTTTAAAAATACATTTATTTAATCAATCCAAGAATAAAACAAATCTAATTTTAAATTAAATAAGTGATGTTAAAAAATGAAATATAGACTGATTCAAAAACCAAATTCGAAATTTTTACCAAAATTAGCAAAATATTTGCCGACTTTTGATTTTTACAAGCATTTAGGTACAACAACCAAAAGCTTATAACAGACTAGGCTTCCGGTTCCTTCTAAATTCTACTTCAACTTTATACTTCTAACGTCCAGCACCTGAGCTCCGGATTGATTTTCACTAATTATTATTATTTTTATAGGGGAAGAAAGCAACAGAAAAGCACTTGACTATTTCCCCAATAATGCATGGAATATAACAGAGAAAAATAATCTGTGGAGAGTCGTGACTGCATACGTCCTGTGGGACATGACATTTAAAAAAATCTCTACTCACTCTACACTATGTCATGATCTACTCCGTTTCAAAGAATGTTATCATCATTTTACGGTCCCGTATCAAAGCCGGTAAGTTGTAAGTTGATTTTGTTAGCGGCATATCAACACTTCTATGGGTTATTTAATGCCGGAATCTAAATATTTTGCACGTAATTTTATCCTTTCAACTACAGATATTTTGTACATAATTTTATGCTTTCAGGGCAAAGTTCTGTTTTTTGTTTTTGTTTTTTTGATATATAATTTGTAGATCCTAAAACGTATTTTTGGTAATTTTTATTCTAAAATGTATTTTTATATTTTTTTTTAGTGTTGCATTGCTTGTCACTTAGCTATTAGGTTGGTGCAAAAATAATGACGTAATAATGTCGTTTTTTTTTTTTTTTTGACGTTAAAAAATACGTCAAAAAACGACATTATTACGTCATTATTTTTGCACCAACCTAATACAAAATCTATTGTTGTTTATTTTATTATAATCATGGACTATGGATTTTTGTTTGAGGTGGTGGTTCTCTATTTGCTCATGGCTGGCAGCCTAACAGGTGCTACCACCCCGGATCAGGGTGGCCTGGGAACAACAGCAATTAAGAGGTTGTTTCAATTTCAATCTCGAGTCCAGCGACGTTGTTGCCGAATGTAGTTTATCGTCATACCCAGGACAAATCAAAGTCGGAAGGGTCATACTGTGTTAGTGATTGACTTAAAAGTAGTCAGAATTACTTTTATTACTTGTCAACACTTTAATTAGTTATCAGAGCTTTTTAAAAAATATTTAGCCTGTACTGAATGCATCATGAATGATAGAAATTTTATTGGAGTAAATACAAATCGAAAATTTGTTGGGACAAAAAACAAACTCAGACTAAAATAATTACTTTTCATTTCATCAAAAAAAAAAAAAAATCGTAATATGAAGATGTTTATAACGGAACATAGGCTACAGTCATTTTTCTCTTTGTAATTGTTTATTATCATTTTTCTTCTGTTTTCGCATTTGTCAACATTTCATATTGTTTACAGTTCGATACATTGGGAGTTTCAATTTTCATTTTGGATGTGTGTATGATTTTAACGATTGTCTTACTTCAGGTTTATCGTAAAATTTGACACCAGTTCGGATTACATAATAGATTTATCAGTGAAATGTGGGTTTACTTTGATAAATACAAGAGGATAGCGAAAATGGATAAATTTGCAGTTGTTAGGTTTGACCTAACTGTTTGTTCTATTTTGTTGTTGGACGGCATGAGGAAAGTTTCGTTTTAACTAAAAACAAGATCGCTTTTTATTATATTGTTACGAATATATCAACGTGCATTTGGAAAATGTGTTTGCCAGTTTTTTTATTTGTTCATTGAAGATAAAGGAAATGGGCGCAGAAAGAAACTTATACACAGAATTAGAAGAAAACAACTGAAATTTCTAGGAACCATGGGGGGGCATGAAAAATTGGACACACAGAGGATATGTAGAAGGCTAAAAGGAAAAGGGGAGAAGTAGAGGGCCATGGATGGTAGAACTGGAAATTGGTGGGATGGTAAAAAGAGAAATATTGCGAAAAGCTACACAGTATAGGAAGTCATGGAGGGCCATGATCTATTACGTTCTAAAGGGACACAGCACGTAAAAGAAAATTCATTGGAGTTATTTGTTGTACAGTATAACATGAGACTTAATTTCTGAAAATTAACATTACATTTTATTCAAATGATTTTGTCAATTATTGTCAGCCATGTCCCCTCATTCAAAATATGTCCCTTGTATTCTCATTTGCAATATCTGAGAGACTACAATTTTTCTCTCTGGGGTGGGTATATATATATATATATATATATATATATATATAATCTGATACAGTTTTATAAGAGTCTGATCAGACCAAAAATCGAGTACTTCTGCCATATCTGGGATGAAGCTGCTCATTCCTCACTTTCCAGCCTTGACAGAGTTCAAAAGTGTCTACATGGGTTTGTAGGTCATTAATTATTTTCCACTATATAACTCCTTTCCAAAGACAAACGAAACGGCACATAGAAGAAGAAAACAATGAGAAAGATTTTATTGGGCCAAACTTTCAAGGAGTCAAGTGCTTCCTATAAAATCAGCAGGTTTTACCTTTGCTTAGCATCGACCATTGGCAAAAGCAGGGAATACACTACTGTTTTAGCCATTGTTTTAAAGATACCGTGTTTCTTTAGGACGTAGACGATCATGGTTTACTATAGATTTATTTTATTCATTACCTGCAAATTGCTAAAACTTCTTGGCAAATATCATGGAGTTGTTTCCCGTTGCTTTTCGCACGATTTTGAATTCAGACTTGTTTTTCTCCTAGACTGGTTGACATTCAAGGCTAGAGAGCGCCGTCTATTCAGATATAGTGGATTTCTCTTTCATTATTGAATCAGGAAAGTCAAGGTAAGAAGTTACTTTGAAGTTATAATAATAATAATTGTACCCACAAGTACAGCTCACACCTTACGAAGGGCTTTATCTATGTAAAATATGTGCGATTTTTTTTCAAAACTGCTCAGTGGAAAATATGCTGCCATTTCTGACCTTAGGTCTCTAGTCGGGACCCGGAAAAATGAGTATACACCAGAAACCAACCGAAAAAGTAAATAAAATAATAAAGTTTTCCAGTAGATCGCCCTACTAGGAACATCCCATAAACTAAGAAAAGTGCTATCAATTAAATGGCAATTCTCCTATAGGACCTAAGGACCATAGTTTGGACACGGCTCTACAGGCTACAAAATAAGAAAAATTACATACACGAATAACAATTGATGGAAATTATTAGGAGGATTTGAGATAATTATAATTAAATAATTCATCGAGCCTAGAAGAAACCTCCACAGAATGCAGAAAGTACTGGACGGCCGTTTCGTCCTATATTTGGGACTCATCAGCAGTGCGCATCCACTACCGAGAATTGAAACCCGGACAGTTACGTTATACCAACGGGCCTCGGTGACGAAAGGTAACGAATCAAACTCGATATAGTGCCGCTCGATCACATATTCCGTGGTGGAACTCTTCCGAGTTTCCCTTACCCATAGGACAAATAATAGTATAACCCGGATATAAGAGACCCGAATATAAGTGAAACCCGGGTATAAGAGAGATTTTCTCTGGTACCAAATTAGAGCCATACTTACCTAAACAAAATAGACCAAACCCGGATATAAGAGAAACGGATATAAGAGACTTCTTCTCCGGTCCCGAGAACTCTCTTATATCCGGGTTACACTGTAATAATAATGTTTATAAATGTATTTTGTTTGGAAGTGATTTGTTACCGACATGTTTTAATAAATAAAAAATAATAATTTGCATTTTTCCGACAACCGAATTGGAAAAAAAAGAGGCGAAATCATGTTTTTCCCAAGGGTATTATTACTAAAAATGAATGCAACACACATTAGGCTGAGATTTGAACTCGCTTCGGGCCGTTTCCACGCTCATAACTGTTACGTTAGCCGCGCACCCATTTTGGTCACAGAGCAACCTACAATTATTCCTTTATGCTTCCTCCTCACATCTTTTGTTTTGTTTGCTTGACTTGTCTTATCCCGTGTCTTTTGATATATTTTTTTCTATTTCGAATAATTTTCCCTCGTGTTTGTCACGATTAAATTCATGCACCGTTATATTAGGTTGGTGCAAAAATAATATCGTTTTCTCACATAGTAACATATGTGAGAAAACGACATTATTTTTGCACCAACCTAATATTTCCTACTTCTGCTGTTTCGAGAATCAGTAAAGCGAAAGAATGAATTACTTCAATAATTTAATAACGACTCGTTTCATAATTTTCCCCAGGAGATGATACGCTATTATTAAAGTACTAAATGGACAATGAAGGGAGGGGTCGGTATCGTTGGATCACAATAATTCCCTTTAACCCGATGTGTCCAAGAGAATGGAAATAAATTCTGAATTTTGCAAAGCTTATGACAGAATAACCATATATTATATTAATAACAACAATTATGGTGGTTGTTAGAGTTAAGTAACGTTACATTTGGTCATTAAAGAATGGGTCACATTTGATGATTATTTCGTTTGAAAATGATAGGTGTGAAGTGAACATCAGCAATTACTGGGTTTGGGTGAATAAATCTCATTTATTTTCATTACCAAAAAAAACCCAAAAAAGAACAAAAAAAAAAAAAATAACATGCATGAAAGAGATACACAGGATGATTGAAAAGTAATTCAATATTTTATGTATAATGCACTCTCCTGTCTAACTATATTGTTTACAAGACGGCACAGTCCATCATGCATAAAATAGTGAACTTGTACAAAGAATGAAAACAGAAAAACGTTTTTATTGATTGATTGCTTTTTTACGGCTTATCATCCCTTTGTGGATTACTTAAATCTGAAATATATTTTGGATTGGAAGAAGAATTTTTTTTTTTTTTGACTAGTGAATATTGCATTAATAATTTTTGAGAATGACAATTATTTTTTCAGATAGAAGACCCAATAATTAATGTTGAAAAATTATGCAATATTCACTCGCCAAAAAAGAAAAAGTTATTCTTCCAATCCAAAATAGGTTTCAGTTTTAAATAACCCTAAACGATTGATAAACCGAGAACAAAAAGAAATCAATGATTGCTTTTTTTATTATCTGTGAATTGCCATTATTTGAGAAAAATTGCTGTGGTTTTCCGTTGCCTTCTCCACAGATTTGAACTCAGTTTTCCTTCTCTCAGATTAGTCGCTACCCAAGTCTAAAGAGTGTTTGCTATTTAATCAATAACTGCGGGGGGAGGGGGAGAGAAGAAAGAGATTAATGTACTTTTCCAAAGTTTCCGATTTGATATCCGTTGAACTATCTGTATATCCAACAGTTAATATCG
Organism: Acanthosepion lycidas; assembly: GCA_963932145.1. Taxonomy (NCBI): domain Eukaryota; kingdom Metazoa; phylum Mollusca; class Cephalopoda; order Sepiida; family Sepiidae; genus Acanthosepion; species Acanthosepion lycidas. The sequence goes on from OZ010581.1 coordinate 30,376,429, forward strand.
AATACTAATCTAGCAATAGTCTGCAATTGCTAACAATCAGTTTAAAATCGGCATAGTTGCAAACACATGATGTCTTCAGTATTTTCGAGTTTTCAAAAGACATCGCCAGATGGCGCATCGGCATCGAATAACGTTTAATGAGGTTAGTCTGATTAACACTTACTACTGACTAGGGAGGAGGAGGGTCAACTTTAAATTACCCCATGAAGGGTTGACGTGTTAAATCAACCAGCCAACAAATGTATCGGGGAATTTTGCACACACTTTGATGTAAAATCATAAAGAGAAGGAAAATATGTTTATGAATGAATAATAATATGAATTGTTACGAAGTATTTTTTTGTCACAATACTGAAAATAAAGTACTTTCGCATGCATCTATATATCATATAAACAGTAAGAATAAAAGCTAAAGCATAAATAAGCTAAAAGTTAAAATATAAAATAAAGGCTAAATACCAAAGTCGACATAGCATAAATAAGTTTCCGCCTGATGATTGTTGCTACATGAATCTATGAGTAGCGGATTTTGGTTTTGATAATACTATTATAATATATATATTAATGTCTATATATGTCTGTCTCTTTCTCTGATTTTCATATTTCTATATCTGTCGCCGTCTCTGTTCCTTACATTGTCTCTCTCTCCCATATCTCTCCCCCTCCCATATCTCCCCCCTCCCATATCTCCCCCTCCCCTCCCATCTCTCCCCTCCCCCGCTCTCTCTCCCCCTCCCTCCCCCTCTCTTAACATTTTTTTAAACATATAATCTAGCCGAGTTTATTCAGATTCTTTTTCTTTTTGTTTCTATCATTTTTGTTATTAGGCATCCAACACTTTGATAATAGAAGATCTGCCAGGAATGGGGAAACGTTGTAAGAGTCAGGGCGCAAAATTTCCTCCAATATTCTTCTTGATATATAAAGATTTTATATCATTTTCTCTCTCTTTCTCTCTCTCTCTCTCTCTCTCTCTATATATATATATATATATATATATATATATATATATATATATATATATATAATGGTGTGTTTTGGCAGCAATCCATCATTTATACATATTTTATTAAAGACAACAGACAAGGTACTGCAATTAAGCTTTTTATATAATTTTTCTTGTGTACGAACAAGCGTTTTTTTTTTCTGGACACAGAGCGTGTAGGAACTGTCCAACTGTTCTGTAATTACGAACGCTTTCAGCTATACTTACAGCCATTATCAAGGATGATTTTTATTTTTACTTTTTAACGGGGTATGTGGGTTGTGTGTACGTTTCTAGAGTTATAGGAATGTTTTATTTTCCGAACACAGCAACACTCAATAATATTAACTCTGAACACAGCCACAGTTAGCAACACTCAATAATATTAACTCTGAACACAGCCACAGCCAATGTGCTGTGTTTTGGAAACTCTTGAAACATACACGCAACCCATAGACCCGATGTGGTATTAAAAAGATAATGGATTTATACAGAGCCGTTTATGGTTGTTACCCCTAGTACGCATTCGAAAGAAACGATGGAAACTAGGTGTAGTGTGAGTATTTATTCCGCATGATCAAATTACTCTTTTGTAGCATATATGGTGCAATTTTTTTTTTTATTTACTCAGGTTTTGCAACAATTTTTCTATCTGAAACGAACGATAAGCGTCATGGGGGTAACGAATAATGAAGCGTTTTAATAAAAGGCATATACCCACACTTTGAATTAGCAATAAGTTCTTATAAAGCAGGCACATATTGAAGAGCTGGACATGCAGGAATATGTCATCTTGACTTTGTTGCTATTCAGTTACCGCGTATTATGCGATACAGAATCACCACGGCGTGTACCAATGACGAATCACATATGTGTAAGAATATGTCGCTTTTGAAATAGAATTCCGAACTATTTTAGGGTTCATGTTAATCTGAGAATTTAATCGATTGAAGCCTGAAAAGTGTTTTCTGCTTGGAGTAGTTAGCTTTAATTTATATACTGTTCTCTGACTGTTGACTGCAGTCAGTTTCTATCTATCTATCCAGTCTGATCGCTTCAGGCTTTCAATTTCAGTCTATTCCTCTCGCCTATTTCTAATCTTTATTGTATAATCCTTTTTTTCATCTTTCTCTCTCTCTCTCTTGCATACATACATACATATATATATATATATATATATATATATCTAATCTCGATAGATAGATTAGAATAAAGACAAAAGGAAAAGATTTTGCCTAGATGAAATCTCTCAGAGTTTGAAGCTCGTCGGCTAAGATAAGTTTTCAATTTCTCTTTATTCATTTTATCTTTTTACAGGCATAACTCTATCTGAAATTTTTACACATATTTAGCTAGATAGCTTGATTGGCCACTATCTTAATAGCCCTCTGTATTTTTCTGTTTCTGTAGGTATCATGTATGCACCATACAAATTTGTTATGCCATTATATTCACTGGCATATAAATTAAAATGCATACATAATGCATACACAAAGGGGGTATACTTTCACACACACACACACATAAAAATGATACATACACAATACATATACACTCACACAACTACCATGTACATAATTAGACATGTCAGCAACTGTGCGGCGATAATTTTAAGAGAACTAATTTCCAGTTTTCTGGGTTTTATATTTAAATTTGTATGTCCAGGTTTATATGTGCGTACATTTGCATATGTGTATGTTTGTATGTGAGTGTATGTATGCGTATGTATATGTATATGCAAGTGCAGACACACACACACACACACACATATATATATGCAGTGCGTGCAAGCAAATAAAATAACTCGATAATTAAATCGATTGTTTCTTTTTTTTCTCTCTTATTTCTCGATTTCATTTTTGGGTGCCTTTCTTTTAATAGTTTTCCCACTTTTCCTATTGTTTCCCACAATTTTCTAATTGGTTTTGTCTTGGTTTTTTTTTTTTTTTTTTTTTTTTTTTAGTGTAATATTTGATTATTTTTCATACGCTCCTTCTTCAGTGTTCCGATTGTTTTCCAATTCTTTCTGTTTTTTACTCCCCAAATTCACATATTTCATCACAACTACCATTAAGTGAGAAATGATAAAAGAATTATACTAGGGTGCTGGTTGTTATTGTTGTTGTTGTTCTTCTTCTTCCATCACCACCACTGTGGTTACCTACTAGAGATAATTGCATATTCACACCTACTATCATGCAATTCGAATCTATAATCAACAAAAGTAATGGTGGTGTAATGGATAGCGGCTCGGACTGAGGAATCGGAGAGCCGAGTTCGAATTCCAGTCGAATCATTACATTCACTTATGTGCTATAAATCTTCTTCTTCTCCACGTCCCTCCCCGCCCAGCCAGTAAAAATAGCAGAACAGACTGGGTTCTATAGATGGCAACCTACTGCGGGAAAAATCTGCCCCGTCAGTCATATATCGAAAGATACATGATCGCCTAAGCGTGTATCACGGATGTCACATAACTGACTGAATCAACAAAAACGTTGGAACATTTTTGATATTACTGTGTCATTATGTTCGCTAAGTTCTGACTCAACGACCGCACGGCTGAAATTACGATTGTTGAATCATCGAAAGTGATCTGGAGTCATAGTATTGGTCCCCAAGACTTGCTTTGCTTCTGGTGATCTTGATCTTTACGTTTTGCCTGGTCCTGGTGGCAAGTCGTCAATCGACAACGAAGAGGCTTATCCAGAAATAAATACGTAGAAATAAAAATGATGAGATTTGGCATATATCAGAAATAATGAAAATAAAGTAGAATTCATTATTAATGGATTTGAGTGATGATCTGCATTTTGCACAGTTAAATGTTTGTTTCAATTTGCTCTTTCGTTTGAAAAAAATGAAGCTTTTCTTAATTGTGTGGTTTCTCTATGATAAACAAAGATTGCTTTCTTTCAGCTGACACATTTGCTCCCATCTAAAAACTCTTCAAAATCAATTTTTCTTCCTCACATTTTCTCGCGAACATTTAATTTTTTTTTATTATTGCTAAAAAAATACAAGGCTTAAGAACCACTCAAGGTAGAAGCTTACTGAGCGAAGTTGTTGAAAGTAAATAACTGTTAATCCTATATTTTAAGAGGTTAAGATTGTAGTAATCCGGAAAGTATCCTCTTGATTTCTCTCAAGATTGGAAAGAATGAATTGAACTGTCTCAACCCAGATATGGCAGCAATAATCCATTTTGATTTGAACTAAATCTTGCAAATAGTACCGTAATGGAGTAGTCCATTAGAGCCTCTTGCAACCTTGTGAAATCATCACGCTAAAGTCCTGCTGCCGTGATTTGGAATTGATGAATCAAAATTGCAAACATTTTGGACAGCAACAGCGAACAAAATTGTGCCTATCTTTCTACAGGATAGAGAAAAACCTCATATTTCATTAACTAATTAGTAAAAAAAAAAAAAAAAAAAAAAATGATATCGTCATCGATGTCTTGCCCCCCCTCCCTATTCGCCTGATTTACCGATTGTCACGTTTCGCGGGCCTTAGATACATATGCACTTAATCTGTTTAAAATGTCTCCCATTTTGTAAAAGTTGTTATTTACATTAAGACTATTACCCTGATCATTATTTTTACAAACATGAGAACATTAGTCGTAATGTAATGGAAATAATGAAAATTCCCCATCCCAAATATTTAGACAGAAATAAAGTCATGTTTGAGCCGAGTTATCACATTTGAAGATGTGTGCTTCAAAAGAGGTTTTTTGATCCAACCTGATATAACAGGCACGCAATACGATATAGGAAGTGTATACATAAAACATAATCATAATAATAATGGTTGGCTATTCGTTTCCGGTTACATCCATTTGCTAGGGTGGTTAGTTAATCCTATCTCCATACAGCTACTCAGGGACTGTTGTTTTTCTTCAATATCCCCAAAAGCCAACCTCTGGTTTATATTCCAATTATACTAAGCAGACCTTAGTTACAGTTTCTGGGAAACAGCGTGATCGGTAGTTGAACAAGATCAATACGCCTTTGGTTTTTATAATTTGTAACTTCCTGCTGGCAAAACTTCTGAACATTTTCGGTTACAAAATTTCATGTACAGAGCCTGAGTCAACCCGTGGTATTGTTTTGGAAGTACACTCCAATGGTGCCTTACACTGGGATCATCTTAGTCAGAAAAAAGAAGTCATGTCCTTCACAAATCGACCATGGTTAGATTCGAACCCATGTTTCATGGTCGGAACACCATCCTAAATGCATATATAACTGTCAGGGAAGAAGTAACGCCTACAGAATGGATATGTTTTTCTGAATTGATATTCTTCGCATAAACTAGAAGTTTTGCATGACCAACTATCCAATTGCTTTTCGACATATATAGTAAAAAGCTGCTATGTTTTATACTGGGATGCAATCTATTAAAAAATTGGCTAGACATTCTCTAGACCAGAGGTGGCCTACCTTCCACATTCCATACTGAAATTTCTTTCTTCACCCGAGTTCAGATGCGCCATACAAATCATGAGTCTCATTAATTCATGTAAAATATTTAAATATCTATTGCATTTTTGTATAATGCATTGCTTTAACATAAAAACAAGATGTGCATTATCTGCCTATATTTCTGAGAAATTGTAATTATTTAAACTATTTACACTGTTCAGACTGAATATGGTAACGAAGATAAGGACAACAGTCCGAACAATGTAAATAGTGTAAATGGTTACAATACCTCATCTAAGACAGATGTATTTCCATTGATTTAAATCATTATTTCTTACAATCTGAATACAGCATAACTAGTGCCATCGAGTAGGTATTGCTTGTTAAAACTTTGTTTTTATTTAAGATGAGCATTACTTATCTTAATGCGACTTTTTACTCTTTCTGTCCGAATTATCATCATTTATATATCCTCATCTTTGTTGTTATTATCATAAGATTCCTGCTGTCGTGATCCCCGACCTTCTTCAGAAGTTTGTCGATTCAGGTGGCGTTCAAGGTATGTAGAATTGAATTCATTAATTTGATTTACATGGATAGATTGATCTTGTTTCGTTGTCTATATCTATGTCGTCTTTTTTTTTGTTTTTTTTTAGTACTGTACAGTTATTTTTAGTTTTGTTTTCCATGGCATCTGATCTATATTACCTGGTCCAGGGATTGAACTCTCAATTATTATGATAACAAATTCACGAATGAACGCTTTCATCCAATTGGCTATTGCCCCACGAGAGCAGTGTAAAAACAAAACAAAACGATATATCCATAGACAAGGAAAGCGGAACTAGAAATATTCCAGTAGATTAAATAAATTCGAAACTCCTTGAAGGTTACTCACATAGACAGACATCTAGAGAAGGCCGGAGGGTACAACTGCAGAAACATTGTGATGACAACAAAAAGCATGACGACATTAGTTTCAATGTAGATAATATAAATTTTGGAGTGTAGTTTGGTTTCGAAAAACTTTAGAGTTAAATTAGTTACTGGGAGCAGCAGAGAAACGAAATCTCTTTTTGTTTTTAATCAATTTCATAGCTGAAAATACCAGTTCCGATCTGTAAGTTGTTTAGAAACGGCAGATGTAATTCAAGCACAAACTTCGGGTTTCTTTCTATTTCCGTTAGCTTCTGTGTTTTTAAGTGTCGGTTAAAATATCTATTATGTGAAAAAAGATTTTTCCGCAAAACAATAAATAGTAGCTTTCAAGTAATTTTCTTATGATGCAAGACGATCTGAACGAAACAGTAAGCATTTTTTTTTTTACGTCCGTGGAGTGTTCATTCCTATTTCGATTCGATTTGACGCTCACAATGGGTAACCAATCGAGGAAAACGTCTGAATTTCTGGAATGAGGAAATATCATTATTTGCATTTTTTTTTAAACTCTTGGGCTATTTTCCTCATCTTTGTTGTTCTCAACTTTTCAGTGGTTGTACCTTCCAGCCTCCAAGACGAGCAATAATTGGGTTGTACTAAATAAGAAGTGGGTGAGATATCCCTAAACATATACAGCGGAATGAGAATCATTTACCCTCGTAGATTAAATAAGGTGTTCAGTTAAAATTTCCTGGAGGTTGCCCGGATCCACAATCACCTGATGAAGGCCGGAGGATTCAACGGCCGAAGCGTTGCGAAAATGACTAAGATGAGTCTAAGTCATGTAAATACAGAAAAAGTTCTCATATTTTTATACTGATAGATTTTGGTAATCTTTAATCCAGTTTTGAACTATTTTATATAATTTCCTGTCAAAACGTAAGTTATCATGGCACAGATTCTTTTCCTTTATTATATGTGAATATCCATGACTTCTTGGGAAATATACTGAAATGATTTTCCACTTCCTTTTCCACGGTTTTGAATTGAGAGTAGTCCTTCTCCAAGGCTAGCGTGCTCAGTCTACTCTGCTATTCAATCTATTGCTGAGGGGAAAAGAGATGGTTTCATGCCTTTCTCAAAGATATTTGTGTCAAAGGAATGTAACAAACTAGGCAGAGATTTGAGCTTGGCTCGACGCTTCCATTTCACACACTGATAACCAGTACGCCTACTCGCACAACTGAAGTATAAATAAGCTTAAATATGAATTTGCCATTCATTATCAAAATTTAAACAGATTTAAAAAAAATTAAAAAAATACCGTTGTCCCTTTATAACGTACACGAACATGGCTATCCAGAGATTGATTTTCTTTATCCTCTGTGAATTGCCATCACTTCTGGGGAAATATAGCTGAATGTTTTTTCGTTGCCTTCTCTTCGGTTTTGAATTTTACCTCTTAAACTGAATTCATCCAAGGCTAGCGATCTCAGTCTACCCTGCTATTTAAACCATTGCTGGAGGAGGGGAGATTTGACTGATGCATGCCATAGACAGAGAATGTAAGTGTCGAAGAAGTTTTAACCCTTTGAGCCCTGACCATCGCTTTACCGGTGGTAGAAAAAATGACGTAATCTTCAGCCATCGCTTTACCGGTGGTAGAGAAAAATGACTTAATGCTCAGCCACCGGTTAAATAGTGGGTAAAAACTTGTAACTATTTTTTATATTTACCGTGAAACATTACATACCAATTATTTGCGAATTTTGACTCAGGAGCTCGGGTAGAAGGGTTAAAATCTTTCAGTAACGTAGGGCGCAAAAGGGTTAAGGAAAATTGAAACAAAAAGGACAAAAAAATTTGATACTTGAAGGAATATTGAAAGTAAGAGAGACTGTGGAAAGGTAGCGAATAACTTGTATAACAAACTTGTGTTAATGGCTGAAAGAACAGAGAATAGGAAGTATAGTAAAAAAGATAAATATTGTTAAGAGTTGTGGAGAGCTAGGATCGCCCACGTCTTGGAGGGAAACGGCACACACGCGAAGAAGAAATATAATGATGTGTGTCTCTGTCTGGTGGTTGAAAGAGTTATGGATTTTTCACCAGCGAAAAATGAGCTCTGATAAAAGGGAAAATTTCGAATACTGACTCTCTAGGCAGGTAGACACAACAGACATAACTTTCCTACTCATAGGATTTGCGCAACAGAATCTTCCTCCTTGGAATTTCCGTTTGGTCTTGTACCGTATTAAGCTAAGTTTAGTTATTAAACATGACCTTGTACGATACTAAATTATGTTTAATTAATATCAAACCAAACAATGTACCATTTTAAAAATATCAAACTAATTTCTTGTTATTTTTTAAAATCTTATGTGACATGTCCCTTCAGAACATAATCGATCATGACTCTCCACAATTTGTTTTAACGCATGGCTCTTTGCAGGTTTCTCCCTTTGCTAATACCCCTACGCCGTTCCGATATCCAGTTACGCAGGCTCATCGGCAGTATCTCGCTGTCTTCCACTATATCTCTTAAACTCAATATGCTCCGTGAGGCTCAAGTTTTCCAAATCCTCCTTCTTCATTATCTGTCCAAAGAAGTTCAACTGTCTTTTACTGATTCTGATTATAAGCGTTCTTTCTGGTGCCGTTTTCTTTATTGTCCAGGATTCACTGTCATATAAGTGAATGAATATCATATAGCAATCCAGTACTCTTTTCTTTCTTTCCAACAATTTTTTTCCGTTTCTTAGCACTTTACTTAACTTCTGGAATGACTCTTTCGCTAGTCCATTGCGTGATCACATTTCTGTGTCGTATTTTCAATTCGCTATTAAAACGCTTTCCACATATTTAAACTTGACCGTATTTTCTGTCTTCTTGCAGTTGATAATTAGTCCTTTTTTCTCGCTTTCTTCTATCACCCTGTCTAGGATGTTCTTTCTTTCCAAGTCAGCCATCAACACAGTATCATCAGCGTATCTTATATTGTTAAGATTACGTCCATATTCTTGTAGAGTCTCCAGATCCTTTAGGAGTGCGTTGTTGTAGAGGTTGAATAAATCTGGGGAGAAGACACATCTTTGTCTCAAGTCCCTTTCTATTTTTGCATAGTTACTCAACTCATTTTCTATCCGTATGCAGACGGTTTGTTTCCAGTACAAGTTTTGGATTGTTTTAACATCCTTTCCAAATAGATCAAGTTATCCCAAAAGTTAAAATAGATCATTGTGACGTTGTTAGTCAAATAGTTTTACGTAATCTATGAAACATAAGTGCACATTCTTTTGCATCTGTATTGCTTTCTCTGATATCATTCTGATCATGAATATTGCATTTCTTATTCGATGTTCTTTTCCTTACTCCGGCATAATTCTGCTTCGCGCTCGATTAATGAGGATTCGCTTCATTAGTTTAGTTATGTGGCTCATTAAATTGACTGTCCTATGAAGTTCGCATTCGTTTGCACCTGGTTTCTCAGGTAATGTTACGAAGATGATTTTAGTGAGGGCCTCGCCAATGTTGTATATTTCGTTTGTTACTTCTGTAATCTTGCCGATGCCGTTACGATCCTATCAAACCCTGATGCTTTGTACCCGTTTATATACTTCATGTTTATCTTGCTTCATATTTTAGTATTACTGACCCTTTCGCTTTTTCCAGCATATATTTCTCTCTTGCACGGTGAAGAAGTTCTTTGACGTATTCGCTCCAACATTGGAGTATTTTCTTTTCTATTATCAGTGATCCTTACTTTGATTTTATGGAGCCTGTCGGTTGGCTCACTTTTCGTCCTGTTAATTCTTTTATTCTCTTGTGCGTACTTGAGGTATTTGTGTCCTTCAAATACTCTGTTTCTGCAGACTTTTTACTGAGCCATTCCTCTTTAGACTGCCTACATTTGTTTTTAATTTGTGTGTTTAGTGTTCGTTTCTCTTTTCCACTCTTTGGCATTGTTTTTTGTTACTTTTTCTTAATCTTAGTGGAGCAGATTATGCAAACCATCGTGCAAATTGTGAGATAAGCATGAAATTTGGCATAATTGTCCCTGATAGTTCACTTTTTCAGAAAAAAGTGCTAGCCACGAAAAAATCCAATATGGCTGCAATTTTTCAAGATGGCTGCCAAACGGGCTTCTGTTTCATGCATTTTACTCAAAAATCATAGTGCAAATTGTGATATAAACATGAAATTTGGCAAGAGTGTTCCGTGTAGGTAGGTTATTCAGATGAAAGTGGTAGCCACGAAAAAATTTCAATATGGCAGCCTTTTTTCAAGATGGTCGCTAAACGGGCCTCTGTTTCCTGGTTTTACTAAAAAACATATTACAAATTGTGATATAAACTTGAAATTTACCAGGAGTGATCCTTGCGGGTCTGTTTTCAGATAAAAGTTCTGGCATTGTGAAAACTCAACATGGCGGCCATTTTTTTCAAGATGGCAGCCAGTGCCTCATAGTGGCAGTTCATCGAGGAGGGCAGTTAATTGATAAGGTCGATCAGTGGCAGTTCATCCAGGAGACAGCAATCAAATTGAAATGTGAGGAGATATGAAGAGTGTATGTTGCTCACTACCAGGGCACACTGGTGACAGGTACTGCTGTCGAACTCAGCATGGGGTTCAATGTCAGCTAAACATGGAGTTTAGTATCCCAAACTCTATCTAGTAAGCCCCTAATATATTAGATAGACGTACCTGAATGGACAGGTTGTGCCAACGCGGGAGAGCCGAGCCAAGGATAACAGTGGCCTTTGAAGTGATCTTGATGGTGTACAGATCACACGGGACTCAAATGGCATTGGATGAACGATCGGGCTAGGTGTAGGGCAGTTGCGTGAACCTAGTTGTATCCCATACATCAAAGTGAGCGAACGGTGTTAAAAGGATAAACCCTCGGCCGTTCCTGTCAAATGATGGATAAAGATTCCACATCGAAAACTGATTGGAGCAAATGCTGCCTTTGTCAGCAGGAAAAAAGCAAAGAAACCCTCATTTCACCTCTTAGTTAATTCCAGAGGAAGCAAGATTATGCTGGATACAGTAATATTGCAAGAAATGTACCATTGTTTTATGCCATCAATGATATGCCGATAGCACTTGACCCTTCAAGGCTTGATGAAGGTGAAGGTATAGAAACCACTCTGGTTCGAAATGGAGCTAAATATCATCAGAGTTGCCGATTGCTGTTCAACAACACGTTCGAAAGAGCACAACAAAGAAGAGCGGTCCCGAGCACCTCCGGAGCAACAGATGAACCTCGAAGCAAGAGACGAAAATCTGCAGACATTCCAAAAGTGGAATGTTTCTTCTGTGATGAAGATGTTATTTTGAATCTGCAAGAGGGAATGACAGACTAAATGAATACCTTAATCAATGTGCCAGAACCCTGATCGATGGAAAGCTCCATGCAAAGTTAAATGGCGGAGACGTTGTTGCCCTGGAGGTTAAGTACCACCTTCGATGCCTCCAAAAGTTGTACAATGCTGAAAGACCGTACCTCAATTCCCTAGAGAAAGCAGAGAGTAGTTATCCAGGGAAGGATTTATACCCCGTGGCCTTTTCAGAACTAGTTATCAACATCATGGATAGCAAAGTCACCAACACGGAGGCAGCACCGGTTGTATTTCGGCTTGCTGACCTAGCCTCACTCTACAAGCTTCGCTTGGAACAGCTTGGGGTTGATTCCCCGAATGTCCACTCTACTAGGTTGAAGGAACAGCTACTTGTTCGGATTCCAGAACTTGAAGCCCATAAGAAGGGACCTGATGTACTCCTTGCCTTCAAAGCGGACATAGGACCAGTGCTCCATGAAGCTAGCCAGTATAGCAATGATCTCTATCTAAGGCAGCAGATATCCTGAGAAAAGAAATGCTCCAGCACAAGACAAAATTCAGCAGAGAGCTCAAAGATGGTTTTGGTGAGGAGGCTATCCCACCTGCACTTCTTCAGTTCGTGTGCAGCATTGAACATGGTGTTGATATAAAATCACATCTGACGCACGGAATAGCGAAGTCAGACATAGCTATTGCTTAGCTTTTACAGTTCAACTGCTACTAAAAACGCAGAGAAGGATTGACAACCCAGATACATTCTAAAAACCGCGAGACCCCTTTTGCTGTCTATGTTCGGTTGAAGGTGTAGGCCAAGACACGAAAAAGAGAGCTGATTGACAAATTCTATGAGCATGGACTAAGCATATCGTATGACAGGGTATTAGAGATATCCGGCAAGCTTGGTGAAACTGTGATAAAACAATATGTCGAAGAATATGTTGTGTGCCCTCCAATGCTGTGAAAAGGGCTGTTCACTACGGCCGCTGTCGACAACATTGATCACAATTCCACGGCCACGACAGCTAGCACGTCATCCCATGGTACAAGTATTTCCATGTTCCAGCACCCAAGTAAGGAAAACAGAGGAGAACAGCGGGTTTCACCGGAAATAACAGACAGTAGGACAAGAAAGGTTCCTGAGCTTCCAGAGCATTATACAAACATCGCGCCAGCCTACTTCAAGAAGAACCCAACCCCAGCCTCAGTAGATGAAGTATCACTGCCTGACCCCAGTCTCTTCCAAAGGAACATAAGAATCGAATACGAATGGTTGGAAAAAGTTCAAGGTACCCCCGATGTAGATGATGAATCCAATATAACATGGTCAGCTCATCATGCGAGCCAGAAACGGGCTAGGGAATGTGAAACCAGCATCACTTCCTTGCTACCTCTTCTGCGAGCCCAAGCTCACAGCGTTGCCACAATAAAGCATGCCATGAAGAAAGTAAGGGAAGGTGCAGCATTTCTTAACCCAGCGCAAACTCCCGTCCTGGCAGCTGATCAACCACTCTATGCCATGGCAAAAGAAATACAGTGGTACTGGCCAGAGGAATATGGAGAAGACAAGTTTGTGATCATGTTTGGTGGGCTGCACATTGAGATGACAGCACTGAAGTCTATTGGGTCGATGCTAGCAGACAGTGGATGGACAAGTGCACTTGTTGAAATTGATGTAGCTTCTTCCGGAACTACAGATTCATACCTGTCGGCAACCAATGTCACTAAAACACGTCAAGCACATCAGGTCACAGCATGCAGTTTGTTTCAGCTCCTGAAGAAAGTCTACAGTTCGTACCTTGTCGAACATTCTGATGGCGACGAGGAGGTCTCCAGCTTTGTGGAATGGTGTGATAGTCGAAATAAGGAGAGTCCACAGTTCGCATTTTGGTTCTCTATCCTGAACATGGAATTGACAGTCTTAACACTAGTGCGAGCATTTAGCGAAGGGAATTTCAATCTGTATCGAGAATCACTGTCGGAATTGATACCCTACCTCTTTGTCAACAACAATGTCAACTATGCAAGATGGCTACCTATTCATCTGCGTGATATGATATCATTAGAGAAGCAGCATCCCGAGGTCGCCAGAGAATTCCACAATGGGAATTTCGTGGTTCATAAAACTGACAGGAAGTTCTCCGCAATGGCAATCGACCAAGCCCATGAACAAAACAATGCCGTCATCAAAGGGGATGGGGGATCTGTTGGTCTGACAGGGGATCCATCAGCTCTTCGGAGGTGGATGGTGGCTGGTCTAGAAATTAGCAAATTCGTTGCTGACTATGAAGCCGTATCAGGAAGCAAAGAGGCGAAGAAAGGAAGTCATCACCATGAGCAGTCGCCAACTGCTCAGAAGGCATTCTTTGAAAAGGTTCAGCGGCTTACAAGTGTGATAGAAGAAATGGGCAATCCATTTTCGGGGGAGTCCACTGATCTACTATCGCTTGACACTAAGGACATTGCTGGTCCTACAGCAGCACTGCTGGTTACATCTCATCTGGAGAAAGGGAAAGAGCAATTCCAAACATTCATGGAGAAACTCAAGACCGACAGTCAGCATTTCTATCAGCCAATCAAACGGAATAATAAAGACTTCTTCAAAACAAGCACAGATCCAACAGAGAAATCAGAAACACTGCTACTAAATGAGGATTGTCAACTGTTCTCCCGCCTTTTCATCTCCTGCCAAAGCAGAGGGTGTGATTTACCAAACATGAGAACCAATCTTTCCCTCCGTCACTCAGCAAGCGAAGCAAACTACATGTCGCTACCAAGTCTGATCTCGTGGACGTCCTGCAAACCAAGGTGGAGCTTCCAGACACGAAGCCAGAAACTGACGTACTCATCGTAGATTGTGCATTTCTAGTCAATACAGTAACGCCTAGGACGCCGAAGACGTTTGAAGAATATGGTAGACAAGATATTCTTCCTAATGTGCAATGCTACAGTAGCAATTACAAGAGGACAGATATCATTTTTGATGTCTATCATGAGTTTAGTCTGAAGTCTGAAGCACGATCAAAACGCGGGAAAGCTATCAGGAGGAGAGTAACGGCAAAGAGCAAAACACCGACTAATTGGAAGAGCTTTTTAAGGGACAGCGCCAACAAAACAGAGCTGTTGAATTTCCTTGCTGACGAAGTGGGTGAAATGACCACAACGAATGAAGTAATTGTAACACAAGAGGAAAATGCTCTACCAAATTCCAGCCATCCTGATACTAAGATAGACGAATTGGCTCCTTGCACACATGAAGAGGCAGATACCCGGATATTTTTGCATGCCTGGAATGCGGCTAAGGATGGACACAAGTCTCTCATGATTGAAGCTAATGACACGGACATTGTAGTCATAGGCTTAAGCCTGATGTATTCTTTCACTGCAATGGGCATGGAGAAAATGTGGATCGCCTATGGCAATGGGGAGCACATTCGATGGATCCCAATACACGACCTTGCATCTTCTTTGGGACCGGAAAAAAACCGAAGGGATACTATTCTTCCATGCGTTTTCCGGATGTGATGTTGTATCTGGATTCAATGGCAAAGGGAAAAAAAGCATGGCAGACATGGAATGTTTGCAACGATGCCTCGGCTACATTTGCGAAACTCAGTCACTGTCCTCCTGAAATTAATGAGTCTGATCTACAAGTTCTAGAGAGATTTGTTGTTCTGATGTACGACCGGTAAAGTGCTGCTACTACAGTAGATGAAACAAGGTTAACTCTCTTTGCCAGGAAGCAGAGGTCACACGAATTAATCCCGCCAACACAAGGAACGCTAAAGGAACATGCCAAACGTGCTGCCTTCCAAGCAGGACATATCTAGGGGAAGTCCGTCGTTCGTGATCCAGAGCTTCCGTGTCCTTCCAAGTGGGGATGGTTGAGAGATGGTAACAAATGGAAAGTTACCTGAACTTCCTTGGAACCAATTTCTAAAAGCTGTCATGAATTCATAAAGTACGGATGTAAGATAAAATGTGGTGGAGGACGATACAAGTGCTCAAAGGTTGGAACAGGCTGTACTCTGCTTTGCAGTTGCCCTTGTGAGATTTAGTAAACAACAACGAATGAACTTCGGGCTGGACTTTTGTTGCAGGTTCTTGGAAGGTTAGCCTATTGAAATTCAAATTCAGAGAGTTGTAAGGATATATATGACCTGTAGATATTTTCCCAGATATCGACAATTTCCATGCTGAGTATTAGCACAGAAAGTAATTTTGACGTTGAATTGGACATATTGTAAATGTCGACTTTAAATCATTTCATGTAATTATCCACCGTAGGGCATAGGCGCTATATCATGCCAAATCAATTGAAACGGTGCAATCATTGAGTTCTCTCACTGAGATTTAGAATTGATACGGCAATAAATCAAAAATATTTCATCAAATTCAACTAATTTAATGATTTGATTTCAGATCAAAATCATAAAACAGAGGCCCTTTTGGCAGCCACCTTAAAAAAGTGGCCACCATATTGTTTTTTTTTTTTTTTTTTTCGTGGCTAGCACTTTCACCTGAATGAGTGGTCTACAAAGAAACACTCATGCCAAATTTCATGTTTATATCACAATTTTCACTATAGTTTTTGAGCAAAACCATAAAACAGAGACCCGTTTGGCAGCCAACTTGAAAAATGGCCGCCATGTTGAATTTTTTTCGTGGCTAGCACTTTTTCTGAATAAGTGACCTATCAGGAACACTCATGCCAAATTTCATGTTTATATCACAATTTGTACGATTCTACCCAAAATTTACATTTTCCTGCTCCACTATCTCTAGAATTTCTTCTGTCATCCATTCGTTCCTTTCTTGTCTAGTTTTCTTTAAGATTATCTCGTTCGCCGACGTCGTCTGTGTTTCTCATAGCATATTTCACTTTGATACTGTATTCTTGATCAGGTTGTATTTGTTTATAACAGTTTTTGTATGTCTTCTTGCAACTTGGGCCGTTCAGAAATCTGTTATATTTCAGCTTAGGTGTTGCTTTGATTTTTAGTTTTCGTAGTCTTATTCTGTTGTAGGACACTATTAAAAGATGGTCGCCCCCGCAGTTAGCACTTGGGTATGTTTTGCAGTTTAGTACCGCGTTTCTGTATATTTTGTTGATAGTTACATAATCAATTTTTTTGTGTCTTCTCTTGGACTTTTCCATGTCCGTGGGCATCTTGGGTGATCCTGAAACCAGCTGTTGGTAATTATTTGATTGTTTACTGTGCACCACTGGACCCATATTTAACTCCGCTCATTTCGGGTTCATAGTCCAAATTTGTCGACTATTTTATCTTCTCGTTCTTTTCCTATCTTGGCATTCAGATCTCCGATGATGATAATTATTTCTTGTGATTTACATAGGGCCTTGGAGTTGTCAAGAGCGTTGCAAAAGTTATCAATTTCCTCCTCCGTGCACTGTACTGTCGGCGCGTATACAACGATAATTGCTATGTTAAAGAGCTTTACTTCTAGTTTAGCTAACATGATTCTATCTAAGATTTACCAGTATCCTAGAATATGTATCTTCATGTCATTATCTAATATTAACCTTACATCACTTTGATTTTCTCCCCGTCTGAATATAAAGCTAAAATTTTTAAATATCCCGAGAAGTGTAGCAAGGCGGGGGCAAGATAGAGGCAACCACCTCTACGTGGAAATATGAAGGGTCGACAATTTAATTTGTAGCATTATGAAATCATGAAAACCAGTTTTGTAAAACAGTATTTTTTTTAATGTAAAATACAGGTTTATTTAGACATAAACCTTTCCTAGTTCGTTCCAGAACACTAGACTAGAGATATAGCAATGATTTACTCAAGGTGTTACATTGAAAACTTATATTAATGCATGACATGAATTTCAAAACGATTTGAATATTATGTAAGTACACTTAGTATATATATATATATAACTAATCCAATTAGTTCCAGCTTTATAATGATGGTAGTGGGACTCTATTTTTAGTCTGGGTAAAGTGATAATTTGTTTTTTGTTATGGATATTCAGAGGGTAATAAGTCACAAATTATATAGTAAATCATTTCATGGGTAATACAGGTGGGAACACAAAAATTGTATTGGGCCTTGGGCGCTGAGAACCTTTGCGATGCCACTGAATATCAATGCTACGAAAAATAAATATTGAATCGTAAACGTTGCAGTATCCAGAATTGCAACCAGTGAACTATCAACCCAACAAACCAAAGCGAGGCATTAGAATAAAGATCAGTAATTACATACAGAAGGAATTGATAAATGAATGGAAAATAATTTCACTGACAAAACCGACACAAAACAAATAATATAAATATTAACTCGGATCTACAAGCAGCCGCCATTAAAATACAATTATAGATCGTCTCCATTTTTTTTAACGGTTTAAAGGTTACAAAAGTTTGATAATTAAAAGTAACAATTAACCAAGCCTGTATCTTTTGTCTATATTTTACACCGTATGTTTTAAAAACAGTTTTGAATTTATTCTGGATGCAAAAACATCGATTGAACCATTTTCTTGGAATGAAGAATACTATTAGGTTGGTGCAAAAATAATGTCGTTTTCTCACATATGTTAATATGTGATAAAACGACATTATTTTTGCACCAACCTAATACATTAGTGGGGAGTGTTGTTTTCGATGGGGAAAAGGGACTCTTAAGTGGCGCGGTTTTGGTTAGAGAGATCAGGTCACGAAATGGCGTTAAATGGAACACGTAATCCATCAAGTAAGAAACTCCCACATTCATCCGTAACAAACATGAATAAATTGAGTTTAGTTTTATAATGTGACTGATTTTTCTCTTTAAATGTTAATTCTCTAGGAAACGTGTTGTTGAAGCATTAATATTTCCTGGATGAGGTAATTCAGTGACATATATATATATATATATATGTATGTGTGTGTATATATATATATAGATGTGACATATATATATATATATATATAAAACAAACAAGGAAAGTTTAATTAATTCTTTATTTAGTTTTTCCAGCGTTCTTCCACTTTTTTTGTTTCGTGGGAGTGAAGGAGTACAAAACTCTATATATTGTCGATTCTCCCAAGTGATTTCGACCAATTCTTTAGCAATTTTCAAGGGTTTGTTTGTGGTATTGTTAATTTCTCTTCATGTTTTGACTGTTTAAGATGTATTTTTTGTGTCGTTTTGAAGAATCGTAGTAGCACTCACTTACTTCTACCAAACGGAAAAATGTAAGAACGCTGGAAAAATGCATATGTATATCATTATATATATATATATATGTGTGTGTGTATTTTAAGACATTTTTTATGTTTATACGTTCTTTTTATAGATACAAATATTTAAGTAAATGCTCTGTTTATAATAAACAGTATTAACGACATTTACCGGCCTGAATGTTCGAGAAATTTTCGTAGAAAATATGCGTCCTCCGACAGGAATCGAAGCTGTATCCTACACGGAACCGTCATATAGCCTGACGTACTTTTTACTGTGGCTTAATCAATAAAAGTACGTCAGGCTATATGACGGTTCCGTGTAGGATACAGCTTCGATTCCTGTCGGAGGACGCATATTTTCTATGAAAATTTCTCGAACATTCAGGCCGGTAAATGTCGTTAATACTGTTTATTATAAAACAGAGAATTTACTCAAATATTTGTATCTATAAAAAGAACGTATAAACATATAAAAATGTCTAAAATAATTGTCGGACTTTGCCCATTTCATAATATATATATATATATATATATATTCTGGGTTAAGCAAATACTACCTATAATCTTAGTTTAGACAGAAATGAATACCTTTTTTTATTAAATTAACAATTAAATAAGAGGTAAGGAGATAAAATATCTTAACTAAACAAAATAATACGTTTAACTTAATAAATAAATGTTTGTTTGTGCTCAGCTTTTAAAGCTTAAACATTGTGTACTTTGTTTTTTAAAAACGCATCACACATACACACACACACGCGTGCCCGCATTTTTTGAGCTGATCCAGTTAAATCGTGAAATGAAAGTTATCCTGAACATCCACTCGTCGAGATCTTCTCGTACTAACGCGGATTTACTCAAGCTCACTAAGTATGTTATGCGTTGTTTTCCTCTGTTTCAGTCTGTCCCGTGAGTATGAGATTCTCCCAGCCCTCTTTTCTCATTATGTGTCACAGAAACCTCAATTGTCTTTTCCTCATGTTAAGTATAAGTTTCCTTTTTGTTGCCATTTTCTCTAAAACTTCGTCGTTGCTCAACTGTTCGGTCTACTGCATCCTCAGTATCCTTCTGTAGAACCACCTTTTTGTTGCTTCAAGTCTCTTCTTCCTCTTTGATGAGATTGCCCAGGACTCACTGCCATACAGAAGGACAGATATTACGTAAAAGTTTAGTATTCTTTTCTTTGTTTCTAGCGAAATTTATTTTTAGTACTGCGCTTAGCTTTTACAAGGCACCTTTCGCTGTCCCAATACGCCTTCGGATTTCTGTGTCACACTTTTCATCCACTGTTAAAACACTTCCCAGATATTTAAATTTCCGATATTGTTTGATTCTGGTATCTCCAATTTACCATTCGCACTTTGGGCTCATCCTTTTGTTAACAACCTTTCTGTGTCCCGTATCAACACTGTGTCATTTGCATATTTTATGTTGTAAAGATTGTGGCCGCCAATAATGTACTAACGATGGAACCCAGGGTGACCCCCCCCCTGGGCTCCATCGTTTGCACCTACGCTGTTTTTAATTTTCATTAACGACCTTTCCGATGACATCGGCTCTTAACTTGATATCTAAGCTGACGATACTATAATTTACTCTTGCATTGATGAACAAGGTCAAAAATGGCAGCTGATGGACAAAACGACCTCAAGACCGTCGTTAACTTGGGCAAAAGATGGCTCGTCTATTTTAACGGCTCCAAAACTAAACTTCTCTCCATTAATCATCTGAAAGACCCATCTCTGCCTTCCATCGGCATGGCTAATACTAACCTTCAAGAAAGTGAATAGATACGCATTATCGGACTAACTTTCTCAGCTGACGTGAAGTCGAAAGACTGTATTGAATCCATTTGTGTTGTGCGAGACAATTTTTCTCTCCGGAATCTATCTTGCATATCTATAAGTCTACCATTCATCCATACTTAAAATATTGCTGCCATATATGGTCCAGTGCCTCTACGATTTACCTTGAGCTCCTTGATAAGATCCAAAGAAGAATCAGCAATATTATTGATCCTGATCTATTGGCTCGGCTTCAGTCACTTGACCAACGCCGTAAGGTTGCTTTTCTCTGCCATTTTTTTAATAAATACTCTTCGTTATGGTACCTTGATTTTATGAATTTAAGCGCAGTACTAGAATGGCAGCGAGATCGCAGAAAATTTGAGCTGGCTAGATGTAGCGGTAACTGCTATGCTGACAATTTCTTTGCTCGCACGTCTCGCTTCCGGCTCCATGTTTTCTAACCCACTTTAATCTTCAAAAATATAAATGCAGTCTCAATCGCTATCTACTGTCCTTCTGAGTACTCTTTTCTCTTTCTCCTCGTTACTAATGTTTCTATTACTAATTCCTCCACTCCCTGTAATTCCTTGCGTCTTAGTGGCTTTACTGCCTTGCTTTGAATGATACCAATTAAAAAGTAAATAAATTAATATTATACATATATACATACATATATGTGTGTGTGTATATATATATATATATATATATATATATATATATATATATATATATATATATATATATTTTAAACGTTACTTATAATGGATTCACGTATTTGAGTAGACGCCTCATTTTTTTAAACAGTGTTTACTACGTATTAAGCTTTCTCAGGTACGCAGGTCGTTAGACGTAATAAATACCGTTTAAAATATGGGCGTCTATTCAAATACGGATATCCATTAGTTGTATTAAATTTAGACGACAAGATCTTTATCTTCAATATTTTATTGTATTTCTTCATTTTAAAAAAATTAAGTCCATATGCATGCGAATAGACATTGAGGATAAACTGTCCAAAGTTCATTTTTGTTGGACTCTTTTCTACCGCCTCACACATTATCAAGAATTAAATGTTGGCATTAATATAAAACTATGTTTGTTACATCCTGGCATTTGAAATGTAACGTTCCAAATATGTCAGGATGTAACTAGAATATACTCGTTTATGATGCTAACACCGTTTAGTTCTTGAAAATGACAGACATTCGCAAGTACTTGACGAAAAATCTGAACAAAATCTTTGGACAGTTGACTCAAAATTTGGATCAGGTTGTGCAACAATTGATTTGAAAACTGGTAAAATACAATAAAGCATTAAGTATACAGGCGTTGTCGGTTGAATTAATACAAATTATTTAAATGACGAAGAATGACACAGTTAATCAAATTCTATTTTTGTGATGATCTCCGTAACTGTGTGGCAAAGCACGTTGGATCAAACAGTGGTTTCTCCTACAAAGGAAAACGCAGGTTCGATCATTTTCCTTATTAAGATCTCTTGAAGAGGAATGCCGATAAATGTAACGCACGTAATAAAAATGCGGAGCTTATATGAAATCGGAATATCCACCATAATAATATTTGAAGTAATAAGAAAAAAATGAATTCTTTATATATACACACACACACACACACACACACACACATATATATATATATATATATATATATATATATATAAAGTGAACACTGAATTCAACAGTGAGCGACAACAGTCTGTTTCATTCTTCAACGCACTCGTCATGGCCTGATGATTGCGTTCAACCTTGAAACAGACTGTCGTCACTCACTGTTGAATTCAATGTTCACTTTTAAATTTCCATACGCTTTATCCCTGATATTGAGCACTTTAACCAATAAATATAGCATACCTTTCTTTTGTAACGTACGGTGGTCGTTAACAACTGAAAACTTCAATGTTAAAATAATAAAGTATTTAATTACAACCGCAAATAAATACTTAACAAGAACAAAGAAGTAAAAGCCAATCAAAGATAATTAACCATTTCAGTGAATACATTGTTAGTAGCGTGGTTCGGCTTAACATCCTAAATCAAAACCCAAATAATCGACGCACAATAATTCACACGAATTCAACTGGATAGTTCCACTCAATAGTCACTCAATAAAACACTCCAGTCAGTAGCCTGACACTGCTATTTATGCACCTGGCGAAAAATATATATTCATAAGACCAGTGTATCACGCTCGAACCTCAGTGTCGGTAGTTACTCATTTTCTTCATATATGACACTTATCTATATATATATATATATATATATATATATATATATATATATATATATATATATATATATTCAATTTAGCACTGTTGAATCACAAGCTAATTCTTAAAAAAACAAAAACAACGGCCATCTGCGTAAATGCGAAGTTCTTCAGTAAAATGATTGGAGCACTATGGCTGCTTGGCGTTTGTTTACGTTTGTAAAAACAATACAATAGATTTGGCTAACTCATTCTGTCGAGTGATGATAGCTCAGTGGTTGAAGCTGTGCCTGACACCAAATCGGTTAGGCTTCGATCCGGGCTTGATGCATTCGGTTGTCTAGTGGCACTGAGGAGCTGTGATATAGTGAAATAATACTATCTGCGAATGCTATATATATATATATATATATATATATATATATATATATATATATATATATATATATATATATATATATAAATATATAAATTTGAATAAATATTATTAGCTCTACTCGGTATTGAGCATAGTGTTATTGGAATTTTATTCCATGTGTACCAACCGCGTACTTGTATATATATAATTTTTGCCTATTGTTTTTAATAGAGCATGCATAAGTGTTTGTTTATATATATATATATATATATATATATATATAGAGAGAGAGAGAGAGAGAGAGGCCTGACGATTGCATCTAGCATGAAACGGACTGTCGCCTCTATGTTCACTTTTATATTTACACACGCTCTATCTCTGATATTGAGCACTTTATCCCATAAATATAGCACATCTTAAGACTATATATATATATATATATATATATATATATATATATATATAATAAACAAACACTAAAAAACAATAGGCAAAAATTATTATTTTTAAATTATTCATCTTTTCTTGCTTGTATACTATATAAAATAAAATATCTTCTTCAACGATAGTTGTGCTGTTTTCAATCTATTCAACAAGTGACGATGAAAACCCCCATTGCTAGTCGTGATGTTGTCATAACTTTTGTTGTTAAGAGAACAGCGAAGCTGAGTTTTAAGATTATTTGAATGTAACGTGGTATTTTATTGTCCCCCTCCTCAATAACGTTTTCTCATTCTCTTTCACTCTCTGTAACCCGTCTTCGTGGCATTAATGCCTTGCTTGGAGGGAAATGATTAACAATATATGGGAAAGCTGAAACCAGATATTGAGAATGACGAGAAGTATGTCTGAAAGCGATCAATCAAAAGTATTCCGACAATATCTGTATTCGTTACACCAAAACATGGCTTTTAATACGTAAATAATAATTAACACAAAATTCTTTTTCTTTGTGTCGTGTCCCTACAGGGCATGTGCGATCATATCTCTCCACCACTTCCTCTACTTTGTAACTCTGAGTAAGCTTTTTTTTGCTATCTCTCCTAATACCTTTTGTGCCATTCACTTACACACAACTCGTTAAGTAGGTTATACGTGTTTTCCTCTGTTTTTCTTGCCTTCAATATGTCCTGTGAGTCTGAAATTCTCCAAGCCCTCTCTTTCTTTATAATTTTCCCTAGAAAGCAACCCGGCTAAACACAGGCAAACAGACGCGCGTGCGCGCAATTTTCTTTATCTGCTTGTACGAAGCATATTAAGTTTGGCAAATTTTTATTGCATTGTTTTTAACCGGAATTCACTGCAGATACAGATGCCATTTTTCCCTCTTCTAAAATAAAATAATCGAGTGCCGTAAATTCTTTTCTTTCTGACATTTATTCTACGCTTTGATTAAAAGACCACCCAGAGCCAGAGATCCTGCAGTATCATACAAGATAAAACTGAAGGGAAAGTCATAAAATATTAAATCAGCGTTTAGAGTTTTTCTTTTCTTTATATTCTATGTAAATTCTAACGCGCGGAATATCCTTCATTTTGAAGAAACATGCCGTTATCTTTTTTAGAAGAAACAAAAAACAAAAAAAAAAAAAAAGAAATTACAGAGATATTATGGTTGTTGTGGGGGAAGTTATCTTATGACAACATCGTTTCTCACCATATATCTATACGGCCTTGTGTAAGGATTGAATGAAAATTCACAATGAGTTAATATAAATAAAATAAATGTTTATATAATAGAATATCTACCAGGTTCCATTATTGGCGGCCACAATCTTAACAACATAAGATATGCAGATGATACAGTGTTGATACAGGACACAGAAAGGAAACTACAAAAGTCCCTTCAGAAGGTAGTGAAAGAAAGCGAGAAGAAAGGATTAAACATCAACTGTAAGAAAACAGAATACATGGTTGTTAGTAAAAGGATATGTGCCCAAAGTGCGAATGGTAACTTGGAGATACCAGAATCAAACAATATCGGAAATTTGACCTTGTTCATCAATGCAGGAGTAAATTATAGTATCGTCAGCTTAGATACCAAGTTAAGAGCCGATGTCATCGGAAAGTTCGTTAATGAAAATTAAAAACAGCGTAGGTGCAAACGATGGAGCCCAGGGGGGGTCTCCCTGGGCTCCATCGTTAGTACATTATTGGCGGCCACAATCTTTACAACATAAAATATGCAAATGATACAGTGTTGATACGGGACACAGAAAGGTTGTTAACAAAAGGATGAGCCGAAAGTGCGAATGGTAAATTGGAGATACCAGGATCAAACAATATCGGAAATTTAAATATCTGGGAAGTGTTTTAACAGTGGATGAAAAGTGTGACACAGAAATCCGAAGGCGTATTGGAACAGCGAAAGGTGCCTTGTAAAAGCTAAGCGCAGTACTAAAAATAAATTTCGCTAGAAACAAAGAAAAGAATACTAAACTTTTACGTAATATCTGTCCTTCTGTATGGCAGTGAGTCCTGGGCAATCTCAGCAAAGAGGAAGAAAAGACTTGAAGCAACAAAAAGGTGGTTCTATAGAAGAATACTGAGGATGCAATAGACCGAACAGTTGAGCAACGACGAAGTTTTAGAGAAAATGGCAACAAAAAGGAAACTTATACTTAATATGAGGAAAAGACAATTGAGGTTTCTGTGACACATAATGAGAAAAGAGGGCTGGGAGAATCTCATACTCACAGGACAGACTGAAACAGAGGAAAACAACGCATAACATACTTAGTGAGCTTGAGTAAATGAATGGTGAAACAGTCTTTAGGAAAAATAACATTTATTAAGACAACATTTATTAAGAGCTACGATGAACAGGAAGTTGTGGAGAGCCATGGTCGCCTACGCCCTGAGGGGGGACACGGCACATAAAGAAGAAAGGATATAGTGATGAATTAGAAGTTCAAAGTTCAAAGATAAATATCTTGGTGCATACCAAGAGAGAGAGTCCGCGAGATGTACGTATTCAGAAGTGGTTGAAGAAAATATGTATATGCTTGTTTCTAAGCAAAACTGTACTGTTGGGACTGTCTCTGATTGGTTCGTGGAAATATGACCTCACGCCCTTCTTTTATGTGCTGTGCCACTTCAGGACGTTGGCGATCATGGCTCTTCACAATTCACTGTCCTTTGTAACTTTTAATAATTTTTTTCTTTTGGATATCTCTCCTAAAACTTGTTCCGCCATCCATTTACTCAAGGTTGCTAGGTTGGTTATGTGTTGCTTTCTTCTGGCTCTCTTGCCTTCAATCTGCCCTGTGACTATTAAATTTTTCAGGCAATCTTTCCTCATTATGTGCTCTAGAAATTTCAACTGTCTCTTTCTAATGTTAAATATAAGTGTCCTTTTTGTTTCTATTTTCTCTAAAATATTCGTCGTTGCTCACATATTCAGTGCATGGTATTCCTCAGCACACTTCTGTAGAACTTCATTTCTTTTGCTTCAAATCTCTTCTTAATCTCTGAAGATATAGTCTAGCGTTCATTGTCATATAGGAGGACTGATGTTACGTAATAGCTCAGTACTCTTTTCTTTGTTCTTGACGAAACTTTTCTTTTTCTGAATTCTTTCGCTATTCTAATGTGTCTTCAGATTTCTGTATTGTACTTTCCATCCTCTGTTAAAACCCTTCCTAGATATTTAAATGTTTGTATTTGCTTGATTTTAGTATCTCTAATTTGTAAATTGCATGTTGGACTGTCACTTTTACTAACAATCATGCATTCTCTCTTCTTAGAAATGATGTTTAGTCCTTTCTTCTCCTTTTCTTTCACTACCTTCTGTAGTTCTTGTAATCCATCCATCTTTGCATGGAATATTGCTGTCATATATGATCTGGTGCTCCCGCTGTACATCTCGAGGTCCTCGACAAAATCCAGAGACGAATATGCAAGATGATAGGTCCTGATCTGGCATCTAGTCTACAATCGTTATCTCACAGACGTACTGTGGCCTCTCTCTGTCTCTTCTACAAGTATTTTCACGGCAACTGTTCCGACTTGCTACTTTCGATAACTAGATAAATTTAAGCGAGCTACCAGGCTGGCATCTCGGGCCCACCAATTCACTGTCAAAACGGTTAGATGTAACCGTCTCTTCTCAAACAGCGTCTTCTTCCGCACTTCCCGTTTGTGGAACTCCCTTCACCTTACTTGCTCCCCCCCGATGACTATAATCTTCAAATATTCAAGTGTAATGTCAATAGACATCTAATCCCCTGAGCTTATTCCCCGTCCTTCTCTGTATCCTTTCCCCAAACATGCCTCTTTACTCTTGTTCTCAATCGTCTGTCCGCAATCCTTGCGTGCTAGTTGCACTCCTGCCTTGCTTGGGGTGAATTGCTTTAAAAAAATTCCTTTCTGCATCTGCTATCAGCATTGTCTTAGCTCCATATCTTGTATTGTTAAGATTGTGGCTACCAATAATAAATCTTGGTAGGACTTCAAATTCTCTCAGAGTCGCCTCTCTGTATAGGTTGAAGTAATTCCGAATTTTATTTATTTTTTGAGATGGAGGGACTTTGATCTCTTTCTGTTATATATTTATTTATTATCATACAGTCGTTCTGAACGATAAAAATGGTTTCAGAAATAATTGCTCTCTAGCTGATTTCAAAATATTTGACAAGACTTAAGGTTTGGATATACTTAGGTAAGTTGAATAGAACCTTGAAGGTATGGAAAAATTTGGCTATATTTACAATAAAAACGCAATCGACCGATTGAGAAGCGATGAATACTTTTTATTACATAAAACTAAAATTACTTAAAATTACCAAAATGTTTCCAGTGATTAATTTTTATAAATAGATTAGAATTCTGATACGTTCAGTCATTTCTTTCGAATGTAATGTTTAAATGAAATGTTTAAAAAGACTCAATATTATTTTGTCAATATTCTCAATGTCATATTGACATTAATAAAGTAATTTCTGGGAAAATCGCTTTCATGTCAAAATTTCCTACTTTCTAATCATTCAATTCATTTTTGGACCGCAAACAATCGCACATAAACTATACCAGAGTCCTTCAGAAAGTAATGCGTACTATTCAATTATGTTCATCCATGACTTCATAGACGGGTGTTGGTGGTATGTTTTTTTCGCTCCTCTAGGTCCACTGTTAATGTCTTAACTATCATTATGCATCAAATCAATGAAACACTTGATAATAAACACATTGGGTGGGTGATTTCCTTAGATATTTCGAAGGCATTTGACAAGGTGTGGCATAGAGGGTTACTAAACAAACTCCCCAGGTATGGAATCTCTGGAAGACTCGTTTCAGTGATCAAGTCTTTCCTGTCAGGTAAAGTCTATAAACGTGGCTTTCAATAGTCAATGCTCTGAAGTCCTCGAAGGATCTCCCCTCGGTTCTACCCTCTTCCTGGTTTATACTAATGATCTGTTAAAGAATGTTCTCAGATCTTAACTAAATATATATGCCGATGATAACATAGTGTATGGATGTACCTCCTAATATCTGGATGAATAAAATCTCACAGCTGATCTCTCCTCTCACCTAGGTCGCGTAGCTCAATGGGGGAGCGATTAGCTTTTAACATTCAATCTATTCAAAACCAAGTTAGTAACGTTTCGTCGTCACCAAGCAGACCCTGGGTATTCCTTAATCCTGATGAGCGGACGTACTCTCAATTAAACACCTGGCACCGGATGTCTATTAGGCCTAAAGCTCACTCCAAACCTGAAATGGAACTCGTACTTTCGGTGCCATTTCTAAAGATGTTGGAAGAATAACCAGTTCCTTGTACTGCCTCAGAAAATACCAAACTCCTGCTGCCATGTTCTATCTTTACAAGAATCAAATCAGAGCAATAATGGAGTAATGATACCATATCTGGGCTGGTGCTGCCCAGTTCTTACTGTCCATCCTTGAGTTCGAAAGAGATTACGTGGCCTTGTGGATGATAAATTATTTTCAACACTGCAGTCCATTTCCTACAAACGAAGCACTTTTAGCTTCTCATTAAACTGTCGTTATTACTATGGCCACTGTTTAAACGAACTACATTACTTAGTTCCACCAGTTCAGACCTTCACACCTAGGACCCATCATACCACGTACACGGCGTCAAATCATCTCCATTCTCTCCGTATTCCTTTGGTAAGGTGTAAATTCCGCTCGGACACTTTCTTCCACAAAATGGTTACTTTTCGGAACAGTCTCTCGTGTGGATAATTCCCTGACCACGACAATATTAATGTCTTCAGGTCTAGAGTTAATAGACATCTACTCTAGTTGTCGTTCTAATACAGTTATTTTGTGTAGTTATTATTAGAAATCGTTTTTCTCTTTTCAAATATACTTAGCGCAACTTACTACACATATTATTTAACGTGACGTCAATTACAAAAACAAATAACGCACAATGTTAGCATATGGTTTCAGATAAGATCTAGATTCATAAAATCAGTATGAGGAGGAAACAACAGCAACAAAAAAACAACAACAACAACAATAATAATAATAACATAGTTCCAAAAAGTAGCTAACTCCCGCTACCATTCTCTCTACAAGATAAGAAAAAAATTGGCCGATGCAGGCCACGTAGTCGCTTGTGAGATCTATCCAGCTATGACAGAGTTCAAAAGCGATCACCTAGCCTTGTGGATGATGATTATTCTCCAGCCTGAAACCCCTTTCCAACAGATGAAATCTTGCTAGACTCACACTACTCTATCGCTATTTCTATGGCAAATGTTTAAACGATCTACATTCCTTAGTTCTACCAATTCAGACCTCCACAACTAGGACCCACCATGCCGCGTACACGGCGTCAAACCATCCCCATTTCCTCCGTTTTCGTTTGGTAAGCAGTAAGCTCCACTCAGACACATTCTTTCACAGAACTGTTATTTGTGGAACAGACTCCCGAGAGAATGCTTCCTCAACCACTGCAATCTTAATGTCTTCAAGTCTCGGGGTCAACCGATAGTTACCCATCATATCCTCACAATATGCACCCCTTCATTCTCCCCTTTTCTTACCCCTTTACAAAAATCTCAACCGGTAAACCTCTACTTTGAGTGACTGTGGGACATCGAAATCCGAAGGCGCAATGGAATAGCGAAATATGTCTTCCAAAAGCTAAGCAAAGTATTAAGAAACCAGAAGATATCATTAGAAACTAAGGAAAGAGTACTGAACGAGACTCTGAGAATACCATGGACGGAATATTTGAGTAACAAGAAAGTCTTAAGGAAAACATAAACTAATAATCTCTCTCTCTTTCCACACACACACATATACACCCTCCACATATATATATATATATATATATATATATATATATATATAGAGAGAGAGAGAGAGAGAGATCTGTGATACAGCGAAACAGTCTGTGGATGACTATATACACTTCCTCTCGTAGGTTGAGCACTTTGGAAAAAGGGGAATTTGTCGGCTGCTACTAATTAATGCGAAAAGCTATTCGCTATGAATTGAGCACTCTGGTAGCCTAAATGATCCCACATAAGAAATGTGTGAGGCAGAGCCTTCTTGGTGCCTAAAGAACTTTTTTGCCACCCTTTCAAATTCATATAATGCTGGGTGGAGACGTGTATAGAGAATGATAGATTTGTACATTTTCCTGTAAGTGATCTTTTTAGGGCAACCGTTACGACGACGATTTAGGTGGGGGTGGTTGTTCCCATTTCTTTTGAATAATAAGCGAACCCGAAATTCTCATCATTAACCTTTCAACTCCACCCCCCCCCCATTAGAAATTGGATCTCTCACAAATGAGTGCATGTCAAAAGTTAGTCATGTCTGCAGAGAGACAAATGAATATCAGAAACTAAAAACCATTCCTAAAATTCTGTCGGCATTTCGAGGGATCTGAACCTACATCATCGCCGAATGAGATTTATTGCTGCAGTGCCGCAAGGTTTTTAGCCTTCATTTATTCCTTTGTTAAAAACGAAATTATGTGTTATACCAGTAACGATTATATATAATATATATATATATATAATGCGTATCACTATTATACCAGTAATGATTAGAGGACACTGATGTGGGCATTAAGATCAACACCAAACTCTTTTTGAAAAATAGAAGCTGCATTTGAAAACCAATTTACAAAAACTTAATATATATATATAATGATTTGTTGATCCTCAGAGAGAGAGAGAGAGATAGAGAGAGCGTGAGAGCGTCCCAAGAATATTAATTAACTCTTCTGGTGGCGCTGTAGAAATAAATGTTTATGTTAATCTAATTTGCCAACTACAATCCCATAATTATTCAATGTTGAATAGAATGTTTTTGATTTAGTTTAATATTTAGGATGTATTCGTGCAGGGCAGCGTACAATGTTTGTTAATTCATAAGTAAAACGCAATTGCAAAATTACTTAAAGCTTACAGTCATTTTTTGACGGCATTAATAAACTATTATATAAATAATTAAATCAGACACATTGATTATACACGCTCCATATTAGTTAACGCTTTCATTGTGTTATGACAATCATATGTCGTCTGTCGACCAATCAAAATCTTATTTTCACAATCTATTGCATCACAAATGACTGATGCAAGTGGCCTCGTGCCCTGGGTCTGACTTTCAGACAGCTATCATTTCGGCTTTTATGATGCTTTATCGACATACAATCAAGCCTTTGTCACTGATAATTATATCAGCGATTTAGAAAATGTTCATGGAAACGGAATAAAGCGAGTAAACACTACAATCAAACAAGAAAGCCTAAATAAAGATGATTATACTGAGTTAGCTGATAGTGCTTTTCATGCATGGGCCTATAAAATATGTTAATTACTTGCCAATGAATTATTTCTTAATGCTGATTAGAGCTACAAATTCAGCATGCCTTATGCAATAATAAAGATGTTACTTTTAGAATTAATCATAGCAGTATAAACACTTCTGATCGCATTCTAACTTATGAATGCGAATCTAGGTTTTACTTTAATGATCTGACCACTTGTTTCCAACAATGGTTGTCATCAATAGCTCCCCCAGTTCTTTCTGTTTGATTGTGGGGTTATCTATGATTTTATTGATGGAGGTTCTTGCTGACTTACCACTTGATCTTTGCCCATGATGTGAATCCCATAATACGAGCTTATGCACAACTTTTTGTTTACTTCTCCAGTAATGACCATTAACCTACACTTCTTTCACAGTTTGTGTCCGTAATCTTTGGTAAGTTCCCATATAGTTCTTTAGCTATTCAATACAGCTCATTAGCGCCAGTTATCAAAGGATACAAACCCTAAAAGATACACAGTTTGGAATCGATATGTAACGTAGAGTAATGTTGAGAAAGATATGAATTCATATATTCTACCCCCAGCTATGGGTTAAATAGTAGAATCTACTAGGCTCTATAAATTAACTGGTCTCTGAGAAAGACAAAACTAAATTCAATACAATAAATAATAACGGTAATTCGCAATTTACAAATATTAAATCAAAAGGAATTTGCGAAGAACATACATCATGAAAGGACGTAGTTTGCCTAAAAAAAAGATAAGAAAAACCTAAAGCTGAAATGTTTCTAATTTTAAATTACATAAAATCAATAAATAAAATTTAATAAATCTTCGTCAAACTTTGTCTCAAAAGATTTGGCTATAAGCAATGGCTTTTGGTTGTCAAGTTCAATGCAATGATTATCCTAAAAAAACAGCAAAAAAGGAGACACATTTAATCTAATCATTTCCTATATTCAAAGTGCTAGCCCTGTTAAGCAGCAAGCCACATTGAACGCACCGGTTCTCTTTGGATAAGTTGAGTTGTCGAATCAGACCGGAGACTTTTTAATCAATTCACCCCAAGCAAGGCGATAACCTCACTAAGACGCAAGGGATTACTGAGAGTGAAAGAGAATGAGAAGACTTTAGAAGGAACCTGAAATCCAGTCATAATCAGGAAATAAGGAATAAATATCTACTCCTGTTCAAAAGACCGGCGAGGTGTGTGAACCGGACGATAGGCGAACCTATCTGCTCCTACTGAGGAAAGCAAAAAATAACTAGTAAATAAAATTTTAGAGTTTAGGCTCAGACGTTAGAAGTAAAGAGTTGAAGTAGACATTAGAAGGAACGAGAAATCCAATCCTAAACAGGAAACAATGGATAAACATCTCTTTCTGTTCAAAAGACTGGGTAGGGGTGTGAACCGGATGATAGGTGAACCTATCTAATCCTATTAGTAACCGTTTAAGAACACCAAGTAGCATCAATGACTCTTGGCATTGTGCCAATTTAAGCAAAACCATGTAAACTTTGTAAAAGGTACATTCTGACTGTAAACTTTCTTTCATAAACTTCAATAAAAATCAATCGAATGATCGAACTTAAAATTCATAAATACTAAAGATGTTAAATAATAATAAATTACTTTTTATGAATTTTTATTTCTAAATTACGATAGTTTGGGAGAGAGCAAATGGCATTAGATATTTAGGCATACTTACAAAAAACAAAAAAAAAAAACAAAAAAAAACAAACTATTATTGGATTTTTCTTTTAATTTAGAGAAAAAATGTATTTACTAGAGGTGGTAAAATGATTCTAGTCTCACCCAGTTCCTAAAATCTGACCAATTATTAGAATATTTTAATTTATTCTTGGTAGGACCAAGTACTTTACAATATCCTCTTTTATTGTACGAATATTTATGTTAACAATAATCGCTACCATAAGCACAATATATGAATTTTATTGCATTATATGGAACTATGTGTAATAGATGACGCATACATAAGATAAGAGAAACTTTGTAATATTAGCAAAGCAGTCTTTGTTTCAGGAATTTAAAACGAGTCATTGAAACCAGCCTTATGATTTACTCTTTTGTTGAGTGATCAGGTTCAGCGTTGCATTACTTCGGTGATATGACAAGAACCGGTATTTCAACGTAATATGGTCGCAAGTCTACATATATATATATATATATATATATGTGTGTATTTGGTTGGTGCAAAAATAATACCGTTTTCTCACATAGTAACATATGTGAAAAAACTACATTATTTTTTGCACCAACCTAATATATATATATATGTGTATATATATATATATATATATATAGAGAGAGAGAGAGAGAGATGAATAGGTAGATAGATATCTATAGACTTGCGACCATATTAAGTTTAAACACCGGTTCTTATCCTATCACCAAAGTAATGCAACGCTGAACCTGGTCAATACCTTGATAGTTGACCGCTTGGAAATACCAAGTGCTGCAAGCATGGATGTGCAGGTGGTGTTATGGATAATGGCTCGAAATTGGATATTGGAGTGCTGAGTTTCAATTCCAGTCGGGCTCGTTAAATTCACTTACGTGCAAATAACCTTGGGAAAGGTATGAATTCACGTTTTCTTCCACACACCCTGCTAGGGTTTGATTAGTAGAACTTATATGGGCAAATCGTTATTATCTCCAAAAGATTCTTACGATCTAAAATATTTTCTGGCTTTAAATAACTTTCAAAAGATTGATAAGCCGTAAAAAACAAATCAATCAATCAATCAATCAATATATATATATATATATATATATATATATATATTAATGGATTTCTTTTTAATCTGATATTTTATGACTTCAAACATTTTGATAGTAAACAGCGCTAACAGATAGTGAATTCCCGGCAGCATTCACATACACACCACAGAGGACAAAAAACCAACAGAAAAAGAAATATCATAGGGTTCAACCCACCGTACAACAAAAACATAAAAACAAATGTTGCAATATATTCATCAAACTCTTACACAAACACTTCCCCGAATCAAGCACTCTCCCCAAAATATTCAACAAAAACACAGAAAAAATCAGCTACAGTTGCACCGAGAACATGACACAAATAATAAAAACGCACAACAGGAAAACTATCAACAAATCACCCGAACAAATTAAACCAATGTGTAACTGCAAAATAAAGAACGAATGTCCCTTAAACGGCAATTGCTTACAAAGCAATGTAATATACCAAGCCGCGGTAAAATCATCAGATAACGAAGAAAAAATATACACAGGAGTAACTGAAGGACCCTGGAAACAAAGAAACTACGCACACAAAACATGTTTCACAAATAGTAACTATGGGAACAGCGCAATGCTTTCCAAGTCTATCTGTGAAATTAAAAACTAACATGGCGACAAAGATGAGGACAATAGTCCGAATAATGTAAATAGTGTACATAATACCTCATCTCGGAAATATATCATGGAAAATAAGGAAAAGAACATCAACTTACAACGATCAATCCAAAAACTGCAAACTCTTCTTGGAGGAAAAAATAGCTATAACTACCTACCCAGACCAAAAAAAAAACAAAAAAAAAACTACTAAATAAACGATCAGAACTCATCTCAAAATGCAGATACGAAAACAATCTTTTATTACGTTACTTAAAAATCCAAAACTAAATAAAGATAAATAAAATAAAAATAAACAATTAAACAAAGGTAAAATAAATTAATCCAAATAAATAAAGTAAATAATAAACAAATTAATTAACCAATCCCGCCAAAATAATTGTTAGAATAGACTACCCACAATGCATCACTGACCCGTATATATAAATAGTCGAGAAAAACACAACGCATATGGCCTCACGATTGCGCTCAGCATAAAACAGTCTGTCGCTTCTGAGTGTTGACTTCAATGTCCACTTATATATGAGACAAAGATAAAATGCAGATCAAATATGGATCGGAATCGGACAGAATGATAAAATAATGTGAGAAATTAATTTTTAAACCCTAAAAATTTCCTTTAGAATAAAAACAAAAAATGGCGCATAGAATCTGTAGTATACCAATGCACAATCTTATCCATTGAGAATCCAAATATTGAGAAAGATATATATAGGATCCACAATTCCTTCAATAATATTAGAAACCAAGCATCCCTATCTAAATATATTTGGCATTTAAAAGAAACAAATAAAACACCAACAGTAAAATGAAAAATAATAAATAGAGCAAGAACTTTTAAAACCTGGGATAGCACATGCCCTTTATGCCTACATGAAAAACTACACATTATCAAGTTTTTAAAAAACAAAAATTTATTAAATCAAAGAAATGAAATAACGTTTTTTGCAGACATCACCAAATATATGTTTTAAAAATTAATAATTTATAAATGAATAGAAAAAAAAATTTACAAAAGAAATTAAATCCTAATATATATATATAAATCCACAATATCATATATAAGTGACTGCACAATAACATATAAAATCTATTAACAAATTAAATAAATTTCAGACACATATAAAACTATAGAATTAAAAATACAACCCAATCATTTCTAAGCACCCCTTTAAGAAAGCATTAACAAAAAATAAAAATAAAAATAAATTAACACCAAAAAGACTGTAAATATAACATTAGTCAGTAAGTTTTAACAAATACTAATAAAAACAACAGAGCTTGTGGGGAAAAGGCCATTGTGGCCAGACAAAATTCCCCAACCGAACATTATACGACTTCTCCTAAAACTGACATACAATAACTTTCATCACAGTAGTGACCTCTTGATAACGAAAGAAAAAATGACAGATTACATATAAATGATTAAAATATTTCTTGAGTTATTCTAAACATCGCTTGAGAATGAAACTGCACTCTAAATTTTAAGTTTAATATTGAAATTAAACTTTAGCACTTAAGTCAAGTTTCGTAACATAGTAATTTCTGTGTCGCGATGGAAATTTTATAAAAGAAGTAATTATATATATATATATATATATATATATATATATATATATATCGTTTAAGATTTACTATATTTATCGAAGAAGTGTAGTGCTCAGTACCAGAGATTGAGCGTTTATAGATATATTCAGTGTAAATATAGGATGACTATACAATATTGTTTCCTATGTAAACACACAGAGACACATACTTTCTGTCTGTCTGTCTGTCTGTCTCTCTCTCTCTCTCTATATATATATATATATATATATATATATATAATGCTTTTAAATTGTTGATGCTTCTTTTGTTGATGTTTTTTAGAACATTATCATTAAAATATATATATATATATATATATATATATATTTCTGTAGTTTACTGCTACCAGCAAGCAGAAATATTTCTCCTCCCGATGATGGCCATGTTGGCCGAAACTAGTCGAGGAATCTAAATGAAATAATAATAATAAAAAACGAAAGAATATTAATCTACAACCCAGTGTGTCTGAAGATTTTAATTTTTTTTAATATTTTTTCATTGTTCAATATATATATATATTGATGCTTTTAAATTGATTCATCTTGTATATTTACGGAAATTTTTCTGTTTTTTTCTCGTGATAAAGTGGTATAGCTTCACCAGATTACTGAAATTGCTGCATTTAATGTCATATAAACACACGGTCATACAGGACCTTTTCAGGCATGTGTTTCTACAGAAGTATTCTTGTAAAATCCTAGACGGAGCATTTGAGCAACGAGGAAGTTTTAAAGAAAAATGGGAATAAAAAGAAATATTGTACTCAGAATCAGAAAGAGACAGTTGAAATTTCGGCGATACATAACGAAGAAAGAAGGCTCGAAAAATTTGACACTCGTAGGTTATACCGAAGGCTATAACGACAGAGGGAGACAGCGATTAACCTACTTAATCAGTTCATGTAAATGAATTGCAGGATAAGAGCTAGAAGAATTAGCAAGGAGAAAAACATTACTTAGAATTACGATGGATAACAAGTTGTAGAGGGTCATGATCGCCCACAACCTGTACGGACACGATACATAAAAGAAGGACATACTTAGAATCGAACCAGTCAAAACTTGCAAGGAAAACATGTGCTGCTAGATCATGAGTTAGTATTTAGTATGATAATTAGCTTAGGCTGCTTAATTTGACGATATATCCACCTTTGTTGGGTTATATAATGTCGAATACAAGTATTGTGGGGAGAGGATCAGAATGAATCAATTGAAAGGCTGTTTGAAGCATTTCGCAGAAGTCAGTTAACTGAGGGAAATGAAGCAATATCTGCTCGTATTGTCCAAAACTGATTGATGCAATTGACTATTTTTGACATCCTTTGCAATAAAGCACAAAAGGAAACGAACAGTAGTTTTCGATTGTAATACTTAAAACGAAAGGTAGAGGAAATTCATCAATCAACACTCGAAAAGTTTTTAGAAGATCTAAGTTTTCATATGTGAGGATGTTGTCCAGCATTCGGTCCTATATGGCAGTGAATACTGGATAACCTCCTCACAGATGAAGAAGAGACTTGAAACAACAGGAATGTGGTTCTACAGAAGTATAATAACAATACCATGGACCGAACATGGAAACGGCAACGAAGTTTTAGAGTTTCTCTAAAGAGAAAGGACATTTATACTTCACATCAGATAGAAGAAGTTGAAATTTCTAGAGCATATACAGCTTGGAAAATTTGATATTCACAGGACAGATTGAAGGCAAGAGGGTCAGGAGGACAACAACGCATAAACTACATATAGAGTCCGAATAAATGTATGGTGGAGCAACGTTTCGGAGAGAGACAACAAAAAGACAAAAAATTTTAAGAGCTACAAAGGACAAGAAAATGTGTTATTCAATAAATAAATCCAGTGTTAAACAAAACAAAGTATCTTACATCATTTTTATGAAGCCTACTTCATTTTCAGAAATTAAATTTTAACTTAAAATTTTAAGATAAAACAACAAGTTTGATACAATTCAAAATTTCTTACATTATTTACCATTATTCGTACTGTTATCCTCATTTTCATTGCCATATTCACAACGTTTCAGCCGTTGTACGCTCCGCTCTTCTTCAGGTGATTGCAATTTTGAACCGAACCCTTTATTTCGACCACGTGCCATGCCTCTTCTGGATGTCTAAGTTATTTCCCTTTAACTCAACTCCCCAATTTTGGTTCACCACTGCTGTGACCTGGTATTGAACTCACAACTCTTTGGGTCTAGTCACTGGATCTAACCAGCGTCTTTATCTACTAGGCCATGTGTCCTTGAGGGCTCATATTCCAATCACCTGAAGAAGGCCGGAGCGTACAGAGACCGAAGCGTTGTGAATATGGCAATGAAGATGAGGATAACAGTCCAAATAATTTAACTAATGTAAGTAATCATAATACTTCATCTCAGAGATATAGACAGAAATTCAGAATTTCTATTTCATTTTAAAATATTTAGTATACCCATTTACTAAATGTAGCTTAGATGTGGCACAAAGCCAAAAGTATGGAGCACCCTGTGAAGATCGAACTTGTTCGTAATAGATCTAGCTAGATAAGTTCCATAACCAATACATTACGGCGAAGTGCTCTTGAAATATTTGGTATATATTGAGTTAATTTCACTGAAACGTGAAAAAATTCTTTTTGTCTAATTTTAAAACTCTTCACAAACTTTATCATGCCCAAGCACTGGAGAATATGAAATCCCTACGTCTGAATATTTAAAGAGTCAAAATTCTTTCATATATACTCACAGTAAATTCCCACGTTCGAAACCAGTAACATCATCCAGAATTTGTAAAGACCTCGGAATTTAGTATATTCCAGGATTCTAATACCGGAATTTAAGGTTTGCACGTGTTCATACAAATTTTAGAGTTGGGTTAATATTATTTAATTGTATCATTTAAAATCTGATCTCAAATTGATCAGAAATATGTGCATAATAGGCTAACAAAGCAATTATGGCAGGGGTATGAGTGAAGACGGTGGTTAACGCTAATAATAAAGTAATACCAAGATATAGCATCCTGACTATGCAAACACTGTTACTTCTAAAAGGCATATGGCTATGCCATTGTAGTAATTAATAGACAATCAAGGTTCAAACATCTACAAACAAAAATTTATTAAATCAAAGAAATGAAATAACGGTTTTTTGCAGACATCACCAAATATACGCCTTAAAAAATTAGTAATTTATAAATGGATAGAAAAAATATTTTACAATAGAAATTAAATCCTAATATATATATATATATATATATATATATATATATATATATCCCCAATATCATATATAAGTGATTGCACAACAGCATATAAAATCTATTAGCTTAGTTAACAGTATTCAATTTACATTAAGTATATTATTAAGGTAACAAGTCTTCTGCTTCGGTATGATCAGTACAAAACGATGAATTTGTACAATACCTAAAAAAGGACAACATTTTTCATCATTTGGATGGCAATATTGACTATCATGATTTAGTCTCAGCAGTCACATACTATAAATCGAACAACCACTTATTCGTTCAGTCTGTAGATTTTCTTGACTGGAGGTATTCCATATTTTTTTTTAATTAAATTTTTTCAAACATTGAAGCTTGAATGCTCTCATGCTGGTATACTCACATAAAAATTTCCCTTACAAAGAAAGGTTAACATTTTTTCACTACTGGTCACAGATTGACGAAAGCGATTCGTTACGTTAATAACTTTACAATTTATCAAAAGAAAAAGTTATGAAAGAACATATTGAAATGATTTCACCACAAATTATTGGCAAAATTGTTTATGAGTTAGAATGCCTTGTCCTGGCCTTTGAATATTTTTTAATATCTGATCTCTCTATAACATACTTCGAGATACTGAACAGAAGAGCAT
This sequence comes from Acanthosepion lycidas, assembly GCA_963932145.1. NCBI lineage: Eukaryota > Metazoa > Mollusca > Cephalopoda > Sepiida > Sepiidae > Acanthosepion > Acanthosepion lycidas. The sequence continues at coordinate 30,417,252 of OZ010581.1, forward strand.
GAACAGCTTTGACATAAAAAAAATCTAAATTAAATTATTTAAATTTACCCGTGGATATCTTTAGCAAAATCTTTGAAAATCTGAAAAAACTTTAGTTTATGAATTTTACGTTAATGTTTGCAATTCTATGGTGGAAAGTTCTTTGGTTTTGCCTAAGATTTGTGAAGAATTGTCAAAAATAGTATTGGGTCTCATTATAAAATGTTTAATTTTTTATTTCAATTTTTGATTCCAGTTGCCAAGACAGATTGACAATTTTTATAAAAGGTAACTAATATTATTAATTTAATCGACCATTTGCAGTTTCTATAATTTTATATGTGTAGAGTCTATATACTCCTCCTGTAATATATAGGAGTACTGTCTAGGGGTTGCGACTGTAGATTCTCTAGCGAGTATAGTTGATAGCCTCACGTCTAACCGGTTTTGAATTTGGGCTTGGCCTGGACTGTATATCAAACAATTTTAGAGAGCCTCAGTTTATCCTGCTGTAATTGCTAATATTAACGGGGAAGAGATGGATTCCTTACCTTTCTAATAGTATTTATACAAAATCGAGTAAAAAAGCTTCGACTAGAATTTAAACACGTCACGCTAACCCCATTTTCTGTATCAATGACTGCTATGCTCGGAGCACAATAAATAATCCGCTAAATCTGGCTTTTTACAATAAATTTGACTCTAACCAAAATAAACGCCGAATAACTAAAATGGTTTATACTTACTGTATCATTATATTAAAAATTACCAGTAATAATTAGTTAACTGATGCTTGTTTAGAATTATTTATTATTTTATTCTTAGTTTAGTTGTATGTTTTACCAGCATATCAACCCTTTTGTGTTATTTAATACTGAAGAATTTGTTTGTTTTTTGTTTACTGCTTGTTGATCTTTTGTGAGTTTATTGATTTTCGAGATATAGGTAAAGGTGTTGTGATTTAGTACATGATGATTATATGCTATCTTCTTTTCCGACTATATTTTGCTATATAATTTTGTTGCTTTTAGAAATTCTAAAAGGTCATTTAGGTCAGTTTTGTTGAAGATTCAATTCAGATTGTTTTCTTGATAGTATCTTAATTGTATTTGTTCAAGATCTATGCAGCTTTTTAGTAAATTTATTCTTAAAAAATGATAACAAAATTGGAAATTGTGAAAAATAATGTCAAGCATGAAAAAATCAATTTACAGAAGTAGCGGTTTACTCAAAAACAGTTGAGGGCGAAAAACCTTTTCAGTGTTTACAAATCTCGTGATAGAAACGTTACTGCAATTAAAATTAACCCATTATTATCTGAATATGTTTCAAGAGGAACTGTTATTTTCATTTAGAAGGTTTTGCAATTTTAGAAAGATTTATATTTCAATTAAGTTTACATAGATGATCCTATGAAAGAAGTAGTATCCGATAGAAATGTAAAATTTGGGGAAAATGGGAAACTAAAGGAGAGAAAAGGCAAGGAAAAGAGTTAAATCCTACACTCGAGACATTAGCATCGCCATTGAGGAGGTACGTGTTCAAATCACGACGGGGTCACCAAATAAATGTTAGGTTATTAAATATATGTGGGTGACCTTGATAGTATCTTGTTGTAGAAAGCAGATGATTGTCCCAAACATTTAAAAAAAAATAAACAGCTAAGGATAAGTTGTAAAAACGTAAATGAAGATTTTATTTTTTAGAAAAACAAGATTCTAACAAAGTACAAAAATATGTTGCATGCCTTCTCTCCGACCCTGAAAAGCAAGTCTAGTGGATGTTATAAAAGCTGTTATTCCCATGTTATATCACGTTCAATACCTCAAAAACCAAACTAGTAACACTCCATCATCGCAGAGTAGACCCTGAATTTTGCCTATCGCGATAGACGGGTGTAATCTCTAGGAGAACGCCTGTTGGGACATAAGCTCATCCCAGACCTCAGTGAGATCTTGTATATACGATTCATCGCTAAAGATGCTGGGAAAATGATCGATTCCTTGTTCCGTTGCAATAAGCACCTGGCTTCTCCTATGCTCTACCTTTGTAAGAGCCAGATCAGAGCAAAAATGGAATATTACTGCCAATTCTGGCTGGAGCTGCACAGTCTTCACTTTCCCTTCATTATCAAGAAAAGCGTCTACACGGCCTTGTGGGTGATTAATTATTTTTCATCTAGCAACCCCTTTCCTTCAGGCGAAAGTTTGCAAGCCTCTCAATATTCTATCGATATTTTCATGACAAATGTACTGATCAACTACATTCTTTAGTTCCACCAACTCCGACCCTCACAGCTAAGACCCGTCATGCCACATACACTAAGTTGAACCATCCTAATTCCCTTCGTATACCATTAGTAAATAGGGAGTTCCACTTGAACAACTTCTTCTAATTAACCTCTATTTTGTGGAAAAGACTCCCAAGAGGATGCTTTCCTGACCACTACAATCTTAACCTCTTCAAGTCTAGGGTTACATAAATTGCACTTCTTACCACTTATTTTTATGCTCATATAGCAAACTCCTTCAGTAATCCTCCGCTTTTGGGCTTTGAATAGGATGGACATTAGTAAATTATAAAGATCACACATGGAATGAAACTTTCAAATATTATCAAAATTATTGTTTCTCTAAATTTCATTATACATTATTTTTCCAAAATATTTTAATATATATTTTTGAAAGAATTGAAATCAGTCATTGATAGTTTATACAAGTACATTTTTTTTTTTACTTCCTGATTAATAGGAAATAGCAATAACTGATTCCTGACATTAGGTATAGTTGCTACTTTGTTAATTAATGGATAACAGTAACAAGTCCCTTGTTAAAGAGTTTTCGAATAATTTTAGGTTAGTAGTAAGTTAGAACTAAAATAATCGCCTATCGTTCGAGACACAATTTGCGTAGCAGTTAGACTTTTACTTAGGCTAGCCTTAAAATGTTTAAGAACAGATTATTTGTGTTTTTTAATACAAACTAGCAGCATGGCCTGGCGTTGCCCGTGCTTGATTCAAAAATCGTACGACTCGTACAGCAATCGCTATCACTTGACTTGAAATATTTTTGCCCTTCCTTGGCTTTAAAGGAGTGCCCTTAGCCGTGCTGATGTTGCTACATGCCTTACTTCTTGCCTATCTCACACTGCGAATTTTTTCTAAGCTCTATACTAAACATTAAATCTGTTACGAAAAAAGAACTAAACAAAATGAACACAAAACGATCAGCTTTAAAAAAGGACTCGTAACGTGAAAAACCGAATAAAAAAAGAATGTTAACAAATACTTTTTCACACCCAACCCAGTACTGCGGAATCAGAATCAACGAATGAGCCAATTGGAGTAAAGTGCCATGCAGATTAAAATTTTTCCCACTTGTGACGAATGCAGCTATCGATTTTTTTTTTTTTGCATGCTACTTAACATTCGTGTCAGTCAGCTGTTGACTCTCACGCTGGCCAATAGAATCTTCCTGCCTATTCGTGGCAGCCAGCTATTGGCTCACACTCTGGCCAGTACAAAATGGCCTCAAACTACATGAAAACTGCCGTAAAAGCATGAAAAAATCGATTATTTCCACTATCGATGGGAGTTGGGAAATGCAAAGTCGGTCTTGGCCTTTCCGCTAACTTGGAGCATGTGCATGTAAATTTTGGTGCAAATCCGTCTAAAATTGCGTTTTTCTCTTTCTCTTCTTTCGTATTACACTACCGTAGATGTTTTCACCTTTTTATCCTCTTTTTTTTTTAATTATATCCCTTTTATTCGCTGTAATTAAATTTTGTACCTCCAACAAGTTTCTACAAACAAATACACAACACAATCTTTTCCCCTAATTCTTAATGTAGAGAAACCATGATAAATGCTAATAAGAAATACCTCTTGGGTTACTTGCCCCGGAAAAATGTTTTCCAAGTTTGAGTCCGACGGCTGTTAGGGTTCTGGAACTATTCATCTGTAAACTGATATGAAATAGACGGCCACACGAGGTGGATTTGTTACAACTAGATTTGGTCAAATAGCTCAACGAAGAGAAGGAAATATTGTGTGTTGTAACTTAGCTGGGAAGCAATTTGCATCAGTGGAAGTAAATTAAATAGCTTTCTTATATAATCGATACTGAGAGATCCTACAGATACTGCTAATTTCAAATTGGAATTTAAGGGAAATTTCAAGAAAAGAATGAAATCTCGAGCAATCTGATCAAGTGTACTAGTTTTATTCAATAACAGACTTGGTTAGTACAATTTAAGCGCATAAATTTAATGCAAAACGGTAATGTTCGTTTTCTATTTAAGGTAAACATGAGGCAACAGAGATGTGGTTCTACTGAAGGGTTCTATGACTGGAGCATGTGCGCACCGAGGATGTTTTAAAGAAAATAATGACAAAAATGACACTTAGAATCAGAAAGAGATAGTTGAAATTTCTAGGACACATAATGAGAAAAGAGGGCTTGGAGAATTTGGTACTCACAAGATATACTGAAGCTAAACGAGACACCAGCGTATAAGCTACCTAACCAGCTTGTGTAATTGGTTAGCAGAACAGGGATTATATAGCAAAAAGGTAAACTTTAATAAGGTCTACAAAGGAAAGGAAGTTGTGGATAGCCACGAATCGTTAGATGAAAAGAAAATAATGCTGAACTGTTATGTGATATCAATCTTATATGGTCGTGAATGCTGGAAAATTTCTTCGATGAAAAAAGAGAATTGAGGCAACAGAGATGTGATTCTACAGCCGGATACAGACGGAGCATGTGTGAAACAAGGAAATTTTAAGAACAATGGAAGTAAAATGGACACGTATAATTAGAATCAGAAAGAGACATTTGAAACGTCTGAGACGCATAATGAAGAAAGAGGGCTTGGGGATTTTGACACTTACAAGACACATTGAAGGCACGAGAAACAGAGGAAAAGTAAGGTAAGTAAGATTCTTAACGAGTTGGTGTATATGAAGGGAAGAACGGAGGCGGGGAAAGAATTTAAGGAGATAAACATTGTTATGTGCTACAAAGAATAAGAGAATCCAACAAACTGATTGTTATAAATCTTCATAATGTTAATCGACAAGAAAGGACCAGTAACTGTATGAAGACAGAATACATGGTTGCAAACAAAAGAGACTGTCCAAGATGTGAACTATGTAAAATGAAGCAGTAAGAGAAAGGGGTAGTGTAGTAACATGTGAGGGAAAATGTGACGGAAATTCGGAGATAGATAGGAATATCAAAATAGGTTTTCCATAAACTAAGTAAAATATTAAGAGATAGAAAAAAAAATTCGTTAGAAAAAAAGAAACGAGTGCTGAACTGCTATTTTGTATTTATTTACTTACATGACAATGGATGCTGAATAATCACTTAACACATGAAAAAGAGGCTGAAGAGACCAAGATGTGTTTCTACCGACACATGCTAAGAATACTATGAATGAAATATGTGAGCAAGAGGAAGTGTTAAAGAAATTATAAACTAAAAGAACACTTATACATACAATCAGTATGAGAGATGGCATTTTTGGGACGCGTCATGAGGAAAGAGGACTTGGAAAATTTAACACTCAAAATATCAACTGAAGACAAGTGCAAGAGAAGCAAAGGAAACATTGAGTAGCCTACTTCATGAGTCTGTGTAAATAGATAGCAGGAAAGGAACAAAGAACGATGGTAAAAATATAAAGTTACTTAGAACAGTAAAAAATGTGGAAGTTGTGGAGAGTTATGATCGCTTTCATTTGTATATTTGTATTTTGTTCTCCCATTCAGTAATAATAATATTAATAATAATAGACGAGCTGAAAAACTCAAACAATCTCTCAATCCAGTGGAGTCAAATGTGCATAGGGATGGATGGCATTTGGGTGAAAGTGTTATGAACAGATCTTCAGGAAAGTGGTGACCCCACCTAAATACTTAAAGCTTTACCCAATGAGCCCGGTAATTTTGTGTGAATTTCTTGTCCTGAGCGTTAACATTTATACCCTGGACACGAATCACGAATACCCGGTCGTAAAGTCAAACTAACAAAACTTTCGTTCATAGAACGCGCACCCGTGAAAACAACTGGATTTGGCACCCCCTCAAGAACCTGCCGCAAATCAAACCAGCGATATTCCCAAACCTGATGCGCATGTTTAACCATCGAAGCCAAACCGCAACAAAATAAACACTGGCAAAAATTGACAAGGGATGAATATGTGAAAGTTATTTATGTACATTATTTCGTTTCGTTACACCCAAATATAGCAATCAGCCAATAAGAAATTTACAACATATGATGAACAAGATATTCAAATACCAGATCCTCTCTGGATAGCAATAAATTTACAGCATTAAGACGTGACATTTTGAACAAACAAAGGCTCACTAACAGAAAAATTGTTAAACTATGGCCACATCAGCAGCTCAGGCCTACAGAAGATTACTTTGTGCGGAACTGCACATATAATTCGCAAAACCCTCTCTATTTGAATGAAACTTCTCAAATATATACCTAGAATAGAGAACTCTTCTACGATGTCCTTTTTACTCATAGACCCCAAAAGAGTACTTGGTAATTAGGCATGTTTATTAAATACAGAATCCACAGGAAGTCTGTCAAGAGAAGCATTTCGAATTACGTCACTTGCATCTTTGTTTCCGGGACTTTAATATTTCTAGGTAAATATCGCTAAAGAAAATGCTTTTAATTGTAAAATAAATTACAACAGTTTGCATTTAGTAAATATTTCACTAAAATATTATAAATTCTCTGATTATACTATCACCTTGTTGGTTGGAGTAAAGAATTACGCCGACTGCATCTCGTGTAGAGGGATACAGTCCAGCCAGAGAGGGGGCCATATGTTTGACGTACCTAAGTTTATCTTTTCGACTCTCGTGTAAATCGGGCCTATACCTAACTTTTTTTACTCTCGTTTAAGACTGGAACTATGTCTACCAAAAAACGAAGCTATTCAGCAAATGATTGCTATACAGTGAAGCAAAAGAAACGTGCAATGCTTTTAAGCTTTGATGAAAATTCGATGAATAAGCAATTCTGCTAAATATAGAATTTATACTTAAAAGACGATGCGTCATAACACCTTGAAATAAAAAAAACTTCAAAAGATTCAGTTTTTGATTTGTTAGCATATAGCTAAATGATAATTAAGAAAAATAATATTTCCTATTAAAATAATAATTAACTAACAAGGATTAATAATTTTAGAATCCAAACACAATAACCTAGTGCAAATTGAAATTAACTTCCGCCCCAGCTGCGTTCGATATGTCGCTTGAAAATCTAACACGTATAATAAAATGAATCAAGGTTCTTCATACTGCCATTAATTCCGCTGTTAGAATTTATCAAACATAATGATCTCCACCAGCTGTGTCTGTTTCAGATATATCCAGCATTCATTTTAAAATCGTTACTAATCCTGAATATGTCCTTCTGAAATAATATCCTTAAGCATTCTCAGTGTATACGACGGATACTTCACTATGCAGCTGGTGTAACAGGTCAGGTGAAATAGTCTAGAACAGGTATGGGCAACTTTTTTCGACTAGTGAGCCGCATGATCTCTGGCAGATCACAAGGCGGGCGGCACTAAATAAAACATTCAAGATCATTTTTCATAGTAGGTACCTCAGCTATTTTCACTACAGAAGACCATATGCGTAAGCATATACCTTAGAAATAGGGAAAAATGGGATTTTGTTTTCTTTGGAGAAAAGATTTTTCTATGATTAAAAAATTGAAGTCTTTGTTTAATATTATCACTGATGACAGTGTGATTAACACATGTCACTGCGTGTTACTTATTTCTAATTTATTCATTAAAAAAAAAAACATTTATCTTTTTTAGAGAAAAAATTATTATGTATGTTTCCTGTTTCAAAAGCAAAAAGTTTACACGTATGATCTTCCTTAGTTAAAATCGCCAGTGTTTTAAAATGATGTAAGCGTTACTTTCCCCGAAAGTTTACAAAATTCAAGACACATTGTACCTAATGATTGTTTCTGTACGTGGTTATGTATGTGAGTCTCTGAATGAACAAGTGAAAACGAAATAAAACAAAATTTTAAGAAACTTATGAAAATAAGCGTGCCATTTAGAAAGATCAAACGGACCGCATGTGGCCCGTGACTGATCTAGAAATAGAGTAACACCAGCCTTTTTTGTAACGTAACCACAATAAAAAATATATGAAAATCCTAAAAAATAAGTAATTTCTAGCAAAGTTTAACTTTACCCCAACCTACAAAAATATGTGTGCTAAAAGAACTGTATAACCGTATACTCCTTTTGTCATTTTTTATTGGTTTAAAATGTTATTTATTGACTTTTAATAAAACCATTAGATATGAAAATGAATTTAAACATTTTTCGTAATAGCGAATGTCAAGAGAAAAATGACCTTTTTAACACGTTCTTTTTTTTGTATTTAAGATTTCTTCATATTATTCTTTTCGTATTTTCGTTCTCTCACTCTCTTGAAAAAACAAATTCAGCAAAAAAAGAAAACACAAGAAACAAACGAACTACATAATCTCAAATTAAGAAATTAAGTAGATATTGACTATGCATGTACGATGCAAAGCCAAAAAAAAAATGGCGATATTATAGTTTTCCACTGAGAAAATAAGCATTCAAAGACTTGGCTTTTACCGGCACTCAAGTATCGACCTTGGCACCGGTGATAAATACCTATCATTTTTGGTCAAATGGTAAGTAAAATTAACTGTCTCTATTGGTATTTGACGCAATATCTTTTTAGAGGGCGTGCACACTTTTTAATTTTAGGTCTATTTTCTTCCACTATCTGGAAACCAGCACATAGCGTACATTACAATTGGTCCAGATTGGGTAGAATATTCTACTACACTCACCATACTCACCTGATCTTGCATATTCAGATTACCACTCAGTTTGATCCCTACAAAATTATCATAATAAGAATAACTTCAAAGTCTTGATACCCGTAAAACCACTTAAACCAAATGCCAAGTTTACAAAGGTGGAATCATTAAACTACATCAAATATGGCAAAAGATAGTGGAACAGAACGGAACATAGGTGCTTGAATAAATCTTTGTACAAATATCTAAATATTGCCTTTGAAATTCAGTTAAAAGCGCTACGAACGTTTGTTCCGATCCAATATATAAAACAATTTGAAAAAAAAAAATCTACTTTGACATGTTT